>VBSM01000272.1:78085762-78124943 GCA_008086735.1 Cheirogaleus medius
GTTGAGCATTTTTTCATGTGTTTGTTAGCCATTATTCTGTCTTCTTTTGAAAAAATTCCGTTCATGTCTTTTGACCACTTTTTGATAGGGTTGTTTGATTTTTCCTTGCTGATTTCCCTGAGTTCTAAATAAACTCTAGTTATCAGCCCTTTATTGGATGTGTAGCTTGTGAAAATTTTTTCCCATTCTGTGGGTTGTCTGTTTGCTCTCTTGACTGTTTCTTTGGCTGTGCAAAAGATTTTTAATTTGATCAGGTCCCATTTATTTATTTTTGTTGCTGCTGTGATTGCCTTTGGGGTCTTCTTCATAAATTCTTTGCCTAGTCAAATGTCTAGAAGAGTATTTCCAACATTTTCCTCTAGAATTCTAATAGTTTCACACCTAAGGTTCAAGTCTGTTATCCAGTGTGAGTTGATTTTTGTGAGAGGTGAAAGGTGTGGGTCCTGTTTCAGACTTCTAGAGACAGGTGACTCATCTTTTCACTTCAACTGAAATTGGCCTAATTTCAGCTTTGTTGTGTCTTAGGAAACAGGGAAGCCCAAGGAGAGGGAGAGAGAGATGGGAAGGGCCAGTTGGTGAATAGTCAGAATACACACAGCATTTATTTATTAAGTTCATTGTCATATAGGTGTGTTTCGTGCCACCCCAAAATGATTACAATAGTAACATCAAAGATTACTGATCGCGAATAATCATAAGAGTTATAATAATTATTAAACAGTTGAAATATTGTGAGAATCACTAAAATGTGACATAAAGTGAGCACATGTTGGAAAAATGGCACTGATAGACTTGCTCAAGGCAGAGTTTACAAACATTCAATTTGTAAATAGTGCAATATCTGCAAAGTATAATGAAATACATTTAATTTGTAAAAAGTACAGTATCTGCAAAGTGTAATAAAGAGAGGTATGTTCATACTAAATTTCTCTCTTTTTCTTTCTACACACACACACGCACACACACATGCTGTTATGTTTTTTTAGAGAACTCTAACTAGTACATTATGTTTATTACAATTTGGAAGAATGAAAAAAAATGTATACCTAAGGAACACCCTAAATTATACCCCCCCAAATAATATTCAAATGAATGTAACAATTTCATCACTCTGTCTATAGATTTCACTCTTTATTGAAGAATTTGTGATAGATTCTGAAGATCAACAGAAAAATAGTGTTGTATATGGGAAGGGTAGCATGTGAAAACAATTTAAAAATTTTGATTAAGCCAGTTGGATGTGAAGAGATATTCTTGATCAAATGAAGAATTGTGATTGTAGGGGAATGTGAATTGCATCAGGACTTGGGGGAGGGGATGCAATTCACATGTAATTTATGGAAATGTTTCTCCCTAAAGTTGTGCAATGCAGTACAGTGTCTACAATGTGCAGGATCATATTGGTTGAATTACAACCAGAAAATAGAGTGTGCTCCAGCTTTGAAGCTATGAGAATGGAAAAAAATATTAAAACTGAGAATATGTTGTAAAAGAAGGATTGGTAAAAATCTGATGGTTTGAATTTGGGAAGTATAGGGTTGAGGATTCAAAAAATAATATTTAGATTATGGGTCTGAAGAATATAGAGTTTGGAGTTTGAACTCATAAAAAATTGAACTTGATTTTGAGACTCCTTAAAGTTTCCTGGACCAATCATAATTGAATTTTTGGAATGAATGGAATGGTTTATATGTGCTTGAGGCAGACCATAGTCCACTTTGCAATAATATGTAGATTGTCAGATTTATTATTGTATGTAAGTGAGAAAATATTACTAGGAACAAATGCTTAGATTTCTCAACTTTTGAATGTTGACATTGCAAGTTGTAAACCATAGTAAGCAAATATTAATATTGTACTTTCCCAACCAAATATCTACTTTTCTATTTTATAATTTTGTTATGATAACTGCATTTTAGGTTTTGTCGATGTGAGTCCACTGCTATATTAATTTGAGGATTTATTAGGTTTGATTTTTTGTGTGTGTGTGACAGAGTCTCACTCTGTTGCTTAGGCTAGAGTGTTGTGGTGTCAGCCTAGCTAGCAGCAACCTCAAATTCCTGGGCTCAAGCAATCCTCTGGCCTCAGCCTCCCGAGTAGCTGGGACTACAGGCATGTGCCACCATGCCCGGCTAATTTTTTCTATATATTTTTAGTTGTCCAGCTAATTTCTTTCTATTTTTAGTAGAGATGGGATCTCCCTCTTGCTCAGGCTGGTCTCAAACTCCTGAGCTCAAACGATCCACCCGCCTCCGTCTACCAGAGTGCTAGGAATACAGGCATGAGCCACCACGCCCTACCTAGGTTTGATTTTTAAAAGAAAAGTTTAAGTATAAAAAATATAGTTGAAAATTGATGGGAAGAATCATTAATAAATGCTTAGTCCCAAATTTTAGATATATTTATTATTTAAGTTAAATAAAAGTATGTTTTGCTTTAAGTTATTACATGACAAATATATAGATATATGTAGGATTTCTTCCAGAGGTTTATTCAAAAGAATACAGGCCAAAATACGAGGTGGCTCACGGCCTTAATCCTAGCACTCTGGGAGGCCGAGGCAGGAGGATCACTCAAGTTCAGGAGTTGGAGACCAGCCTGAGCAAGAGCGAGACCCCGTCTCTACTAAAAAATAGAAATAAATTAATTGCCAACTAAAAATATATAGAAAAAATTAGCCAGGCATGGTGGCGCATGCCTGTAGTCCCAGCGACTCAGGAGGCTGAGGCAGAAGGATTGCTTGAGCCCAGGAGTTTGAGGTTGCTGTGAGCTAGGCTGACACCATGGCACTCTAGCCTGGACAACAGAGTGAGACTCTGTCTCAAAAAAAAAAAGAATACAGTGACCCAGAATATATTTATTCACCTGGCTGCCTTGTAATTCTAGAATACTCTGACCCTGATAGTATTAAAAATGCCACTCTGTTGCCGTATAGCTATGGAAGCAGTGAGTTAGCAGACACCCTTTGGCAATGATATTTCAACTA
This sequence comes from Cheirogaleus medius, assembly GCA_008086735.1. Lineage (NCBI taxonomy): Eukaryota > Metazoa > Chordata > Mammalia > Primates > Cheirogaleidae > Cheirogaleus > Cheirogaleus medius. The sequence continues at coordinate 78,088,749 of VBSM01000272.1, forward strand.
GATAGCAGATCTAATGTGGCATTGTCAATTGTCACATTGTCTGTGGCATTGTCCAGGACCCAAGACAACTATAATCCAGGGGTTTTTTTTATCCCCTCAATCATTCCTTGTGCTTGTGGAGATGAAGCTGACATAGAAGTTTGGCTCCAAGCTCTGACCTCAAGAGGACAGGATCAAGAACTCTGAGAAGGTGCCCAAATTTTGTAACACAATTAATTAATATTTGTAAAGTACTTAAAATAGTAATTGATGATGGTAAATATGTATGCTACCTGTTATTACTCTGAGAAGTGCTGAGTAGAATGTAAAATAACAATGAGATTTGTAATTAAAGAGTTTTTTTTATCTGTCCAAAGCATTTATTAGAAGAATTTACTTACAGAGTAAAAGGATGTTCTTCCTAAGTGTGTCCCCAGCCAGGGGATCAGAGGTTTTTATGGTAATTCTAAGGAGATTCTAATGGTCCCATGATTGTCTCTGATGTCATAGGTTAAAGTTAAACTGAGACATAATTACAACTCTATTTAACATATTAGAAACACAAAGAAGGAGCTAGAAATGATCATTTTTTTCCAACAAAGATGAAGAGTCGACCCAGAGTGATTTCAGAACAGGCTTATCACTAATTTGGATGGTGGTCAATGAACCAAAGAATGCTGACCATACGAGGGAATAAAATAATTCAGCCAGATTTGGAGTGGATGCCAGGCAATAAATGAAAAACAGTTTTTGACTTTTTGTCTGTGTATCTTCATTTAGTAGCATCACTTTATGGCTTATGGCTTGTGATTTCCAGGAATGCATTACTAAGGAAGGTTGGAGACATGGAATATGTCATAAAAGGACAAACATCTATAATTGTAGGGAAGCAACGAATAGAAAGTTTATAGCAAATGGAGTTTTACCCAGAATCACAAAGATGGACCAGATTAGTGCCCTGACAGTGAGGATCATCTGTTAAACGCTATTGAATGCTTCAAGAACAAAAATAAATAAATAAAAGCACAAATGTAAAATGGTAGAAATTATCTATGTCCATCCATGACACCTCTCTCATGTCCTAATTCCATACTACATTCTGGGTCTGAAGTAAAAAAAATTTTAAAGTTTTTAGCAAACTATTAATATATAGTATTTTCAAAGTCATTAGTATATGAGATATTGACTTCTATAAATATGAAATGCAATTCCAAATTTACTATGTAAATCTAGAATATGACAACAAAATTTTTTTTTCTGTAATTTTAACTGTTTCTTCAGAAAAAGAAAAGAAAAAGATGCTGTTTTGTTTCAATCTAATTAATATCACTAAAATGGAAAAGGACCAAATGTTGCAGGCCTGTTTGCATGTTAAGTGGGATTCCCTCCTTGAAGAAATTTTTGCATTGTCAAGGGATTAAAGTGGCAGCTGCCAGGCTGTTCTCATGCAGACCACAGAATTTGCCCCTCCTTCTCCATGTCTGAGGGAGATTTATGCCAGATGCTCAGAAGAAAGGACTGGATTTCAAAATCTTATAGTTAGCACAGAAGGAAGGTGGGTTACAGAATTAGGAGACTCCTTCAGTGTTTTGAAGGACCTGAAAGCCTGGAAACCTGTGTTGTTAACATAAATTATCTAACACACAAGATAGACCTACTATTAAATTAAAAATTTGGAATATTTGGTCAGAAGGGGGTTTCCTCCTGATCACATTGTTTTCTTGACTTCAGGAAAATGTGCGTTGATTTTGAGATGCTTGCTACAAAAACAACACACTTTATTTTGGGTTGCTTTGCTGAAATAAATGTAGATGTGATTGCCAAGAAATGATCAAGTTCAGGGTGTATACTCCGAATATGTAAGTCCTGTGTGTGTGTATGTTTGTATGTTTTAAAAAACATATGGATAATGTAAAGTAAAACTGCTGTGAAGAATTTTTTTCTTTTGTTTTTTTTGAAATCTAAAATAATATTGCTACTCATCATATTTTTGACTTTTAGCAAATAAAAATAAATGAATAACATTTGTTTGTGCATTTACTTTTTAACATTTCAAATCTATGATTTAATTATTAATATCTGGATCAATTAAAAATAAATTTGATTGTGAAAAGTCTTAACATTTTCCATTATGTCTTGATATATTTTGGAACATTTTATTAATTTTACCCAGTCTTGATGTATTTTTGCTAAAATTATAAACCTTTTCTTCATATTACGAGATACTAGCATGGAAGAGTAAACATATTGATTGTAATATATAAAGATTAACTTTGGAAATAATTAAACTTGAGATTAGATTCCAGGAATTAGAATTGGGCATGTCAGCCAGCTTGAACCAGCCATTTGATTTTGTCAATTACTTAATAATTTACACAATTTCCTTCTTCTCTATTAACAATTTCAAATTCCTTAGCCTTTCAATCATTGCAATAAGCCCCAACTAAACAATATATTGTCAATGAATTTCATTACAGTAAAATTAAAAAAAGTATATATCTCTAACAAATAAGTTCTTAAATATTGTAGAAATGTATTACTAAATTTACAGAAAATATTAATAGAAATATTGAAATATAATGTTTACACTGCTGAAAAGCAGCAGTATTCTTTGAATAAAAAATCAAGCTGTGGTAAGAATTATATTTTTCACTATGATTTTAAGTTCTCCTTCCAGGCACATAGGAACTTTGCTCCATGAAATTAAGCATGATTACCTGAGTTGCTTTGGCCAGTGAAATGTGAGCAGAAGTATTTAAGAGCTGGGTTGCAATTTACCTAATCCCTCTTCTGGACAGTGCAGACTCGGTTTCTGAATGAACGCAACGTGGCAAGAATCCTTCCCCAACTTGTGATGGACATTTGTGATTAACAGCACCACCAGCACCGACAAAACTTGTTTAAACCACTGTTTATGCAAATAAAACCACAATGAATTATCTATACATTTAACCCCAGTGAGAATGGCTTTTATCAAAAAGTCCCAAAACAACAAATGTTGGTGTGGATGTGGAGAGATAAGCACACTCATACACTGCTGGTGGGACTGAAAACTAGTACAACCTCTATGGAAAGTTATATGGAAAACTAAAAGAGAACTACCATTTGATCTAGCAATCCCACTACTGGGCATCTACCCAAAGGAAAAAAAGACATTCTATAAAAAAGACATCTGCACTTGAATGTTTATAACAGCACAATTCACAATTGCAAAGATGTAGAAACAATCCAAGTGCCCATCAAACCATGAGTGGATTAATAAAATGTGCTATAGGCACACCATGGAGTACTACTCACCCATAAAAAATGGTGAACTACCTCTTATATTATCCTGGATGGAGCTGGAGCCCGTTCTTCTAAGTGAAGTGTCACAAGAATGGAAAAACAAACACCATATGTACTCACCGTTAAATTGGTACTAACCGAGCAACACTTATGTGCACATATGGAAGTAACATTCATTGGGTGCTGGGGAGGAGGGAATGGGTAAATTCACACCTAACAGATTTGGTGCACAGTGTCTGGAGAATGGGCATGCTTGTAGCTTTGACTTGGGCAGGGTGGTGCAAAGGCAATTTATGTAACCAAAGTGTTTGTGCCCCCCTAATACTTTGAAATTAAAAAAAATAATAATAAAGGACAAGAAAAGAAAAGAATAAGAAATGGATTGACCTTGGCAGAGAGAGATTGTGAAAATCTTAAAATGGCTATAGTCGATATTGTTAGTCTACTATCAGTTCTATTAATAATAAGAAAAATTAATAAAGATTTCTAATTTGTTGCCAACAGTCAAAATCTATGGCCCAGTCTATATTTAAGATTATAAAATTTCTCCCTTCTTAACACTGAAAATTCTCAAAGTGAATCATACTCTGAAAGTCTTCAACCACCAAATTCCAAGTGGAGGGAGGAAGTGTGAAAGGAGTACTTCTAAATGCCTTCAGTTCAAGTTAATCCAGCATAGATACTATGCTAGTTCAATGCTAAGCATAGCAATAGCTACTTGAATAATAAGTGGTTACTGCTTATTTGTGGTTATGCTTGTCTTAATTACCATTCCAGTATTTAAAAATTAGATGATAGTAATTTCTGTTCTTTCAGACTCATACTTTGAAAAAGATATCTTGTAAATTCTCATTATGACTTTCCCAGGGAAAAATAGTTTTTAAATAGTGGTTGGCTAAGAAAACAAATTTTTGACATGAAAATTGTACAACTGAATTTAAAAATTAATTTCAGATAGAGATACCTATTTAGATTTAAATGTTTTTTGATATTCTCTACCTACATAGCAAATACTTAATGGGCTTTAAAATGTATACCTGAAACACATTAGAAGCTAAGAAACAGGGGACTACAAAGTTAAACTGCTATTGAGTTAGTCTTATCTATTTGTTATATACATTTTAAAGGACCAGAAAATGGGCCCAAATTCAAATTTGCTCTAATGCTTACTTTAAAACTCTCATTGACTATCGACATTTAGCAAAGAAGACAATGAGTTGTTTTTTTTTTAATTTTAAATTAAAGTGTAACTTTGGAGATATTTCCAAAGCTGATTAAGGAGAACGTAAGGAGAGAGATCAAAATAGCCTGTGCTCATTAAACAAAAATAACAAAAATAAACAATATCAAAAAAAAAACCCTTAAGGACCTGCTTAATGTGTTCTGTACCTAGGGGAATTAAAATTTAAATGTAAATTTATTTCTTATATTGTGAGATGAGGGTGGAGTAAGAGCTACCATTTAAACAGATCAGAGAACTTTCTGTTCTCACATCTGGTCTGGATTCAAACCCTTCTTAAACCTAATGGTTAATTATCATCTCGTAAGATATCAAAGGATTGAGAATTTTTTAAATGACTGATATTAAACAAATAATTGTAGTAGTTTTAAACAGGTATGTGGGTTAGAGTTACTAGAGAAGCATTTCTAACTTATAATACATTAAGGCCACACCTTTTTTGGGGGAAACTGTTCTGGATGGGCACCCCAGAACTGATATTTTGGCATAATTCCCATACAGCAGCAGCACTGAGGTGTTCAGTGGCAAATATGGAATTCAAATGCAAAAATATTTGAAGGATTATATAAAATATCTTCATGTTTCTTCAAGAGTTGTTTTCTTTTTTTTCTGCAATTTTGTTTTTGCAATTTTTTTCTGCAAGTGACTCTAGAAACATCTAGGTATCCAAAATGAATTTAAGAGTCAAAATGGATGATATAATACAAAGCTGTCTGTGGATTTTGCCATAGAAGACTTTTGTTAGGTCTCATAATGATAACTGAGAAGACTATACAAATGGCAGAGAAAATACTGCATTAGTTTCCTGATTTGAGTGAAGAGAGGTCTTCTCCTCACCCTATCCCCACTCTTGTCCTGCTTTTATTTTCTTCGTAATTGGCCTTCATTTGTAGATCTACTAACTGACATAAGCGATTTTAATTACTAGGTTCTGAAAATGTTCTCTGAAAAGAAATTTATATTATCTTTAGTGTTGTAGAAAATTGCAGTTATTTAGGAACAGCTGCTGCCTGCTTCAAGCTTGCTCAGAGTGTCAAGGTATACTACCCGTTTAGATCTGAAGGTCACGGACTAGAGGTCACAGAGTTCCTGCCGTCAAGGATTCACTTGTTTTCCTTTTGTTCAGCTCACATTTCATTTTTATCCCTTCTCCATTTTTCTCCTTGAAAGAGTGGAGACATATTGTAGTTCCAATTTCTATTGGCGAAAACAAATTTTATTTTAATTGAAACATTTATTTTTGAGTTGTGTATTCATAGTAAGCTGGTTTTATTTTTTTTTTTTCATTTTATTCATTTCCAGACATCCTTTGCATGGAATTATTACCCTCATAGGTTACATTCTTCTTATGTGTTTGTCCATTTAAGATTTCTGATGATTGAGTTTATAGAACACAGAAGCATCCCTTTGCTTTAATTACCCTGAGTGATGTGAAGGCCACAGAATTGATTGCAACTCAAGGGAATTGAATTTTAAAAAGTGAGTGTAACAATTTAAAAATTAGTTAGTTAAATAATTTGAATATAAAATAATAAAAGTATTAGGAAATTATTTAACTATTTCCCAGTAAACAAACTCTGAGAAAGAGTTGAACATGCAGGATGTTAACTTATGAGCCAGTCTGTGGCCAACACTTGTGGAAGGGAGGGGCAGGAAGCAGGACTGGGCAAAGGAAGAAGCCAAGTGACCAGGAAGTCCTAACACATATTCAGCTGAAGCCACAATTTTTTCTGGTGCTTGGGCCAAGATGGCCATACTTTCATATTCCTACATCTGTCAGTCATTCAGTAAGGTAGGTCACTTGGAAGTGGGAAGGTGTTGTAGTCCATTTTGTGTTGTTATAAAAGGATACTTGAGGCTGGGTAAGTTACAAAGAAAAAAAGTTTATTTGGCTCACAGTTCTGCTGGCTGTACGAGAAGCAAGTTACTAGTGTCTGCTTGGCTTATGTGAGGGCTTTTGTGCTACATGAAAACACAGTGGAGAAGGTCAAAGAGAACATGGGCACATGCGAATGGGGACTGAATGGGAGGAGGAAGCTCACTTCATAACTACACATTCTCATGGAAACTAATCCATTCTTTTGAAAACTAATCTCATCTTGCCAAAATGAGAATTTTCTCACTACACAGAGAACAGCACCTTTCATTAGGGATCTTCCCCCATTACTCAAACACCTCCCACTAGGTAGGCCCAACACTGCCATACCTATTGGAGGTAAAATTTCAACAGATTTGGAGGGGACAAACATCCAAACCATAGCAAAAGGTATCCATGAGCAGCAAGGCTCTGCATCTGAAGCAATCACTGAAGAGCAATACAAAGACTGTCTATTGATATACTTCCAGTAGCTGCAGTAATAAGTCATTCATTGAAGGCCTAAGTGCTATATTACTGGGTATGGACATTATTTGCTTGATACAGTATGTATGCATGCATGTCTATTACATTTCTGAGTGTGAATAAAGATGTCTTAATAGATACTTTTACAATTTTTCTAGAACTTAATTATTCCTTTAATGTACAATGAGAGCCTATTTAATATTCTATATTGGTAGATTACTGTACTAAATTTACTATTTTGTCATTTTATATAATTTTGAAAGTAATAATGATCCTATGTGGAATGAAATATCAATATCAGATTGGAAAAAAATTAGAAAAAATATTTTGAATGAGAATGACATGCTATAACCTAAACCAGAGTTATATGCAAACAACTTCACAGATTTATTTTATTTAGTTAAAATTATCTTGCCAAATGGGTAAATATTAGCTAATATTGTCATTGGCTAGTGCTATGGTCTGAATGTTTGTGTCATCCTTCCTCCAAATTCATCTTAAAACCTAATCACCAATGTGATGATATTAGGAGATAGGGCCATTGGGAGGTCATCAGGTCATGAGGACACAGCCCTCATGAATGGGATTAATGCCCTTATAAAAAGACCCTAGAGAGCTACCTTGCCCCTTCCACCATTTCTGAACAGCTAGTAGGTGCTATCTATGAACCAGAAAGCACTCATCAGATGCTGAACCTGCCTGAGCCTTGATCTTGAACTTCCCAGTCTTCAGAACTGTCAGAAACAAATTTCTGTTGTTTACAAATCACCCAGTTTATGATTTTATTCTAGCAGTCTGAATGGACTAATATAACTGGTATACATAAACAGAATGGCATAATGACTATTAAAACCCAAGAATATAATAAAAGTTTTGATGTAATAACAAATATAGGTGTTATTACTATACCCCTAATAATTTTGGCAGGAAAGTATAGGAAGAGATTGGGTGAGAAAGAACTAAAATGGAATATTGAAATTGTTTTAGCCTTAGAGTCAAAAGAGTATTTTGAAGAAATGACTTATACACGAGGCTCTAGTAATGGTGGATGAATAGAGGAATAGAACCACTAAATTGTGTATTAAAATGTTCCCTCTGAGTCATCCTTTTCCAACTATGAACTTTATGGGAGGTTTGTTCTTCTTCAGGGTAGCAGGAAAAGTCACCAGAACAAAAAGCCAAGGGAGAGGTCATAGGGACGAAAGAACAAAACAATGAAAGAGAATGAGAGTCTAGGAAAAAATGAAAAGAGAGAACTAAAAGAGAAAGACTGTCAAAGAAAATAAGTGGTGAGGAAAAAGAGAAAAACAAGGGAGAAAGGGGAAATCAGACATCAGGGAATGATCATGTGACTTTTTAAGTCTTCCAGGCTATCCTATGCAAACACAAATCTTTCCACCAAACAGCAGTTTGGTAACTGGTCCAATCCTTCCTTTGTTCTTTTCAGGGACTGGCTTTTCCACTGGGGAAAAGTGAGAAATATTGAAACTTAGTTCTTACTAAATCTTTATATTAGGTTTTTCAGATCTTTTAGTGTAAGACAAATCTGTCTTTAATTTTAATTTAAAACTAAATTCTAGGCCCTAAGAGGTAATAACTAATAAAATGAACAAAAATTTATGATACCTCCATTCAAAGAACATACAGTCCTATGCATGTATGAATTTATTTTGACATTGGGCACCTTTTTTATTACAGTAAAATATAAATAACAAAATTTGCCAATTTAACCATTTTTAAGTATACAGTTCTATAGCTTCAAGTACATTCACATTGTTGTGTGACTCTCACCACCACACGTCTCCAAAACTTTTTTCATATCCCACACTGAAGCTCTGTACACATTAAACACTAACTCCCCATTCTCACTTCCCCTTAGCCCCTGGCAACCAGCATTCTATTTTTTGTCTCTATAATTTTGACTACTAAAAATGGAATCATATGATATTTGCCTTTTTGTGACTGGCTTATTGTTCACTTAGCATAATATGCTCAAGGTTCATCAATGTTGTAGCATTTGCCAAAATTTCTTTCTTTTTTAAGACTAATATTCCATTGTATATATGACATTACATGTCTTTTACATTCTTATGGTTACCAGTGACTTCCTTCCAGAAAACTCTATATTTTAAAGTCTCTGAGATGAATTATTTTATTTAAATAAATAAACTCTTTATTTTAGAATAAATAAAGTTTTATATTTACAGAAGAATTACAGAGAGCATACGGGGAGTTTCTCTATGCCCCATAGCCAGTTTTCCCTATTGTCAACATCTTACTTCAATATGGTTCATTTCTTACAACTAATGAACTGATATTAATACATTATATTTTGTGTGTGTGTGTGTTAAAGTGAGAGTTAAATATTTTTTTTTTATTTCAGCCTATTATGGAGGTAAAAATATTACGGTTATGTATATTGCCCATGCCCCCCTCCCCCCTCGAGGCAGAGCCTCAAGCATGACCATCCCCCGAATGTTGCACATCTCACTCATTACATTTGTATATACCCATCCCCTCCTCCCCCCTCCCACCCACCCAACACCCGACAAATGTTATCCCTATATGTCCACTTAGGTGTTGATCCGTTAATACCAATTTGCTGGTGAGTACATGTGGTGCTTGTTTTTCCATTCTTGAGAACCTATATTTTATTTTCATTTTATTTTTATTTTCAACCTATATTTTATTTCATTTTCTTAATGTTTACCTGATCTCCTTTTTCTACTCCAGAATCCCATCTAGGATACCACATTACACTTAGTTGTCATATCTCCTTTTGGCTCTTCTAAACTGCAAGTCTTTTTCATATTTTTACTATTTTTGAAGAACTTGGCGTTTTTGAAGAGTACTGATCAGATAATTGAGATTTTTCTGATGTTTTTCTCATGGTTAGACTGGCATTATGGATTTTTGGAAGAAAACCACAGAAGTAAAGTGCCATTCTAATCACATCACATGAAGGATACGTACTATCAACATATCTTACTATTGATGATGTTAACCTTAATCACCAATTTGAGGTAGTGTTTTCCAGGTACCTCCGCTATAAGCTTACTTTCTCCAGATTTGTATACTGTACATTTGGAAGCAAGTCCTTAAATGGAGCCGGCACTTAGTGGGTGGGAAATGATGCCCTACTTCCTTGCGGGGTAAATATCTACGTACTTTATTTGGAATTCTCCTGTGGAGGAGATTAATTAGTCTTCCACATTTTTTGGCAATTAATTATATATTTATCTAATGCTGATGAAGCCATTTTAAAGGAAGGAAATAGCATTATTTAGTGTTTGCTATGCCCCATGACCTGTGTTAAGTGTAGTATCCATTAATTCATGTAATCCTAACCATAACCATTTTGGGATATATAATATATTATTTACCTCACATTATTGATAAGTAAATGACATCTTTGTTTTAATAACTTCATAAGAAACATATTCATCTGCTATTTTGACCATGTTGATTTTGAGTACCAAGAGTGTATGGAATTACATTTTTTTGTTTTCAGTATTTCCTATGCTAAGGACTCGAAATATGAGCATTATGAAATTCTTTAAAGCAACCTGGCAAGGTAGAAGTAATTTCAAGCCTAGACCTAAATAGCTTTGCTAATCAGTAGAACTAATATGTGACTGCTCTGTGGTAAGAGCACAGGTCTGTCTGACCCCAACTTCTGTCCTTTATGTCCTGAGTTTCCACTGATTTCTGTGCTATATGAATTCATATCTTTAACAGCTTATTTAAGCATTGAATTTTTGAACAAGATGTTAAAGCTGTAGACACTGAATCCCTTGGTTAGCTTAGAGCCTTGGGGAATTACTTACCCACTCAAAATCTTTGACTTTGTATCTATAAACTGTAGAGGGAAGGGGAATGAACAGTGATAATAGTGACTATTATAGGATTAAATGAAATTATTATTTGATGGTTATTTTTTGTTTTGCATTGTGCCTGGCACAGAATAGGCACTCAGTTAATATTAGCTTTCATTTTCAATATTACTATTATGTTTTTTACTTGTTCTATATTTGTTAATGTGAGATAGTCTTATATTTCAGGCTGAGTTCCCTAGAATACAAGCTTGAGAGAGATTCATGTGCAAGTGATTAGGGCTTGAGACAGGCAGGACAATAAAAAGAAGCTAAGCAAAACTATTATCTGATGAAATGTAGCCTCAGCCTGATCCTGTGGTGTATAAATTACTCTGCCAAGATTGCCTCACCTAAGAGTGATAGGCTGGGCTTTTGTTTACTGCACCAGTAGGTCATTGGCTGTAGGGGGTTAAGAGGGGAAGGTAGGATGTTGTGGTCGTCAAAATCTTAGGTACAAACGAGTCTATGAAGCTCTGGGGTTCGTAAACCATCCTCTGAAGAAGACTGTCCTGAATGTGAGGTGTCACCAACAAAACTGAGCCATCACCAGCAAAGTTGCACAGAACCAATAAAAGGCATTGGAGGAGATTTTGACAGGGCACCAACCGTACCCAATATGGTCTTTTCTACTCAACTACATAGTAAACTCCCTATAGAAAAGACATTCAGTAGAATTACAGATACTTCATAAACTCTGAAGATTAGAGCAAGGAGTTTACAAAAGAAAAATTAGGCATTATATGTCTATTTGAAACCTTTTCCTTTAACAAAATAACCCAGTTTGTTGTGGTGGATGTATTTTTTACATGATTACTTTATTCGCATTGATCTGTGGTACAGATGATTTAGTTCCCTTCCTGGAAACCAAAATATTTATTAAGAAATATTCATGGAAATGTTTGAATGAACATTTCTAAACTGCCACCTCCAATAAAAGAACACAAAGTTTTCATAGCCTTGGTTCTCTGGCTCATGGTACATTCAATCCTCTTCCCTTTGTTTAGTACCTATCCTTTGTCCCCACCCACAGACACTCTGAATCTTTTGGTATGAGGTGAAGCTTCGGTTTTAATTTGTTTTCAAAGCTGCCCAGCCAAGACTGAGAACAACCAGATTGCAATAAACATTAGCAGTTGGAAAATTTCAATGCCTAACTCCTGCAAAACGCAAGCAAAGAGATCTACCTCATCTCAAAATTGTTTTATTGGAAAATTTCAAAAAGGTATACAATCACATTTGAAAAGGCCATGATAGCAAAAAAAGTTTATTTCAGTATACAACAAATATTCATTCAGGATAACTTAGAAAATGCAGATGTTTGATCATCTTTCCTACTCCTCCTAAAATAGGAGTCCCAGAAAAGGAATATTAGTTAAACTATTTTGAATGAACTAGCACATTAACTTAGATATGCAAACAATGTAATTAAAAATTTTGACCAGGTAACTAAGTAAACACAACCAAAGTGAAATTTTAGTATATGTATAAAAATTAAGCATTCATAACTAAATACAAATGCCTGAGAGAGATTCAAGCTGGTATTATTTAGTTGGTATAGTTAAACCAGATCTAACATAATTCTAGTCAGATGGAAAGGCAGCAAAATGCATGTCATAATATTTTCCTTTCTCTGGAATTAACATTAAAAATTTCAATAGCATATTTAAAAATGAAAGCAAGTGAAGCAGTTTTAATTACTTTATTGGCTATTAAAGGAATGACAATGTTTTAATTAGTTTCTAAATAATCTTCAATTTTCCTCCAATGTATTCATCTGTCAACAGCAGCTCTCTTAAGTAACAGCTGCACTTCTGAGAAATAAGACATAAAATTTTTGAAATACAGGTTATTTTTTAAAAAAAATTACATGTTACATGCCTTATAATAATTTAAAATATATATATGTATATTTAGCTCTACTTTTCTCAAGGAATAAGAACAGCAGTGATTCACAATAAAAGAAAAGAAAAAGTGTATGTAAGTGTAAAGTTTGAATATGAAAACCTCCAAAATGTATGGCCCTCAATTGTTTAAAAAAAATTCTACTCTGTTGATTTTTACTATAACTCTATGGAGATTACATTTCAAAAATGCCAGTTTTGCTTTTCCTGGCCATGAAAAGTTTTTTTTGTTTTTTTTTTTAAGAGCTGCCATTAAGTTTCTACTGGTTTTTCTAAGTTTGCCAAATAAATGTCTCAATTGAAAGCTGTAACTGATTTATTGGGCTTGAAATATAAAACATATCTTTCATGTTGGAATTTCAAATGTCTTATTAAGCAATGGTAAGGTCTATTCAGTGCTTAATCAAAACAAACCACAAAATAAGCATGTGTGTACTTAGCCTTCCCTCAGGAACCACCAGCTGATAGAGACGGAGAAAGGAAATAATCTTACTTTCTGTAATTGTTTCATTTTGTTTTCCAGCAGTCTTTCCATACATTTTGAAAAATAATTTGCACATCTTTAGATTTATAAACCTAGCAAACATTCCCATGTATGTAAATATATATGTTTACAATAACAATTGATAGTTCCCAAGACCTGTATCATAAAATATCTGACAAAATAGCCTATGACTGTCCTCAATAAGATGAAGAGTGGGCCTCCAATATTTTTGGAGGAAGGCCAAATGGAGGTGGCATATGTTAACTCAGTTTTTGCTAATGTTTTATGATGCGTATTTCAAATTTTACAGATGTGAAAATGTTTGCATGCTTCTGCAAAAATCCTACATGGATATTTGAATGTTTAGAAAATATTACAGCTTCTTGTAATTTTTAATGAAATATATTCATTTAAAAAGATATATTCCACTTTTGATTTTTCCTTTTATTTTCTTTCTTCTCTGTGGCAACAATGGTGTTAAATGATGTGAAGGGAAATACATTTTAAAATTATAGTGTTTATACATTAATCTGTTGGAAGAAAAATAATCAAGGAAATATGTTGACAAAAACATCATCATAATATTAACAAATATGATAAAGTAAGAACTCTTTGTAACATACTGAAATATAGAAAGGACTGGATTTAAAAGGACATTCTGTTCAAATAAGCCATGAGCAACCCTAGAATGGTAAGTACAGAATTATAATCACCTTTATGTGAATTAAAGAGTTTAACTACAACTGGCTATTTAATTGGTCTGGCTATAACACCGCTGTTACCTCCCTCAGGATATGCAGAATTTGATAAATGGAAATTCAGAGCTTTTATTAAATTTTAATTGTGTTTTATTAAGGCACAGAAAAAAGACATTTTTGTGGTTTTATTATTATCATGGTAATTTGCCAAGAGAAGGACTTTAATAGTTTAAATAATAATTATTCAAAGGCATATTAAGCTCTACAAAAAGAAAAATTGTTGCTCAGAGTGTTGGACATGCTGAGGAATAAAAGATAACATTTGATACAATTCATGCTGATCCTTTAAAAAGGAAAACAGTTGGATTAAAGGAAATCTGCATCTCATGAAAAGCCAAAGGAATAAATAAAATCATAACAAAGGCAAATAAATATTCATTCATTTGTTCAACAAAGTTTATTAATTGCCTGTTCTATGTACCAGTAACTTTTAATCGCTGGGCACAGAAAGACAAATTATACATGTTTCCATCCTCCAGGGGGTAACTGAGAAGCAGTGAGACATGAATCAACAATTATATAGGGTACTGTTGTAAGATCTTGGAGTTCTATAGAATTCCGAACAGAGAGACATCTAATAAAAGCTGGTGTAGGTGTGGTGCATAAGTAGAGAAGTTTCTCTACAAAGTTATATTTTAACTGAATTTTGAAGGAGTAGGAGATGGTTGCCTGCAAAGGGGGCAAGTTCATCGCAGGTACAATGTAACAAAGCAGAGAACTAGCAAGACTTGGAGAAGTAGGCAAGGGCCAGATAACAAAAGATCTTTTTTTACAAAGCTAAGAAATTTGAAATGTATTCTAAACTTTAGGAGAAGCCACTGAAGTCCTCTCTACCCTTTTAAATTGAGATAAAATTTGCACATTATGAATTTACTCATGATAGTATTTTTAGTAAGCCAAGGACATAGTGAGATTTGCATTTTTAGATTACTTTGGCAATAGTATAGGGGATAAACGAACAACCACCTGTCTTTATATCAGTCATCTTCTCATACCAGATGTCTTAGCAACATTTGTTGCTCACCAAATATCTATGTGCCCCCACATTTTTCCTACACCCTTCAGGTAAGCAAGGTCCTATGACTAGTTCTAGTCAATGGACTGTGTGGAAGGATATAAGATTTGGCAAGAGCACCTCCAGGTTTCTTTCCTCACTTTGATACAAACACAGAACCCATGCTCTGTATGGTGCAACCTCAATATAGTAAAGACTCACCTATAGCCTTCTGATTTCAAGATTGTTCTTTTCTAAGCACCAAAGGAGGTGAGAAAAGCTTCATCTTTCTCTGCTGCACTTCTTTTAATAAAGAGATTTGTTCTGTAAAGTTTGGATTCAGTCAAGGGGTTGCACTTGGGTATCCGGAGGGCCACATGTGGCCTTGAGGCCCACCCAGTTGAAAATAAATTGCTTATTCTTGTAACATAGTCTAACTTAGGCAAAATAATCTTGTCCTCCACCTTACCTTATCCATTCATTTCCATGATTATATAATTTTGTATTATCAATCACCAATAATTCTAATTTCAAGCATATTCCTCTCTGACTCTTATCTTCTATTTTTCTAGGCAATTGCATATTATATATGAACTTATCCTATTCTTCATTTTCTTTGGAACTTATAATCTATTGATCCAACTTTCCACAATCTCTTACTCACCTCCCTTTCTTACCTCACTAGATCCCATGGCCATCATTGTGATCATTCCCTTGCAAATTCTGTTAATTCATGTGTCTTTTTTTTTTTTTTTTTTTTTTTTTTTTTTTTGCTTTTAAAACTCCACTGGAAAAACTTCAAATCTAGTTGAATTCATCTCTGCCATCTCTGAGCCTAGACCTTTGCTAAAGAATAGCTGGGAAAAACAACAACAACAACAATAACACCTTAGTATGCTGATTGCTCTTACTTTTAACTCATGACTTCTCAAATATATACATTTCCCTTGTCTCCTACTACTTTTAAATGGCAATTGAAAACTTCCCTTCTCAAATCTCTAACATGACATCACTAAACTCACTCATAGCTGATGACTTTGTTCCCTATTTCTCTAAGAAAATTGGTTAACTATCAAAAAGAAAACCTTTCCCAAGCTACCACCACATGTACTATTTACAGATGTTCCATACACTCTGCCATCTGTCCTGTAACTGTTAGTAAGCTATCCGTAATCCTTTTGTAGATTGACTTCTCTACTTTTGCATGTGATTACAACCCTCCTTGCTTACTCATGCACATAGCTCTAGAAATTCTCTTAACTCTGTGGAAGAGTCAAATTTTCCCTCTCTATTGAATCATTTTGCTAACATACAAAGATATCACATCAACTTTAAAAATCTTTTCTTAACTTACCGTTCCACTTCTGCTCCTCTTTACAGCAAATCTTCAAAATTTATCTGTATTATTTCTCTTCAATTACCCTTCTTCCATTCTTTCTTAATTCAATCCAAATAGCTTTTACCCCATCATTCCGCAGAAATGTTGCTAAACATAACAATTCTCAGGGTTCATATGTCCTGACTGCTTTCAATTCTTTTATTTATTTCCACAGCCTGGAATGATCCCTTCAACTCTAGATTTTTAAAATCAAATTGTCTTCTCAATTTTTTGTTTTCACACTGCACATTAAAACAAATCTCTCTTTTTCCCATCTCTACCATCATCTCTAGCTGGATTTTGGAAAGAGTGTCCTAATGTCTCTCCCTAATTTAGTACTTGGCCTTCTTTGGTTTAGTCTTAAAATAGATGTCAGAATTCTTCATTTTATATTGTAATTTTTTACTTTTAATTATTATGGTTACATAGTAGAGATATAGGCATACAATGTGTATTAATCAAATGTGATGCCTCCAGATTTGTTCTTTTTGCTTAAGATTGCTTTGACTATTCAGGTTCTATTTTGGTTCCAAATGAAACTTAGAATTATTTTCTCTACTCTGTGAAATATGATATTTGTATTTTTAGTGGATTGTGTTGAATCTGTAATGACTTTTGGCAGTATGGACACTAACGATGTTGATTCTACAAATCCATGAGTATAGGATGTTTTTCCATTTGTGTCATCTATTATTTCTTTCATCAGTGTTTCGTATTTTTCCTTGTAGAGATCTATCACTTCCTTGGTAAAGTATATTCCTAGGTATTTTATTTTCTTTGTACCTGTTATAAATGGTATTGAGCCCTTAATTTGACTTTCAGTTTGGCTGTTATTAGGATATAGAAATGTTACTGATTTATATGTGTTGATTTTGTAACCTGAGACTTTGCTGAATTTATTTATCACTTCTAGAAGTCCCAAACAGCATGGTATTAGTATAAAAACAGAGAATTATGAAATAGAATAGTGAACTCAGAAAAAAAACCATCTACCCACAAGCAACTGATCTTCAACAAAGCAGACTATGACATACACTGGGGAAAAGAAGCCCTATTCAATAAATGGTGCTGGGAAAACTGGATAGTCACATGCACAAGAATGAAACAGGACCCTGTCTCTCATCTCACCATATACAAAAATTAATTCAAGATGGATAAAATACTTAAATGTAAGGCATGCAGACATAAAACTTCTTGAAGAAAACAGGAAACATTTTTCTAGACATTGGCCTTGGAAAAGAATTTATGACTAAGATACCAAAGGCAAATACAGCAATAACAAAAATAAATAAATGGGACTTAATTAAATTAAAAAGCTTTTGTGCAGCAAAGGAAATAATCAACAGAGCAAATAGACAACCTACAGAATGGAAGAAAAAATTTGTTGATGAATATTGCATGATAAATCTACATATATTTCATTGTGGAATCTCCATACTGTTTTCCATAGAGGTTGTACTAATTTGCAGTTCCACTAATAGTGTATAAGCATTCCTTTCTCTGTATCCACGCCAAGACCTATTGTTTTTTGACTTTTTAATAATGCTCATTCTGAGAGGGCTAAAGTGATATGTCATTGTGGCTTTAATTTGCATTTCCCTGATGATTAGTGATGTTGAGCATTTTTTTTTTCATGTTTTTTGGCCATTTGTCTCCTTTTGATAAACTTCATGTCTTTTGCCCACTTTTTAATGGGGTTGTTTGCTTTGTTTGTTTTTTCTTGCTGATTTGTTTGAGTTCTTTGGAGATTCTGGATCTTAGCCCTTTATGGGATGTATGGTTCATGAATATATCTTAAGTGAAGTATCTCATGAATGGAAAAACAAACATCACATGTACTTAAAAATTGGGAACACACAAAAGCACAAAGAGATGTACAGGACATTGGAAATCAAGAAGGCAGGGAGAGAGAAGTGAGGGATAAAAACTACTCTATCAGGTATAATGAACTCTATTCTGGTGACAGGTACACTAAAAGCATTATAGTACTCCATCTTAAGCATAATACATGGTATTCATGTAACAAAAATATGTTTCCCCTTAATATTTTGAAATTAAAAAAAAAAATTGAAAGTGGCCATTTCCCCAAAGCCCACTGTGACTTTTTCCAGCAGAGCCCTCCCCCCTCCAACCATTCTCCCAAATACACTGATTCATGCTCATTTGCTTTGCTTATGGTTTTGCTATTGAACTATACCTCCCTCAACAATGTAATTTAATTGGATCTCTTCTTGCACTTTATATAAATGGGATTATGCTGCCAAAGGAAAAAAAAAGACACGTAAAAATTATATGCCTTGATACTGGTCCCCAACTTTTCTCTGATTTTATTTCTGCCTTTTTTCCTCTTTTCTAATTTTACTCTGGCAATGCTGGCCTCCTTGCAGTCTTTATAACATTCCAGTAAAATCTCTCTCTCTCTCTCCAAGGCCTTAATACTTGCTACCTCCTCTGTCTAGAATATTATTCCCCAAGATACCTGAAAGTCTGATTTTTTCCCTTACTTTGGATATCTGCTCAAATTTCACCTTCTGCTGTCACTTGAATGTGTTTGTGTCTCTCTAAAATTCACGTTGAAATTTAATCCCCAAGTCAATAGTATTTTAAGAGGTGAAGCATTGGGGAAGTAATTAAGTCATAAGGGCTCTTCCCTTGTGAATTAGAGTCATGCTCTTATGAAAAAGGTTTCAGAGAGTTACCTGGCATTTTCTTCCCTTCTGCCACATAAGGGCACAGCATTCATCTCTTTGCTCTTGCACCATGTGAAGACACACATAAGGCTTTATTCACAAGGAACAAGCCCTTGTTGCTCCAAATCTGCTGGCACCTTGAGCTTGAGCTCCCCACCCTCTAGAACTGTAAAACATACATTTCTGTTCTTTATAGATTGCCCAGTCTTTATTTTGTTATAGCAGCAGGAAAGGACTGAGACACCTTCTAAGTGATGTCCTTCTTAATCAACCTAAATAAACATGCTTATTATCTTGGCTATCTCATGAGTTAGGTTGTTACATAGTAGAGTTGAGGGAAAAGTTCACAAGACTATCCTCACCACATTATAAAGAAAGAAGGCTCTAAATAATGGTTAACTATAGTGTTACTCTGTGCCAGAAATTCTAAGCTCCTTACATATATTAATTCATTAATCATCAAAAGAACTCTATTATTCACACATAGCAAATAAAATATCCAGAATCACATAGACAATAAGCAATACTCTCTCATCATTTCATATTAACTCCTTTTCATCCTTGGATGTCTTTTGAATTATTAATTTTGCACCTAATTCAATAACATAATATCAATGGTGCCCAACAAGAAGTAGTTGAGATTTCACAAAACTATAAAATATTTAAAATATTTTTATATTTGAATAAATATATTCTTTGAATAAATGCAAAGATCCCAAAGAAGGAATTGTTGACTGTCTCTAACTTTATTATAGGAACAGTTATGTGATACAAAATTTTCAGAAACAGACTTAAACATATATAGTTAAAAAATTTGTCTCAAATTTGAAAAAATTTTAATCATTTGGCTTCTAAAATACATTTTGTGTATAAATTGTTTATTCAAATTTCCCCACGCTGCCCATTTTTTACAAACATCATTTTATAACACACACAGGAAATTGAGTTAATTATATTGCTCACTAGTGTGTGCAAATCACATCTCTTGGTCTCTTTTACCTTTACTCTTGATCTCTACATTTTCCTCCCATCATGACATTAGAACCATTTTTACTGTTTGATATATGTCTCTAAATATTCATCTAATCCTTATAGGATATGTGTGTTTTTAATTCCCACATATGACATTGGATTATAAATGTTATTCTGCTTTTTATTCTTTTTCTTCACTCAATGCTGCTTTTAAGAACTATCCACTTTCATAGGCACATTTTAGTTGTTGCTTCTAATTGCTGCATAGTATTTCAGAAATGTAAGCATTTCTCTATACTCGCCCATTCTTCCAGTTACTCTTTCCTTTTTGCCACAATGAAAGCCACAATAAAAAAATTGCACACCTGTTCTCATATTGGCCATGTGATAATTTTTCTGAGGTATACACTCAGACCTGTGATCCCTGAATAAAAGAGCATACCTCTACTTAATTTTACCAATTACTTTCCATTACTTCCAGAAAACCGTGTCAATTTATATTCTTAATAGCAAGTCATGTCTCTCGCTTTTTAAATCTGCCCTCCCCCCTCATTTTAATTTTGGTCTGGCAAACCCTGTATTTCTATATTTATATCCCATGTATGTTCTTATATTGGCATTTAATAACTGGATAATGGAGACTTGGTTTAAATCAAAATGTCTCTCCTATATTATTAGAGTAATAAAGAGTAAAAATAACTTGTGAAATAAATCTGCACTTTTATATTTGGCTATTAATGATTTTTTTCACTGTCTTATAGTTATTTGTTCATTTGTTTTAAGTCCTATAATTGTGAGCTTTTAATGACAGGACCTATGCCTCAGACATTTCTATATTCATCCATGTACTCATTTATTTATTGAAAAATATTTATTAAGCACTTCTTCCATGCTGGTATTTTAATAGGTACTAAGAATACAAAAATGAGTAGGACCCAATGCCACCCTAAGCAGGTCAAGTGAAGAGTAGAGAAAAGCATGAAAATAAATTACCCAAATGCAAACTGAGACCAAGTAGATTCAAGTCATGGCTTGGTGGACATTACTAACTACTTTCTCCAATGAAACTGATAAAGAGGATTTTTCTCCCTCTTTTTCTTGTTCTCAATTTGATTGGGACATGTAAGTGGGAGAAGTTGGCTAGAAATGAGCTGTTCTTAATTATAGAACAGTAAGAACAAAGAATTCAAAGAAAACGGGGGAGAAAATATTGTCAGAGGTCTGTCTTGAAATGTTTCTCAGAGGAAGAAATACTTGAGTGGAGTCTTAAAAAGTGACTCACCTGGTGAGTTCATCAGGCAAATGATAGAGAGTGGGAAATTTCTGATACAGAAGATAATATCTGCAATGGCACAGGAGCCTGAAATAGCATACTTTAGTCAGGAATTAAAAAATATTTCATTAATTCTGATTCACAGACAGGGTTCAAGGGAGGCAGAACTCTGTGAAATAAATCTTGCAGGGTTAGATCCAAGGAGAGAAAAAAAAACTATAGTTTATCTTAGGGCAATGGGAATTATCTCAAATGTATTTTTCCTTTGTTTAATTAGAAAAATGATATGTAATTATTATAAAAACTTCTAAGACAGAAAAGTAAACAAGATAAAACAAATTTACTATCTTCTCATCCTGAGATAATTGCTGTTAACATTCCCTTCTATATTACTAGCCCCATTTATATATCCATTTATCTATATTTTTAGTTTACTACTATTATTTTAGTTTGCTATATTTTTGGTTTATACATTTTTAGTTTACTAAATAAAAATTGCAATATTTTACATCAACATTGTTACTTAATACATTGTATTATCCCAGTGATTATATTTTATAGCATATCAGATATCACAAAATCCCATTTTATTAACATATTAAATTTTAAAAATAAAATTATAAAACTTCTTGTTGCTGAGTTTATTTGATAGGAAAGTCACAATAAACATGTTGTGTACTAGCTATTTCTGGCTTGTGAAAATATGGAAATTTTTTTTTTCTTGCCTTTAGTATCTGATTTTGCCCAATGAATTAATCACTAAATCAGTTGTAGACATTGTCTGTGGATCTTCAGTCTTGTGACCCATTGCTATAATTGTTTTATGGAGAGGCCCCAAAATACACCAGTGCCAGTGACATTTTCCCCATTCTCTCTTGAAAACATTCCAGTTACCTTTGTGTCCCTTCCCTCAAAAGGGACTGAAATTGCAGTTTTTTTCAAGGTTAGGTTTCTAGTCATCTCCCTGTTGCTAAATGCAATGTCAGATTCTTATTATTCTTCTTCCTTGACTTATAGTGCATGGTTGATCCATCCCTAGTCCTTAAAACACTGTTTTGCCTTGTCTGTCAGGACACCTACTCTTCTGATTTTTCTTCTATGTCACTGCCTATGTTTCTGAGTATTCTTTGCTTGTTCCTCATCTCTCAGCAATTTGGAGTTTCCCAGGGCTCAGTTCTCGAATTTCATACACACACACACACACATACACACACACGAGTATTTGTGTATATGTATAATTTTTTTTCATTGCCTAGGTGATTTCATTTAGTCTCCTGACTTTATATATCAATTATATAGTTTATATCTGTGAGCCCCAACCCCAGGGCCACAGACTGGAAGTGATTACAAGCTCCTTATGAAAATCTAATTCCTGATGATCTGAGGTGGAGCTGAGGCAGTGATGTGAGTGCTGGGGAGCAGCTACAAATACAGATTATCTTTAGCAGAATGGTTTGACTGCACAATAAATGTAATGTGCTTGAATCATCCCAAAACCATTTCCCTCCAGCCCCCACCCCTGGTCTGTGGAAAATTTTTTTTCCATGAACCTGGTCATTGGTGCCAAAAAGGTTGGGGACCACTGATGTATAAGACAGATAAACTCCCAAATTTATTTTCTTAGATCAGCTTTCATCCATGAACTTCTGCTTTGTATATGTATTTGTTTATGCTATATATCTAATTATCTAATAGGTACCTCTAACATAACACGTCAAAAAGTAATTTCCTTATTTTACCTGTCAAACCCAATCCTTGCACAGTTGTCCCAATCTCAGTTAATGACAATTCCATCCTTTCACTTGCTCGCATTAAGGGACCTTGGGGAAAATGCTTGGCTCCTCACACTACATGTACAATTTGTCAGCAAATCCTATTAGTTACACACTTAAAATATACCCAGAATTGGAGTATTTCTCACCATTTCCACTGCCATGACCTTCAAGACACACCATCTTAGCCTAAAATATCAAAAGTCTCCTTAATTCAGGCTTTGTAATAACTCTCTTGTTTATTCACCACACAGCGATGGTTCAAAAACACACATAAGATCATTTCATTCTTCTGCTCAAAACTCCCCAGTGACTTTACATTTCATTCCCAGTAAAGTCCAACGTCTGTAGACTATCTACAAATCTTTGTATCATCTCATCTCCTTGATGTTGCTGACTTTTTCTACTATGCTTATCCTTATTCTCTGTATTCCAGCTATACCCTCACTCTTCTTCTCTGCTCTCTCCTAGATATGTTTTTTTAACCTGTTACCTACATGATTCAGTTGTCTCTTTAAATTTGGTGTGGTTTCAATTCACAATTACAAAGATGTGGAAACAACCCAAGTGCCCATCAATACATGAGTGGATTAATAAAATGTGGTATATATATATATATACCATGGAGTTCTACTCAGCCACAAAAATCAGTGGTGTCACCTCTTGTATTATCCTGGATAGAGCTGGAACCCATTCTACTAAGTGAAGTATCATAAGAATGGAAAAATAAGCACCACATGTACTCACCATCAAATTGATTTTAACTGATCGACACCTAAGTGCACATATAGCAATAACATTCATCAGGTGTCGGGCAGATGGGAGGTGGAGGAGGGGAAGGGTATATACATACATAATGAGTGCGATGTGTACTGTCTGGGGGATGGGCAGGATTGAAGCACTGACTCAGGTGGGGCAAAGGCAATATATGTAACTTAAACATTTGTACCCCCATTATATGCTGAATTAAAATAAATTAAATTAAGAATCTTGTTAAGCAAAAAAATATAAATAAAAAAATAAATTCGATGTGGTTTGTTTTATCGTTACCTTCTCAGAGATGGTGTTCCTGACCATGCTATTTAAAACCACTGCCTCCTTTTATGCTTTATTTTAAATATTATTATTAAATAGTATAACTGACTAATTTGTTAGTGACTATCTCCTTATACTGCAATGTAAGCTTTATGGGGGCAGGGATGTTTTCTTTTTATTTATTGCTGTAGCCCCAGTACTATAATAGCACCATATCATAATATTTTTGCTAAATAAACAGAGAATTGAATAAAAGATTTATGTATATTAGACATGCAGAATGTTAGATATCATAATAAATACATATAAATGATAAAATAATGTGAGGACTAGTCTCCAACATTTAACTTTATACTTGCATTCAACTTATGTTGTACCTATATTAATGTATTTTCTGCAAAATGAACAATATTGGATTTCTTATTTAAGTCACAAGTCCATTGTGCTTATAATGATAGAATTGCAAAATTTTATACCTAGCTCAACTTTAGATATTATGCTTGTTTTATTTAGACAAAAGCATAACATTCTTTTTTTATAATGTTTACATTTATTAAAAAGTATTTGTCATCGGTAAGCACATTTGACACTTTCCAAATATTACAGTAAAACTCTGTCTTAAGACATAGAGCAATAGTAGAAATTCAATTATATAAAATGCAGTGCTCCATTTTTGCAAAGTTAACCAGAAACATTGTTTATCATTTTTACTGGCATTGAAAATGCACACAACAGGTACACACAAAGCTAAACTTAAACTGATGACGTACTGTATAGAAAGAGACTAAATTTAGCACATCTCAGGACAAAGAATGGAAACAAATCCCAATAGGGTTACAATCAAATTCATGTTATTTCAGATTGTAATATTGCTTGATGTTCTACATTTTAAGTAATTTTTTTTACTTTAAATTATTTTATTAAAATTACTTTAAGGATTCCTCTTCCAAATACACATTTAAATGGGTTTTTTTGAAATTAGCTTAATAAATTTTCAAACGTTACACTTTACATACTTTCACTCATTTAGCAAAAAGTACTGAGCACCTACACTGAGTTACAAAATGTCATGGTTTTGTAGACCTAGCAATGAACAAAGTCCCTTTTCTCATCAAGCTCACATTCTAGTGGACATGGATTTAGGCATGTCCATCATTGAGCTTGTGTTAAATTCTTAACCACACTTTTATATTTTATAAGCCCTACCTCGTGTGCAATGACTGATGTTAAAATTCTGACAAAAATCCTCTCATTAAATGTCTTTGCTGAGTGGTGTCCTAACCATTATGGATGTTAAAGTTGGACAGAAACATTGTACTTAAAAATTTAAAAAAAACCACAAAACTTTTTTCTACTGAAAAAAACTCTAGTGACTGGAAAATTTTAACTGCCATTTAAGGACTTCAAACAAAACAGAACACCATTTTACAAAACTTCATTTCTGTATAGATTCTCTAACAAAGGATAATCCTTACCATACTCCTCATTTTTATGGGATTTGTCACTGTGGACTCTTTAATGAATTAGAAGCTCTGAGCTCCAACAGAAAGCCTTACCTGTGTGAACTCACTGATAAGCTGGAAGGTTTGATCTTTGACTGAAGCCCTTTCCACATACCTCATATGTGTAGAGTTTCTCTCCAGTGTGAAGTCTATGCTGGGCTTGAGGACTTGAATAGCCACTGAAACTCTGAACATACTGTTACATTTATACAGTGTCTCTTCTGTGTAGACTGTCTAAATGTAACATAAGATTCTTTATTTAAAATTTTATTTCAGAATATTATGGAAGTATAAACATATTGGTTACATAAATTGCTTTTGTACCATTTGAGTCAAACTTATAAGTGTGCCCATCACGCAGATAGCATGCACTGTACCCATTAGGTGTGAATTTACCCATCTCCTCCTCCCCTACCACTTGCTTGATTTCCGATTAGTGTAATTTCCATATGTACACATAAGTGTTGACCAATTAGTTCAAATTTAATGGTGAGTACATGTGATGTTTGTTTTTCCATTCTTGTGATACTTCACTTAGAAAAATGGTCTCCTGTTCCATCAAGGTTAATACAAGAAGTATTAGTTCACCATTTTTTTGTGGCTGAGTTATACTCCATGGTATACATATACCACATTTTATTAATCCACTCTTATGGTAATTTTTCATTGATTTTTGTTCTTACAGAATGAAGATAACACTCAAATAACATTGTTTAATGTTTCGAAATATTTCTGATGTCAAAGAAATATACTATTTCAAGTTATATGGAATTCGGAGGTTAAAAGGAAGAGAAATGTTAAAGTTCTATGAAGAATTTAAAATAATCATATTAGAAATATGCAAAATTTTTCTTATGTTAAAATGTTTTAGGTAATTTTATTTTAAATAACATAAAAGAAAATGTGTATATGTGTGTGTATGTACATATACATAAAACTAACCGTATATACACATGTATATAGTTCATTAGTAAGAAATAAAAATTAGGTAGATGTACTAAATTTGAGGTTTTTACATATTTTTAGCTGACTTGTATATTTGCTGAATCTGTCATCTTACTACCAGAAACATCTTAATTTCACCCAGCCAGATTACTAGCTATAATAAGAAAAAATAAGAAATACAGGCTGCAATAAGAAAAGTTTAAGCAAAACAGTTGGGACATAATTCAAAGCAGTTTGAAACGAACTTTGTTCTACTAACCACATAATGAAAATACACAGTGTTTGAACTTTCTGCTGTATACATAGAGTAACATAAAATGAAATGCCTTGTTAAGAATGTTAAGAATGTTTATATTCTAATAGCTAGACTAATAGAACATCCACTATGCAGTGAGCCTGATCCACTTTTTATTTCTCATATGATGATCACTTCCTAGTAGCCCTATAGCTCCATAGCTCTGTGGCATCTGCTTTGGAAGGGTAGGAATTTTAGTTCTTCCATGATTGACAATAGTCAATGTGAGCAGGAATGGAGAAACTTCAAAGCAGTAAAGAGATGTAAAAATCTACTTGTCCTTCTTCTCAACAGCTGTCAGTCACAGGACATCCACAAGAAGACACCTCTGAGAACAAAAGTTAGCCATCTCTTCGTGGTTGTCATCTTCATAGAAGACTCACAGCAGGCAGGACAACAAGACTGGCTACCTGGTAAATCCAGGCTTGGAGGATATACAACAAGAATGGTATTAAACAAATGAATAGGGATGGTAGGGCACTTTCTTCATTCCATGCCTGTTTAGCACACATGACTCCAGGGAGTAGGAGAACAATGGAGATCCTGGAAGAATTAACAACCAGCTTGTATTTAACCCTAAATTTTGACTAAGGCATGTGTCCTTTACTTTTCATTGTCAAAAACATCCAGTTTGGTGTTGTGCTATGTGGATTAAGACAATGCCTTGTTCTTGCTCCTTTTCACAAATAGGATTACAGTACTATTTATTGTCTTGCTTTAAAACCCACTTTTTTTGTTGTTCTTATTTTTACCCTCAAAACTTGATTGACAATACCCTGGGAGATGTCATAGTTTCTGTAGCAATCACTGCAGCATCCTTGAGCAACAGACATGTCGTGAAGACTTGTCTCCCAGGTGTTTTAAATAGCTGTCAATGAACCAGAAGGATGGCCTCTTGTAGGGTCACTTGTCCAACACTTTAACATCAACTGATGACTATTTGAATAGTAGATAAGAAAGAAGACAGTAAATGGTGCGGGGGTGGGGGGAGAGGGAGACTAAGTTCATTAAGGGCCTCCATCTGAAAGCAGCATGTGCGGAATGTCAATTTAATAATAGAATTGACAGCTCTTCTCTGGTGTCATTCTGCCACAATGGCTTCTTTGACAAGTTTTAAAATGGACCCTTTGTAGATGTCGGTGAGTGGCACTGCATACATTTGTGAATACCCTGAATAACTAACATTCTCCCTTATGCCACATTTCCAGGATCTGTCCCAAAAATCTTTTCTGACTGACCCAGGGAACTGGCATATGAAGCCCCAGTGAAACTACCCTACCCCAAATACAGTATATAATGTTATAAATGCATCATTGTTGGGTCATAAGTCAAAATGCCTAGCTATTCTGGAAAATATTATTAGGCTAAAAGATATTTTTGAACTCTGTTGCTCTTCTAACACTAATACAAAATGCATCTAATCACTTATCAACTTTGTGAGGAGACTAGTACAAGTTGATTTTAATATTCCAGGCTAAATTTGGCCTTTCAGTTATATATGGGTCATTCCCACAAACTGAGTCAATCAACACTGTGCATAATCAGGAGGATTTTAAAAAAGCATGAATGACACTGACAATAGAAAACAAAGAACAGAGTAGAAAGCAAAAAAAATTTCTGAGCACTAAATTTCTAGATCATATTACCAGATTATTCTTTTGATCTTTGAATATTTTTTTCTGGCCAATTCAATTGAATTAGCAAAAAAAAAAAAGTTTAAGAAATACAAAATGCATTCCCATATGTCAAAGGTAAAATTCCTATTTAAATCTTCAGTCATTCTCTCTGTATATTTGGAAATTACTTATTTTATTTTCTCATTTTAGCAGTGTTATCACAAATTATTATTTCTAAATGAGCAAGTGAGTACAAAATATTTGAATAACGATGGTAAATATATACATTTTATTTACTATAATCACCATGAAAATTGATTTGACCAGATCAATGACAATTTTGTTCACTGTACGGAAACTAAGATTATAAAATATAAAACTATATTTTCATGATAAGAATATTGAGCACTATTTTATTGTAATATATATGTGTTCAGGTAACAGGAACACACATATACTACTTTTTTTCCCAAACGAATATTTATTGACTTATTGATCATTTTAATTATGTTGGCTTTTTATGAAAGGATAGTTTCAAAGCATCTCAAGTAGTTATATTAACAAGATATAAGTTTTGTCTGTCAATATTGGATACAAATTAGAACACATTGAACTAGTTTATTTTATATGTAAATTATTTTTGTTATCCTAATATTATGGGTCAACTTATTTATTCATTCACTTCATTTAGTAATATTCAGTATTTAAGAGAAACATAATATAATTCTACAGTTAATTTATAAAGTCCTAGAGATGGAAGGAAAATTAAAGACCCACAAACCTAACTTTACCATTTTACGTTTGAAGAAACTGAAGCCATAAAGTTAACTGATTTTCTGATTGTGGGGACAGTTTCTGTTAACAATCATAATGTGTAACAACATATTGATTAGATATTGTAAAAAATTTTAAGCATTCTTTTAAAATCACAACTTAAATAGCTCAAATTATTTGGATGTGAAACATCCCTCTTCTACATTGGTTATTTGCTCAGCATATATGAACTATTGGGAAGCCACCAATAAAATTGACATATACAAACCTTTCTTATGGAAAAATTCAATGTAAATCAAATGTAACATAGGTAACTAACCATTATGTATTCTATTTTCAATATTGATTCATCTTAAAAGTTAACTAAATTGATAAAAACCACGTATTCCTTAAGGGTATGTAAAGAGTTAAGAGTTATCTTTTAATTTGACTTTTTAGGCAAGTTAATAAATATTATTTTTCTCTTATTTATTTAAACATATTCTTATTGCTTTCAGAGTTTCAAATAAGATTGTTGAAAAGTTAAAATAGTTTTTCATGCTGATTATGTTACTAAAAATGTTAATTAACCCAATATATTATATAACAAAATATCTCTGATGAGACAAGAGTCCAGTTTAATTGTTTTTCATGGGGATATCCAGTTTACCCAGCACTGTTTATTGAAGAAACTGTCCTTTCCTAACTGTATGTTCCTGGGAAATCTTCAAAGATGAATTTACCATAAGTGCATGGATTTATTTCTAGGCTTTCTAATTCGTTCCACTGGTCTCTATGTTTGCTTTTGTGCTATTTTGATTACTATACCTTTGTAGCATATTTTGAAATCAGATAGTATGATTTCTCCAGCCTTCTTATTTTTACTAAAGATTACTTTGGCTATTTGGGGGTTCCACAAGAATCTTTGAATTTTTTTTTCCATTTCTGTGAAAAATGTCATTGAAATTTTGATAGGGATTGCATTGAATCTGTAGATTGCTTTGGGTGGTATGAACATTTTAACAATATTAATTCTTCCAATCTGTGAACACAGGATATCTTTCCATTTATGTGTGTTTTCTTCAATTTCCTTCATCAATGTTTTATAGTTTTCAGTGTACAGATATTTTATCTCCATGGATGTATTTATTCCTAACTATATTTATGCTATTGTAAATGAGACTTTCTTGATTTCTTTTTCAGATAGTTTATTGTTAGTATATAAAAACACTACTTTTTGGTATGTTGATTTTGTATCCTCCAACTCTACTAAATTTATTTTATTAATTTCAACAGTTTTTTTTGGTAGTGTCTTTAGAATTTTCTGTATTTAAGAACATATCATCTGCAAATGAAGAGACCTAAAACTGTACAACTACTAGAAGAAATCATAGAAGAAAAGATTCTTGATATTAACCTTGACAAAAATTTTTTGAATATGACCTCAAAAGCACAAGCAACAAAATAAAAAGATAGATAAATGGGATGTGTAAACTATACATGTGATAAAGGGCTAATATCAAAAATATACAGGGAACTCAAACAACTCAATATCAAGAAAACAAATAAACTGATTTTAAAAAGGGCAAAGGACCTCAATAGATATTTCTCAAAAGAAGATATACCAATGAACGGCAGGTATTTGAAAAAAATGTTCATTATCACAAATCATCAGAGAAATAGAAATTAAAACCATAATGAGCTATTATCTCACACTTGTTTGAATGACTATTATCAAAAAAGTAAAAGATTACAAATGTCAGTGAGGGTGTGGAGAAAGGAGAACCCTGGTACATTGTTGGTGGGAATGTAAATTAATACAGCCATTCTGGAAAATAGTATGGATACTCTTCAAAAAATTAAAAATAGAGCTATCATGCGATTCTGCAATTTCACTTCTTGGTATCTAATGGAAATAAAATCAGTATGTTGAAGAAATAGCGGCATTACCATATTCATTGCAGCATTACTCACAATAACCAAAATATGGAATGAACCTGATTGTCTGTTGAAAGATTAATGGATAGACAAAATATGGTGTGTGTAGGTATATGTATGTATACCTACATATATACATATATATGTACATATATATACATATATATGCAATAGCATAATATTCAGCCTTAAATAAGGAAGAAATTTTTCTCAAATTATGTCATTTGAGACAGTACAGATGAACCTAGAAGACATTAAGCTAAATGAAATAAGCCAGGCATAGAAAGACAAATACTGTATAAGCTCATTCATATATGGAATCTGAAAAAGTCAGACTTACGAAGCAGAGTAGAATGGTGGTTGCCAGAGGCTGAAGGGTGGGGTGGGGAGATGTTGGTCAAAGGGACAACGTTTCAGTTAGATAGGATGAATAAGCTCTGGAAATCTGTTGGACAATATGGTGACTATTGTTGATAGCAATGTATTGTATACTTGAAAATGACTAAAAGATTAGATCTTAAATGTTCTCACCATAAAAAAAACAATATACATTTATGGTGATGGATATGTTAATTAGCTTGATTGAATCATTTCACTATTTCTTAATATATCAAAACAGTATACTGTTCACCATAAATATACATAATTTTTCTTTGCCAATTATAACTGCATAAAGCTGAAAAAATTAAAAAAATAAAATATAGGTCTGTGGAATATTCACAAAAATAAAACAATGAAAAGCATATAACATGGTTGGTTGATAATAGTTTTTCTTTATTTTTATTTCATAAAACTATTTATGAAATACAGAAATAAAATACTTCTAATATGAGTGTAGATCTTGTCTCCAATAAGACATATTAATTTTACTTAATACATGCACTGCTGGGCTTTTAAAAATGAATGGTGGAATTCAATGGCATAATCAATCAATTCCTTAATTCTTAAAATAAATCTGTTTGATTAGGTTTAAATTCGTGATTACTTTCTCAGACTCATTTTGTATATAAATAAATATGTTTGTGTCATTCTTTATCATGGTAAAAGTAAAACCTGTGACTGTTTATTTTCTTAAACATCAATTACAAGATGCCTCTCTCAGTTACATAGATATTGAATATAGAAGATCTAAAAACAATAAAAACTATTCTTAAAGAACTAGCAAACGTTCCCAGAGTATAAGGGCTAATGTCTCACTAAAGAGATCAGCTTCCAAAATGCTAACAGTATGATTTTATTGAAATATTGAAAA
Source organism: Cheirogaleus medius (assembly GCA_008086735.1). Lineage (NCBI taxonomy): Eukaryota > Metazoa > Chordata > Mammalia > Primates > Cheirogaleidae > Cheirogaleus > Cheirogaleus medius. Next base: position 78,121,027 of record VBSM01000272.1, read on the forward strand.
TGAAAATATTTCAAAGTTTGTTTTAAAGGTCCTCAGTTGGAATTTCAGATTAGTAGTCTTTGATGAGAGCTAACAGGTGATTTATGTTACTTATCTCTCAGAGGACTTAATATTCTCGTGAGAAGTACATTTGTCATATGTCACATACATGTATGCTATATGTGTAGTGACTTCAAAGGATACTACTGAGATGGTATTTCCAAGTAGGCATTTTGGTTCTCAACCTACCAAGGCGTCTCTTAACCAAAGAAAATAAGGTGGAATGCTTTGGAATAAAAAAGATCTGGAGCAAAAGATAATGCATAATGACAAACTCTATAAGAATCATGCTAAACTGATGGATTATAATAGTATTAAAGAAGATAAGTGCCCCAATACTCACTAGAAATGTATTTTTATCATTTTTAAATAAAATTTGAATATATATGATAAAAATTTTTTAAAAGGCATCTATCTCATCAAATAAACTACATTTCTTTAGTCTTCATTTATATCAAAAAATGTACTTTCTCATCAATAAAATGTCATTTTTTGAATAATTATATGAGATTCAATAATTCGATTTATATCTTCATTCCTTTGTTCAGAAGCCAATTTTATTTGAGCTTATTCAAGTGAAATTATATTAGTTTCAATCTTATACCTGATTAGGCTGTCGCCATAACATGAAGTCATGGAAAAATGTGGGGGATTATCAGCATCTGCTTTTGAAAAATAGATTAATATTAAAGTGGAGATTGATGCAGGAAAAAATTAGTAAAAAAGAATATTTTAGCAATATCATATATTTATATAAATTTTTCTTCATTAAACTATTAAAACAAGGTATAAAAAGGAGATACAAAATTTTAGCAGTTAGAGGTTAAGATTAAAGATAAAAGAAATGAAAATTCGAAGAAGTACTTTGCAGCCACAAAGTAAATCACACAAAGATCTTACCATGAAAAATACCCAGGACAACTCCCAGAGGTTATTTATTACATTCTACATATTTTTCATAGGCACTGATAGCAATAATAGCCTTAATAACTTTAGTAAAAGTAACTTAAACATGTATAGATAAATAATATACCTATGTCTATGTTTATAACTATATCTATACCAACATATGTATTTTTAATCTATAATTCATGTCCATTATATAGCTTCCGAATATAATGTTTATAGAATATAAATTGAATTAAAAAATGTGAAAAATTCAAAAGAAACTACTCTAACACAGTGTCACACTCAGTTGCATGTACTGACTCATTGCACAATTAACATTGTCATGGATAAAAATGATTCATCTTATTGAGTCAATTTATTTTCAATATTTTACTTTTCAAATATGAAATATTATAAAGAAAATTTTGTAGATTAATACAATGTATTTCTGTATTATAGACCAAATAAATTTGATTAATAATTATTAACATTTTATAATACTTGCCTCATGTATTGTTACTTTAAATAGGAAAACCTTTTAACAGTGTAAATCAAGACCAATTTGTTCATGCCAACATCCTGGGAAACTTGTAGATTAAGGATTCTAAGATCTTTTCTCAGAAGGAGGGTGTTGGCTTTTGGAATGATGGCAGTGATAATATTTTCAATAGAATTTCCTGAGTCCCAGTTGAGTACTCTCTCCATTATTTCAAAGCCTTGATAATTGATGACAATAGGATCTAGTTATACACACTATTATGAGTGATCATACTTTAAGAAATTCAATTCTGACACCCCAATTTTTTTTGGTTTATAAAACTTCTATAAAGACTATACTTGCTCCACAATTATATTGGTGACAATAATAAGACCGATAATTACACATTACATCCTTCACATATTGCTTTGCTACTGAGTTATGTTTAAGTATCAAATACATAATAAAATTTGAAGTGATGGCTAGAACATATTTACAATCTTGAGGAGATGACATAAATATAGATTACAAATATTTCAGTACTTGGAAATATGAATTCACCACTGCTGAATGTTAATAATTATGTTCTTCTAATATACATTCATGAGAAGCTCAGATCAGATTTTTAGAAGCAAGAAACAAACTGACTCTAGTTAATTGAAACTAAAAAACAAATAAAAACAATTTATTAAGAGGGCATGAAGTAGCTCAAGAAATCTCGTGGAAAGTCAGAGAATAAGTCTTGACGGTTATCTATGCAACTTCATTTATAGATTGGTGACACTATCTTTGGACAATGCTCTTTACATTGCCAACCTCGCCGACTCCAGGCTCCAGGGCTAGGTCAGTTACTACCACTGCCTTTGAAAACTAGATGCAGCTGCTACCTCTGCCACCTCTGCTTCTTTTCATCAAGCAGGATTCTGTTGTGTCCTCTGAGTCTCCTTGATATTGCTTTCATTTCAAAGTCTAGAATGAAGGCCTTGAATTAGCAAACTCTAGATCATGTGCCTGTATCTTTGCTGCAAGAGAGTCTGGGAATGTCATCTTTTTTGATATCTTCAAATTCTACTGCAGAGAGTGAATATCCAAATCATAAGAAATGGTTCAGAAGCTAGGTGACCAACAAGTAACAGATGTCTGCTATTATTGTTAAATAAGACAAAAAATTTCACCAATTTTGTGGAACAAAAGTAATCTTAAAAAAAGATTAATGAAGCCATATCAGACATGATATTTTACCTCATTGATGTTGATTAACAGCACCTAGAATTAAAAGTGGTTTCTTTCTACATGGCAGTAAAATCTCAAATGATTTACTAGCAGTAAATGTTAAGGAGGATGCAGAGAAGTTTTCCATACTTTTAGTTTTCATAGAGAATATAGACCCTACATTGTATCAAATAGCATCACACTAATCATACAATTCATATGAAAAATAGTTATTATTTTTAAAGAAATGAAAGCTTTGAGTTTACGTATTTGTGATGAATAAGTACAAGTCCTTCCCAAATTCTCTCTGCACAAGTTTTTATAGTGTTATGTTGAAGTTTCTGCAGAATTCTTTCAACACTTTAGGCAGAATTCTTCTTGAAGTCACATACAGTTAGTGAATAACCAACTAGGTGGTTAGGTTCAATCTGTAACTGAAATCGTGCAGTCAAATTTGTTTTCTGTATTGTTGATACAGTCTATATGTTCTCCTTGAATTCCCCTTACATAAACCATATTTGACCACCTCACCCACACTCCTCCCCCAAAAAAGGTCAAGACAACAGTCCCAAGACCCTAGCTCATAGAAAGTTAATCCAGAAACTCTCATTGTCTTTCTTATTTTCAGTATAGAAAAAGAAGGGAGATGACATCAGTGTCTCTGGATGATTTCTGAACAGTGAGCTGAAAAATGAATTCATGTGAGGATCTCTTTATGAAGACATTAGAAAACATAGTATAAATTAATGCTGCAAAGCTTTTGACTACATTTTAGGAAACCATAAAGAATATGCAGTGAAGAGAACAGGGATCATTATTTGCTCATTCATTCATTCAAAAAACATTTATTGAGTGCCTGCTATGTGCCCTAGGCATTTGGTATATATAAGTAAACAAAACATATTCACTTCCAAAAAACAAACAAAAAAATCATCCTTCTAGGTACTTAAAATATAATAGAGCAATACAATAATACAAAACAAATATTTACAAAAGTATATGGTGGTGAGTATCATGAATGAAGAAGAATAAGAATGAAGGTATTGGGAGTGCAGAATATGCAATGGGAGAGAGTTGCAATTTTATTTATTTATTTATTTTTTGGTTTTACATACTTGATTCATTTTTAAAATTTGACATGGACTGTCAAAATAATTTGAATGTGACAATTTAGATAATTGAAATAATTATCACAACTAGTAGCTTGCAAATGCCAGGAGTACACTTGTCCTAATCAATGTAGACCACATTTTTTTTTTATTTCAGCATATTATGGGGGTACAAATATTACGGTTATGTA
>VBSM01000272.1:78125043-78151426 GCA_008086735.1 Cheirogaleus medius
GGGGTTTTCTAGGTATAATATCATGTCGTCAGCAAAGAGTGAGAGTTTGATCTCCACTGCTCCCATTTGGACGCCCTTAATTCTGCTCTCTTGTCTGATTGCTGTAGCAAGGACTTCCAGCACTATGTTGAATAGAAGTGGAGATAGTGGGCAACCTTGTCATGTTCCCGTTCTTAGTGGGAATGCTTTCAGTTTTTTCCCATTCAGTATGATATTGGCTGTGGGTTTATCATATATGGCTTGTATCATTTTTAGGTAGGCCCCGTCTATGCCTATTTTGTTGAGCGTTCTTATCATAAAAGGGTGTTGAATTTTGTCAAATGCTTTTTCTGCGTCTATTGAGAGGATCATATGGTCTTTGTTTTTGCTTCTGTTTATATGGTGAATTACATTTATAGATTTGCGTATGTTGAACCATCCCTGCATCCCTGGAATGAAGCCCACTTGGCTGTGATGGATTATTTTCTTGATAAGCACCTGGATTCGGTTGGCTAGGATTTTGTTGAAAATTTTTGCATCTATATTCATAAAGGTTATTGTAGACCACATTTATTAAATACATAGTCTTTGAACTCTAAGACTGAGAACATTTTTTTTGTAATGGAATTAATACTTGGTATGCTTTTTGTTTGTTTGTTTTTAAGCATCATGGAGGATGTAATATTTGAACAAAGATGTGGAGGAGATAGGCTATTCACATGCCAGTGTCTGGGAATAAAGCATTCCAGGAGAAAAGGACAGCCAGTGAAAAGGCAGGACAATGCCTATTGTGTTTAAGGGGCATGATGAAGGCCAGCATGGCTAGAGTATAGTGAACTAAAGTGGAGGAGGGCAGTAGTATGTGATGTAAACCTAAGAGTCCCAAACTGAAATATGACTTCCTGAGTTCTAAATTGACTACTGTTTGTTAACATAGGCATAATACTTAACATTTCCAGATCTTTTGGTTTTCACCTATAAAATAAATAAACTAAACATGTGAAGTTTTTCACAAGTAATATGATACACGGTAAGAACTCAGTATGTTAGTTAGCTGGTACTAATGGTGGTACAAAATGCTACTGGTAGGACTAGACCATTTTACAAATTCCATCAAGGAATTACAGTCATTCAGTGAGAAAAGTGCCCACTGTGGGTGTTAGCAGAGGACGCATATATGTGTGGTTTGATATTATAATTTTATATTTACAAAACATTTACTTTGGAATTTCAACTATAGAAAAAGCTTAGAAAATATCTTTGTGGCTGTTGGGGAAACATTTTTATTAATAAAAATGGGAGTAGAGAAAAAGTGGAATTTGGTTTATCAAATGGTTTTGAAGGCAATAGGAGCATGAGAATTTTATAATCACAAGGGGGCATAACTGAAAGTCAGTGGAGAAAACTGGTTAAGCATGCTTCAACATCTCATGTCAGCAAGAATAAAATAAAACTAATATGAGGTAAGCTATGAACAAATGAATTGCACCACATTACATTTAGAGTTAGTATGGCCATAAAGATACATATTTTTGAAATATAGAACCTGGAAAAATAGCCAGTCAGTTAGCTTATACAATATTGTTAAAGAAAATGTTTCAATCTATCTTTAGGATATTCTCATGGTGGACATAGACATCCCAGGCTATCATAGTGTACTGATTTTTAATATTAAGATAAAATAGTTTATTATTTATTTGCTTTAAGTAGAGTTGAAAGAGATTTGGACACAGATTTAGATTGACTGGTTCTACGATCATGGACAATTCAATAAAAAAATGCAAATGTTTCTAATTACTAATATCATCAGCATGATCACAAGACTGGATTTTAATAAATTGTCATCTGAGAAAAGATCTGTAAAAGTATACTAAATCTATGCTTTGCTCAGTGGAGTAACCATTAAAGTCATTTATATCAGTTTCAATGTCAAACTCTTATAATAGTTCATTCTCATTCAACTCCTGAATAACTCTGAATGGATTATTCACTTGGTTATTTGCAAAAAGTCAGGCAGCACAAATATTTAATGCCAATGTTGTTTACACAGGACTTCCTAGATACTCTGGGTTCAACATCTTTGAATATAATAGTGATTTTCTTAATTAGGGTGATTAGACCAGAAAAACCTTAAGGGGCACTGTCAATGCAAAAGACTCTGTGTTCACTGTGTTCACTGTGTTCAACTGTGTTCACTAAAACAGCCTTTTCATATTGATTAGATTTCTCTTTCAAACATTTTTTCTTCAGAGATGAGAATTCTCCAATTGGTCAATTTCATTATTCTAGATTGTAAGGTAGCACATTTTTCAGTGTGTGTCAATTTATGACATCCTAATTTATAAATGAGAGTGAATTTAGTTACTGTGAAATAATTATTCAAAGTATGAACATGGAAATGGAAATGAAAAAAATTGAGTTTTTGAAACATGAAAGGCAAATGTGGCAATGGAATAACTTGTACTCTCTTTAAATTGAGGCTATAGGTCAGACCATAGTATTCCTATTCTAAAAAAAAGAATAACATTAAGTGATAGTTTTATAAATCCATATAAATTTGCCTGGAGCAATTGATTGTGCCATGTTTTATGAATTTCATCAGTGTAAGGAGTAAAAGGAATATTAGTGGTATTTCAATGTCTCGATATAAACCCTTTCATGTGTTTGTATATAATGCTGAAATGTGGCATGTAAAGCATTTAAGGTCACTTTATTGTTGTCTCAAAGCAAGACTGAAATGGATCAAGAACTATACACAACCATTGAGCCAGCCAAGTCAAACATATGTGAAGATAGAAAATCTACCATAAATGTGATACACAAGATTAACTGTGAATCTAACCGCAGCTCCCCATTTCATCAATGATTTTCAATAATCTGCTCAAGTGTTATGTAAGTATCATCTATCAAAAAGTAAGACACAAAAGCCAAATGACAGATAAATCTTTATGAAAATCTTCACACAAGAGGCACTACAGTGGTCAATTGTATTGGAGAAGGCAGATTTAACTCAAATGAACTGGCCAACTAACCATATGACTCCATACATCTTTATTTCATGTTATTGTGAGTGATGCTCAGTCTGGCACTTCTATAGAAACACTATGTATGATTTCAAAATCTTTTCTTGTTCAAAAGATATATATATCTAATTCAATGAAAAGAAAAAATAATAGTCAAACTGATGTTAATCATCAAGTGAATAAAATATTCATTCAAACAAGTTTTTAGTTCCTCCCCCAAATAACATATGAATCACCCATGAAAGCACAACTTTTGTCATAGGCTAATATAAAAATTCAGGCTAAGGAAGCTATTAGGAGAATAAACTCTGTTTAACTCAGTGATGATTATTTATAGTCTGATTATGATTTTTTACATTTTTACCTATACATAATTTCCATATCGTTTTTCTTATGCAAAGTCTGTATTCTACTTAAAAGAACAAGATACAACTTGGAACACAATGAAATTTCAAACAGTAAAGTCTAAGATTTAAAATAAAGAGCTCATATATTAGTTTTCTTTTTTTCTGCTGTAGCACACAAATATAATGGCTTTAACCAACATAAATCGATTATCTTAGTTTTGTAGTTCAGTCTGACACAGGCCTCACTGTACTAAAATCCAGGTGTGGACACTGCCACAGTCTTATAGAGGATCTAAGGGAGAATACATTTTCTTGTTTCCAGACTATAAAGCCTACTCTCATCTCTTAGGCCCTCTTCCTCCTTCTTAAAGCCATGAACTTCACATCTTTCTGACCCTTGTTCAATTGTCGAATCATTGTCTCTGACCCAGCCAGGAAAAGTTCTCTGCTTTTAAGCACTCATTATATTTGGCTAAACAGGGTAATTTGGAATGATGTTCTCATCTTAAGGTCTTTACCTTTATTTGCACCTGAAAAGTCCATTTTGCCATGTAAGGTACAATATTTACAAATTTGGGGGATCAGGAGATAAATGACTCTGGAGTGTCAACCACAGAGCACAAGACTGACACATACTAGAGCTGCGGTTACAGTTGATTATGATTGACATCATTACTTCCAATTCTTGTCAGCATTATTAATTGGGTCTTTATTTTCGTGTTTATTCAGAAGTTTAAAAATTATCTGAATGAAAAATCTGGCATATTCCACAGGGTGTGAAAATAACCTATTGTCCTTCAGTTCCTCATAAAGTCTGCAGAAATTTCCAGTTTGTTCTGTAGAGCCAGCAGCTTGGCGGATGCTTTTCTAAATCTTTGCCAGTTCTTTCAAGTAAGAAGATTCAGAAACTATAATTTTGCACTTAGGAAGGGCTTTTATTTCAGCCTTTTTCCCTTTGAAATAACTTTAAAAATGTATGTTGCATAGTAGATGTACTGAAAAGAGCAGTGGCTATTTAGTTAAAAAAAAAAAAAGAAAGAAAAAATCTAGCTGTAATGTTTTTATATATTATGTGAACTTAGCCAATTCACTTAACCTCTCTAATGCTTTTTGCCTCTCTTGCCTTTTCTTATTTATGTTAATTTTACCTCATCTCACTATGTGGGTATGAGTCAAATGTATAGATGTTAGATTTTTAAGCAATAAAATGTTATACAAATGTTGGTTATTAATAATAATTTATTCTCTTAGCACCTGCTGGATAGGATATTATTATTTTCATTTTAATTAAAATATATGGGCACACACATAAAAACAGAGAAAATATAGGTGAAAATATAAGTAACCCATAACTAGATGGGTTTTGAGATATTTCTAGAACCTTTCACATTTACTGTTTTTCCCTTTGGTGTTTTTATTTGGAGCTATTTCTTTAAAAGTCTCAAGATTTCTCTTGAGATGGAGCTCAGGTCTGGGGCAGGAGCAGGTGTTAAAATCAGCACCAGGGCAGCATAAATTAAATTGTTGAAGACCTTGGGGCTGACAAATGAAAGCCCTCATTCCATCTTACTTTGGAATAACTGTTTCAAAAGAAAGTATCTCACAGCAAATTAGCACAGAGATAGGTCTGTAGTCAAGAAAGCTACCTTGCCTTTCTAGTTTGCTTTTAAATGAGGAGGTACATGGGGAAGGGATGCTAGATAAATGTGCATAGCATCTTTGTGATTTTTGCTTATTTGTGCTCACTTTAGTTAATATTTTAATTTTCAAAATGCTTTCTGCTAAGGCTTTTTGTGTAAACAACTGCAGTTTTTGATAAAATATAAAAGACATGGCATGTGGTTGGATTTTCATACCACCTTTACTTTCAGGCTCAGAGCACCTGCTCTATTTCAGGTTCATATGATCCACCTCAAAGAAGCACATAATACTTCTCAAAAGATTCTTCTTCCAGTGGGCTAGTGATAAATCCATCTTCAGCCAGACAAGTTGGTCTTTATTTTTCGTGTTGCTGTAGGCATCTCACATGACATTTCCAAATAAGGTATTGTACTACAAGCCTGCTATGATTGCTAGTAATGACTTAACTGCAAAGGAATTATAACAGTATGAATAACAGTGTTTTGCACTGTGAATGTCCTAGCTACTCCAGAAATGCTAGAGCAACAAATATAAAATGCTTCTTATTCACCAGTTTGAAAGGAGTAAAAGTCAGAAGACTACAACTCCTGCTAATCTGTAAACACTGATTATTCGTTCAACAGCAGGAAGCAAAACAAATGTAAAACAAGTGATGGCATTAGCTATTCTGCTGCGTACAAAGGCAATTACATTAGGAGAATAAAAAAATAAAAGAAAAGTTATATTCAAATACAAGGTATTTGGGAAGAAAAAGGTTTTTTGCTTGCAAATCTGTTAAATAGAAAACATATGCATTTTGACTTTGGTTTTCGGAATGTGCATTGTCATGGGGCCTATCTCTTGTCCTACATATTCATATTTGGCATTATAGATTAATGATATAGATGTACAAAACTACATTTATTTTCTTAGTTATATTGCTATAGCTCTGTTTACATCCAAAAAGGATTTGGGTTAATTGCAAAATGAAATATAGCATCACCTTAAAAAAGTATAAAAATCTAATTAGAAAAACAAATATTAAATGACATTATTTATTATGTGGCATAGGAGGTTAAAAATGAATTAAAGAGTTTACCCACTCAAGGTACAATACATATTCCTATTTCATATACACACTTCAAATAGTCATTTATTTATTGAATTGATTTTTATACTCTAGAAGTGTAGTCTACAGTTAAAGATTATAGATGAGATACAACCTTTGTGTAGTATTATAAATTAGGGCAGTGAATTTAGCAGACATTCATTTCACAGGAGAAGGAAAAATAAGAAAGACTTCTCTGTCTAGAGAATGAATTAATGCTTCTTAGCATCTATAACTTAAAAATTGATAATATTACCAAATACAGGGCTTTTTACACTGTAACGAGTAAACTTTAGTTTGTAACTGTGAATGAATGCTGCATTCCATGAATAAAAGGTAAACATTTCTTATTCTGCCAGCTTATTTTTCAGCATTTTGGGGCTTGAAAATAGAACAGATTTGGGAATCCTCTAAATTATTTCAAAAATTCATTTAATGGGGCATTCCTTTTACCCAGGTATCCTTTCCACTAGAAATAATCTCAATTTGATTAAACTGTTTCCTTTCATGATAACATGAGGGTGCTCACTTGTCTAAACATCTATACTATTTATCATGATACCATAAATCTAAACACTGGCATTGTGAAGTTTTGGCAAGCCATATGAGTGGAAGTAGGAAGGTATCTGAGAAGGTTATGGACATCTTTCACAAATGCAGTTACCCGTAGAGATTTACTGGCAACTCACCTACCAGATGGGTTATGTGCTAGGAATTTTATTTCTTCAGCACTTAGAACTATGTTCCACCTACTTCTGTTCCTCTCTGGGTTTGAATGCTTGATTGCTCCCCCATGGGATAAGAAATGACTTACATTTAGAATTCTTGAATAATTGCCAGAATGGAATTGACACTGGGAATTGCTATTTTCCAGGTTCCCATAGTGCATATAGTAAACCCAATTATCCAAGCAAGGGATTAGAGAGTGGGCTGATATGAATATAAGAGTAAAGATTTAGATGAAAGTCATAGCTATCCATATAGTTATCTTCTAAGGGGCAGGGGTAAAAGGATCTATCATACTCCATTCTGACACTCTTATGAGAGAATTAATATTAATATCCTTAGATCCCTAAAATCACATAAAGGTTAAGCCACAAAACATACAAATCAATTTCATGCGTTAGTCACAAAATATTTCCTAAGTATTTTCTCATTTTTTAAAACTAGGTCAGAGGTTGACAAATTATGGACCACAGGCAAAATACAAACTGTTATCTGTTTCTTTTAGGCCCATAGGCTACAAAGTAATTTTTAAGTTGTTGAAAACAATCAAAAGAAGAATACTATTTCATGGCACATGAAAATTATATGAAATTCAAATTTCAGTGTCCATAAATATTCATTGGAACACAGCCATGCTCATTTATTTACATATTGTCCATGACTGCTTATGCACTACAGCAGCAGAGTTGAGTCATTGCAACAGAGATCACAGGGCTTGCAAAGCCTCAAATGTTTACTATTTGGTCTGTTATAGGGTTACAGGAAAAAAATAGAATGTAGCTTTCAGACCCCTGAACTTGATTATTTACTCTTTAGGGTCAGAGACCATATTTTGTACATTTCTAACATCCCCCAGATTGAAGAAAACATAGAAGTTACCCAATATTCATTCATTGTTACTCAGTCCCTATGCATGAATGTCAATTCAAAACAGGCATAAGCTACACTGACAAACAGAGAATATTATGGCCCAGAGGGATCTTATAGCATGGGAACAGGGCTCCTGATATTCAGAATAGAGTGATTGCATATTGAGCATATGCTCTGTATAATTAATTGTTCCACTTACTCTACCTTCATTTTACATATGGAGGCAATTTAACCTGAGGAAGAGATAATGAAAAAAAATGAACACACACATACAAATACACATCCCACAATAGAAAAAATAATAATACAGAAGAAAGAATACAAATAAATGGAAACAACATTAATTTCTAATATAAAATACTCACTGTGTAAAAAGCACATATTATCATCTATTAATTTCTTTTATTTAATGCTTACAATAATCCTTTGAGCCTACTTTATTACTGGTACCATCTTGGTGATGAAGGAACAGAGATTTATTGTGGTTAGGTAACTTCCACAAGGTTTAAAAAGTTGGAAAACTAGATTAGAATGCAAATTGGACTCTTCCCCAAAAATATGTGTTATGGGCTGAATTGTGTCCTCCACCACTGAAAATTTAAGTGTTGAAGTCTTAACCCCCAATATATCAGAATATGACTGTGTTTGGAAACAGAATCTTTACAGAGGTAATTAAGTTAAAATTAGGTCATTAGGGTGGGCCCTAATCCAATACAATTGGTGTTCTTAAAAGAAGAAATTTGGACAGAGACATATCCAGAGGGAAGATGATGTACAGATGCCAGTAGAAGATGGCTATCTACAAACCAAGAAGTGAGGCCTCCAAACAAACCCCCTTGGCACTTGATAGTGAAATTTCAGCCTTCAGAACTGTGGGAAAATAAATCTCTGTTGTTTAAGCCACCCAATCTTAGGTACTTTATTATGGCAGTCCTAAGCAGCCAAATGGTATCTAAAAACATTTAAGAAAAATAAGATTTTCATGAGATTGAATATCTTCCAATAAGAATACTAACGAAAATAGTTTGATCATAAAAATAATATAATAGAACAGTCATATTCAAAACATACCTTTAATTTTTTATCTATATGTTTTGAAGGTCTACCATGTGAAAGGATTGTTCTAGACATTCTGGATGTACTGGTGAACAAGGGAGATAAGGTCCCTGACCTCATGAAGCTTACATTCCACTGGCGAGACAGTGTATAAACTTATGAAGAAATACATACCTAACATATTTCAGACAAAAATAGAAATTTCATGGGAGGTGATTTAGTTATAGTATTTGTGAAGAACTCTGCAGACATTTAAGCTGAACCTATGTGATGGGAAGACATTTAAAATGTTGAAGAAAAATCTTCCAGAAAGAATCCAGAGGTTCCAATACAGGGATGATTTGGGCACATATAAGTGATGGTAGAAAGACCACTGTGGCTAACCTACAGTGAAAAAGGGAAGGAGTGTTGAGATTGAGGGTGGAAAGGGAAATAGGATGCAAGACTCATAGGGCCTTTTCCTTTCAGTGGGAGAATTGGAGGAGGTTTGAGCTAGGAAATAAAATTGTATTATTTAAATGTTTAAAAATGTGTTTTATCCCCTCTTTATGCCATCATTTGAGCAATGATGGTTTGGATTAGAGTATGAGCTTTAAAGATACTGGAGAGTGGAAAGATTCAAGACATGTGGTGGTAGTGATATCAATGGAAATGATGACTTGTTGGATATAGATTCATGGGGAAAATAGAGGAAACAAGTGTGAGTCCTTAAAAGGTGAAATAAAGAGACAATTATCTTTGCCTTAAAGAGAGAAGATGATTAAAAATTTTATGTAATATACTTTTTAAGTTTGTATACTGTATGCACATGCAAAAATGTAAACTGGACAGTGAAAAAGAGAAGGTGTAGATGGAGATAATATGCCAGTGTCTTTCAAGTCATACTTTTGAATAAAGGTATATAAGGAGAAATGGTGGCTTGAAAAGAAAAAGAGAGCTTAAAGGAAGTCTGGGGAAATCCAGCACTGAAAACCAGCAAAGGCGCCCAAGAGGAAGTGGTTAGTGAGTTTAAAAAGACAATCCAAAGAGTGTAGTGTTACAGGAGATTAGAGAAAAGTTCTACCAAGAAGGAAGCCCTAGACAACTATGAAAAAAGTTAATTAAGACTACATATCACAACATGGAAATCACTTAGAGACATTTTAAAGAACAATTTCAGTGAAATGGAGGGATGGATTGAAACCCATTTGTGAAGGAGCAGCTTCAGTAAGTATAGAAAATTTTTCTGAAATATTTTATTGAGAAAGAGCAAAGAAAATGAACAGAAGCTGGAGGCTCATTTATTCTTAAGATATAACCAGAAATTCTTAGAAAGAATTATATACATTTATATTCAGTGTTATTGATAATATTGAGTATTTATTAAAAACAAAAAGTAACAGTAGGTGTGTCATTATTCAACCAACAGTAGCTAGAACTCCAAAAGTATAGAAAGAACATAGAAATTCAGGCAACATGGTCATAAAAAGACAGAATGATATTAAGCCTTTTTTGTTTGCTGTCGGAAATAATTTAGAAGTGAGAAAAACATAATGATAAAGAAAGAAGGGGCTGATGTAGAGCAAGGGCAATTAATAAATAAGAGAGAATGAGGCTCTACAGACTACATACAAAGAAGATGAACTTAGATAACAGCAGACATCTCTACGTAACAGGAGGAAGAGAGAGACTATCTGAGTACTGATGCAGATACATGAGTGAATTGGTTTGCAGGAAGACAAGATTGATTTGTATAGTAAATATTTTCAATATCATTTGATTTAAGATCTTCTATGTAGAGTAAGATGATGTGGTGTGTTTGGAAGGAGGAAAAAAAGGTGTGGAAATGGTAATTTAAGAGCTTAGAAAAATATACTGAAATCTTTATGTGTGCAGAATTCCCATTTGAGATTTACAAGTATAAATTTAAAGTGAGATCAGTCCACACAGTAGAGGAATTTTTTTTTTCCAACCATAGACAGCTGCTGAGGAGGCTGGTGGGTGAATGGCTGGCTTTAACCACATTTGGGGGTTTGCCAGCAACTAGGTCAGAGGGTGACGAGGACAAGGAAGACCAGGACCTTAGCAAGGCATTGGTCATAGTGCTGCACAGTCAGCCAAGGAATCTAAGGAATCTTGGCTGGATAGGGAGGGTGGTGAGGACACAGATGTGGAGGAAGGTAAAGGAATACATGGATTTGGAGGGAAAAAATGGAGTCAATTATTGGAGGTCTGTGAAAGGTTGAAATGTAGCTGGAGTGGAATTCAGTAAATGAACAAGAAAGTTAGAATGTGAGAGAAGTGAGGTATTTAAAATGCAGAATTTTGAGGTGGGACTGTTGGAGACAAAGATAAGATTCAGAGGGAATAATGTTGGGAGTTGAGGAGATCAAATATTTTAGATGGATCAGTGTTGAATTTCCACAATTGGTAACTGGAGCAGCAAGGGAGAAATCAATGAACCAGGTACTAAAGGCGATGACGAGTAGGGAGAGCGGCTGTGCATTTTCACTTAAAAGGTGAGGGATTCTTTACGTCTTAATAAGGCACTGTCTTTGTCCTTTCTGGAAGCTGCAGGCTAATTGCTCACCTTTTAAGATATGAATAAATTCTCTCTGTTTATCACATCACTACGCAGTTTACATGAGCTGCTAATGTGGAGTGACTTTTTATGTGATATTAGAATGCCTGAAAGAATTCTTCTGATAAAACCTGAGAATTATTAGCACATATATACATTTAGGAATCATTTCAGTTTCTTATTCGATATAACAGAAAATTTGATTATTTCTGTAAATTTTTCTAATTTATAACAAAAGTTCAAGCAGTGGAGTTAAAAAAATTGGAATAATTTCAATTTAGAATACAAAGTTCTCCTAAATGGAGATCTTTTAAAAAGTGATCAATAAACTAAAAAATATCTAGACAGTACAATCAATTTAGTTATATCAGGAAAGTTGAGAAAGCAGATCAGAACACATCTTACATGGAAATGTAAGTTCAGATTACTTATTAACTGTTTATTCTTTGATCTGAAAATGTATAGCAGAGTGGTAGGAAGGTAGACCTAAAGATAAAACTTGCAGTCATATGAAAAAGTATATTATGAAGGATAAAATATGTAGAACTGGATTGTGTATACCATTATATAGAATTCTATCTCTAAAGGCCTACAGAAGACTTTTGTAGATCATATTCAGAAAGAAATTTTATTTTCTAACTGACATAAATATTAATTTGACTTATAACAAATTGCTATAATCATTGACAGATGATTGATTTCTCTAGAACATTCAGTGAAAAACCTTACATATTTCCTTTATAAAGCATAGCTTGTTTTAAAATAAGGGCATATTCTTAAAGTCCCAGTAAATGAAGCCTTTCTGTAGGTAACCAAACTGTTAAATCATAGAACTGTAAGCAGTAAGTGCGCCATCTATTGGAGAAACAAGCAGAGTGTAAGCAAACCAGCAAAATAATGCATGGTCTAAGGGCAAGTTATAGAAGCATGTTTTCATATACCATATATAGCTACATGTCATAATATGAAAACATTCCACTTTACCCAAAGAAAAATCGAGGTCATTGTTACTGTGCTATTATCCCAGTAACAGAAAGGACACTTGATCAGAAATCAGTACATGTTCCCAACATTCTGTTATGTGCAGTGTAAAAATGTACATATCGTTTAACTTCCTGCATTCTACTTTCCTTCTATAAAAAATAAATTATGAGGATGACAGCAACGATTAATCAGCTACTTTAAGTTCTAACATTTTGTAAATTTTATAACTCGAATATATGAATAAAAGCAGACGTTGTTACAGTTAATGGAGTTTGCTATGTTTTTAAATTTACTCTGAAGTTAGTGTGATACATATTCAGCCTGTGTAAAACAGAGAAGACATTACACACAGAGTCTTACTTTTAGAAACATAGAAATTACTCAATAGATTGTACTTTAATGCATAAATTAATGGGTAAACTGCAAAATCAAATACATTTTGAAATGTTATAATTCTATACTTCCTTACTCTTGTAATCATTAACTTTTATTAACCTGTGGCACAGGGTTTACTGATTGTCTAAGTTGGAAAATTCTCCTCTTTAAGCAGGAACAAAAGTGGAAATTGAGAATGTTTTTAAATTCAAAATATAATTATTTATGTTAATTTTTATTTATATAAATAAAAGAATTATCATTTTTTATCAATTTTTAAGTAACAGAAAAACTTAAATTTCTCTTTGAACAACACTGTAAACAAAATGAATTACCATTTTCCTAATCCATTTGAAGAATAATATCTTGAAGAAGTAATGATGCCTTTTGATGAAGATTGCGGTGAAGCCACCTCATGACAGGCAAATGAAACAACGTTTGGAGACATTGTTAACATGCTTTAATTCAATATTTTTTCTTCTGGGATTTATCCTTAAGATATCAGAAATTCGCAGAAAGAATTATGTACATGTCTATTCCGTGTTATTTACAATTTAGCAGCTTTGTTAACAACTAAATTAACAGTAGGTATGTGGTTATTCAACAGTAGTTATAGCTCCACAGAATATAGAAAAAATATAGAAATTCAAGCAACATGGTCATAATATTTATTATACATTTATCAGTCATCACAGTTGATATCCTCAGTAGCAGGAAAAATGTCCAAAGGTCCTTTCCCCAAAATTAAAAATAAAAATGGGAAATCTAAATTAAAATAAAGGCAGTCTATAATTTCATATCTGAATATTCTTAACATAACACAATGCTATTCTAATAAATTTTAATTAGCAAGTTAATGTTTATTAATATTTTATTATACTTTTGTTTAAAAGTTATTGTAAGTCACACACTATTAAAGTTTGTACTGATCTCCTGGTGTTCTGAAATGTGGGGTTTTTCTAGAAAGTATTACCACTCACTTATTAAAATAACACAAGATAGACTAAGGCAAGACCTGCTGAACTTTTTTCTTTAAAAAAAAATTAATATATTTCAAGTGGAAAATAAAAGACCAATATCTCTCTTATAGAGTTCTTTTTCTAACATTAGCACTAAAATGTTATTACTTTAATGTTTTAACCATCAAAATGTTGATGAGTTAAAAAGCCTTACAATGCCTTTTTCTTAGAGGACAAGAGGATGGCATTTATGAGGTGAAGGTGACAACATTTGTAAGACTTTTGAGTCCTCACACGTTTCAGCCATCAAACTAAGCCTGAGGCATAAACAAGTTTAATATTTGCATCTATATTTCCTACTCATTTTTTTATATTAAAATTATTTCACCAAAATTTTTGAATGATTGATCATGTTATAAAACTAAAACTTCAAGTATGTCTTTGAACTATCAATTTGAGAGTCTATTTTGTAATAAGAGGATTTACGAGGTGAAGAGCAATACAAGTTTAGCAAGTGAGATTTTCCCAAGACCTCTCTATATCCTGTATAAGTATCAAACCGCAGGATCTGAGGTCTGGAAATTCACTTATTTCTTCAGCAGGACCTATTTACTTGGTACCTATTTGCAATGTTAAATTGATAATTTTATTTTCCGTTCAGCTCACTATGGATATTGTTTCAGCATATGTGAACATACGGAGAGATAGATAAATAACTTGCAAAGCAAAAAATATTCTCTACAATGAATGGAAATATAAACATTTCCATTTATTTGTACACTGTTAAATAAAAATATAAGATTTATCTGTGAAATTATACTGTACCAATTATTTAATCTTTTAAAGGCTTGAATGATTGGCACAACTGGAAACTTTTATTTCTTCCAGAGTGGTAGGTAGCCTAGCATGAAAATGTTTAGTGAGACAACACTTATGGAATGTCTTCATCTTCCTCAAAATAGATCAAAATAAGGAAAAAAAACCCACATATTTCTTAAAAGTCACCACAAGAACTTAAAGTGTTTTTATTCATGTCACCTAATAAAAATTATACCACAAAGAGAATTAGAAAGGACATTTGCACAAATGACATATTTCAAAATATTGATTTTGAGGAATGAGAGTCTGATGCAGGTAAGAAAAAATTTATTTCCATATGTCCACCTATCTGAACCGAATTTATAATTAACTGGCTATCAGATTTGCTTTCTCAAATATTTCCTTATCAGTTTCACTTTTCTTCATAATTGATATCCCAGCTGTACAAGAGGCATTTGCTGTTTAAATTCCCTGATTTCAAGTGCTCTATAGCATTTTTAATAAATTAATAAATTATTTTTTGAGTGGAAATTTATCATGCTGCTATTCTCAGACTGATTTTTTTTTAAGTTTGATAAAAGTAGTTTGAGCACTTTTTAGTTATTCAAGCATGAGTCAAATTTTTCATACTTTCAGACATATTTGGAAAGATTTTTCACCCTTGGTTAATTCATGTTGATGTGCAGAATGACAAGCTGATGTCTGCATACCTGCTTCTCCAGCTGCTCATCTGTTCCCTGGGTCTACAGTTCATCTCAAGAGGCAGTTGAGGATGAAGAGTGGAACAAGGATTGTGAGTGTGAATGTGAATTAATACCAGGAGAGAAAAAAGCAATGGGGGTAAGAAAACTTGGAATCTATTAGGGAGATTCCCAATCTTTCTCTTTTTTCCCTTTCTAACGTGAGGAGTAGAAAAAGGAAAGGTACTATCAAAATTGAAGCAATCTGAAAGCAAGTTTATCAAGCTAATTTCCAAATATAATTTTGGAGGAAAGGATTAGGAGTAGGAGTTAGTATAAAAGAAGTATAAGTAAAGAGGAAATAGCAAAAGTTAAGATTCCTAAAGTTAGGATTTAAGTTCATTACAAGCCTGAAATGAAAAGGCAAAATCCATGAAAAATAGAAAAGTAGAATATGTATCATCTATAATAAACAATAAGAAGAATATATGATTCTTTCCTGGATAGGTTCACTTTGATTCCTTGGAAGACAACAGAAAAATTCTCTCAATAATTAATTTGATATTGCCTAGAAAGACAAGAAGCACTAAGATAATAAACAGTCAGGCTCTATGAAGAATAAATTGGGCCAGTATAATTTTATTCTCTTTGTGATAGAATGGCAAGCTCCAAGATAAGAGGAAAAAACATCAATAGAAATATTCTTGAATTTCACAAAGGATCTACTTTCTATCCAAGATCACATTCTATTATCAGTAAGGTCTAAAAATGAGTTTATGGGATATATAGGCCATATCCCATGGACATTGCCACTCTAGGACACTGCCACCATGAACAATAGGATTAAATCACATATCTATTATTTTATATTCAAATATTTTTAAAGGAACTGATTGACTTACTGATGATAATGGGCCATAAAAAAAGTATAAAGCAATACAACAGTTCAGAACACCACAGTTAGGAGATAGCATGAGTGCCAAAGGAGTTGTGATTGCATTAATAATTGAGAATGAAATTTATGTGTGAAAGCTCTGTTGGGATTCATTTATTTCAATTAGAATGGAAAAGAAGACAAAGAAATTATTTTCTCTGTGTAAATGAAGTTTGTCCTTAGATGCTCTAGTGGTGCTAGACCTAGAACTATTTGGAACATTGAAATAGTCCTAATTTGACAAGTCAGTTTGGAAAACTGACTAAAAACCATTAAGGGGTATTCCTGTCTTGTACTTCCTGCTCCTTAGAAAGGGTTAAAGCATTTTATTAAAGTGAGCACAGCTTTGAATACCTCTCTTCTGAAGTTCAGAGTTCAAGTGTGACTATAGCAACTGTTTAACTTATCTTTTCTCAGATACTTCTGTGAAATAAAGAAAATGCACTGTAATTATTTCCAAGAATCTTTGTATCTCTACAAAGGTTACAGTTCTGTTTATCTCTAGAAGATCACTCAAGCTTACTAAAGAATGAGCAATAATACTGAAAGTTTAATCTAAGTATTGAAATCGTATTATTTAGGAATTTATAATTGCTTGAAACATTCTTCTGTTTAATTTTGTATATATGCTACAAATGTAGTAATTTATAATGTATACAGCATCACATTTTTATGTTAATGGAAAAACAAACATCCTAAGTATAAGAGTGATTCTCTGGGCTTGTAATGCCTCTACCATTCCTACAAGACTTTAATAAGATATTTGGGATGTTTTAGTGCTAACAACCACTAGAGGAAAAAAGCTACTGTCATTTACTGCCTGGAGGACAGGGATACTAAACAGCCTGCAATGCATGAGACAGTTTCTTTCAACAAAAAAAAATCATACTTCCCTTACTCCAGTAGTACCCTGTTGAAAAAGACTGAAGAAATGTCCCAACCAATTTTTATATTAAAAATTGCACAAGCTTCTTCTTTCACCTTATGGCAGATATCAGATGAGTGACTACCAGGTCCAGAAAGTTTCTAAAAGGCTAGTCTTTCATGGTCAACCCAATTAAGTAACAGTAAATATTATAAACTAATAGCAACCAAACAAATTTTCTTCATGTATAATAGATATTCATCTCGAGGTCAGCAATCTTTTCTATGTATTGCCTCAAGTGGTCTCTAAAGGAGAATACAAGAAACAATTGCCCAATGTGTCTTGGAGCTGTTCTTATACGGATATATACTGATCCTCTTCAGAAAACACTCTGCATTGATTATGTAGCAAAAACTTATTCAACAGAAGCAATACAAAGTCCCAACAGCTGAGGAAAATTTGGCAGAAAAGAAGATAAAAAGGAAAAATGACTATCTTAGGCTGAGTTATTTATAGATGGTTGAACTCTGCTGTGGTTTGAATTTCTCCCCACAAAAAGCATATGTTTCAAACTTTATCCCTAATGAAACAGTGTTGAGAGGTGGGGCCTAATAAGAGGTGATTAGTCAGGAATGGATTGATGTCATTATTGTGGGAGTGGGCTTCACATTGCTGGAGTGAATTTCTAATAAAAGGGTAACTTCACGACCCTTCACCCTCCCTCACCCTCTCACCTGCTATATGATGATGTAGCTAGAGGCCCTTGCGGGATGCTGACCACTCACTCTTGAACTTTCAAGCCTCCATAACTATAAACCCACAAATTTGTTTTCTTTATAAATTACACACTCTTAGGTATTATTACAGCAGCACAAAACAAAGAAAGCAAGAAAATTGGCACTGGAAAAGTGGGATGTTGCTATGGCAAACACCTGAAAACGTGGACGCAGCTTTGGAACTGGGTAAGGCTAGGAGAATTTGGAGGAACAAGCTAAAAAACCGCTGTGAACAAGCGTGAAGGGTAGTTCTGGTGAGGGCTCAATAGAGAAAAACTGTAGGGAAAATGTGGAACTTAGAGATTACTTAAGGAGTTGTGATCAGAATATTGTAAAGGCCATTCTAATGATGTCTCAGATGGAACAAGGAGTAAAGGCCTTATTGGCAACTAGAGTTAAGGCCATCCTTGTTATACATTGAAAATGAACTTGGCTGAATTTGTCTCTGTGTCCCAGGGCTTTGTGGAAAGTAGAATTTAAAACAGTTAGGGTATCTGTTAGAAAAAATGTCTAAGCACAAAATTGAAATACCGATGTGGCTACTTTTAGCCATATATAATATGATACGAAAGGACAGAAATGATGTAAAGACAGAATTCATAATTAAAAGGGAAGCAGGCTGTGCATGGTGGTTTGTTGAGGGCTTGCCATATAATTGTGCAGCTTGAGAATTAATCTTAGGATAAGGAGTACGTGCCCAGTCCAAAGCAGCGTGAGAGTCATACGTTCCGGCTTAGGTTCACCTAACAAACACGGTTGCTGCTTGAAGGCATTATAAAGAGTTTGAGCTTCTGCACATAAGCAAATGTTTCCCAGTCCCACAGCCCTAGGGGTCTGGAGGTCACTTGACAAACACTTTGCCCTTATGGGTACTGCCTGAGCTCATGGGATGGCTGGTTAGCCAGTGACGGGTAAGATCCCTCGAGGAGGGACAACCTAAGACAGGCACAGCTTCAGGGGGCCAGGCCAAAATGGATGGGAACGGAAAGTTTCTCTTTGTGGCTGCATTGCTTATCTGTGCTTATCTCAAACTCTGGCTTATGGCCGTCGCCTTAAGCAACCGCATTAAGGCCCTGAGTCATGGGACATCTGTGTCCTTAGGCTACGTGTTCTGGAATTTATGGCCGTTGCTGCAATGCCTGGGTGGTCACGTATAAGGAAGTAACTTTGATTTTTAGGGTATAAAAATAAAAGGACTGGTGCGTTCGGCGCTGCAGTCTTGTACCGTCTTTATGTGTGTCCATGTCTTTCTTTGTGTGTTTCTTTGTGTTTTGTGTTCATCCCCCATCCTGCAAAGGGCCACAACAGTGGTTCATGCCTGTCATCCCAGTGCTTTGTGAGGCCCAGTGGGAGGATCACTTGAGGCCAGGTGCGGGAGACAGACCTGGGCCACATAGCGAGATCCTGTCTTCACACAAAATTTAAAAATTAGCCAAGCATGGTGGCATAGACTTGTAGTCCCAGCTACTTGGGAGGCTAAGGCAGGAGGCTTGCTTGAGCCAGGAGTTTGAAGTTACAGTGAGCTATGATTGTATCATTGCACTCTAGCCTGGGTGACTTCACAGCCTGGCTGCGTCAAGAGTGAAAAGGCATCTTTAGGAGAACAAACCAAGGATGTTGCCAAGTGTCTGTCTGTTAAATTATAGTGCTGAAATAAGGGAACTAGGTGCTATTCAACAAGACTATGGGAAAATGATCTTGAAGGCATTTCAGAGATCTTTGAGACAAGCTAAGACATTAATGGCCAGGTTTGCAGAGAGGTGCCCACAGGACCTCAGCATCTGCCTCTCATACCAGCTCATGTGTTTGCCCCCTGCATTCAGGCACAGCACTCTTCAGCTGTCGCAGCTGTGGCTCAAGCAGACCCATGTGTGGCTCATGCCCTGGTTCTAGAGGGGCAAGCAGTAAGCTTCGGTGGCATCCCCCACATGGTGATAATTCTGCAGCCAACAGAATTTGTTAACTGTTGGGCCATGGCTTCCTCCACCTAAATTTCAAAAGATGTTGTGGACAGCCTGGGGTCCCAGGTAGAGACTTGTTGTAGGGGAGCCACCAGAGACAACCCCACTAGGGCAATGCCTAGCAGAAACATGGTATTGGAGCTACCACAGAGAGCCCCCACTAGGGTAATAATACCTAGTGGATCTATGGGACTGTGGCCCCTTCAGAGACCCCAGGACTGTCAAGCTACCCACATGTAATACCAGCCTGAGAGAGCTGCAAGCAAGAGACTTCAACTCATAAGAACTGCTGTGTGGACTGAGCCAAGCAAAATTATAGGGATGGGAGCTGCTTGAGGCCTTGGGAGACAAAGCCCAGCCCCAGTGTGACCAGAAGGTGGCACATGAAGTAAAAAATTATTCTGGTGTCTTAAGATTTAGTGTCATTTACCCTGTTGAGACTTGGACTTGGAGCCTGTTACTCCTTTCTTCTTACTTATTTCTCCCTTTTGGAATGGGAATGTTTTTATGCCTATCCCACCATTATATTTTAGGAGAAGACAACTACAGTTTTTTTTTTTTTTATTTCACAGATTCACAGTTGGAAGGGAATTAGTCTCAGGATTAATCATGCTTTGAGTCTCACCTATATCTGATTGCAATGAGACTCTGATCTTTGGACTTTTCAGTTGGTGATGGAATGAGTTAAGACTTTAGAGCTATTGGGTTGGAATGAATGTATTTTGCAAGTGAGAAGAACATGAATTTCGGTGGGGGGCAGGGGTTAAATATTATAGTTTCAGTGTGTCCACCAAAAAGCATGTTTGGGAAAGTTAATCCTCAATGCAATAGTATTGAGAAGTGCGTCCAAATGAGAGATGATAAGGCCATGATGGCTATATCATCATGAATAGATTAATGTCATTGTCATAGAAATGGGTGTGTTATTGTAGGAGTGAATTGATTATAAAAGGGCAAGTTTTATCTCTCTTTTCTCTCTCTCTCTCTCTTTCTCTCTCTCTCTCTCTCTTACCCTTTTGCCTTCCACTATGGGATGACATAACAAAAAGGTCTTCACCAGATGCCAGCCCCTCAATCTTGAACTTCCCAGACTTCACAACTGTAAGCCAATGTATATTTCTGTTCTTTATAAATTACCCAGTCCCAGGTATTCTGTTATAGTAACACAAAACAAACTAAGACAAACTCTAAGCTCCATGTGTATGAAGACCTTATTCTATAACTTCTTTAGATTCCCTCCAGTATCTAGAAGACTTATAAACAGATTGTTAATATTCCATGAGCTTGATACATTCATAAATGTATTTATGAAATTAGATAATTAGATAATTAAGCCATTATGATGATGTTATTTTTCAAAAAATAAGCTGATGATATTATTTGGGTAGCATTACAAATGTCTTAGCTTTCAATAGAATTTGAAGTTTTGTTGAAAGTCAAGAGATATAAGATATCAATAAATGTACAAAATGTAATAGAGAAACAAAAGACAAAAATATTTTGAGGTAATACTTACCAAATTTGCTATATATAATATGAAAATAAAGTGAGGACCCAAGTGTGGGACAATCAATTATGAATGACACTGAGAACATCTCCGGCCACCAGAAGTGTATTGCCTGGCAATGGTTTGTGTTTTAAGGAAGTAACTTAATGGGATGATATAAGATATGAAGGGAAGAAAAAAATCTTTATTTTTCTCTTAAACATTGATTAGAGTCTTAGTAAACCATTGCACATAGTTTCATAGCTATTATTAGCAGATGTGGAAAGTACAGAGAACAACAAATAAAACTCCTCAGGTAAAACATAAGTTTAACTTATGCTCAAAATATATTTTTCTAATGTGTTGGTCCTATCAATGCAAAAGACAGTAGGGAGTTTCTCAAATAGAAAATCTTTTTAAATGGCAAGTTTATAGGTTTTAAGCTCCTGCTAACCTCAAACATAACAAAAAAGTAGGCACATATTAAAAGTTTAGTAGGACAATAATATAAACGAGTGTCTTTAGTTGGTGAATGTTTCTGTCTCCTTTCTTTAAGTCTCTCAACATCCATTTTATCTGGAAAAATGTGTCCTTAGAAGGTTGTGGTTATATTTCTCATAAAAGAAACATCCTAGATAGATCTTTTAGGAATAGATTAATTAGATTATATACATAGTTTCTCTTCACTGAGAGCACAGCCTTTGAGATGAAAGAATTAGTAGGGATTTTTTTCAGCTATTGGCAAAATAATATGTAGTAAGGATTAATTTTCCTGGGATCATTATGAAAGCAAGCTGAACATATTAGGGGGGTAAATCCAAAATATTAGGGGAAATATATATCAGAGATTATTAAATTAATAAAAATATGCCCCTGTTAAAATAAGGCTTTACGCTCTTCTTCATCAATGATAGTGAGATAGGGGCTGCTTCTCTGGCCTATTCCCCTAATGAAAAAGACCTGTGCAGCAGAAATGCAGACAATTTCATCCTACAGGTGAAATAATAAGGACAACTTCTGTTCTACTTTAGAAGCTGTTACCTTTGCAAAATCTAGCAAAAGATATTACATCCCTTGAAGCTGTTAGGATAGTGTTTGGCATATTATAAGCCATCAATCCATGTTGGTGATATTGTTGCTGTCATCAGTATTGTTATTCATAATTGGTGGATCGTTAAGTAATCTGGTGTTCTGAAAAATGGAATCACTGGACCCTACAACTTCCCTTATGAATATGAAGTTAACATAGATTTAGGAAACCTGTGCTTATATTGATTACTACTGGACAGGAAATAATCCCTAAGGGGATGTGAACAAGTAGACTGTCTAAAAGAGTAATCAAAGAGAGTTTGGCAGTCATAATCTGTCTAGATCTTGCTTTTAATTTTAGAAGCTGAGTAAGGGATTTCCAATTCAGCCTGGAAATCAGAGGCTACTGAAACTACCTATAAGTCATTCTTTCTATGCAACTTGTTTCTCCTAGCCTAAAAATAAATAGTAGGTGTTACTGAAAGGCAAAATATGAACACCAAGAATCTCTCGAAAAGATTGGGGCTTCAAGTGAGATGACTGCAATGGCCTTGGTGTGCCTAATGAGCTCTTATTTATTATTTTAATTTTTCTGAAGTTAGATAATAATACAGTAATCAAATAATCCACAAATATTTGTTGAACGCCTATATAATAAGAACGTCTAGAAATTTAAAATGTCTCAGATACTGTGTCATCCCATGAAGTGTTTTTAACTCTCGTTGGATGATAAAAAATATTTTGAAAATACTTTATTTTGTAACATATTACTAGCAATGTCAAAGGTATAGCAGAGAAAGTGAGATCTGGTAAAACTTCAAAATGTTGCCTATTTACTGCCTATCTACTGTTTACTATTTATAGTTGAAAACAAGTTTTAGTGTTTTGTAAGCATAGATATAAAAATAATTTACCTACCTCAAGTGAGCATATCATTCACAGGATCAAGGACTTAAAGAGTTAAATTTATTTGTTTATTCATTTGGCTTGGGATTATGGATATTTTAGCACATGACGATTTGTTTTAGAAAATTTATAAAGGAATTCCAAATCTCTGCTCAGGAACTCAGATTCTCAGTGAGAATCATCCTTATATCTAGTCTGTTGTATTCATGCTATATAGATAAGCCATTTTTTTTTCAAATTTCCAATAAGTTCAGAAGAACAGAACCACCTCTACCGCCCCCTCCACTGCCAACTAATTCTAAGATCATAACTTTCTGATTCATTGAGATCTTACTCCTGTATTTCAACTCATTCATCCAAACAATAAATAAAGGAGATGGAGAGGAAATGAGGGATGTGAAATAATAGGTGATAAAGTCAGAGAGGAGAAGTGAGAAAATACCAACCAAATAAGATGGAATGCAAGGAGAACTCTGTAAAAATTCAACTTTAAAGTAAACAAGTAAGTAAGGTTATGGTACTCTAAAACTGATTTACATTCCATCTAGGCTTCTCCAAAAACTGGCAATTTTAAAAAAATCACTGACATATTAATAATGGTATTCTCCCTTCTTTCATGAGAATTTTAGGTCACTAAATTATTTTCACCTATTTATTAGCACCTGGATATTGACTTTCCAAAGATCACAGAGCATATCAGTTGTGGAGAAAAAACTGGATCCAATGTTTACTAGCTCAGTATTTACTAATGCTTTCAAATATTTTCTGTTTAGACAAAAATTTGCCCCTCTTTGTTCAAATAAAAATTAAGAATTACCAGAAAAATATTCTATTCTTTTACCAAATTCCTCAAATATGGAAAGTAAAAGCATTTCTTCAAATATCAGTAGCTGTTTGAAACTTTTTATTTAATAACCCTATAGAAATAATGTAAATATTAATCGAGAGAATTTAGAAGTCATTTATGAGTAGGAAATTATATTTATCATAAAATATAGTAATTTAAAGACCCTCATATATATTTACATAATATAAAGTATAGTATTACAGTTTATGAATATAATAATAGTTATATTGAATTATTCCTGGCTATAAAAAGTTTAAATTAATATAAGACTTCAGTAAAAAAGAAAATGAGAATATGTGTAAGATATCATAGGGTTCTTTTACACTTTGCTATTTTCTACAACAGGATATAAAACTCGCTAGCACACATACACCCACACATAGTGATATATATGGTATTATATATCATATATGTATATATATCACAAAGTATAAAATATTTTATATTAAAATATATATTTGATAAAAATCCTTATAAAGCATATTTTCTTGACAACTAAAATCATATTGAAATTTTAATTTTATATATATGTAATTCAAATAAGACTTTTAAGTTCACTCAATATACATTTTAAAGTAAGACTGTGTAATGGAAATTTTCTGATCTTTCTCTGCCATCTAGTGGTATATTCAATGATTTGTCTTTTTTAAAAAGGCCAGTATAAAACTTTTATTGAATTGGAATTATAGATCTTAGTCATTTAATAAATATAAAGTTGTAAGTAAACAGAAATAGAAATTCAATATATGTATGATATGGTAGGTATATATTACTTAGTCAATTTTCAAGATTTTTTAAGGCTCCCTTTACTATGTACAAAAGATAAAACTTCAGGGTTAGAGTGAGCTGGATAAAGATGTCGCCTTAAAATTGTAATCTCCCAAATGAGGCACCCAAGAAATTGTAAAATGTTATAATTGAGGTTTTAATAGTCTAACTAGCTATCACATATTATTTTAGTATTTATAATTGTGTAGCACTTACCACGTGACAGGAATTTTTTAAGCACTTATACATTGGTTCATTTAGTTATTGTACATAACAAATAAAAATGTGCATGACATATTTGTTGCCTTAATGCTAATTTTAGAAATTAATTGCCTATAAAAGCAGAAAAGTATATTGGAAGTGATTTAGGTAGATGGAATGACAATTAGATAAATAAAGAGACTATTGGCTGCACATTCAAGCTTTTCTGTCAGGGACAGAATGTTTTCTTGAGTGAAGAGGAGTTAGTAAGTGAAAGCAGGTATAAGAAGTGCAAAATAAACGGCATAAATAGAGAAAGTCATGCTTTTCTAAAACAAGATACATCAAAATGAAAAGTTCTGTAGTGTGTATTACTTAAAATGCTCATGATACTCAAGCACAATATTGACAAGTTAATATGCTTCCTTTGAAATATTTGGCCAGTACAAAAGAGCATGTTAGCCGCGCTACTGCCAGGAAATACCTTCTCTTTTGCGAGCAAAGGTTGTTGTATATGAATATCTAACGGGGTCTTTATCATAATCTGTAACTAGGAGAAAGAACTTTTCTTCACATAGTGAGAATTGACTCATACAAAGATTAACAGTTTCTGGAATCTGGGCTGAGTTAACATCACATATTACATAAAAGGAAGTGACTCATTATAAAAAGAACATAAACACTTATTTGTTTTATTATTAATAGAAAAGAGTGAGTAAACATATAGGTTATGCATTTCCTTGAGAAAGGTCAGTTTACATTTGAAGCAGTTTCTGTACTTGTAGTGTGGAAAATAACTATTCTATGCAATTAGCATTAATAATCGACTTTTAACACTGTTATATGACTGCCTGAAAGAAAAAGCACAATTTTTATAAAACTGTGTACAAGAATGGATGAAACACTCATTTTTTATAAGAAATAATCTATGCAATATTTTCTGTGGTAAACTTTACTGGTGCTTATGAGAATCTCAAAAGTTCAAATGCAGATAAATAATTAAAAATTGTGCAATTGTTTCTCACAATAGAAAAAGTTGTAATCACAAGTAAGTTAAGGTCAAAATGAGAAATGAAAGCAATTACTTGGTATGTTCTACTACATGTACATACGAAAGGATAACAATAACATTAAAAATACATTCCTAAGCCAGGCACAGTGCCATGTTCCAGTTTCTGAGGAGGCCGAGGCATGAGGATTGCTTGAAACCAGGAATTTGAGAACAGCCTACGCATGTATCCTGTCTTTAACTTTTTTTTTTAAAGAAGACAACATTCCTATCAGATATATGTGCATATATAACATATATTTTTACTATATATGTATTTGTGTATGTGTGTATATATATATGTATATAGGTTTAGTAACCAAGTTTTTATCTAATATTCTATCAAAGATAATTTTTTAATTTTTTTTTATTTTACATTCTTTTTTTTATTATTATTCCAAGCTTCAGAATGCCATGTGTACTTCATCCTTACAGCACATCTCAAGTCATGCTAGC
>VBSM01000272.1:78153064-78168298 GCA_008086735.1 Cheirogaleus medius
TTGTGTTTTTTTTTTTTTTCTTGTTTTTTTGGTTTTTTTGCATTGCCAGTTTGTTTTATTTTTTAAATAGCATTTACAGGGTCTGAGTTTATGCATTGACTGGCCTGGGAAAGGTAGAGCCCTTTTTTTAATTTTTATTTTATTTTTTATTTCAGCATATCATGGGAGTACAAATATTTGCTTCAAGAATATATTTGACTCTAAAATATCATATTATAGAATTTTGTTTATAAACTTGAGGTAATCAAGCATTATTGTTGAATTTTCCCTATTAAAATCAACACACAGTTCTAATTATTTTAGCCTATCTATTATCACCATTTTTAATACAAATGCCTAAGACTTAAGTTAAATACCAAGGATATATTGTAGATATTGACGTGTATTTTCATTTTTTCCTCCAGAAAGCCAGTTAAACTCCTAGAAACAATTTCCAAGTAGGTATCAAAACCTTAATACTTTATATCTTTTGACTATATATTTCTACTGCTATAAATTCACCCAAAGAAAACAATCCAAAATTCATATAATACTTTGATCCTGAAGTCAGTGTGTGTTGTTAATACTTTGAAGTATTAGAATTCATGCATATATTTAAAATGTGATACTGCTTAAGTAAACCATAGTAGTTTCGTGAAATATTATATAGCCAATATCAAGTAATCTATAATGATATAAATAATAGGATAATATAACATTAAGTAAAAAATACTTATAGCATGTTAACAATTTTTAAAGAAAAAATACAAGAATACTATAATAGAAAATGCACATGTTTATCTTTGAGTGGTGAGAATAGAGGACACATTTTCTTTTTCCTGTATTTTTTCTATTTATTAATGTTATAAATAAGTTTGTATTGGTAAATTAATGAAAATATATAATTAATTTTATTTAAATCATTAGTTATGTCTGTTTACCTTTCCCCAAACTGAAGCATTTAACTTTATAATTATTTACTTAAGGTGTCTTTTAGCAAAATAGAATTCTAAGAATGGAAGTTTACAGTGGAAAATCATGAAAGTGTTCTCATGACAATTTCTCTTAAGAGAACTCACATATGAACACATCCTAGAACTTATGTTCTTCCTTTCTATTTCATGAATGTCACATAGTACGACTTCTTGCAGATATTAGGAAAGGGTAAACATCCTTATGTGGTACAGAATAGACAAGAAAACTACTTATAATTTGGAACAGTAGTTCCTAACCTAACTCTAGGAACTTGGAGGGAGACAGAGATTTGTAAAGATTCATAGTTCCATATGTGTGCTAAACAGCCGCAGACAAAAATATGCATTTCATATATATAAGCAATATAATTATAAACTCAATGAAAAGTCCAATGTCAGAGTCATAGCATTATAAATAAATGAATGAAAATTTAGAGACAAATTAACATTAAGATTTTACTTGAAAGTGTATTTTTGCTTTCTTTCATGAAGTATTTTTTTCAATTAATGAATGATAGAATTACAGTTATTATCATTTAGAGGTCTAATATTTATATTTAACATTATAATGAGATTTTATACTTAAAAAAATACCCAACATATAGTGGACATAAGTTTCTACAAACCTGTTGAAATCAAATCTTAAACAAATAAAAGATCAAGTTGTAATTAAATGCCAACACCTTTCCAGAGGGGCAGAATTTAAATATTAAAAGCACATAGAAGTTTATTATAGCTTTTGTTTTTAAGGTCTATTGTTTATCTTCTGCCCTCATGTCTTCTTTATTTTCTTCTCCTACTGGCTCGCAGCTAGCAGGAGGCACTATCCCTTAGTGATATGATTTACCCTTGGCCCTTGCTGTGACAGTAGATTTTGCAATCTAAGTCAATTTTCTTTGTAGCAGGGGCCATTGGTAAAGTATTTCAGTTCAGAACAGAAAATTGGTTAAACTCTTCCGTTTTCAGTGTCTAAGGGATATCCTCGTGCAACTGACTTCCAAAAACTCAAACAAAAGACTTTTAGTCTCAATATGACAAATGTATACTTTATAAGTTCAGCTGAAATACAGTAATGCTTATAATCTGCCAGCTCAAGTACATACACATCTTGCTTAGCTGACCACTTTTTATTATTACTTATATTCCAGCAATGTTTTGCAAGAATGTAAACTTCCTTTTCTCACAGAAGTTAAATTATAGCATTCCATAAATATCAGGCATCATATTGTACAGCTTTCAAATTTGTGGCATTGCAAACAGCAATCAGGTAGGCAAATCCAGTATAAGTTGGTTCATTTCTAAATGAAACCAAGAAGCAACCTTGATCTAAATTCTTGGATAAAAGGAACTTTTCAGATTTCAAACAACTTCTTTTGCCTTCCTAATTAATTTATAAACAAACATTCTCTAGTAGGGTTTATTATTTTTGTCAGCATCTTAAATTGAACTCCAATTTTAAGGAAAATTCTGGGGTGACTGTAGTGGATATATATCAGTCTTTTTGGATATCCCTGTTGAATTACTACCCTACATTTGGGACATTTCAAACTGGATGATGACAGTGACGTACACATGCTTTTCAAACAACACTTACTGGCATAATATAGGTATATAACCACGGCTCTGCTAAGCACAACACTTGACCAGATTGGAATTAGGAGATAGTCGATGGAAAGAAAGGGAGCTATCATGAAGTCTCAATGGAGGTAGCATCAGTTGTAGTACATAAATGCAGGTTCCTGAGACAATAGTGGTAACAGTGTTGGTGGTGTCGCTGACCCAGTATATGGGGTCAGCAGTTAGAGCTTTAGAATTCAGTGATCAATTGCAGCAGCAGCTGTGATCTGTGCCTTGCTGCAGGAGGGAACTGAGATCTAGTTCCAAGCTAAATAACCCTCAGACTAGCTCTCCAGCCTTCTCTGTGTTTTAAAACTATTCAATATCCTTTTCATAAATTCCCTTTCTGCTTATAGTACTCACAATGTTTTATCTTTCCTGTAACTAAGAACTTTTTCTAATAGTTTGATTGGATCAAAAAGTCAGTGATTAAAAATAAAGAGATGAGTAGTAATGATGACAATGATTTGGCCTTGAAGTATTAAGTTTGATGAGTCAGTCATATGGCTGTTCTCAGTTTGTGAGGTGTGAGACATTAGGTGACATGAAGAACCTGTTGATGTAGTTCAAAGATGATTGAATTGGGTCACACATAACATCAAATCAAGGTAGCTTTTGCAACAAGCCTGGATTTAGGTAAGGGATGCTTATACATAAAATGGCAAATATATAAATGATTAATTGTAATAACTTCACGTTATTACTTATAAGATTAAACTATTCACATAGTTCTCCTTTTACAGTCAAGCCAAAAGCAATAGTGTTTTTATATTTGTTTCCTTTATCCCCAGTTGTAGTTCTTCAGCTAGCAAGTTTACTCTTACAAGTAAACCTGTAAGTTTACTTATAAAACTTATAAGACAAGTCACTTATAAAAAATGAGTATTTTTAAAACATAAAAAAATACAATTCATTAAAATTATATGAAATAAATTGACTATATAAGGAAACCACAAGTTGTTGAGAGGAAGGAAAGCTGTAATCTGAAACCAATATTTGTCAAGGCAGATTATTTTTTTTTGACTATTGCTTTTACAGAGCAATATTTCAAATAAGAGATAGCATAGTTTATGTAGAACATGGCCAGAAACTCAAATACTCAAACAGACTGCTAAAAACCAACACGGTATGAATTGGGCTGTGTGCAAGTGAATAGGAAATGGTGGGACAGTGACAAATTGGTTAATGCATGATTCGCATAGAGGAATTTTAACTTAATGAACACACACACACATTCCACAATGAGTACACAGAAAATATATGGACTTAGCTATGAAAAAGACTTTTATACAATCCCTTATTTAGAATTAGGTTCAGGAAATTTACCTCCCCTTCTGTCTGAAAGTCTTCGCTGACTCTTTAGTCTTGCAACTCAGGGGACAATGTATATAGCTCTGTAACTTAATGACCTAAAAGTCTGTAACCCTACTATCCTTTTCAGCTAAGTGTGTTGTTCTTATTAGAACCTATTGTTCAACACACAATATTAAAATGATTTGAATTAAGAAGGATAGTGAGTGAATGCTCCTTTATTCCTGATATATTAGAAGGTAGAAGTTACCTGACAGGCTGAAGACCCTTTTATTAACGGTTTAAGAAAACATGTGATTTCTCTTTATTATAATCACAGTTAAGTGGGTGCAAGTGGCTGTGTGTCCCAGCCTGTGAGGTTGGTCAAGTGCAGAATGTTGCCAGCCATGCATTTATTTATTTATTTTTTCCAGCCAGGCTCTTTTTTTTTTCGTTCCTTTTTTTTTTTTTTTAATTTCAGCATATTATGGGGGTACAAATGCTAAAGTTACATATGTTGCCCATGCCTCCCTCGCCCCTCGAGTCACAGTTTCAAGCCTGACCATCCCCCAAATGTTGCACATCTCACTCATTACGTTTGTATAAACCCATCCCCTCCTCCCCCTCCCACCTGCCCGACACCTGATAAATGTTATTTCTATGTATCCACTTAGGAGTTGATCCATTAATACCAATTTGCTGGTAAGTATATGTGGCGCTTGTTTTTCCATTCTTGAGATACTTCACTTAGTAGAATGGGTTCCAGCTCTATCCAAGAAAATACAAGCGGTGCAATATCATTATTTCTTAAAGCTGAATAGGACTCCATGGTATACATATACCACATTTTATTAATCCACTCATGTATTGATGGGCACCTGGGTTGTTTCCACAACTTTGCAATTGTGAATTGTGCTGCTATAAACATTCGAGTGCAGGTGTCTTTGTTGTGGAGTGACATTTGATCTTTTGGGTAGATGCCCAGTAGTAGAATTGCTGGATCAAATGGTAGATCTACATGTATCGCTTTAAGGTATCCCCATATAGCTTTCCACAGAGGTTGAACTAGTTTGCAGTCCCACCAGCAGTGTAGGAGTGTTCCTATCCACATCCACACCAACAGTTATTGTTTAGGGACTTTTTGATAAAAGCCATTCTTACTGGAGATAAGTGATATCTCACTGCAGTTTTGATTTGCATTTCCCTGATGATTAGAGATGTTGAGCATTTTTTCGTATGTTTGTTGGCCATTATTCTGTCTTCTTTTGAAAAAATTCCGTTCATGTCCTTTGCCCACTTTTTGATAGGGTTGTTTGATTTTTCCTTGCTGATTTTGCTGAGTTCTAAATAAACTCTAGTTATCAGCCCTTTATTGGATGTGTAGCTTGCGAAAATTTTCTCTCATTCTGTGGGTTGTCTGTTTGCTCTCTTGACAGTTTCTTTGGCTGTGCAGAAGTTTTTTAATTTGATCAGGTCCCATTTATTTATTTTTGTTGCTGTTTTGATTGCATTTGGGGTTTTCTTCATAATTTCTTTGCCTAGTTCAATGTCTAGAAGAGTATTTCCAACATTTTCCTCTAGAATTCTAATAGTTTCACACATAAGGTTCAAGTCTGTTACACAGCATGAGTTGATCTTTGTGAGAGGTAAAAGGTGTGGGTCCTGTTTCAGTCTTCTACATGTGGCTATCCAGTTTTCCCAGCACCATTTATTGAATAAGGATTCTTTTCCCCAGTGTATGTTTTTGTCTGCTTTGTCGAAGATTAGTTGGCTAAATGAGGATGGTTTTATATCTGGCTTCTCTGTTCTGTTCCACTGGTCAATATCCCTGTTCTTGTGCCAATAAAAAGCTGTTTTAATTACTATGGACTTGTAGTATAGTTTGAAGTCTGGTAAATTGATGCCTCCTATTTTGTTTTTATTGCCTAGGATTGATTTTGCTATACAGGATCTTCTCTGGTTCAATACAAAGCGTAAAATTATTTTTTCTATATCTGAAAAATGATGATGGTATTTTAATAGGGATTGCATTGACTCTGTAGGTCACTTTGGGTAATATAGACATTTTAACAATGTTGAATCTGCTGACCTATGAGCATGGTATATTCTTCCACCTCTTTACATCCTCTGCTATTTCTTCTTCAGTGTTTCATAGTTCTCCCTGTAGAGGTCTTTTACCTCCTTAGGTAAGTATATTCCTAGATAATTTCTTTGTTTCTATTGTGAATGGTATGAGTCTTTGATTTGGTTCTCACTTTGACTGTTGTTGGCATATATGAATGCATCTGATTTCTGTGTATTGATTTTGTATCCTGAGACTTTACTAAATTCATTTATCCATTCAAGGAGTCTCTTGGTTGAATCCTTGGAGTTTTCTAGGTATAATATTGTGTCATCAGCGAAGACTAAGAGTTTGATCTCTTCTGCTCCCATTTGGATGCCCTTAATTCCGCTCTCTTGTCTGATTACTGTAGCAAGGACTTCCAGCACTATGTTGAATAGAAGTGGAGATAGTGGGCAACCTTGTCTTGTTCCAGTTCTAAGTGGGAATGCTTTCAATTTTTCCCCATTCAGTATGATATTGGCTGTGGGTTTGTCATATATGGCTAGTATCATTTTTAGGTAAGTCCCGTCTATGCCTATAGTGTTGAGCGTTCTTAACATAAAAGGGTGTTGAATTTTGTCAAATGCTTTTTCTGCGCTATTGAGAGGATCATATGGTGTTTGTTTTTGCTTCTGTTTATATGGTGAATTACGTTTATAGATTTGCATATATTGAACCATCCCTGCATCCCTGGGATGAAGCCCACTTGGTTGTGATGGATTATTTTCTGGACAAGCACCTGGATTCGATTGGCTAGGATTTTGCATCTATATTCATAAGGGATATTGGTCTGTAGCTTTCTTTTTTTGTTGCATTCTTTCCTGGTTTTGGTATCAGGGTTATGTTCACCTCATAAAATGTCTTGGGGATGATTCCATCCTTCTTGATGTTGTGGAATAATTTCTGCAGGATAGGCACCAGTTCTTCTTTGTAGGTGTGGTAGAATTTGGGTGTGAAACCATCTGGTTCAGGACTTTTTTTTTTAGGAAGGTTTTTAATTGCCATTTCAATTTCAGTACTTGATATTCATCTGTTCAGGAATTCTATTTTTTCCTGGTTAAGCCTAGGGAGGCTGTGTGTTTCTAAGAAATTTTCCATTTCCTCCACATTTTCCAGTTTGTGTGCACAGAGATTTTTGTAGTATTCATAAATTATATCTTGTATCTCCATGGCATCTGTTGTAATTTCTCATTTATTGTTCCTGATGGAGCTTATTATAGATTTTTATTTTCTGCTTTTCGTTAGTCTAGCCAAAGGTGTGTCAATCTTGTTTATTTTTTCAAAGAAGCAACTTTTTGTTTTATTAATCTTCTGTATTGTTTCCCTGTTGTCAATTTCATTTAGTTCTGATTTGATCTTAATGATTTCACTTCTTCTGCTGGGTTTGGGGTCGGTCTGTTCTTCTTTTTCCAGCTCTTTGAGACGATTCATTAGGTTGTCTATTTGTGATCTTTTTGACTTTTGGATATAGGCATTTATGGAAATAAACTTTCCTCTCAGGACTGCTTTAGCTGTGTCCCACAGGGTTTGATAACTTGTGTCTCCTATGCCATTTAGTTCAAATAATCTTTTGATTTCCATCCTGTTTTCCTCATTTATGAAGTGATCATTCAGCAGAAGGTTGTTTAGTTTCCATGACTTTGTGTAGAAATGAGAGTTCCTGTTAGGCTTAATTTCTACATTTATTCCATTGTGCTCTGAAAAGATACATTGTATAATTTCTATTTTTAAAATTGTTTGAGACATGCTTTGTGTCCTAGGATATGGTCAATCTTAGAGAATGACCCATGATGTGGTGAGAAGTACGTATATTCAGTAGTTTTGTGGTAGAGTGTCCTGTAAATGTCAGTCAGGCCCATTTGTTCTAGAGTTCTGTTTAAGTCCATTATTTCTTTGTTGATTTTCTGTTTGGAGGATCTGCCCTGTGCTGTCAGTTGGGTGTTAAAGTCTCCGACTATTATGGTGTTGTTGTTTATCCATTTGTTTAGATCAAGTAGAGTTTGCTTTATGAATCTGGGTGTACCTAGGTTGGGTGCACATATATTTAGAATTATGTCTTCTTGTTGAACTGTACCCTTCACCATTATATAGTGACCTTCTTTGTCTTTTATTACTTTTGTTGATTAAAAAACTAAGTTATCTGTAATCAGCACTGCCATATCAGCTTTCTTCTGGCTTCCGTTTGCTTGAAATATTGTTCTCCACCCCTTTACCTTTAGTCTAACTGTATCCTTGCAGGTTAGATGTGCTTCCTGAAGGCAGCAGATACTTGGCTTATATTTTTTTATCCATTTGGCCAGCCTATGTCTCTTGCGTGGGGAGTTCAAGCCATTCACATTTATTGAGATAACTGATAGGTGAGGCAGATTTCTGTTCATTATGTTGGGTTGAACTTTGTAGCCTTGATTTCTCTCTTGAGCCATTGTGTTATCTGGGCTTTGATCTTTAGCTTTTGAGTAGATTTACATTCCTGAGTGTTTATAGTGCTGATCCATGGGTAACACTGTTTTGAGTACTCCTTGAAGGGCTGTTCTTGTTTTGGTGAATTCCCTCAGTCTTTGCTTATCTGAGAATGTCTTGATTTCTCCTTCGTATACAAAACTTAGTTTTGCAGGGAATAAGATTATAGGCTGGGCATTATTCTGTTTCAGAAGAGTGAGAATGGGTCCCTTGTCTCTCCTTGCTTGTAAAGTTTCAGTAGAGAAATCTGGTGTTATTTGGATTGGCTTTCCTGTGTATGTTACTTGCTTCTTTCATCTTACAGCTCATAGAAGGGCCTCTTTAGTTGATATTTTGGTCAGTCTGATGACTGTATGTTGTGACATCTTCCTGTTTGCATTGAATCTCCCAGGGTTTAAGCTTCTTGTACTTGTATCTGGAGATTTTTAGCAAGGCCTGGGGTTTTCCCTCTATTATATCTTCAAATAGCTTATCCAACACTTGAGTGTTTTCTTCTTCCCCTTCTGGTAATCCTATAACCCTCACATTAGGTTTCTTCACATAATCCCACATCTCTTGTAGGCTTTGCTCTTTTCTCTTGTTTCTCTGCTCTGTCTCTGTGACTGATTTATTTAATTGGAAGGTGTTATCTTCAATATCTGAGATTCTTTCTTCTGTTTGATCTACCCTGTTCTTGAGGCTTTCCACTGTGTTTTGTAGTTCCCTGAATTGATTCTACATTTCTAGGAGGTAGGTTTGATTTTTCTTTATTATTTCAATTTCTTTAGTGAATTTTTCTTCCAGGTCCTGGAATCTTTCTGCATTTTCTTTGTGTTGGTTATCCAGTTGTTCTTGCAAGTCATTGAATTTTCTTAGGATCCATGTTCGAAATTCTTCTTCTGTCATTTTAGTGGTATGATTTTAGTTGATGTCCATTTCTAAGGAGCTGGTGTTCCTCTTTGGGGGTGTGTTTTCCATTTGGGTCTTCATATTTACAGAGTTTCTTCACTGATTTCTTCCCATCTGGATCATTTGTTGCTTCTTTCCTGTAGGTTTTCATTTATAATGACACACCCTGTTTAGTCTCTGAGCCAGTAGGTGGTGTTTGTGGGTGAGATTAGACCACACCCTGTATGATGAGTCAGTAGATGCTTTAAAAGGGTGTGCAGAAGTCCTCCCTGTCAGTAGGTTGTGCTTTCTCAGAGGAACAGACTACACTGTTGTTTTTGGGTCCTGTAATCAGCTCTTGCTCCTCTGGAGAGGCACTCTAGTGCCTCAGGTCGTGGGTGGGGCCCTGGGACTTCCAAGTGTGTCTCTGTTCTCCACCTCAGTGAGGGCTGGTCTGGGAGTGAGTCTGGGTGGAGCTGGGTTGGGTAAGCCTGCCCTCAAGTGCCACAAATGCTGTTTGCAGGGGTCAAAGTTCTGTTCTCTGCTTCCAGGAAAAGCTGTCTGGGAGGGGCTGGAATGGCCCCCCTCAGTCAAAAAGTCTTGTGTGGGGGTGGGGCTGTCTGAGACCTGTAGTCTGGACCAGGCCTCACTCCTTTCCACCCTCCCCTACTCCGTGGCTTCTCCTGAGCCTCAGGCCAGACCTCACACCACCGGGTCTCCCTGGCTGTGATGCGGGCTAGGAGGTTCCCTGTGTAGGGTCACTGCCTGGGCTGGGCACATGGCCCTCCTTTGGGAGGAGGGTTGCCCCCAAGCAGGCTGATCTTCCCCTTAAGGCACACACATCTTTGTAGGCTCATTCATGAATATCCCTTCTGTGCCCTGGGCAATGCGAAACCTGGGTGCATGAGATCTGGTCTGCTCTTTGGACCTTTGGGCCCCAGAATTCAATCCCTGACCCCACCAGGGAGAGTAGTGCCAGTCCTAATTCACCCACAGGAAGTCCAAGCTGGGTTGATGTCTGTCAGCCTCAAGGTCTGCCCCGTTCTCCTGGAGTCACCAGGCCAGCATCACCTGGGAGGGCTGGCGTGTAGGGAGCTCACAGTCTGAGTACCCCTCAGTCAGCTGTAGGGCCCCAAATGGGAAAGTCTCATTCCCTGGAGATGCCTCCAGCTGGTGGCTATATTGTCTCTTTTTACAGCTGTGGATAGGGATGGGGGAGGGGAGAGTGTAGCAATATGGCGCCTGCCATGTGGTTTGGGTCTGTGCGCATGGAGGTGCCCCAAGGGAGTTGGGAGCCTGGTGCCATGTCCGCTAAGGCTTACTGCTCACTGGCAGTGGCCGTCTCTGGGCTGGTGTTCACAGGTCTCTCCAACCACTGGGGAGCCCACCAGCAGTCCGAGAAGCAAGGGAGGGGGAAGTTAACTGCTCCACCTACCCTTGTCACTGATCTCCAAGCTTTTTGAGAGGTCTCTTCTTCCAGTTCTCCTCCACAACCTCTTCCCATGGAGTCTCTCGTAGTCTCTGGTACCCCTCCTTCCGACCCTTGTCCAATGTATACTCGTCTGATTGCTTCTTTCTTCTAATTTCTTCTAGAATCTGTCTTTTCT
This sequence comes from Cheirogaleus medius, assembly GCA_008086735.1. Classification (NCBI taxonomy): domain Eukaryota; kingdom Metazoa; phylum Chordata; class Mammalia; order Primates; family Cheirogaleidae; genus Cheirogaleus; species Cheirogaleus medius. The sequence goes on from VBSM01000272.1 coordinate 78,163,963, forward strand.
GCAAAGACACTCTGGCTGGCAGTGTTTCTCGTCCGCCATCTTGCTCCGTCCTCCCAGCCATGCTTTTAGAAGTTCTCATAAAGTCAATTACCCCAAAATACACTGTATCCCAAAACTAAATCTTAGTGAACAAAATGAGACATGAGAGTTTGGAAATTAGTTGCAGTTGGTTTATATGGAATTTAGTACATTATCTGAATATGCCATGAAGCTTAGTAGTCTCCTGGAACTGATTTCATTATTACATGAGACAAATTTTATACTTGTAAATGTGGGTGAAAAATTTTGTTACCCCCAAGTTAAAATAGACCTTAATAAATAGAGTTTTTAAAAAGAAAGTATTTTGGTATTTCATTGGAATTGTGGTTAAGTTTAAGCCTAGTGAAATGAATTTATCACAGAAAGGCAGAGAACTGTTTGTTTGATATACATTGCTCAATTTGTTATATCTATGAGAATTAAAAATTCCTATACTATTTGTTTCTGTATTCAAACCATGCTCATATACTTCAAAAATAGACATTTCAATGGCTATATGGTCTTTAAGAGGAAATCTCTAACAAGAATGGATCGTTCCTTATGACCACTCCATGAATTTGGAAATGACTCAGAATCATAAGCAGAAGTGTGAATTCTTTATATCCAGAGATAAAACTCTTTCATATAGGAATTCAATATATTGATTCCCAAAGGGGAGAAAATATTTTAGGCTATTTACAATCTAAAAATTCTAGGCACAGATGCTTCCTTCTGACTTATGTATTTGAAACAGGTATAATCCAAAGAGATAATTCCATTCCATCTTCTCCCCATCCACTTTCTACTTTCTTTTCTCTGTAACTTTCAAATTATTAATATCCAACCCTCACATGGAATATCTTGAGACATCATGGCTGTTTGTTTAACCATTATAACCAGCACAAAATAACTGGCACATAGCTGTTGCTCAACAAATATGTGCTAAATGAATGAGTCAGAGGAGAAAATTCCCTCCAGACATGCACAAAATAATGGTAAAATGCTCAGTGAGACTGGCCAAATACATTAAACTTATTTTCCATACAAATTTATCATAAAATAGAATAAAAATATTTAACAATTGGTCTAGTATATATGGGTCTGTTGATAGGTTGCCTAATAAGGACAATATACATGATTTCCTTACACAAAATCCATTTTTCACATTGGATTTAATTAAACAAAAGTGTGAAGTTTGAAAAGTAAATCCAATAGCAGAGTTTGATATTATTCTCTGGTCTGTTGATAATTTTTCTATGTAATAAAAGGTTAGAAGAAGTAGATGAGTCATATTTAGTTTTATGAACATTTATATTTTAAAATTTAAGTTTGTGAGCATACTTGTGAAAATTTTCTTAAGATGTTTATTTACTAAACATTATAGTGGCTAAAAGCTTATTTTTAAAAACATTGTATATTGTTATAATGGAAAGTGGTGAATTATTATTTTGTGTATTTTTCACAGTTATCTATAGGTTAAGAAAATCTTACAATATTTTACAAGGTTATATCCATTTTGAACATGTGGACAATTTATTATTTACATAAAATAAGTCAGGAGAAGGCAGAAAATATGCTGATAGCAGTGTTTTCAATGTTCATGTTACTGAATATTAATAAAATTGTTTGATCTGGAGCTCAAAACATTTTTTTTTTATTTCCAAATCTTTCTAGAGCTGTCTGCATCTTTCATTTGGAAAAAAAGAGTATATGGAAAATATTTTAGCTGTTTGGGAAAAACAATTGCCACATAATACCTCAGTTACCACACAACTGTCATACAATGTGCTGAAGTAGTTACTAAAACAACATGGCTTAATTTTATTTGTTTGTTTTATGCACATAAATATTTTCCACATGAATAATTTTAAAAATGTATTCTGATCTGAGCAGAGACTCACAAACACCATTTCTTTCTTCTTCAGAAAAATTTTAACATGTAAGATTTACTTAGAAGTTCTTGCTGAAACATGAAAGTTAAGGGAAAGCCTATTAAATCATTTGCTGAGGTAAAATATCTTATCACAATTCACAACACTGAATCTACAATATTCTCTCCAAGGAATAATTTTTTTAAAAGGTGTTTGAACTTAAATATATCAGTGTTACTTTAAAAGGAGTCAGTTACACGGTTTTAGAGTTTGAGGAGGTAACTGAGAAAACTGTCAATTCTCAACTTAATACTCTTAACTAAGAATCCATTTGTAGATGCTTAGAAAAGTATTTCTGCCCTTCTTTTTCAGAGATAACCCATTGTCAGCATATATGTTGGGAAGTCTAAGATGGTTAACTCCTAGCAGAGTTATAAAGAGCTGGTCACAATCCCCTATCTTCTTCAAACACCAACTGTCTACTTACTTGCATTTCAAAGGTGATAATTTGTGATTCATATTATGATTTTTAAGATTAAGCACATAGGTTTGGTCTCATTAGAACCATACTCTAGTGAAATAAAATGCAGCAAAGGTAAGTATCAATACAATCTCTCAATGATTTTAAGATCAACTTCTCGATTTGTTAATTTGTGGCTCAATTTTACAATTCAAGGATTACCCATTACTTGAAAAAATAGAAATATACTCATAAACATCTTTTATTATATGTTTGTCTCATGTCAATTGTTTCTGTATATCTTGTACTCCTTTGATTACAACATAATTGGGATCTAAAGAGTTTATATAGAATATATATCCAATCATTTGATAACTTTTCTATAAGAAAATAATGGTTGATTTATAGACAATACTAAAGGGAGAAGAAAATCTAAAACTGTTTTAAGAATTCCTAGAAAAAAATGCCCAATGTGATCCTCAAAATGAGCTTCTGAATTGTTTTTCATCCAGAACTGGTGTGGAAAATCTCCAAATAATAAAGATAACATTTACAACACACAAAAAATGGTATAATTTTTACACTACATCAGTTGTAGCATCAAGACTTTAATAAGTATAGTCTCTATTTTCCTCATGAAAGGTGACTTTTAAAATTTGATATGAGCATTTTAAACTCCTGTGCTTTTCTACATGTAAGTAAACATTAAAACAAGATCAAAAGATCATTTCTTATTAAAAAGTTGCCTGCAGTTTTTAAAAGTATATAACTTAACAGCATATATAAATTTATAATATGTAAAATGAGAAATGTAAATAGTATATGCTCATCTCTGTTCCAAGGAAATTTTGTGAATAAATTTCCATTAATCTAGTAGCAAATGCATCCTAAATTTGTATAATTCATGCCCTTTCTGGATGAGTTTAATAAGAAGTAATCTGCTATTTTTCATTTTCTTTCCTTTCCCTGTACCAATTGCACTTATCCTCAATGTTTATATATGTATCTGGTTATGCATATTGTAAACATCTGTCACCTCAGTAAAACTCACTGCAGGGTACTCATTATTTTGAAGGAAAAACTGAGCTCATTGCAGTGAAACTAAATGTAAACACTACTTCAATACAAAATTCAAGAAACACCTTAATGAGAAATTTGATTCTTACTTCATTGATTTGACCAGGATACCACTGGAGAAAAATAATTTATATTCTTTTACTCTTGGAAAGGTCTTTACAATATGTGTACATATATATTTCTAAATATCTGTGCTTATGTGTGTTTTCTTTTAAAAAGATATGTTCTAAACATAAAAACTCAAGGCAAAATATGATACTCAAAACAGCTTCAATATCGAGATTGATTTTTCTTCCCTGAGTGCAAAGTTTGTTTTTCCTAAATAGGTAAATCTTCTTACAACATTAATACAAATAGCAATTAAGTCTGTAATACTGAAGATAAAAGTTCTGAAAAAAAAGTGGGAACATTAGTCATAAAGTGAAACATTGTGAAAATGATAGCAAAGTATATTCTATAGTAGTTTTGTGCAGTATATTTTTTATATATGTGTACAAGTGAGATAAAGGATATTTTAGAGGTAGACAACATAAAATGGTGGGAATCTTTTCTTCTGAATTTCATCATGTAGAATGTTCTTCTCAGTTGTTTTCCAGAGGCCCATCACTTGATGGTGCTATGCTCCTCCTATTATAAACTCTCTTTCTTGCTTATTCTGTTCCAAGAGCACCCTTTTCATAATGGCTAATAGTTCCAGTAGAGAGGTGGCCTCTTCTGAAGCCACAGTCTCAGATAAAGGGCTAAGGGAAAGCCACTCCCTCCCGCAAAGGGATGCAGCACATCCTGGCTGTGTTCTGGCTTTATCCCAAATATGTCATTTTAATTTTATTTTTTTTTAATTTTTTTTTTAATCCACCTTGTAATGGGGGTACAAATATTGTTTGGGTTACATTCATTGCCCCTACCCCCC
>VBSM01000272.1:78168398-78187431 GCA_008086735.1 Cheirogaleus medius
TGCAGAGACGCTCTATCTGGCGGTGTTTCTCGTCCGCCATCTTGCTCCGCCCTTCTCCTTATGTTAAAATATTTAAAGAAAAAAGTAAATTAAAAATATCAAAGGTCTTGAAGACAATTTCTCCAGTTCTTTTTCATTCTTCTTGAAAACAAAATTAATAAATAAAAAGCTAAAAAAATTAAAACCTGTTCATAGGATCTAGTCATAATTATATGTGACTGTATGCCGATGATGATTATAAAATAAAAATGATATACTATTTCTACCACCAATGGAAAGGATGAGAGCAAGCTAATCATATAAAATATGCATGCAAGAAAAGGTATGTAAGAAAATATAAAATGCGGTGACATTTTCTGTGAACATCATATAGAGGTATGTTTTGTGTTAAAATATTCATATATATTTAAATTTTCTAGCTCTCTTTGAAGTAATTAGGATGAAATGAAGACATTGTGCTTTATTCTCAAAAGTTTGAAGGTCCAATATGTTAGAATTACCTGAAGAATTTCTCTTAATTTTATACACTTTTGGAAAATTACCCAAAGCTCTTTAACTTGCCTTATCAAATCTTGAAAAACACCATTCATTAATTTGACATATTATATATTTTGGTCTATAAATAAGAAACTAAAAACACATGACATTCTTTGATCAAGGATTAAATCATTGGAATAATATACTGTCAATTTTCCACTTGTCCTAATATATAGAAATATAAAAAATATAGAAGATTAAAGGATCTGTTTTAATAATGATATGGATGCTGAAGATCTAGCATACCCCAATTTTAATCATAGTATGAATATCCAGATAAATAACTGTGGATAAACATTTATAAAACACAAAATATTTGATATTTTTGCATGAAAATATATAATCTCAGTTGTCTCCTTCCATGTACATTTAGAAAGGTTTAAACTTAAACCTTTCATACTTCCTAATATAACAGCTAAAGCCTCTTCCTCCCACCCCCAATTCTTCTCAGCTGCCAACCATATCTGGAAATGACTAATTCAGAAATAAATACTATGCATTCAAGGGACCAAAGTACCTAAACTCACCTTACTTCTCTCCTTGCTATTCTGATGTTGACCTATTTGTGTGTCTTAACTTTCTCACTTTTAGTTCCCATTAATTTTTCTATGTTGCTAGGTCCTTGTTTTGTTTTATGAGCACATTGTTGAGTCCTTTAAATGAATCTGCTGTTTGGTCTTTATTAACTTATGTGTGAAATAAGTAATTGGAGCAAGGGTATTAAAAAGTTTGGTAACATTCTGGTTTAGCAATTTATAACTTTTTCATTTTTTATAAGCACAAAACTTTTAGAAGTTATATGTTTGTCAAATATGTAGATTTTAAAATATGCAATTCTATAAAACTGCATTTCAATATGGCCACTATAATAATTCATAACTATATTAATTTCTGGATTATCCTACAGTGCTGGAGATTTTAAGTACAAGTAAGAATGATGGACTATAATTAAGTGTATTTTTCTATGCCACCTGGAAGCCTTTTACAGTCTATTAATTAGTAGGATTTTTACAATGTTCTCAGTTAATGGATTCTGTCAGATTCAAGCTCCATTTTTTTTTTTTGTGGTTGAAGGGCCGTTTGTGAGTTTGAATGAAGTGTTTGGTTATTTCAAGGATGTGTGTGACTGTTACTAAATGCTACTTATCTATCCCTTTATTTGTTTTTAATGGATAGAAACTCAAAAAATTTATTGAGGTTTTCACAATTTTGGACCAGTAAAAATGAAAAAGTACTTATTGTGTGCATAATTCCACATGGTCCATAAAATAGTACTTAACCCATTTTTAGGGCTAGCATATGTCAAGCAGTATGTCTTCTCAGCATAGCAGGGTTTTTTTGCGGGGGGAGGCAAGAAAAACATATCCCTTTAATTCAACATGTACATCATTGCTATAAATAAATAAATAGATAGATAGATAGATAGAAAGAAAGAAAGAAAGAAAGATAGATAGATAGATAGATAGATAGATAGATAGATAGATAGATAAATACAGTTCTCTGGTCTTTGCTCATGGTTCCTGGGAGGGAATTTCTAAACTTTTGAGATACTCCTGTCATTAGGTAAATCCCCAAAGTTTAGAAGTATAGGGTGGGCCCTCAAACCATACCTGAATTTATGTTAAGGAGATGACTCAGGGTGTGGACAGGTCATACAAAAAAACATCACCATGTAGTTAGAGATTTGGGGCTTTGGGCCACATAATATTAGCTTGACCTCCTAACTTCCACGGAGGAGACTGAGGCTGGATATCTATTTCAGTCACATGGCCAATGATTCAATCAATCGAACCTCAATGAAACCACAATAAATACTCAAAAAACTGAGGCTCAGGTGCACTTCCTGGTTGGTAAACACATAGACGTGCTAGGTGGGCGACGCATCTGAATTTCATGGGGAGAGGATATGGAAGCTCTGTGCTAATGATCCTCCCAGATCTTGCCATATGTATCTCTTCATTTGACTGGTCTTCATTTGTATTCTTTACAGGAAAATAGTAATCATAAGTATACTCCTGTACTGAAGTTTCTAAGTTATTCCAGCAAATTATCAAACCTGGGGGTCATGAGAAACCCCAAATTTGTAGCCAGTTGATCAGAAGTGCAGGTGGTGGTGAACCAAAGACCCCTGAAGTTGTGGCTGGCATCTGAAGTGAGAGCAGTCTTGTTGGGGACTTGTGCTAACTTTGGATGGTCTCTGTCAGAATTGTATTGCACTGTTGCAGCCTTTCAATTTATTTCTACCTAGAACTCTCCATTTCACTCTGGAAGTGCTGCCTAAAAGCCTCTAAGAAAGCCAAATTCTAAACTTTGTAAATGGTATCACTTGTCAGCTGAATGACATGATTCTCTGTATTGTGATCCCCGGTGCTATACTCTTCATTATATGAGTGAAACAGAGACAGTAATAATGTTGTGGAGAGGGAATACGGCTCAGTGAAAACAGAAAGCGACTAGGTGTTAGGAGTTGAGAATTCTCAAAATAACTCTATCACTAACAAGATCTGTGGACTTGGAAATAATTGTCAATCACTCTGGACCTGTTTATTAATCCAAAAAATAAGGAAGCTGTACTAAATAACCTACAACATTCCTGGTAGCTCTTAGGTAGTAAGATTCTTTGAATTTCAATGCCTCAGTTTCCTTGTCAGCAAATGGAAGTCAATCTCATTGAATCTCATGTAACTATGATAAGAAATAGCTGAACCATTTCTCCCTGTAGGGAAAATAATAGACTTTATCCTTTCTGAATATGTTATGATTCTCTTAAAATTTCCATAGAAATATTACCAAAAAAAAATAGTAAGGCCATTTTAATACAAAGCAGTTTTCCCTTAGTATCCATCAGTGAGGCTAAATGTAATTTATACAGAAAGAAGTTGAGGCAGAAATGTGTCTATGTTTGATTTCTACTTGGATATAATTTTAAAAATTAATATACAATGGCAATTTTAGTTAAAATATGTTTACAGTAAGTGTCATGATAGCTGCTTACTGACTGAATGTATGTGTTCAATTCTGTTTTGTTTTGTTTAATATTACTCATCTCACTCTGGCTTTTTGAGGGAAATTACTCATATCAGTGCACAAGCCAAAGTACAAATCAGGATGCTCAGTCACACATTAACCCACATGTGACATTGAGGACTATGGGAGCACTAAAGAGCTATGAACATGGAATTTGGAGTCAAGCAGGGCCATGTTTGTGTCCTAGCTGCACCATACACCAGCTATGTGACTTTGAACAACTTACACTAACTTTTCCAAGCCTCATTTTCTCTTGTGCAAAATTTTTATTTTACAAGACTGCAAAATATTGAATGTTTAGTGTAGTGATTAGAAAAGAATACATGATGGATAAATGGTAACTCTGTTAAGGTGATGATGAGGTCCCAATTTTCTGTTGGCTTCAGTTTCTTCTAGCAAATGATCAGGTTGGGCTAGATAATTGCTAAGGGCAATCCGATCTTTAACATTCAGATTCGTATTTTTTTCTTTTTTGTTGACATTCTGTCATCACGTCACCCAATCAGTGTAATTTACAAGGTCACATTATGTAATATGAAGTCTCTGTTATTTCATGAAAAGCAAAAAGTTAACTCAAACTATTTATATCATTCCTGGCATTTCACAATAACTCTGGTAGAATGATAGAGTAGCATAATAGGTGCTTTGACATTACTGTGTTGCCACACTCCTCCCCATCATATTTTAAGATGTTCATATGCTCTGACCTGTCCTTTCTGGGACATATTGTCACATCTTCTAAAGGTAGTTAAAGGCATAGGTACATTATATGGTGGTAGAACAATGTTAATTTTAAAATGAAGTATCTCCACCTTAGCAGTTGCCCAAGATTTGGTCAAGAACTCCTGTAGGAACAGGAAACATTTTTACAAGCATTTGCTTGGCATACCAGTTAAATAGACATTCCAAATTAAAGACTCATTTTCAGTAAGTATACAGCATTGCGTTAAATGAAATGTTCATGTGAAAATTTAATTTCACCCCACAGATTGACTGGGGAATACTAATGGGTTTTACAAATGAATATAAATACAAAATTTAGTTAGATAGCATTTACTTTTTGTATTTTCAAAATGAATGATTTATTCATTGGGATTCGCATTCAAAAATTTACCATATAAATCATTAGAACTGTAGTCTATTTTTCAGATGTTGAACTTTGGATATTTTCATTCTTAATGCAGAGACAGTCACATAAATTGGATGCTGAAGATTAAGAATTGGATTTTCTAATTAACAGCAAATTTAAGTATATATTGCTAAGCTTTGGATTCTAAGTAATTTGTTTTTTCAGAAAGAACTAGTGTTTTGAGTTCCTTTAAAATGTCTGCTTCATAGCATGATTATTGTAAAGTAAAAATAAATATCCTCATCTTTAAAATGGTTGAGAAGGAGGACAGAGTGAAGCAAACAAACAAACAAACAAACATTCATTTAAACAGCTAATCTTGGACTAGTGAGGAAAAAACCAAACCCTATAATGGAAATTTCCTATTTGCTAATGAAACTATTAGAAAAAGACACTACTTTTTCAGAAAGCCAAAAGGTTGTCCAAGTGCTCCAATTCTACATTTTTTTAGTGTGCAGCAATTTTTTCAAAACTATCCTCATCCTCTCACTACAGATTTGATTTTTATGAGGCTCAAATTTTCTTTGTATTGAACTTCTGTTGCATTGTAATCTCAAAATAAGATTTATTATAGCACAAATCTTTTGCTAAGTGGAGGGCTGAGCCTGCAAAATGACTTGATAGCACAGTAGAGAAATGTCAAACTTGTAGACAGATAAATGTTTTTGTAATATTCATTGCTAAAAATCATAACATGGAAGTTTCTATTAATAATAAGAATTTAATGGCCAATAAAAGTTGTATGGGAGGAGGAGAATGTATATAACAATATGAAAAATTTGACAAAAATGCTGCATAATTTGGCCTATCACCAAAATGTCATTTCAAATAAAAAATGAAAAAGACATATGAAATTAGATTTATTTTTTAGGTTATGATAAAAATCTTAGAAATGGGCCATATTTAACTTCATTTATAACTTACTGGGTATGTATTATAAAATCGTAATTCAAAGACAGGATGTAACTAATTGCAATTGACCTCTATGTATGCCTATTTCCCAGATGCATTGTTGAACAATTCACCAACTAACACAGTATAGAGCTTTGTTTTCCTTTATTATTCATCTATTTTGCATTAATTATCAGAGATAATTGATTAGGTCTCTACTGCATATTTTTTAGGTATAGAAACAGGCTATGAATCTTCCCAGAAGGCAGGTGGTCTCATTTCCGGCCAACTGCAATCATATTTTTCATACTGGATTTCTCACTGTCTGTTTCCTCAGGCACTAACAAATCATACCAAGTGTCTGTATCTGGCTCTCACTTTTATTTCTGTCCCTGGTGTTATTAGGAAGCCTTCTAACTATGTAATAAACAATGTGAGTGGGTGAATCTGGAACAAAAAATCTCCCAGTATTCTCTGGTCAAAGATGTTAGAGGGGTTAATCTTGATTTTTTAGTTGTTCCTCCAATAAATTCTACAAGTTCTCTCCAAGCAGTATCTTTATTTTCAATATTTTAATCATAGTAGATATTCATTAAAATGTGGCTGTTTTAAACTTGGTGATTAGGGCACAATGAGTCAAAAGTCATATAAGTCTTCAATTATAAAACATAGGAAACAGGCAAGACAACATTCATAGGCATATAATTTCGGGTATGATCACTAATTTCTTTGTGTAGAAATGCATAGGAATACATGAGGAAGAAAGCAGATGTATATCCAACATCCAAGAGATATATTAAAAATAGGCCATCAAAACACAAAGACATGTATCTTGGATGACACTATTCAAACCAGAAATACCTTTATTTTATATAAATCAATAGCTGGCAATACTACTGTTTAGCTCATAACATTCATAACATCATTAACTGAAATATAGTAATTTTTCTTTTGTATGTTTCTTGATTATATCCATAGCTCTTTTTTCATTAATGTAAGCTTTTTGATGGAGGGCTTTGTCTGCTTCATTAGTCACTGTATCCCAAACCGTTGGAACAGTGCCTGGCCCACTGTAGAGCTCAATTAATATTGGGGGCTGACTAATAGTGAATTTGTATTATACATTATTTCTAGTGGGACAACATTGATGCTAATATTTATTTATATAGCACTTCACAAAAGTTTTTGATATGTTATCTTTTTAAATCTGTAATAGCACTAGGGCTTAAGGTATGCATTATTTTTTTCATTTAATAGTTGAGAAGACAGGGGTATAAATAGTCAAAGATCTAGAACTGGAATTGGATCTAAGTTATCTCACTAAACAGCTTGTGTTCTTTCACATATGATCTGATTTTAGGAGACTTAAGCTTTGCTCTTCTAGTTGCTATTTTATAATGGTCAAAGACCGAATGTATTCCATAGGGCAAATCAGTCCATTGATGAAAACAAAAGGAATTGAAAATATGATCTAATAATTAAGTCATTGGTTTGATAACTAATACAGTATACGATAATTTGCCAAAACAAATAAAACGTTAAATTATTCTAGAAAATTCTGTCAACAGCATTTGATGGAGCAACTTTGAACTAATACCACTAAGATATATTCAAATAACAATCAATATTTACTACTATAGTATTTCTATACATACTAAGCCATTGATTAAAACTCAAAGAATTCATCTGTTTTGTTGCAAAAACTAATAACTGAAAGCTAAAAATAATGTTCATTTCGATCTATGAGGGACTATTTTTAACTCCAATATTTAATAGAGATTCAAAGCAAATTATGACTGCACATTGAAAATTTTATTTCTACATGCTAATTCAGGTATGTGTGTGTTTTGCCTGGCAGGCCAATATGGACACAAGTGAGGTAGGAAAATTTGAAAACAAAAACAAAGCAAATCAACTGTAGATTTTACATGAGATATAATGATCTGGTTACAAAATTCATAACTAATATCAAGGGTTTGCTATTTCATATGTCTAAAAAGTAGTAATGTACTCTTTGTATTACTGGTTTGTGGGATATTTGCTAATATGAAATTTTACTATTCTCTTGTACATATAGTATCACAAAGGTTGCAGAGTTAAATAATAAGCTTATAAACAACATTCATTTTTCTTTCCTCCTATAATTCATCTATTATGATTCTTTATTATGAAAAACTTGGATTAAAAGGAACAAGCTATTATTAGTATTAAGTTGGACCAGTCAGCACACTTCAAACATAGCACTGAGATCAATATGATAGATATGCCGTATTAACCTTTTGAGGGGCATATAAATATAAACATTTTAAAGCTGAAAATTTAAAGCTGAAAACCTTTGAAATCCAAATTTAGAACTTGGATAAAATAAAGCCTTAGTAATTCAAGACTGGAATGGCTCTTATTCTAACAGAGTTCTTACTAAGTTATCTTACTTTCATTTCCCTAGTTCAGGATTTGGCCATTTTCTACTTCATATGCTATCATTTGTCCCAAAATACCAAGCTGGGATCATTTTATGAGAAGACAACTGGGTAGTTGTCTAAGTATTACAACTGATGTCTATTGATAAGATTTATCTGATCTGTTATCCAAATTTATCTTCACAAACTCTTCAATGGCTCATTTTATTTTATTTTTTTCTAATATCTTGATGAGGAAAGGACATTAAAAAGTAATTGAGTTCAACTCTCTGTTGAAAGAATTATTACTCATACTGATGAGAGTCATTTGTGCAGAGAAAATCTGTTATTTTTTTAAAAAATCAAATACTTCAAGAAATTATTTATTCACCTTTTAAATTCTGATTACTTTTTTCCGATCACTGAAAAATAGAAGTATTTTAATGGGAGTCATGGGTAGCAAAGGAAAGAAAGACATAGCCCCTTTCATAAAATGGAGCACATTATAGTTAGACCTGGGTTTAGAATTGAAGTCAAAGGACTGTTTAAGAAAATGTATGAGCAATTATTGAACGGAGTATCACTAAAGAGTATTGGAGGAGGAAAAGGGAAAGAAAAATTTCACATTCATCAAAAATTTTGCTGAAGGCTGGTCCAAGGCGATTTTCTCATTTTGGGACTCAACCCAATTTCGAAACTGTTTAAAAATGAGAAGTGAACTTAAGAAATGTAAAGAATTATTTTTCCTACACACTAATAAACAAAAGTCAAGTGGGTTGCCTTAAGCATTTTAGACATAGTCTATGTGATTTTATCAGCAATGGTAATAGCATGTGTGGAGTGAAGAAACTAAAAATACACAGCCTAATTCCTCTCGACCTCATAAAATGTTCCAATACTTTAAATAGGCTCTAGCAATGTTTCCAGAGAAGAGGAATTTGTTTTTGCCGGTGGGTTTAATTAGTATAAAATACTATTCATATAATATTCACCAGCTGTAGGTCAGAAAATCATTTGTTTCTATGAATTGATAAAATAGTTGCTTGTTAATATTTTTGGCCAATTATTCTTGTTTTACTATATTTTTGAAAGTGAATTTCAGCAGTTATAGGGGGAGTGGTAAAATGCTGCCATGGTCATTTTCTTATTTCAATGTCGTGCACTAAGGCTGTTCTTTTAAAGTTAGTTTTAACACTTTATCCCTGTTTTTCAATTAGTCATATACCTTACACTTTAAGGATAAATATTGTTACAGTTACTAGTAAAAAGAGAAAGAAATGAATGATATTGATTGAAATTTGAGTAATGAACTCTATCTGAAAGACCCGACAATGAGTCTAACAGCCATGATCCATAGCTTAAAGGCCATTATCTAACCAATCATGATTAACTCTTTGTAGGTATGTTACAAAAATAGTAATTTGATCATGTTGATTTTCATTTAAACCACTGAAATCTCTTGTAATTTCAAGTAGAAACTTCTGTGATATTAAAATATTATTCACTCAATGATTGGATATTATAACTGTGTACTCTGCCAGGTAAACTGTAGTTAGTTATACTCCAGGATAAAAATAACAAGTTTGTGTTCCACAAATTTCCACTGCCCAAGTCATTGGTTGTTTGATCTTCAGCAATACTTTTTTAAAGGACAGAGATCCCTTAACTAAGACAGGCCTCAGTAGCTGTACAAACATATATTAAAAGGAGTACAGAAAATACCTATAGAGCTTTCTGATTGTCTGAGTCCTAAACTACTCATCAACATTATTCATAGCAAATACACAAAACAGAAAAATAAACTAGAGTTATTTCTCTGAATTTTCCTTTGGCAATATTTTGATGTTCACAGAACTATGTGACAAGTCATGGCTTTATGTCTGGGTTCTTACTTAACTCAACATGATGTTTGAATAGAAAAAAAAAAAAAAAAACAACAACCAACTAACCAAAAAAAAAAACAAAACATAACTTTGTTTTTAGCCAGAAATTACCCCAAGTAAACTCCACAGATATCAGTCAAATTCAGTAATTCTGGGGAAGGTCTACTGGGCCTTGTAAAATGCTCATGCATTTATTAAACACTTAAGTCACACACTTCTATATACCTATTAGTTTGGCCAGCTGTGTAACTGTTTATCCTCTTATACTAAATGCTTGCGAGAACAAGAGTATTCTTGTTGACATCTCTTAAACTGTTGCTGTCCCATAGGGGTTCAAAGCAATGAAGCAAGAAATTGAGTTGAGGGGGTGGAGAGGACTCCTGACAATATCAACAGCAAACTGTTTTGTGCTAATCATCAGACATGGCCTTGGAGAATTCTGGGTCATCACTATGCCTCTTTTGATGGCTCTGTTAACCTGAAGGAGTTGGCCGAAACAATCCCCAAATGTCAATTAAAAAGTGAAAGGAAAAAAATCAGGCATTTAATACTATGTTGTGTAATAGAAACTGCATAATAAACAAATAAGCATATTCACTTTGTTTTACAATAAACCAATTGGATGAAAATCAAGTAAACATAGATGTGCTCAGAAGTGAACTATTGTCTTTAAAAACTAATATCCTAGAATGAAAAACTCAATAAATCAATAGTAGAGAGCCTTGTGTATAAACATATTAGAACACATGTACAACATTACAATGCAAAGAAATTTACTTATATTTATTTATTTTTATGTAATAATTTATTCACTGTGTTTTTAAAAACGGTATATGTAATGAATTCTCTGGTAGATTCTATAAGATATAATAGAGGGTAAAACAAGATTCCTGACCTCATAGAGTATGCATTCTAATGAAGTATTAATAAGACATGCCATTAAAAGCTATAAATGCCGAATACACAAATAGTGAAAACAATGAAGGCAGAGGTCTGATCTGTAGAGTCACTAAAGAGAATCAATATAATCTCCTTTATTTAAATCACCAGGACCTATCCTTCAAAAATATGTCTATCCCCATGTGAGAGGCTTTTTACTTCTTAATACTTTTAATTAAAAAAAAAAAACTGACCATACTTTCTGTATCAGAAAATAGGATGTCTATCTTCTCAAGTGGAGGCACCATTAAATGCAAATAGAAAGCCTGTTTCAATGCTCAAATCTGTTCTGATGCCATATTTTCAAAGTGAACTGAGATTCATTGTAGAGAGATAAGTAACTGATGACTTTTTAAAGAATAATTTGCACTTAGAGTTTAGACAGATGTTTTTACAGTGGTTATCTTTCTGGATGCATCTGTTCAGTGTGTTTCTCACATTTCCAAAAAAAAAGAAAGTGACATTTTGAGCTGTAACTCTGTCATCTAATCACATGGAAACCTGCCAATTCTTATTAACATCTTGACATTTCATTTCTATAAACTTATCATAAGTTCTTCTGTAAGATAGATTTAAATTCATGGAGTTGGGCCTTTTTTTCCTGTGTGTTTCTATTATTAAAAGCTTGATCCTTTGCATCTTACATCAGCAAAACTTTCAGTCAAGTAAATCACCTGTTGTCCAGAATACAAATTTATAGATTAGGCCCAGAAAGGTTAATGGTTTGCTATTTGGGATACAATAAAAAATCTAGTGAAAACAAAGAGAATAAATGTTTGTTAAATGCTTTCATATTAACTTCTACACCAGATAACTCTGACATGTCAAGTCCTCTATATTTGGACATTACCCAGAGGAGGTGAAATGACTATATTTTATGACCACAGTATAGTTCTATTGTTTAACAGAAGGTATTAACCTTTCTAAAGCTACAAAATTAAAGGTTTAGACTGGAAACTCATATCAAGACAAAAATAAAACCATTATTTGAGACTGTAATAAGCCTAATAAAAAGGCTAAAAGTGTTCCAAAGATTACTATCAGGTGCATCAAGATGTAGTATATGGAAAATGTCACCATGATATTTTATCTGTGCTATATAGGATTGGAGAACTATGAACTTAGTCCTGATGCAATATATAATAACACATTGAATGCACATTAATGAATGTAAATAAGATGATCTCTACCTAAAGGACTATTAAAATCTTCTCTAGAAAAATTATAATTTCTCAACTTTATGTATTAATGTTAACTTGAATAATTAAAAATAATATATTAAAAATGGAATGTAGTAAACTTAGTTTTCTTATTATGTTTTTGTGTCAAAGACAAAACCAAGTTAAAGACAAAATTAACAAAGGCTACTTATTCAAAATATATGGCAAAGAAACTCATCTGCTGCAGAGTTCAGACATGTTAGAAAAGAGTCCATTTTATAGAGTAAAAAGAGGAAATACTAATACTGCCTATGATTATAGCAACTGTTCTATTAAGATTGCATTTTGAAAGGGAGTTCAGAGAGATCTCAAACATGTCTTCACATATATTTTGCAGTCCTTGGTTGGCTACAAAACAGAAGTGTGGGGTTATTTCAAAAGAGGAAGAATTGTTTATTTTGTAGGTTGTGGTTCTCTGTTGCCAGCCATTTCTTGAATCAAGTCAGGATTAATCAGGTCCTTTTGGTGGTCAAATTCTCAGTGTGGTTCTTGTAGTTATGACTGTTATGTCCAGCAGTTTTTTATTTCTTAGCATAAGTTGGCATTTATTGACCACGAAGTGACTGATTTGAAGTTGGAAAGTGATGGCAATGAAAGGTATCCTGCAATTAAGTCAGATATAAAGAATCTTCTTAGAGTATGCAACCAAAAGGTATTGTAAATATTGTGGGTATTTGAAGACAAAGAACATATGATTTTAAAATGTCTAACTCTGTAACTATTTTTATTGCTCCGAATTGAAAATAGAAAATACATTTTGTTGTCATATAAAAACAAACTATTTCTCTTCACATTAACCCAAAAAATATCCACCAGTTGAATCACCATAGAAAGCATGAAATATAATTAACTTGTTTCTTATGAAAAGAACTCTCAAGCTTGCATATACTCCTTGTTTTTCTTCAGTACATAAAAACCATTTTACCTAGTCAAGATATGAATCAGTAAATAAACAAATACTTAATGGAAGGTATTTTGCTAGGTGAAGTGAAGAGTGAAAGTGGTCCCTGCGAATGTAGGTACTCACAATCTACTGAAAGATAATACACACATGTACCAAAAGATAAGAAATGTTAAAAGGCAGAATAGAGTTTAATATTTCCTGAGTCTGACAGCAATTATAGATGAGTTGAGAGGCAACAATAGCCCTAAAGCATGACTGACTATGGGGTTAAAGGAGACATTTCTGAGTTCCAGGTGGTTTGAAGGGACTGTAGAACATGGGCTATGAAGAGCCCCATACCTTCTCTATGGAATGCCCTCAATAAGATTCCACTTAGCAGATGGATGTCTCAATGAAGATATGAATAATTAAATGAAGTGCTGCTTGGAAGAATGGTGGAATTCTAAGACAACAAATCTGGATGATGAGCCAAGTATTAAGAATACATTTTTGTTGTTGTTGTTTGAGACAGATTACAGTAATGTAGCTTTTACCGCATCTTTGTGTGAGAACTAGTGAGATGAGGTTAGAAAAATTTATTGGGGCAATGCTGTGGATGCTAAGTAGATGAGACTGTAGGGGTAAAGTCTTATCTATGGAATGACTGTCATCCTCACTTTCCAATCCAATGCATTACCAAGTCCTGCCAATTCTATCTATACTATATGTTTCGCATCCATCAATTTTTCTCCAATGCATCTACAACAAATTTAGACAAGCCACTGTTCTTCTCTCATCTTGGTGACTACAACAGCCTTTCAGCTTCAGAGCTGGCCCCTCTTCCTTCAATCTTGTTGCTTTCCTGGTCTTTCTCCATCTCCTACACCTAGGATGATCTCTAAGAATGCATATCTCACCACAAAAGCATAAATTAATTTCAGAAAGAATAAATGCCTGATGTAAGAGTCCGTAAATAAATTCATGAGTAAAGTTTAACATGACTATATATTATTTACCACCACAGTCAGAGTGAACGTGGACTCATCATGCCCTTTAAACACTCCTTTCTTCACACTTACTCAATTTTCCTTATTTGTAATGCCTATTCTTCCAGATCCACTTGTTAAATATACACCTTTTCCATCAAATTTTTTAATAATATTAATACAATTTAAAAAATATAAATAACAGCAACTTAAATTTCATATACTCATTTACAATTCTCAAATGCTTCCTCAAAAAAGGTCTGAATTATTCAGAGAAGACATCATGAACAATACTTAAAGGTGATACCACATCTCAGAGAATTTAAGTTGTCTGTATAAGGTTGCACGGCTATTAAATGGCCACTCCTCCTGTACCCCATAATTCACCATGAGTTCTCTTTTGGGAGCGCATTCAAATACTTATGGCATTTGGTTTTAATTCTTTTATGGCACTTGATAACAACAACCCCTTACATTTCCACAGTATTTTTCTATTTACAAAACAGTGTTCTCATGCTGCACTCTCATTTCCCTTTTTAAATAAACATTCTATATAAAAGTTTCATATTTATAGAAAAATTGCAAAGACTATCCAAAGAGTTCCCATAAATATATACCCGGTTGCTTCTATTGTTATCTTATATTAATATAGCACATTTTTGATAATTAATGAATCAATATTGATACAGTATTATTAACTAAAGCAATACTTTACTCAGATTTTCTTAAATTTAGAAAGAAATTCCTTAACCTAATGCCCTGTTTGGGTTCCACGATCCCATCTAGGATACCATGTGACATTTAATTATCATGTCTCCTAAGTCTTCTTTTGACCATGATAATGTCTCAAACTTATTTTGGATAATATGGATAGTTTTGAGGAACGCTGATTCAAGTTTGTTTTGTAGAATATCCTTCAGTTAGGCTTTGTCTGTTGTTTTCATCTTGATTATTCTTGTATTACAGTTTTCTGGAAGAAGACCACAAAGGTAAAGTGCCATCCTCAGTATATCAAAGTAAGAGTACATAATATCAACATGATTTAGCATTGTTGATGATAATCTTGTTCTCTTGGATGATCTTTTGTCATTGTTTGTCAGATAGTTGTAAAATTATTGTTTTTCCCCTTTCCATACTCTACTCTTTGAATGGAAGTCACTATGTGCAGCTCACACTCACAGAGTGAGGACTTATGCTCTACCTGCTTGCAGGTAGACTGTTTAGATAAATTATTGAAATTCTTCTGCACGGGAGATTTGTCTATTGCCATTTATTTATTTATTCATTCAATTGATCATTTATTTATATCAGAATGGACTCATGAATATTTATTTTATGCTTTAGATTATAACCCAATACTATTAATACTTTATTTTGTTGCTTAAATTGTTCCAGCTTTGGCCATTGGGAATTCTTTTAGTTAGCTTTCATTTCTCTTTTATTTTCACACCTTCTTGCAGAAACTGTTTCATTCTTTTCTTCCCTAATGTATACTGTTGATCTTCCTTCATTTTGTGTATTATAAAATAGTATAAGCTATTTAGCAAGATAAACCATCTTTATCCCCTGTCCTGACCTTTCCTGGTGCCAATCTCCAAATACGAGAGAAACTAACATTGGTTAATCTTCTATAGCTCAGGTGTTAGATTAAATTTTATGATAGTTCCTCAGTTTTTTTGTGCGTGTGTTAGTAAATCTTTGCCCTTAGATATTGGATTATTTTGTTTGATGTTTGTTTTGATATTCCCCATAAATATACAATATACATTTGATATACTGTGGGCATTTATCCTTGTATAAGGAAAGAAAAATTGAGGAATGATACTGAGAAGGAAATGAGACCTTTACCACAATCACCTAGTTTAAGGACTATATCAATTCACTCCTCAACAAGGGAGAGTAAATCAGTGGTTTAAATCAGTGGTTAGAGTACATCATCTGGAAATCTTGATAAAACAAAAATTACCAGACTCTACCTCTAGAGTTTTGATTAGTAGCTTTTGGGTGGGCCCAATAATCTGCATATCTAATAAGTTTCTAGGTACATTAGTTTTCTGGAGATGCAATGAGAAAATACCACAGACTTAGTGTCTTAGACAATAGATATTTATTTTCTCAAAGTCCTGCAGACTGAATGTTGAAGATGAAGGTTTCAGCAAGGTTGGTTTCTTCTAGGTCTATCTCCTTGTTATAGCCCATGAGGCCCATCATGTCTAGCTACCCCCAATTTCAGCCACATCTTATACTTCTTTATTCTGCTTGTTCTGTATCCCAGTAATCCTAAACAATTTGGAGTTCTGGGAACCCACTGTGCTCTCCACAGACATGCTGATCCATCAGCCTAGCATATGTTTCATTTTTTTTTGTCAAGTGGAAAAATTCTTAATTGTCTTTCAACAATTGACTCAAGTATTGTGTCCTCTCTAAAGTCTTCCAAATTAAAATACAGTAAAGCAAAGTGGTCAAGAACATGGATTCAGGAGCTGCTGTGCCTGAGCCTGACCCCCAGCTTCATTATTTATTAGCTGTGGTACTTTGAGCAAGTAATTTAAGTCTCTAGTCCTCAGTCCCTACTTTGCAAAATGAGAGTGCTCATGAGAAGGCAAACAAAGAATGAAGGTATTTGGTTTTAATATGCTTTTTCTCTCTGCTGTCAAATGAAACTCAGATATGCGAAACGAAACCACTGCATTTAGAAAACTACATGGAAATGATGCATGTATCTTTGTGAAAATACAATCAAGATATAGATAAGGAAAAAGGAACATAAAAATATAAAAAAGAATTTTTAAAATGTGACAAGCTATCAGCTATATTTGGGTCACATAGAGAAGTCTTCTGTTTACATCAAGTGAAATATCTGTCCAAAGCATTCTTTCCTTCCACTGATATGTTCTCAGTTTTCCATTGGAATGGTTGACCTTTTGTTAACTTTTGAGCCTTGTGCTATGCCTATACTATTACCTTCTTACATCATTTCTGACTGCTTTTGGACTCAAAAGATTCACAGCCAGATGACAGATTTAGTAGACAGTTGAATTGATTTTACTCTGGTATCTTAATCAATCTAAATTATTATGCATACTTTTAATACTAAAATAATTAAGGAGATTGCTCAAGAGTTTGGTCCAGGTTTATATAAAATCTATGAATCTAGCTGCTATATATCTATCTACCTACCTATTATCTATCAATCAATCATCTATCTTTCTATATACCTACCTAACTACCATCTTGGTGTGTGTATATGTGTATGTGTACTCTGATAATAAGAACTCAGATTTCAGATTGTGTTGATATTGTTTTATGTAGACTAATATTGTTTTAGGTACCCTGGTTGTTCTTTATATTCCATCTTTTTTCCAAAGAACTTATTTTCCCAAGCCATAAAAAGTGGCATACAATTTCACACACTTATACATGTAAAATCACACACACATATACACATGTTGATATTCACTAGAACACATTACCTTCTGCCTTTTTTATATAAAAATAGCAAGTTTTTTCTTTAATGTACCTGATCATGGGCCATGTCTGGCTGCTAAGTATTGTTTTCCTTTAAAAGATGTCAAAATTCATTGCTTTGTTATTTAAACTATATTTACAAACTGATGTAGAATCATTAATATTAGATAAAAGATTTTCTGATGTGTGTATAAATCCTATTTTCCTTTCCATTGTTCTGTTTATAGGCTACTTTAAAAATATATTAAAATGTATTAAAACACATCTTTGATCTCATGACTACAAATTCTCTCTTATCCATTGTTGGCAGCCTAAGTTAGAACTTGGTTTATTTCCCTTTAAACTAATAGAAAAGAATAAAAACATAGCTCCAGCTCAGAAACATAAAAATCAGTAAGAAAAAAGAGAATAGCTGTTTCAGAGGTAGTGTTACAACCACATTCAGCAGAATCTCTCAGAGTTATTTGAATTAATGGTTTAAAAACAAATTCCACTAATTTCTGTAGAAAACAAAGGAGATTAATTTGTTATAGAAAGAAACAAAAGCTAGCTTTAAAGCTTTTTGAATTTAAGTATAAAAATAAAATAAAATGTATCAAAATAGGTAATATACTTCAAAATGTTCTTTCTTGCTGACTTAAAGTGAGTATAAAACTCACTGGTAACAGTAAGTACATAAATGCAGAATACTCTATTGTTGTAATTGCAATATATATGCTACTTTATATCTTGAGTAGGAAGAATAAAAGACAAAACTATTAAAAATAGTAACTACAACTTTTTGGGAGAGAGATAGTATAAAAAGATATAAATGGAAACAACAAAAAGTTAAAAGTGGGAAGTATGGAGGGAGCTAAAATGTAGAATTTCTTTCCAATAACAATGAGACAGAAGCAGTAATAAAGTCTGTCAACAAAGACAAGCCGAGGACCCAATGGCTTGACTGCTGAATTCTACCAAGCATTTAAAGAAGAACTAAGACCAATCCTACTTAAAGTATTCTAATAAATCAAGGAGGAGTAATACTCCCAACTCATTCTGCAAGGCTTATGTCAGCTTGATATCAAAAGCAGATAAAGACATGACCAAAAAAAGCAAACTATAGACCAATATCTCTGACGTACATAGATGCAAATATCACCAGAAAAGAAAAAGAAAAACACTGGAAAGCTGAATTTGACAACACATTAACAAGATTATTCATCATCACCAAATGAGATTCGACCCAGGGATGCAGGGTTGGTTCAACATATGGAAACCAATGTGATGCATCTTATCAACAGAAAGAAGGACAAAATCCATATGATCATTTCAATTGATGCTGAAAATGCACTTGATAAAATTCAATATCTCTTCATGATAAAAACTCTCAAAAATTGGGTATAGAAGGAATATAACCCAACATGATAAAAACCATATATGAAAGTCCCACAGGTATATCATATTGAATGGGGAAAAACTAAAAGTCTTTTCTCTAAGATGTGGAACAAAACAAGGTCACTCACTTTCACCATTGTTATTCAATATAATACTGGAAGTTCTAGCTAAAGGAATCAGAGAAGAGAAAGAAATAAAAGACATCCAAATTGAAAAGAATGAAGCCAAATTATCCTTGTTTGCACATGAAATGATCTGATATCTAAAGAAACCTAAAGACTCCAAAAAAAAAAA
>VBSM01000272.1:78187441-78216405 GCA_008086735.1 Cheirogaleus medius
AAAAAAAAAAACTATTAGAACTGATAAACAAATTCAGTAAACTTACAGGATACAAAACCATCACATAAAAACTACTAGCATTTCTATATTCCAACAGTAAACAATCTATAAAAGAAATCAAGAAATTAATTGTATTTCTAATAGATACAAATAAATGAGGCTATCTACTTAACCAAAGAAGTGAAAGATCTGTACAATGAAGAGTACAAAACATTGAGGAAAGAAACTGAAAAGAACATAAAAATGTGTTAAGATATACCATGGTGATGGATTGGAAGAATCGATATTGTGAAAATGTCTATACTACCCAAAGCAATCTACAAATTCAATGCAATCCTCATCAAAATACTAATGACATTCTTCACAGAAATAGAAAAAATAATCCTAAAATTTATTTGGAACCACAAAAAACAAACAAACAAAAAACAAAAAACAGAATAGCCAAAGCAATCCTGAGGGAAAAGGACAAAATTGGAAGACTCATATTACCTGACTTCAAATTATATTACAGACACACAGTAACCAAAAGAGCATGATACTGTCATTAAAATAGACACATAAACTAAGGGAAGAGAACAGAGAACCTAGAAATAAACCTATGCATCTATAGGGAGCTTCTCTTCAACAAAGTTGCTAAAAATATGCTGTGAAGAAAGGCCAGTCTCTTCAATAAACAATGTGGGGAAAACTGGATATCCATATGTAGAAGAATGAAACTTATCTTTTACCATATAAAAAATCAAATCAAAATAAATTAAAGACTTACATATAAGACCTAAACAATGAATCTACTAAAAGAAAACTTTGGTGAAATGCTTAAGAACATTGGTCTGGGCAAGGACTTCTCCAGTAATACCCCCAAAGCACAGGCCATCAAAGCAAAACTGAACAAAAGACATCACATACAGCTAAAAAGCTTCTGCACAGCAAAGGAAATGATCAAGAAAGTGAAGAGACAACCCACAGAATGGGAGAAAATATTTGCAAACTATCCATCTGACAAGGAATTAATAACTAGAATATATAAGGTGTTCTAACAATTCAACAGGTAAAAATCAAATAATCTGATTTAAAAATGGGCAAAGGAACTGAATAGACATTTCTCAAAAGAAGACATACAAATCTCCAACAGGTATATGAAAAAATGTTCAACATCATTAGTCATGAGAGATATGCAGATCAAAACTACAATGAGATATTTTCCTACCCCAGTTAAAATGGCTTTTATCCAAAAGACAGACAATAAGGAATGGTGAAAAGGACAAAGAGAAAGGGGAACCCTTGCACACTGTTGGTGGGAATGTAAATTAGTGCAACCACTATAGAGAACAGTATGGAGGTGCATCGCAAAGCCAAATATAGAACTACCCTATGATTTGCAATCCCAATGCTGGGCATATATTCAAAAAAATGAAATCAGTATGTCGAAAAGAAATCTACACTTTCATGTTTACTGAAGAACTTTTCACGATAGCCAAGATTGGTAATCAACCTAAATGTCCATCAATGGATGAATGGATAAAGAAACTGTGGTACAATATATACAAAAGAATATTATATAGCCATAATAAAAAATGAAATCCTGCCATTTGCAGCAACACAAATGAAACTGGAGAATGTTATATTAAATGGAATATGCCAAGCACAAAAAGACAAATCTTGCATGTTCTCACTCATATGTGGGAGCTAAATATTAGCAAAGTAGATCCCATGGAGACAGAGAGTAGAATGATGGTTACCAGGGTTGGGAATGATAACGGGGAGGGGAGGATAAAGTGGGGATTGTTAATGCATGCAAAAATATAGTTAGATAGAATGAAAAATATTTGATAGCATGACAAAATGACTATAATCAACAATAAGTTAGGGTATATTTTAAAATAATCAAAAGAGTAGAATTGCAATGCTCCTAACACAAAGAAATAATAAAAACCTGAGGGGATGGATACCCCACTTGCCCTCATCTGATTAACACCAATTGTTCGCCTGTATCAGAACATCATATATACTCTATAAATGTATACAACCATTATATACACATAATTAAAAATAGTTTTTTTAAAAAAAGAACTCCAATGAAAACTATCTTTTGTCAGACCATAATACTACAATACTATTTGGCAGCTCAGCTTCTCATTGGCTGCATCCAAAGTGTTCAGTCATTTTCTTCTCACCACTGCCAGTTCTTTCTACTTTTTCATTATAAAATTCTATGAGAATGTGTGGCTGGATTAAAATTCTTGGGAGACTTCTATTAAGAATGCAAAATTACATAATGCTTTCTTTTATTCTGAGTGGCTATAAAAAAGCCATATATGGATATAGGTCCTATGAACAAAACAGGCCTAAATTTGTATATAATCAGCCACAGGATAAATTTAGATTCTCAAGATAACAAAGCAACATTAAGATAAAAAGAGGAGAAAAAATATTTCATATATTCATTGGATACATCTGAATCATATTAGGTATTTTCTGTATGTTTGCCGTTTTTAACATCAAAATAATTAAGAGTAACAAATTTGAAACCAAACTTAGGTTCAAAATTGATTTTCTCCAAGTGCATGTTTTTTCAAAAAACTTAGCATTTTGATTGTCAGTCTTCTCATCTGCCAAATAAGTTCATAAAACCCATACTAAGAGCTTGCTGTAATGTTTAGTAAAATTCTAAATGTTCAGTAATAGATACATAGGATTCCCTCAAAATGGTGGTTATCATTATGAAGACTGCAGTAGAATATTGAATAGAGGTAGTTAATAGTTTAAATACATTGTATGATTTGGCAAATGTCCCAATAAGGAAAACATGTAGTAGAATTAGCCAAGTTATAACTGATTCTTCTCTTTTCCTACCTTTAAACAATCTTGACATATTGTATGCATTATTCTGGTATGTATAAGGTCCTTCAAATTTTTCCCCCAAAGCTTCACTCTCAACCAGGGTAAGTTGATCTCAGAAAAAATTGAAAAAGTCTTCAATACTAGTGTGAGTAGGTGTATTAGTCTTCTAGGGCTGACATAACAAAATATCTAAATATCTGAGGTTGGGCGACTTAAACAGAAATTTATTTTTTACAGTTGTGTAGGCTAAAAGTCTTAAGATCAAGGTGCCATGATAGTTGATTTGTTGTGAGACCTTTATTTCTGGCTTGCAGATGGCCTCTCACATGACATTTTCTGTGTGTGTGTGTGTGTATGTAGGAGGAGGAGGAGGAAGAGAGATAGAAAAAGGGAGGAAGAGAGAGAGAAAGAGGGAGGGAGAGAGAGAAATCTCTTGTGTGTCTTCTTTTTATAAGGATACTAGTCCTATTGGATTAGGGCTCCAAACTTAAGACCTCATTTAAACTTAATTACCTCCCTAAAGACCCTATATCCAAATACAGTCACATTTGGGTTTAGAGTTTCAGCATATGAATTCTGGGGGGATACAATTCAATCCATAACAGTGGCCGGCAGTAGTGGCTCATGGCTGTAATCCTAGCACTCTGGGTGGCCGAGTGGGAGGATCACTTCAGCTCAGGAGTTGGAGACCAGCCTGTACAAGAGTGAGACCCCATCTCCACTAAAAATAGAAAAGTTAGCCAGCATCATTCTGTTTGCCTGTAGTTCCAGGTACTTGAGAGGCTGAGACAGGAGGGTCGATTAATCCCAGGAGTTTGAGGTTGCTATGAAGTAGGCTGACACCACAGCACTCTACTCAGAACAATAGAATGAGACTCTGTCTCAAAAAGAAAAAATCCATAATGGCAGCAGGTAAGAATATTTTAAGCTTTGCAAATCATCAATAATATTTCACAAAATGAAGAGATAAGGAGTGCGTACATGTTTTAATTTTTTACATCATCTTTAACATTAAACCGCAATGATTCTTAACAGTTTTTCATCTGTTCCCACAGAGCCCATATAAAAATTTGTTTGTTGTGTATTTGTTTTTTTAAATAAAATAATAATATCTAAGACAATTATTATATATGCTTAAAATCCATTAAGATAACTAGAGAAAAGTATTCTACAATACTTTCTACATTTTATGCTGCAATATGTTTGGTACTGGAGGTGGAATAGGAAGATATTCCCAGTTTGGTATTAGCTAAGAATTTATGCTAAAAGTCAAGAATATTTCTATTTTCCATGGAAGCAAAGAACTATGAAACAGACCTGAAACGTATTTTTTAAAGAAACCATTTTGTTTATTTCTCCAAATAACTTATACAATCTAGAAATCTAGAAATGGGGGTCAAAGAATTCTGTTCCACAAACAGTGAAAAAAATTCAGTTTTACAAATGTTTTCAACCTTTTCTTGCAACTTCTAATGAAAGTCATGCTTGGAACTTTAGCAACATTTGATATGCCAATATATCTTTACTACAGCATTCAACACTTCTCAGGGATTTGAAAATAGAGCTATGGTAAAGAATTTGAGATTGATTCTCCTCTAAAGCTTGTGAAAAATAATGTATTTAAGGACCAGAATTAGAATTTGCCAATTTTCATTCATAAATTCATTCAGTTATGTTTTTGAAGCATGTCAGGAATATGAAATCCATCAAGTTCAAAAAATAAAATGAATTCAATGAATGCAACTCCAACAGAGATGCATTTCTAACTAGAATATTGGAGAGTGAAGGAAAAATGTATTATTTATTGAATTTTTTTCACATAGAAAAAGGAAAAACTTTAACCTGGATAAATACCAGACATTAGTTTGGATAAGAATTGTACATTCTGCAAATCTATGCCAGCTCTGAGTCTGGATTGTGGTTCACAGGACAAGTGTTTGTACTGCTTCTTTGTTTATTCTGGTTCAGTTTGCATCCTTTAAAAGAACAATGACAGGATTAAGGCAATATGACCTACTTTTGCAATTTTTCTTTTTTTTTTTTAATAAAAGTCCTCTTCTGTAATTCCTGAAAAAGTTCTAAGCCAATTACATACTCAGCAGCATTTTACATGAGAAGGATCACTAGAGTCTAGAAAAATATTCTGCAAAAAGCTGACATTCTTAAAGTTAAAAAATGAATCACAATCTTTTTGCTGGAATATATATTTTGAGGAGGCCACATGTTTTATGATATTCTACTGGGATATTCCACTGAGCAGAAAGAACAGGAGAAGCTTTCTGCAAGGTATTGTTTCAATACATTTTCAAACTGTTCTTATATATCGATTAGCATAGTGGTTCAGATGAACCTTTTTGGAAATATATTGAATTTGGATGATAAATACACATTATGTTATTGAAACTACTTTAATAAATATTAAAGCATACTTGAAGAATTGGTAAATTAAGACAGTGAATAGAAACATAACACATGATAACTACAAAATAAAATTCCTTATCCCCCTAAACCAAAAACAAAATGACTGTAGAAGATACCAGTCTGCAAGTTTAATTTTTCTAATTAAGGAAATACAGTTGACTAAAAACAGTTAGTGTAACAGTTTGTAGATTACAGGATGATTTTTATTTTGGTTTAGAAAAATTATAGCCCAATTTACTTGAGGAAGAGAGCAAAAAATGTAATTGTGCATGCCATTTGACTCCAAGGGATGCATATTCTGTAGCTTGGAGAAATGGCCCAGAGCCATGCTTTTAAACAAGCCCCCATGATATTTCAGGTGCAAGGTTGTAAGGTTGATGTTTTAAGCACTGTGGACTAAAAAACTATTATAGTAAAGAATGAAACATTAATTTGATACAAAGTGAGCAACATTGCTATGAAGGTAGTGAAGGTGTTACCCTTTTCATTTTCCTTTCCAAATAAATGGTTATTGACTTTTCTATCATCCTCTTTAGTGTGAATGTTCTGTACAATAGAAGCCTAAGGAAATAAATGGTCCCTGACCTATGATGGTCTGACTCAAGATTTTTCAACTTTATGATGAAAAATATATATGGATTCAGTAGACACTACTTTGAGTACCCATAAAACCATTTAGTTTTTCACTTTCACCATTATTATTAATAGTAAATTGCATGAGATATTAAACACTTTACAATAAGATACGGTTTGTGTTAGATAATTTTACACAATTGTAGGCTAATGTAAGTGTTCTACCTTAATGTAACATGTTTAAGGTAGGCTAGGCTAAGCTGTGATGTTTGGTCTATTAGCTATATTAAATGCATTTTCAATTTATGACATTCTCAATTTATGATGGCTTTATCACATGTAATCAACCCCACAGTAAGTAGAGGATCATTTGTACTTATTTCACATTTGTAAAAGAGAAGGCTGTGCTCATTGGCTGACAAGTTTAAATAATGATAAAAAAATAGTAATAATAAGAGTAATAGGGAGAATTGAGAAGAGTATCTCAAACATATAGTTACCATTGTAATTGTGATTTTACAGGTAGATAATGAGAGGGACTTTCTCAATATCTAATACTGAGGCAACTTGCCAAATCTCATATATTTAATAAGTAGCTAATCCACATAAAGAGAATATAATCAGAACATCCTCTCATTACAAAAGTAGAGAGGACAATGCAATCATTGCCCTAAGCACTAGTCTCTCATGCCGTATTTAGTTGTTATTTCAAGCACAGAGTGGCTAGCATCACAATAAGGGATATCTTTACATTTAGTGTTTTTTTCATTCATCTTTCTGACCCCAGTACCCAGTTCTTAGTGAGTGCCCGTAATGTTTACTTACATAAATTGAAGTATGGTCATAAAGTAGTGAGTGCTGTTGTTAGTCTTTTGTAGTAATGAATTTCAGTCCACCATGGATGTGTTTGACCATTAAAATATGAATATTTAAATGAACTATATAAAGGGTGGGGATTATTTTCATTAGCATGGCAAGGCATTTTCCTAATGAATAATTATAACAAGTTTTTACAAATTTTCTTTATCAAGGGTGAATAGGTTAACCTACCACTAGTGAAAATATAACTTTGGCTGAAATTTAAAATTAACAGCAGGTATATTGGCATAATTAATATGTAGGTATTTAAAACAGCTAAAATAGATATTATTTCACTATACCAAGAAAAAGATTGCATCATGCATCTATAAATTTTCTCCCTAAGCCTTATTAAAATAAAGCTTCATAAATACCTATAAATTATACTTATTGCATATTACTAGCAAGATATAAAGAACAAATGAAAGAGTCACAGCCAATAGGCTCACACATTAGCAGAAGGAAGTTCTTTTCAGGCTCTGTGGAATGAATACAAAGAAACCGTTAACACATTTATATTTCTCTTGTCTAAACAAACAAGCCATTTCAAAACGCATGTTCTAAGATATTTTATGCACATCTTGTATGACTGTGCATTTTTCTGGAGATATGCATGGGGACTAAATATAATTCTTCAGTACCCTTAACTCTACACTTAACTACATGGGATTATGCACTTTTGACACCTTCAAGGCCTTTGTGGTATTCTATTTCATTAGCAGATTATCTGCAATTTATGAGCAGGTACTTTAGAATTTTAACACACTCTGAGTTTCATTAGTTTCTTTCCTTTTTGGTTTTTCCTCTACATTCTACATATGATAGTAAATAGATCATTTCTGTTTCACATACATATTCCTAAAACTTTTCTTCCCATTCTCTCCTCTTTTTTTTACTCTCAGCATAGTAAGTCCAACTGATTTCATGCCAACTAGAGATTTTTTTTTCATTTTAGTTCATTTGAGTTTAAGTTGTCTATGTGACACCAGAAAATTGCCTTGTAGAGGACTGCATCATTCAGAAAAATAGGTGGAATGGTTTACTGAAGTAATGCATTATTTCTAATCTTCTACCCTTATGGGTCAAGATGAAATCACGTGATGTTGCTGAGATTGTCTCTACCTAAGTCATTTACAGATGCAACTTGGAAGTGATGTATTCCATGAAGACCCTGATACTGCCAAGAACAGAGGCTGGATTTTCCTCGTCTCGATGATTATTACCTAAACATTTGAGCTACTGGACATGAGCAATGTATCATTCTGTAAAATCTGAGAAAACGAAAATAATTTTAGAAGATACACACTTTCAGGAAACATTGGATCTTCCCAGAGTCTTTCAAATAGCATCTTGAATTTATTAAAGCATCTTAGCTCAAGCTCCACAAATACAATGTTGCTTTATGTGTTAGATAATAGGAAAAGCCTAAAAGTGCTGATCTTGCTCTAAAATGATAGTATGTAAATCATTACATGGAAAAAGAAGAGTAAGAAAATTCAAATAGCTATTTTACATTTTACTCAAAAATATAATGGTATATGTTTCAATAATAAGATTTTTAGCACTTTAATCAAACACATATGTTTAATATACTTCACTCTTTTTCCCTCATGAAAGAAAAGTAAAAGTAATTCTAACTCATTCTTTGCATATGTAGATTGCGGTGATGTTACCCATGGGTTAAGGCTTCTACCAGTCTCTGCTGTCTTTATCCATTTCACATGAACTCTTTAGCACCTAAGCCAGAGATATTTGTTCCTCTTCCTTAATTATTGCTGGCCTTGCAGGTATGTCTTGTCCCTGAGTGAAAATTCCTCTATAAGTTCACAGCTAGAAACACATTGACTCACATCATAAAGTAAAAGCTATATTACTTTGCCTTCATTTTATCATAGCTGTGAGGTGTCCCAGAGCTAAATTTTATTCTCCTTTGCTCGCCACTCCCAAATTTTTTAAAGATAATTTTTCTTTTTTATTGTATGATTCTTATATTTTCATCTAAATTTTAATAGTTTTATCTCTAAAATATTCTGGTAAGCCATCTTACATCATTTTTGAAAGCATGCTTGCCACAAATAATTTAATAAATTTGAAGAAAAAGCAAGTAGGATAGCCTATGCTGAACTATGGGAGTAGCTTTTGAATAGGCGTCTGAACAAAATATTTTCCTTGGTGATATCCAAAATTCCACTGTTGTGAAACAAATGATTACAAAAAAGAATAGCATTCTTTCCTCAGTCATTCTCTGTACATGAGTTCATCAATTAATTTCCTTAAGTGACTAACAGGATCAGGCAGCCAAAGAGGTAAGTGTCTTTGGTGAGGTGGGCCAAAGCACGAAAACCAAATCAATTAAACTAAATCAAATGTAAAATAGTGGCCTGTAAAAAGAAAGGGCTAATGAAATAGAAAGATACACTTCTTTCTTTTTTTCTGAAATCGATCCTTCCTTCCACTATTATATAGTACTTTCTAGAAGGTATGAAAATAATAATTTAAAAAAATCCTCATACTGTGTGAGACAAGTAGAAGGATAATCACAAATTACTACCATAATGCTTTACTTAATCATCAATTATCTTCATGAAGGAATACTCATCAACTTTTGGCCTCCATGCTTCATTATGAGAAACTCTTTAAATTTCAGATGAAAAGGTTAATTTGTTAATAATTTTTATGGTTATGGCATCTCTTTGGAAATATTCCTTAAGAGAACCGTATGCATGTTTATTTTAGTATTTGCATTAGTCCATTTTGAGTTGCTATAAAAGAATACCTGAGACTGGGTAGTTATAAAGAAAAGAGATTTATTTGGCTCACAATTCTGCATTCTATACAAGAAGCATTGTGCAAGCATCTGTTCTGGTGAGGGTTTCAGGAGCTTCCAATCAAGGCAGAAGGCGAAGGGATGGCAGGCATGTCATATGGCAAGAAAAGGAGCAAGAGAGGGAGGAGGTGGTATCAAGCTATTTGAAATAACCATTCTCATGTGACCTAATAAACCAAGAGCTCACTAATGGTCCCAGGGAAGGAGCGAAGCCATTCATGAGGGATCTGCCCCCATACCCCAAACAACCTCCCATCAGGTCCCACCTCTAATATTGGGTATTAAATTTCAATGTGAGATTTGGAGGGGCCATGTAGGCAAAGCATATTACTATTTAAAAGTGCTGATTATGGTAAAAGTTTTTAAAATTGTACAACTAAGCCTTAGATCATTGATCCTAAATTTAAAAGTTATATATTTCTAATCGTTTGTTCACTAACTTTTATTGTATTTTTAATATTGGCCTTGAAGAATGTCATTTATTTAATAAAGCTGGTGCTTATGTATATCAAAATGATTTTCTCAAATTGTCATTGGCTATAGCCTGTTGTTTTTGTTTTTGTTTTTTGAGCTCCTTTGTCTCTGAACTTATGTATATATATCCAAAATTTATGGGTAAAATCAGATTACTTGTCCAGCTTCCATTTCACTAGTAAAAATTAGACCTGGACGGCTATAATTAATTATGCACCAGGCTTTTTCTTGAGCTAAGCAATGTGGAAGACTAACTCAGGCCCTAGAGTACCATTTCATTCAATGAAATACTCACTTTGCTTGATGCTCTAGTGAATTGAAGAATGAATACATTTCTTAAGTGCCAAATTTAACCCCATTTCTTACATCATATTTTGGGAGAATGTATTTCAATTAAAAATGACTTATTGTTGGGACATAACAGAAAATGAGAATTTTATGAAAAACAGAAATAAAATGCTCTTTCTGAGCAAAGGATTTCTTTTTTTCAAGGGATACTTATTGAGTAAATAGTGACAAATTTATCAATCATACTATGCTCTAGGGCTAGTGACACACTTATTTTTAAGGATCTTTTTTGCAAGCTACAATTGAAAAAAGCAATACGCAATTTTAGTTTAAAGAGGACAGTTAAAGTAAGCACAGTTGACTATTACTTAATCTCTGTTGCACAACAACATGCCAGATTGTAAGCATGACCCCACTTTTTCAGGAACAAGTAAAAAAGTGCTACTGTGAAACCAGAAAGTGAAGACCTTGTGCAATGTGAGGGAAATGTTTTTATAAGTAAATTTTAGATAAAGAGAGTATAAATCTATACCAATTCTATAATCTCTTTATAATATGAAGTACCTGTTTTAGGATTATGTCTGCTTAAAAACATAAACTAGCTCAAATAGGAAATTTCTAGTCACCCAACAATAAAATGTGTTCATCAATACAAAACAATTGGCAAGATTGATTTTTTTAAAAAAACATGATTTTCTAGTAATTGCATAAACCTAACTGTAAATTAAAAACCACATTCCAGATAATTTCATCATTCTTAGAACCTTCAAGAGTTTATCTTTTTTGTAGTATTCCATGTACTTCATATATAACCCAAATTATTAATACTAGAGTTTTATATATTTTACTTTACATGCAAGAAACATTCATCTGAAACTTCAAAGTGGGAGACAATGAAATTTAAACTGATACAAACTCATAGATGATATCTGTCAAATAAGACAAATGATCCAGGGATAAATGAGTTTATGTTGTTATTTTTTTAAAAGATGAAGGGGAGTTGGGGCTGTTAGAGTGGGAACCTTATCTTGAGTGACATCTAGTGGACTACTACAGAATGTCATTTTTACAAGTAGAAGCTACTGCAAACGAGGTGGCTATAATATAACCTTGGCTGTTTTTCAGACTACATGTTGCATTTGTGCAAGAATAATAAGTGTCTACTCAAAAATGTCTTCATGTAAGCAATAAAATTATTCATTTTAAATAATAATGGAAATTATGAAGGGCTTACAAAACTCTGTAAATGGAAAAAAATCTTAATTTAAAAGTTTGTAATTATAATGTTGATGTAGTAATGTGTTATTATTGGAAAGATGATTTTCGTACTTTTGAGAGTCATTCATACTTGAGGTCCTCCTATCTTATGTAAATAAATCATATATAGACACTCTGTACTTTTAACTTTAAAGCCTCAGTCTTGGAATCTTTAAGGTTTCCTTTCTTTGCTAAATTAAGAAGTTACATCGTTTTGCCAAAAACCTTTATGTTCACTTGTATATTTTGTTTTGTGATTATTTGAGGCACAGAGTCACACAGTTTTTTGTTACTGGTAGAACACTGAAATATTTTCCCTTTGCTCCTTGACTATCATTTTTAATAATGTATAAAAATATGCCTATTATTTATGACTTTTCCATTGCTTTATTTTTAATTAGCTCTTTTGCCTTTGAGGCTATATTGATCACACTGTTGTTTGCCTTTCACATCATAGTGCATCCATTGATAAAACAATATTTCAGCACTTGACCTTCATTTTGTCCTAGTATCTCTTTGTACAATTTTTGCTCTATTCTGCTCTTTGTATGCCTCCTGAACCCTGTTCATCTGATCAGAATTTTCCTTTTTTGTATCATAAAGTTCATGTTCCTTTCACATATTCTAAATTGCCTTGCATTATTCTTACCACCTTAATGCTCTGTCTATTTAAATGTTTGCCACTAATCCCAAGTACTCTTACAAGAGAGAACAGTTCTGTGATCTTTAATTATTTTCCTTAATAAATCCTTTGTCTCTCTATTCAAGCAGTGTTTACTCATTTGTCATATTCACTTTCCTGCTGTTCCTAAGGTTATAATTGAGTAATCAAAAAATTTAATTTTAGTACTTCACTTCTAGAATATTGATAGTTACTTAAGAGAATTTTCTTAACTAGCTTTTTTAAAAAATAATTAGCAAGCATCTACTGAGTTCCTACTATATGTCTGCTTTTAGCTCAAGTTATTTTGGGACTACTGAAGAAAAATAGCTTGTTCTCTATGCCCTCAAATCATTAGTCTAATGAGATTATGTAATGTGAAACAATAACAAATAAGACAATATATAATCAAGCACTAAATTTTGTAGTAGTAACCTAAGTGTGACAAATTTAGAGAAGGTGGAGAACAATAAAGAGTGGTATTAAAGAATTTGTGTGTCGGGGGGAGAAAGTAGAACTTACTGGCTATGATTTTAGTGTTTGTGCTGCTCCCTGCCCCAATTCATATATTGAAATTCTAGCCCCTACCCCACCAAGTAATGGTATTAGAAGGTGGGGCCCTTTGAAAGGTGATCAGATCATGAGAGTGGAGCTCTCATGAATAGAATGAGTGTCCTCCCAGAGAGCTGCCTCCTCTCTTCCACGGCATGAGAACACAGAAAGAAGGAACACTCTCTGAACTAGAAAGCATGTTCTCACCAGACACTGAAACTGCAGCCACCTTGATCTTGGACTTCCTAGCCTCCAGATCTGGAAGTAATGAATTTCTGTTGTTTATAAGCCATCTAATTTATATTACTTTGTTATAGAAGCCTGAATGGACTGAGACTTTCTTTTAAATCATTTGAAAATAAATTAAAATAAAATATTTTGTATGATTTATTTTACTAATTTTCCATACTAACCTATAGTTTCTTATACATAAATGCTTCCTTCAATAAATTTTGCTTCTGCAGTATCATTTTTATGCTTTTTTAGCAGGTAAATAAATAATAAACTTATATTTAAGATTAAGTGAAAATAATTGAGAAAGAATTCAGGAAAGTCCATTGTTATTTTCTAGCATTGTTAAACATTTGGTGTGATATCTTTAAGATTCCTTGTCCTAGATTATAGAAAATAAAAATATAAATTTTATATTTGTTGATAATTAGGCTCCCATTGTAAAAAGTTGAATATATTTGACTGGTTACTAGAGGGAAGGGAAGTAATTAGTGAGCTTACAGAGAAAAGGGAGGAAATTAGTGAGTTCATAGAATCCAGGACAAACATGAGACCCAGGGGAAAAAAAATAGAGTGTGCCTGAGGGAAGGCACAGCAAACAATTTAATGAAATCCAGAAGTATACACTGGGAAGTAGAAACACAAAATAAAACAAAACGAATCACATAAACATATTTGACCATTTTGATATCAGAAGAAAAAAATCATGTTGTAGGTAGTAAATGTGGTAATTATTGTTTTTAACAAGGAGCTATTGACAGTTTTTGAGAAGTAGAATAACCAGATTAAAGTATCGTTAAAGGCCATAAATCTATCATAATACCTATAAGAAAAGGAAACCAAAAGATTGAGAGATCATTAAAAGAGTGTCACATAGCCGTAGGTCTATAATTCAAGTGAGCCTTATCTAAGATGTGGAGTGGTAAGTTTAGAGAAGCCAGAATAGAAAGCAGAGACTCTTCAACAGGAAAAAAAGTTTAATAAAACTCTAAGACTAATTGAAATTATAGCGACATAGGATTTTATTTGAAGTTGCAATACATTTCTAGCTGATTAATTAGGTAAGAGTTAAATAAAAGCGTATTGTGTAGCTCACAGGATCACTTGGAGAACTAGAAGTTGACTCAAGCCAATACTTCAAGGAACAATATGTATGAAGAAACCATGACTATTGGTGTTACTCTGTGAGAACTGGAGAAAACAACTTCCTTTGCTGCCTCTCTCCGGCAAAAATGGATCCATTAAGGTGTTTTATTTTATAACGCTGATTTTCAAATTGAAGTCTCATGTGCGCAAGTCTGACTGGCAAAGTCTCTGTCACATGCTTATAGGCCACCTGCAAAGAAGACTCAAGAGGTGAGATGAGACTCATTAAGCACAAGATTGCTCACACATAGCAAGAATGTTCAAAAGATGCTGTTCCGGATATCTTCTGGAAATAGTGAAATATATCATTTTGAAACAACCATTTTACTGAGAATAACTAGAACCTGTGGACAGGATTCAACAGAAAAATAAAAGTTTGAGGTCTGAAAGCATTGCAGAATGTCTATGACAGGAGAGGTTTTGGACCCCACAATTTTCCACATAGGTGACATATAAATATGGCAGCACATTTTTACTTGAGGAGTTTGACAATTCAAAACCTTTAATTAGAAGTTTAGAACCTGAGCAGAGGTTTGGTGTATTTAGAAGGAAAAATTGCAATTTGATATGTTCCTAAGTAAAAGAGAACATAGCATTCTACAGAGCCTTAAATTCTCTTTATAACTTTAAATCTATAATATCTGCTCTTCAATGAGGAGTACAGAAAGATAAACTATTAGATAACCTTTGGACAAAAAATAAGAGAAAACTCTTATAATAGAAATGGACCTGGAGTAGGGCAAGATATTGAAGTATATCTGAGAGAATAGAAGTTTATCTGGGAAAATAAAAAATTCAAAGAATTAAATAGCAAGACAGAGAATTGGAAAACCAAATGAAAACATTAAAAATATCAAAAGAAAAACTATAAATAAAAAATACAATAACTGAAATTAAAACAGGATAAATGGGTTTAATAACAGATTAGACATAGTACAAAATATGTAAAATGAAATAGATCATGAATGGAGAAACAGAGAGGTATATAACAATAAACAGAGTATCTGCAGCATATGGGTAAAAATATTTAATATTTGTGGAAGTGGAATCCTAGAAGGACAAGATAAGGAAGAAGCAGACAATATTTAAAGAGATAATGGCTAAGAATTTTCCAAAATATTTTAGTGAATTATTTTAAGAAGCAGGTTTGATATCTTA
Source organism: Cheirogaleus medius (assembly GCA_008086735.1). Classification (NCBI taxonomy): domain Eukaryota; kingdom Metazoa; phylum Chordata; class Mammalia; order Primates; family Cheirogaleidae; genus Cheirogaleus; species Cheirogaleus medius. Next base: position 78,202,729 of record VBSM01000272.1, read on the forward strand.
AATTACTAAAAGGAAATAATCGTCCATTCAGAATCCTACATCCTTCAAAAATAGCTTCCAAAAATTAAGATATAGCAAACATATTTTAAGAAACTAAATTAAAAGTATGAGAGAATTTTTCACCAGCTGATGGGCACTAAGGGAAATACTAAATGGAGTTCTTCAGACAGAGAAAGATTATCCCATAGAAACACAATTTGCAATAACAAATGAAAAGTAATTGAAAAAGTAAATAAGAGAATAAATATAAATGAATGTCAGCTGAATATTAAGTTTTAAAGAATGACATTAATATCTTATATTGTTTAAAATATATAGAATAAGAAACTTCCAAACTGTTTTCAAGAGTGGCTTTACCATTTTATATTTCCCCCATCAGTGTATGAGTGATTCAGTTTCTCTGCATCCATGCCATCATTTGGTGTTATCACCATTTTTTATTTTTGTCATTCTGATAGGTATGTAGTTTTATCTAATGATGATTTAATTTTCATTTCTTTAATGGTTACTTCTGTTGAATATCTTCTCATGTGTTTTTTACCATTTGTATAACCTCTTCATTAAAATGTCTGTTCATGAAATTTGTTATTTTCTAGTTGGCTTATTTCTTTATTGTTGATTTTTGAGAGTTCTTTGTAAGTTCTAAGTACAGTCTTTTATCAGTCATGTAATTTGTAAATATTTTCTTTTAGTCTGTACTTATCTCTTCATTTTCTTAACAAGGTTTTCTTCAGAGCAAACATTTTTAAGTTTGATGAGGTACAATTTATTTTTTTTTCTTGCATAGATTATACTGTTGGTGTCAAGTCCAAGATCTCGTCAGTGAGCCTTAGTCCTCAAAGATTTCTATTTTTTGTTCAAAAAGTTATATACTTTGATATTTTTCATTTAAGTCTATGATCAATGTTCAGTATATTTTTGTATAAGATGTGCAATTTAGGTCAGGGTTCTTTTACATGCACTTAGCGTATGACCCAGCAATTGCGTTCTTGGGCATTGGCTTTGTCAGTTCAGGATGACATAACAAAATGACATAGACTTGGTGGCTTATACAATAGGATTTACTTTTTACTGTTCTGGAGGCTAAGCCCAAAATAAAGGTGCTAGCAGATTCAGTTCTCTGGTGGGGATCTTTCCCTGGCTTGCAGATGACCACCTTCTTGCTATGTTTTCACATAGCAGAGAGAGAAAGAGAGAGAGAGAGAGAGAGAGAGAGAGAGAGAGCGAGCGCAAGCTGTCTGATGTCTCTTCCTATAATGGCACTGATTTCATCATGAAGGCTTCACTTTCATGACGTCATCCAATCCTAATTACCTACCAAAGGACACTTGTAATATCATCACATGGAGTATAGAGCTTCAACCTCTGAATTTTGAAGGGAAGCAAACATTCCGTCTATAACAGGCATTGTTTCAGGAAAAGGAAACTTATGTTTACTTAAAAACCTGCACACAGATAGATGTTCATTGTGGATTTATTTTAAAAGCCCTAAACTGGAAACAACCCAAATGCCCTTCACTGGGTTAATGGTTAAACAATCTGGAACTTCCATACGATGGAACACTATTTAGCAATAAAAAGGAGAGGAGTATCAATATATGGAATGACTTGATGAATTTTAAAGGCATTATTCTGAGTTAAAAAGCATATTTTAAAATGTTACACATTATGTGATTGTGTTTATATAATATTCTTGAACTGACAAAATTATAGAGAGTCTGAGAAGACTAGTGGGTGGCAGGAATCAAGGACTGAAGGGTAGAGGGAGAGATTGCTGTGGCTACCAAAAAGGATCCTTGTGGTAATTGCACAGTTGATTCAGGTGGTGGTTACATAGATTATACATGCAATAAATTTGCATAGAACTAAAAGGATAAAAGGAACGCACACACAAATGAGTGCATGCAATTTGATAAAGCTAGTAGACTATACCAAAATTCATTTCCTAATTGTGGCGTTTTACTATTGTTATGTAAGATGTTATAACTGGGAGAAACTGAGTGAAGTGTGTAGGAATCCTCCCTGTATTATTTCCCAAAACTGCATGTCAATCTATAATTATTTCAAAAGAAAAAGTATACACACAGATAATTAAAATACAGGTAATTAGTAATGGGAAAATAAAACTAAACCAAATTAAAAGATAGAAATGAAAATAAAGTTTACAACAGTAACTGATAAAGGTATATTAGAAAGAACATAACTAAAAGTTGCTTCTTTGAAAACCTAATAAATGTATAAGATCCTGTCAATATTGATCAAGAATAAAAAGAATACATACAAAGACATCTGTACTAGAATGTTTATAGCAGCACAATTCACAATTGCAAAGATGTGGAAACAACACAAGTGTCCATCAATACATGAGTGGATTAATAAAATGTGGTATATGTATACCATGGAGTTCTATCAGCCACAAAAAGCAATGGTGATCTAGTACCTCTTGTATTATCCTGGATAGAGCTGGAACCCATTCTACTAAGTGAAGTATCCCAAGAATGGAAAAATAAGCATCACATGTACTCACCATCAAATTGGTGTCACTGATCAACACCTAAGTGCACATATAGGAATAACATTCATTGGGTGTTGGGCACGTGGGAGGAGGGGGGAGGGGAGGGGAATATACATACATAGTGAGTGTGATGTGCAATATCTGGGAGATGGACATGCTTGAAGCTCTGACTCGGGCGGATGGGGGGCAAGGGCTATATATATAACCTAAACATTTGTACACTCATGATATACTGAAAGAAAAAAAAAAGAAATCAATATTAGGAATGAAAAACAGGGACAATTACTACATATAATCTAGATGTTAAAAATATGAGATATGATGAGCAAGTCAATGCCACAAATTAATGAAAAAGCATTCTTAGAATAACTCAACTTACTCAAAATGATACAAGAAAATATTGAAAGAATGTGAATGGTTTTAAATCTATGAAAGAAATAGAAATTTCTAATTAAAACCATTTCACAAATAAAACTTCATGATCAACTGGCTTCACTGACAAATTTGACAAACCATTTAATATAGAATAACACAAAACATACAAAAATTTTCCTAGGGTATGATAAAAGTGGCATACTTTTCAACTTACTTTATGAGGTCAGCATAACTAATAACAAAACCTGACAAGAACATTACAATAAAGAAAATTTATAGACAAACTTTTCTCATAACATGATGTAAAAAATTCTAATTAAGATACAAGTAACTGAATCTAGAAATATTTTTTGAAAAGGAAATACATCATAAAATATAAAAATTAAGTTCTTTTTGCTGTCCACATTGATGTGGATTAATTTCACAAATGTAATATTGAAAGAAAGAAGCCAGAAAAATAAAACACTATATAATGTATAATTCCAATTATATAAGATATAAACATAGGAAAAACCAAAAGCAGGGGATAATGATTGGAAGGAATCACAAAGGGCTTCTAGAACTATGGTAAATCTGTATTATTGGTTTAGGTAATGGTTACTTAAGTGTGAACAATCCTGTGCTATATTATAGTTTAATTTAAATGTCTTAAAAATAAAAGAAAGTAATATAAGTATTGGGTATCTAGAAAACATGGCAAGCATTTACTTCTAACAGAGAAAAAATGAGTCAAGGATTATGTGAGAGTGCTATAGATGTAGTGTTACTGAGATAAAAATGTTATTTGAGAAGAAGCTCAGTTTGGAAATTGGATGTAGAGCTAGATTTAAACTAGTTGGGCTTAAGGTGATATTCTAGTATCCCAAAAGCAATGTTCCTTAGGATGTTGGATATTAGCACTAAAATAAGAACTAAAATCTGCTTTCTACAAGAAGCAATGTAAAAAAAAATAAATAAAGTGAAGAAATTATTTTTTAGAATCCTTACTTTTGGGCAGGAAGAGAAAGCAAGTCAGCAAAGAAGTATTTCTTAAAATCAAATTAAAAGTAAGACAATCATAATGTATTATTCTTTGTTTAAACTCTAAGTTGCTAACCAACTAATTAGGTTGGGGTTAAGGGTTTCTCACTGGAATGTGGGGAATGTACATTGAAAGGCAACTAAAAACATGAGTCCTACCTATACTGCCTGCCCAATTACTGGTTCTGGCAGTGAATAGCATGGATTTTAGAGAGAAAAAATATATACAAAGTCTTTGTAATCCCAGAAGACTTTCTGAAACATTAAGGCATGATTTGAAAGAAATACTATTAAATATATAAGAAAAAGTAGAAGATTATGCAGGTGATGTTGTGCCAAATTTTATTTGAGGGGCAGTAAATGGCACAGTGGTACTAGTGAACATAGTTTATATTGAGAGCTATAGGACATTAAGTTTGCAAAGGATTATTGAAAACAGATGCTAGAGTATACTATTTCTAACAATTCTCTGTCTTACCAGCCTTATTTATTATTTTAGGCAAAGTATCAATTGCTCATTAAATGATGGGCACAATGGAACCTACCTTTGCAAAAGTTTCATTCTTTTAATGTAAAGCAGAGCTATTAATTCATTTTTATTACTTTCCATCCCTATATCATACCAGACATTATCCATTTTATCACTAGACTCTCAGAGATCTTATCTGTCTTCAGGGTACAGTGGAGAAGGATGGTATGGAGGAAAATAAAAGAAAACAACCTTTCTTTGTAAGTTTCATGCTCCCAGGACTAAAATCTCCTCTCTGTAGAAAGTCTGCTTTCATGAGGGGGGATTAGAGGAAACCTTTCATCTTCTAGAGCTCCATGGGCTGCATCCTCTGCTTTCAGAGTTTTAATATTATTGGCATTTGTTGTGTTCTGGTCACTGGTTATATTTGTCCAAATCTCCACCTACAGTCAGTAGTTTTTCGAGTGATTTTTTATTTTATTCTCAACTATCCCCACCTACCTTTTTTTAAAAAAAAAAAAAAATCACTATCAAGATTATTTTTAAACTCAGTCTCCTTTTTCTATTATCCCTAGACCTCTAGATGAAAGATCAGTGTATAAAAGGTCTTCATGCTTGTCTTCACATTTTCCCTCAACTTCTTCTTGAACATCCCCCTTGTGTCAATAGGATTGACGATTGTCTAAAATCTCTGCAACAGATTCTCTGCAACTCATTCTAAGTTTAGACATTTGCTGGTTTATTTTATTTGCCAAATACAAGAAGAGAAAAATGGAAAGAATATCTTTATTTGCTAACACCCACAATAGCCATTTTACTTCTTAAAAGCGGAAGTCTATTTAATAACACTTATTCTATGGAGCAATCTACTGCCTCGCTAACATTGCAAATATTGTCTGATATATACCATACTTTATTCTAAATCTGAGATCAAATAATTTAAATTGTAGCACTCTTAATAAGTATGTTGAACTTATCAAGATGGCAATGACCTCCCTTTTTCACAATAAAGCAAAATATGAATGTAGACATCAAATATGAGTTAGTTTTCACCTTTGCTCACAGTCATTGTCTAATACAATCAATAGTGATCCCGAGGAAGGAAAACAGTAAATTGCAGATGATACCATGTTGTGGACAGATGGAATGCAGTAGACAATATTTCAACAACAATTATAAAAAATGCTACAATTAAGTTCAGTTAAATCGAAATTAGTATTAAAATGTAAATGATACTTAATAGGATAAGTTTAAATCAATGCTCAAAAAGGAGAAGGAAACTAATTATGGAATCCATAGATATCTGTAGATATCATAAGGCATGCTGCATAGCAGGCTCAATATGAGTGCTTGTTTTTCCTTTCTTTCATTTATTCATTTATTCAATGTACATAGTGGGAGGAAAGATCCTTGGATTGGTGCTTGCTCCTTGCAGCCAAATGCTCCAGGTTGAACTCTGCTGTTTTCTAGCTTTGCAGCCTTCGTCCAGTTACTCAATATTTTTCTACTTCAGTTACATTATCTATAAAATGGTACTAATGGCTTTATATTATATAGTCATTTTAAAGATTAAATTCATTATTATGCAAATTATTAGAAAAATGTGTTGAAATCTCTAATAACCATCTTTGTCTTTGTCTTTATTACCCTACTCATATCACTGTAAGGTCACCAAGAACATTCCTAACTAAAGCCCTTAATTTGGTTTTAGTCCATGCTTTTCTAGACCTGCTGATCTTTCCATCCAAGCCTTAGCTACCATGATATTAAAATCTACTGTTTTTCTCTTACATCTCTCCCTATTCCTTTTTTTTGGTCTCCTTTGTAGACTTATTTCTTTACTAAAAGTGTACATATTTATTGTGTAATTATGAGATAGGCTTGCTGAGTAATCCACTGCTAAAGATCTTAGTCTCTGTCCTCAAGAGGCTGTTTCTCTAGTGGCCTCTGGAGAAATAAGCTAAGACAAGAAACTGGGTGATAGGGTGAAGAGATATGAAGCATAGAGAAGGAATGTGTATGTGAAGAAAAGACATATCACTTGAGATAAAAATATTAATAGTTAACTAAGGTGAGGAGGGGGACAAATAGTTGTTTGGGATATAAAGAATGTATAAAAGTTTAGAGGTGAGAGAAATTATTGTGCGTCTGAGGGACTGAAAGAGATTCAGCAGGGTTACATTTTTGAGTGGTGTTGTTGGTAGTTAAATGGGAGATATGGGTGGCGAAAAAACAAGGAGACGAGCTTAAAGAACTAGGTAGGTGCCCCATCAGTCAGAATTACATTTCACCATGGCAAGGCATTTAAATTTTATGCTAAACGCCATATGGAAAAATTAAAAGATTTTAAGAACCATCACTGTCTCTGACTTGAGTTACTGCAATCACTTATTAATTTACTTCTATGCTTCTTGTCAGGCCAGAGTAATAAATTTAAAAAATCAAGCTTGGTCATGTAGCTTTGCTGTTTTCAGTAGATCATCAGTCTTAAGCCCCTGTCCATTCTCCTATGAAAACACTGCACAATAATTATCTTGTCACATGTCTCTCCCACTCACTACCATGACCCCCTTGAGGCAGATTATCTAACCAGCATATCACTAACATCTACCTCAATGTCTGACACAGAGTAGTTGTTCATATTTAATAATGAATTTAGCCATTAGAGATGATTATAATTTGAATTAGAGAAATGGATTTAATATCTTTAAGTTATGTTCAAAGCCATAATTGCACAACTCCAATTGTTTATAACCAAAGTTTGATCTCTGGATTGAGAGCATCAACATTACCTAGGAACATGCTAGAAAATCAAGTACTTGGGCCTAATATCAGATCTCCCAAATCAGAAACTCTGGAGAAATGCCCAGTGATCTCTGTTTTAATAAGCCCTCCAGGTGATTTGGATGCTTACTAATGCTGCAGACCACTGTCTATGCAATTGATGTCTCCCTAGGGAGTAGGTTTGTTTTGCAACATAATTGGGCCATAGCTACAAGACTGCTACCCATTACTGAAAGGATACTAACTTATTTTGCATTCTCCTTTAAAGTATATCTTATGGTGCTTCTGCTGGTGCTAATTGGGATGTTTTCTGTGGATTCAATAATAACATCTTTTTTATATATTTTGAATTTGCTGCTTGACTTAATTTATTTGCTCACTTCCATTATTCTTTATAAAACTCTGGCTGTGTTCAACCGTTGATAAAGATTCAGAACATGCTACCTTAACTCAATTATTTATTGACTTATCTGTGTAAAAGATGGAAAAAATTGTTTTAGAGCTATTAATTAGCAATAAAATTCATGTAAAGAATTGGAAATGACAATTTAGGCCCCAGACAGTAGAAGAAAACAGAATCTGTCTTATTGACTCAGATATTTCTTTGACATCTGGATCAGTGAGTGAGTCAGCCATAACATAAACCATAATAATGATTTTATTTTTCTAAAATTAGTGATCAGTATTTCCAGGTTTCATTTGCTGCCTTTGTTTGTTTTCTTTTGTTCGTGAGCATGTTCTGATTTCTTGTCCTCTTGATTGCTTTATGAGCATTGTTTAGAAAGGTAAATACATTAAGATCGAACTGAAAGAGCAGTGTCATATCAAATACAATAGTCAACATTCTGTTACAAATTCTTACTTCACTATGATCAACTAGATAATTCTACTCTGAAAAGTCTTTTCAAAATATAATTGATAAAGTACTTAAAGTTTCTGTCCATATTGGAGGATATAAAACAAACCCAAACAAACAACAGAAACAGTGTAGATACTTTATTCTGCATATTAGTAACTATGATGCTTTAAATTAGATTTTTTGCTCAATTATAAGGAACTATATGATACAGTCAGTCAAAATCACCTGGATAGACCCAAAGCATCATGGACTAGAAGATATCATAAATTGATCCTCTGGATCTTCTATATTTTCTCCACAAGTCAGTTGCAATCCTGGGAGATTTAGTGACTTGCCCGAGGATAGTTAATTTGTTGTAAAGCCATAAGTAGAAAACAAGTGTACTGACTCTAAGGTTAGTGCTCTTAAAGAGAATATTTATCAACTTGAACATATCCAACATATGTATGTAACACTTAAGACATGGTAGATAACAGAGGGAAATTGGGAAGTCGTTTTTAAATGTTGGATGATTCGATAATTTTTATAAACATTTTTGATATTTTAATTGCATTTGCAATTTTCTTCTGTTTTTAAATCTGTATTTCAAGTACAAGTTAAAGAGATCAAGAAGGAAGAAATAGCTCAGAGTATCATGTTTCAACTTCTGTACATAGCAAGCAGAGCCAGTTCATTAAATACGGTATCAAACATTCAGAAAAGAAAATAGTGATCCACTCAAATTCTCTTCTCTCTATATATACAGAATGGTTAAATTATTCATTTAATAAATATTTATGAAACCTTAAGAAGTCCCTGGTACTACTTGTGGTGATTAAGATATAGAAGGAAACAAAACAAAGAAAAATTCCTGCCATGACTGAACTTGGATTTTAGTGGAGGAAGTCAGATAATAGAAAAATACATTAGGAGAATGCTAGGGTATAATTATAGGGTATAATATGGTAATAGCTAGACAAATTAAGGCAAAAGGATAGGAATAGGAAGCACAAGAATAACATAGGATGTATATGAAATGAAATGGTCAAGATGATACTTGGAAAGCACTTAAAAGAAGTGAGAGAGCAAGCCATGTGTATTTCTGGGATTAATTTACCTTAGAAAGAAAAGCAAGCACAAAGGCCCTTAGGCAGGAGGGGCCCAAATGTCTTCATAGGGGCAGAAAGGAAGCACAGAGGAAAGTAGAAGGAGAGAAAATGAAGTTAAGCAGGATTTAATCCATTATTGCCTTTCACATATTTCTCTTCTGGAGTCTTCTTTTCCCTTGAACTAATTGTTGTATATAACCATTACACCAAGCAAGGAGCCCAGTGGCCATATTCCCCATTTATAAGGTAGACATGGACACCTCAAAAAGTACAGAGTAAATAGGAGTAGGTGTGACTTCAGCAAATTCTTTATGTTCTCCAGACTTTCAGAGATGACCTAGAAGAGGCCCTAGAGTTATTTGGTATCTCAACCACATCATTTTACTTTTACCCAATGTTATTACAGACTAGAATCTCTGGACTAGTTTTTAGAATTCCACAGATGCCAGACATAAACCAATAACCTAAGATATAGTCAGCAGATCAAATGTATATAGCCTCCCAGGTTAAGCTGGCTGCTGATTAGATAAAGAAAGATTTGGCAGCAAATTCTGACTTGTTTGACATGTGCGATTGGAATGGAGCCCCGGAAGATTCAAAACTGGATAAAATGCAGAAAAGTAGAATGTTATTTGAGATGTAACAAACATGTTGGGACTCTGTTTTCATATTGTTTCAAATATTTTCTTGCATGGATATCAATATTGTTGAGAAGTTGAATATAATGCAATTCATCAGCATGAAAGTATTTTAAGAAAGAGTTGATCAGACAAATTTTACATTTTCTTTCTCATGTCATACATGTTATATACATGTTATTTTTAGTAAGACATTTTTAAAGATATATTCCAACATGTCTAATGTTACTCCTACGTCTCATTATTATTTTTAAAAACTAGGATAGTAGGGTAAAAAATATCTTTTTTTTCTCACCGCACCCCCTCAAAATGCTTGCTTAGATGGTAAAAGTCAACTGACACCTGTCACATGGAGGTTACAGAAAATAAGGTAAACTTTCTGAAATCCACATAGGTTCTGTCTCAGCTTCATCCCAACTTAAAAACAGTTATTTATTTTTTGTGTGTGACATGTTATCATGGCCTTAGTTCTAGAAGTAATTAAGGGCCTTTGGATCAGATTCCTACACTATAATTACACTTTTGCCATACAACCTTGGCAAAGTTACTTGACCTCTTTAAGTCATAGTCTCATAGTCATTAAATTGGGATGAACTATCAAATTCATTGAGTTAGCACAAAAATTAAAATAAGGTGATGTATAATGACATTATATACCACAAAAGTATACAATGAGGATTAAATGAAAGAATGTACCTAAGTAGTCACCACAATGCCTTCATGTGGTAAGCATTCAGTAAAATGCTGTGATAACTATTAATAACAAATACCTTGCTTGCTAAATGTTGAGCTTGCTTTAACACATTAGTCATCTTTATCTTAAGTATTGAACATGTCCAAATGTTTATCTGAAATATGATTCTCATTTCACTTTCTTCTCAATTGTGCTTATAACATATTGGCACCTGGACTACACCTGAAGTTTTCAGTAAAGAAAACTGAGGGCAAGACAAGACAGTGTCTCAACCTACCACACATTAGAAGTTGTGTTGTGTTTAAATACCAGGCCAATATTCATAATTTTAGAAATGTCAAGATTGTTACTTTTCCCCATAAATGACTAATAATATTAATGTTCTGGCAAGTGTGACAGCGATTGACCGGGGAAAGAACCGAGCGGCACACGAAGAGTCGGAGAATAAGCCTTTATTCCACCGGCAGGCTCAGAGGGGCATGCCACCAAATTCTGAGCACCGCTTCCTTATTCTCCTCCAGTTTTATACACTTGGTGGGATTCAAAAAGTGTCCAATCAGCAACAAGCTTTAGCATCCGATCAGCAGCAAGCTTTAACATCCAATCATCAACAAGCTTTAACATCCAATCGGCAGTGGGATTCAAAAAGTATCTAATCAACAGTGAGTTCAGCCAAGGGGCCCCGGGATTGGGTTTTTTTCCCTGTCATTAATAACAATAAAATAATACCATTTAATATAAATGTAAGAGTTTTCAAGGCACTTTCACATATATGATTTTATTTGATTCTCAAAAGAACTAGATGATTCCCAGTATTCAGATGCTTTCATTTCTCAGTGGTCAGATAAGTGGCCCAAATTTCAGCAGGTAGTAAATAGCCAGGGCGGCTAGCGTGAGAACTCCTGTCTTCAGGTTCCTTGAGTTTCTTTCCACTTCATATGTGAAAGGAAATACTTGGTATCATGTAAGAACTGACACAATAGCCTTCCTTTTCTGCAGGGAAAGAAGTCTGAGGGAGACAAACACTAACAAAGTTACAAACTTTATTAGTCTTCTCCAAAGGATACCTGTAGATATTCACTGATTTTCTCAGGTTTTCTTTGAAGAGTAATAAGAATACACTAGATTAAGCTTCTAGGGTCATCAAAATACTTAAAAAATGTATGAGGTATTTCTAATATTTATTTTTAAAATGTATACATAATTATGTATATATATTTACTTTTACATAAAAGTATATTGACAGAATAAATTATGCATATCATTGAGTTTTCCAACCTTCACTGATTGTACTATAGACTTAAACAAGGAAAGTCAGAACTTAGAATTTTAAGTGTATATTTTCTTTATAAGAATGTGTTCAGAAACATTTACTTAAGGTAAAGGATTGTCTTAAGCAAGGGAATGTGTGCATATATGTGTCAGTATATGTATATGTGTGCATGTATGTGTGTAGATATATGTTTGCCAGAAAGATGGGGTTGGGGATTAAATAACTTAAGGTAATTGCAAAGCGGCATTTAAAAATTAAGCAGTATTAGTCCAAGATGAGAGAGACCAGGCCATATGTGCAGCATTTACTTAATGGTCTAGGGCATGGAAATTCTTGGAAGTAGACTAAGGTAAAAAGAGAATTATTTTGCTAGCCTTGGGAAAGTAGACAAGAAAAATAAACAATAAAACAAATAAATAAAAAATAGAAAAGTTAAGAAAGAGAGTTTAATTTGAAATAGTGAGTTCTAACTGGCACTTCTCCTTCCACCCCGTAATTGTTTCTAGCAGTTGGCTACTTCTGCAATTTAGTCCTTGCCTGTTCTGTGTAGAAAGGGTTTGTTACCCCCCCCCATATAGATTCCTTTGCTAAAATCATAGTCTTTAAAACAAAAAGATCAGGTTTAGGATGTACGTATGTGAACTACAAAACATGTGTTTTCCTAATTTATTTTTAAAAACTAGCAATGAAAATGCAAACAGAAAAGTTACAACTAAATATAGTTCAGACTGAATTTTACATGACACATATGCAACTCGTTGAGTGATTCAATCACAAGTTAGCCTACTGAATTTCTTAATTACAATTACTTTTAATAAAACATGGTCAATGGAGCTTGGATGCATTCCATCAATTAGAAAGGAATGGAAGGAACATAAACTCTGTGTAGGTTATGTCATTTTTTTTTACCTTTTCTAAGTTTATGTTTTTGCATGAATCTAAATTTAGATATCTGTAAATTTATCTAAAATAGGGAAAAGCTATTCAATAAACCAATTCTTTAAGCAGCAGAGCTTCAAAAATATTCATCAACAAGAATTCCATCAAATAACCCTTGAAAGAATAAGTTGCATAATGATAATTAAAAGTTTCAACAATACCCATTAGGGTATTCTACTGCACCATTGATTCCACTAGTATCAATTGCTTTCAGTTAGCTGAACTTTTGAGTGCTTATTGAAAAGGACTAATAAACCACAATCAATTTTCTTTTTAACCTCACAAGGGTAGCTTGAATGGATTCAATAATGCTTCCCCTCCCCCATTTTCCATTTCAGACACATAACTAATAGGAATATCTTGAACATGGACTTTCTAAGTCTTTTCTCCCAAAAATAGAAATGAATACAAACATATGAATATATTCTATCTATGATGGAAATATTGGCAATTTTTTTCTCATACTTTACATCATTGTTATACCTGTGAAACTCTAAGAATATTCCTCCCTTTGTTTCAGGTTCAAAGAAGCTATAGGGTGAGACTATTAAACACATTTGTTGTTACTCATTAATGAATTAAGTTTGCCTCAAATGTATTAGGGTGTCCATGTAAACAGTTTTTAGAAAATAGACAGATGACAGACAAATAGATAAATGGCTTAAATGTCCAAGATTAATGCTCTCAGGTGTCTGGTAATGGCAGAGCAATATTGTCTTAAACTGATGATTTTAGTTCTTTAATCTTTGCTCAAGGATATTTTGTTATCATGTCAAAGTACAGATCTATTGTCTCTGTATTAAAAAGAAAATCAAACTTTTTAATAAAATGGAATAAATTAATAGACTAAAAATTACAAGAGGAGAGGTATGTAGATATGATGAGATTACGGCTGTTTGCACCTTCATTTTTCAATCCTGATTTGCTCTAAAATAACATTATAACTTTGAGATATTAAATGTAATGTTTATTTATTTTATTTTATTTTTTTTTATTTCAGCATATTATGGGGGTACAAATATT
>VBSM01000272.1:78223677-78289361 GCA_008086735.1 Cheirogaleus medius
GTGCAACATATGGAGGATGGTCATGCTTGAGGCTCTGCCTCGAGGGGGGAGGGGTCATGGGCAGTATACATAACTGTAATATTTGTACCCCCATAATATGCTGAAATTAAAAAAATAAATAAATAAATTTTAAAAAAAAGAAAACTTGCAGTTGTAAATTCTTCCTTTGTTCCTTTGAGATGTAAATCTTTTAAAAAGATTCCTTCCTGCTTTAAATCTCTGGACTAGCTTGTTAAATCCCTAGGAGCAATCTGTCTGAAATATAATCATCAAGAAGGATAGCATCTCTATCTCTCAGCCTTTGTGGAAGGGTAGGAGCCTAACTTTAAGGATCACCAGTTAGCAAATACTGATGGCCCTAGGATCATCCAAATTCCACCCCAGGCCTTAAGGCACCTCCAGCCTTTTGTCTCAGCTAAACAGAGCTCAAACTGAGTTCTGACTGGGGTGTCTCTCTTCTAATGTATAATAATAGCCCTCAGTAAAGTCTTCCTTACATCTTTTTTGTTTGTTTCACTTTATTGTGTGTAAAGTCATGCATACCATAATGTAGTTTTTTTTTTATTTCAGAATATTATGGGGGTATAAACATTTTGGTTATAAGTAATGCCTTTTCCGTGCCCAAGCCAGGGGCAGAGGTTTGCCCTTCCCCCATATAGAGTGCTCCATCTTCATTAGTTGTGAGTTTACTGCCACCCCACCCCCCTGACCTAACCGGCACCCAGTGAATATTACTATCATGTGAGAACCTTAGTGTTAATCAGTTAGTACCAATTTGATGGCGAGTACATGTTGTACTTGTTTTTCCATCTTTGTGATACATCACTTCAAAGGATGGGCTCAAGCTCTATCCATGATAATATAATATAAGAGGTGCTAGATCACCATTGTTTTTTGTAGTTGAGTAGTATTCCATAATATACATACATATACCACATTTTATTAATCCACTCAAGTATTGATGGGCATTTGGGTTGTTTCCACATCTTTGCAATTGTGAATTGTGCTGCTATAAACATTTGAGTGCAAATGTCTTTATTATAGAATGTCTTTTTTTTTCCTTTGGGTAGATGGCTAGTAGTGGGATTGCTGGCTCAAATGGTATTTCTATTTTTAGCTCTTTGAGGTATCTCCAAATTATTTTCTACAGGGATTGTATGAATTTGCAGTTCCAGCAGCAGTGTAAGAGTGTTCCTATCTCTCCACATCCACAACAGCATTTGTTGTTTTGGGACTTTCTGATAAAGGCCATTCTCACTGGAGTTAGGTGATATCTCATTGTCATTTTGATTAGCATTTCCCTAATGATTAGAGATCTTCATCACTTTTTATATGTTTACTGGCCATTATTCTTTCTTCTTCTGAAATTTTTCTATTCATGTCCTTTGCTCATTTATTGATTTATTGGCGTTGTTTGATTTTTTCTTGCTGATTTCCTTAAGTTCTATATAGATTCCTGTTATCAGACCTTTATCTGATGTGTGGAAAGCAAATATTTTCTCCCATTCTGTAGGCTATTTGCTCTAATGATAGTTTCCTTGGCTCTGCAGAAGCTTTTTAATTTGATCAGATCCCATTTATTTATTTTTATTGCTGCTGTGATTACTTTTTGGGTCTTCTTCATAAATTATTTGCCTAGGCCAATGTCTATAAATGACTTCCCTACATTTTCTTCTAGAATTCTTACAGTTTCATGCCTTAGGTTTAAGTCCATTATCCATTTTGAGTTGATTTTTGTGACAGGTGAGAGATGGGGATCCAGTTTCGATCCTCTGCATGTGATTATCCAGTTTTCGCAGTACCATTTATGGAATAGAGATTCTTTTCCCCAATGTATAATTTTGTCTGCTTTGTCAAAGATTAGATGACAATATGCAGATGGTTTCATATCTGAGTTCTCAGTCCTGTTCCATAGGTCTATATCTCTGTTCTTGTGCCAGTCCCATGCTGTTTTGTTTATTATAGCCTTGTAGTAAAGCTTGAAGTCTGGTAGACTGATGCCTCCCAGTTTTTTCTTTTTGCTTAAGATTGCTTTGTCTATATGAGGTCTTCTCTGGTTCCATAGGAAGCATAGAATTATTTTCCTATGAATGATGATGGTACTTTGATAGGGATTGCATTAATTCTGTAGATTACTTTAGGTAGTATGGACATTTTAACAATATTCATTCTGCCAATCCATGAGCATGGTAGATTTTTCCATTTGTTTACATCTTTTACAATTTCTTTTCTTAGTGTTTCGTAGTTCTCCCTATATATGTCTCTTACCTCCTTCGTTATATATATTCTTAGATATTTAATTTTCTTTGAAGCTTTGTGAAAGGTGTTGCATCTTTGATATGGTTTTTGGCTTGACCATTTTGGCATATATGAATGCCACTGATTTGTGTGCATTAATTTTGGATCCTGAGACTTTACGAAATTCATTTATCAATTCCAGGAGTCTCTTGGTTGAAACCTGGGATTTTTCTAGATATAATCAGCAAAGAGTGAGAGTTTGATCTCTCCTGCCCCCATTTGGATGCCATTAATTCCTTTCTCTAGTCTGATTGCTCTGGCAAGGATTCTAGCACTATGTTGAATAGAAGTGGAGAAGTGGACAACCTTCTCTGATTCCAGTTCTAAGTGAGAATGTTTTCAAATTTTCCCCATTCAGTAAGATATTGGCTGTGGATTTATCATCTATTGCCTTAATAATTTTAAGATATGTCCCATCTATGCCTATTTTGTTAAAACTTTTTATCATAAAGGTGTGCTGGATTTATTCCTAGTTATTTACTCATCCCTTTATCCTCTCTTCAACATACCAAGTCTGCTCCTGTTCTATGAATAATATCTAACTTGTCTGCCATGTTTTCAGATGAGTCAGCTGCCAATCCCTAATCTAGAATTTACTCGTGTGGAAATGGAGTAAAGTCTGAACAAAACTCCCAGGGGACCAGATGGTGCAGGCTGATAAGAAGTCACACTAAATATTTTGAAATGGTACTTTTTATATATTTTATGCATATTCATTAAATAAAATTTAAAAATATTGTGTAATTGGTGCACAGAGACATTTTTACAACATTTTCACTAATATACAATGAAGAATGAAGTCACACTTAAAAATGAAAAGGATCCTGTATATGTTCATACAGCTTCCTCCTCAGTCTTTCTTGATTTTAGTGTTTAAATAAGTTCCCTCAAGTGGGTTTCAAAGTGAAATATGAAGAAAAAGCAAAGACTTTTTGTGCACTATTGAATAGATTTTCGGATTAGTTTTGGATGAATGCTTTTTAACGTGAATACTATATTTAGGTGCTCAGTACAAAAGGTCATTCTATAAGCACTGTGTGATACAGTGATTTATGTTACTTTTAGAGAATTCAGAATTCTCTTTCTATCTCTAATGACTTAATTCTGCTTGGCAATTCTACTATTAGACAAAGGGAAATTATACCCTTCTCATTATATCTTTAAGAGGCTAAAATTCACCACAGCTTTGTTTTATTCAATTTTATTTGAGGCCTACATAGTTTAAATGTAACCATTCATTATAATTTTAGTTAGCATTTATTTAGAGTCCTGTACTTATTTTTATAATTGATACAGTGCCAGTAATAATAATTAATAATAAATCTAAATTAGCATCACAGTGTTTTTATTTTTAAAAACATTTTGGTTCTAAGACTAACAAAGGAAACAATAGTGACAACATGAGCTTTGAAATAAATTTTATAAGAATCAGTCAAAGTAGAATAATGTTAGCATGAGTTTTTGAATGATAGTAAATGATATAGCATTTGAATTTCTTTCATAAAAAAAGTTTTAAGACAAATATGTCACCATGTCATTTAAATCTAGTGTCTGTGATGATTTTCCCTTTGATTTTGAAGAGGCTGGAGCAAATAGGCGAAAACTTGAAATGCTTTTTAAGTTGAAGATAAAAAAGCAAGCTTTTTAAAACCATAAGAAAAGGACTATGTTATTTGTGGACTAATACTGAATTGGCTAGTTGGAACTAGATGGTAATAAATCTGAAATTCACATACATCCATGGATTTTTCAAGTTTTACTGAATAATCTTCTTAACTGAATAAATGAGTAGTCATAGATATAAGCTGTTTTTGGATAGATGGTGTTTATTTTTTATGTGTGTATTCTCCTTAGTGTTTAACAAAGTATGTTGCAAATATTAAGTAGTTGATTAATTTCTGTTTAATCAGATTACAAATCAAAACTTTTTCCTTATTGTTAAATGCTTTTCAAATCACAAATGGATTTTAATTTTCTGTCTGGCATGCAGTGGTGCAATCATAACTCACCGAGGTCTCAAATTCCTGAGCTCAAGTGATCTCTCTGCCTCAGCCTACCTCCCGAGTAGCTGGAATTATAGGCATGAGCCACCATGTCAGCCCTGATTTACAGTATTGATGACTGCATGACAGTATAAACATATATAATAATTCTTTTAGGTAATCAGGAAATTAATGCTTTACTTTCTCTTTCTAACAATCATCATATTTTTCCCAGGGGGTTAGGCAATTTTGATTATTTTAGCCATCATATACAATATGAATATTCATGCTAAAATGAAAACTATTAAATCAAAGCATGAATTATTTACTACTACTGAGAAATGCACTAACTTCATGGAATATTACTAATTCACAAAGGCTTTGAACATCTACCTGAGGGCAGTTAAGCATTTATAATACATGATTCTAAAAATAATATTCCCCCAAATAAGCAATTTTCACTTGAAAAAGTCAATACAAATCTACTGGGATGAACAGAGAGATTGCATCCGGGTCAGGAAAATGTATTTATTTTCTCTCTGCAGGTTAGGAATGGAATGGTGACTTTTGGGCACCCCTCTTGTGAAATGGAAACAAGGCACTTGCTCCTGAGATAGTGTCTTCACACATATGAACATTTTACAGCAATCATGAAAGGCTGGGATTATGTTCCATGCTGACATTTCAATAACACTAGTGTCACGTCACAACACCGTAGGGAACCTCAAGTAGGGTAAGGTTGGAGAGTTTTGCCAAAGACAATTCACAAAATTATGACTGTGCCAGATATATTCCTTTCCCTTTAGAGTTAGTGTGGTGCAATACAAAGAGCACAAACTTAAAGCACACTCATCTATGCCATTTTGTGCAAATTAATGAATGTCTCTGAAATCTCAGTTTTATCTGTTATATACCTACATTCTAAGGATGATGGATGTGTTAAATAAATTAATGAATATTAATTACTCAATATAGCTCTTAGTGAGCTAGTTTGAATTTAAGAAATTCTCAAATCATCAGTCTCTCTCTTGTGTATTTTGGTAATTTAGAGGAAGTTATTTAATTTCTTTCAACTCCAGTTTCCTCAGCTGTGAAATGGGGATAATAATAGAACCACCCAATGTGGTATGCTGTTGTACACATTACAAAAGTGATACATGTAAAGTGTTTCACACAATGAATAGTATATCAGAACATTCAATTCTGGTTAGCTTTCATTTCATAATCACTGTTAGTTATTTTGATTCCTATGATTTATCTGATGATAATGAAATTAAATGACTGTACTAGTGACTCACACTTCAATTTTATGGAGAAGAAAGTAGTTCTTTTGTGTGCTAAATTAATAATGTGTATTTTAAGATGAGATACACAATAAATATTAGGGTAAGTACTGGAAATTTACATTAAAATTACTTTAAAGTACCAGTTATTCTGGGTTACTGAACCCAAATATATGTCTTGGTCTTTAAGAGGCAATGACAAGACATGGATAATCTTTTAGAACCTTTTATAAGACTTATAAAAATAGCATATGACAATTGGTACTGCTAATTCTTTGGCTATTCTCAATTCTACTAAAAAATACAGAGAAAAATTTACCTTGTGCACTTTTGCGGCAATATTATCAACTCAACTGTGGATTTGCATTCAAATCTCCTGTATATGAGGCATGGCATCCACTTTATTTACTCAGTCAATATAAAACTCTTTACTGAGTGGCTACTAAATTTGTCAGAAACTTTTCTAAGCTTTAAGCATATAGTACTGAACAAAATAGACAAAAATCTTTTCCCTTAGAGATATTTCTGGAAAAAATATGATAAATAATTATAGCATAGGTTAAACAGGCTTAATTGATTACGAGAAACATATAATATGGATGGTTGATAGCATGTAACATAGCAGAGGGGGGTTGAAATTTTACATAGGGGTGCGGGGAAGGCCTTGTTGAGAAGGTGACACTTGAGCAGAGATCTGAAGGAGGTGAAGGAGTAGCCATGTGAATCTCTGAGAAAAGTGTGTTTCAGGAAGAGAGAACTGAAAATGCTGAACCTTCAGGGAAGAGTGGCTCTGGTGTGTTAAGAATGATGACCATTCCTGAAGAATATACTTTGGACTGCTGTCTTTGTAGGAGTCCCTAACCCACCGATCATTTTTGTCTCCCCAGCTTAATCCATAGCTGGTCACAGGGATTGGAACCTTCAGTCTGGAAATTACAGTAAACCACGCAGATGGAGCCTGCCACAGCCAGCTGGGTGTTCACACAGGGGCCCTTTCCCTCATCAGCTTAGAGATTTCAGATGTTCATTAAAAAAAAATTCTATAAGCATACAGAGGTCCTATTACCAAAAATAGACTAAGCATCTTGTTTATGAGATTCTCAAATTGTTTACAGAATCCTTCTTTTCACACATACAAAATATTGCCATTTTGTGAGAAGGAAGCAAGCAAAAGAAATAGAATAGCTAGTAGGTGTCAAGGGAGTAAGGTTGTTTGAAAGCTGTTTCAGCTTGGTAGTAATGTAGTGATATAAGGATTATTTAATATAGTCTTATGTGGCATTATCATAAGGAAGGAAAAGAGAGATGAACATTTTATCTTAGCTAGCATAAAATAGCACACAAAACTGCAAAGCAATAGAGAATTGTTATCAGTGCTAGAAGACTGCCTTATAGGTAAAAATGCATTATTAAGAAATCTTCCTGATATTATTTTAATTAGCATCCTATTTAATAGCTTCAAAAATCCTACACTTTATGAAATATATTAAATAAGCTACATAATAGATAAGTTTTAAATATATTTTTTTAAGTAAAGAAAAAGTCCAAGTTAAAAAATAATATTTGCTTAGAAGTTTTTAAAGGCTAGCAATAAAATAAAAACCATTAAGAGTGGCTATCTCTGGGTGGTAGGATTTGGAATGATTTTCTTCCTCTGTACCTGTATGCTTGTCTAATTTCCCTGAAATGAATACTAAATGGTATAAGAGCAAATAACTAAAAAAACGTTATGTCAGAAATGGAAACGCTTACACAAAGTTTAAATGTATAAATGAATAAATAAATAAAACTTTCTACATTATTCTGCTCCAGATGGCATTCAGCTTTTGTTTTCTGTGCATGGCATTTGAAAGAAAGGACTTTAAAGATAAGGTAATGATAATAATAATTATAATAATAGCACTGTCTTAAGGTCTGCCTGACTCCAGCTGGGTTACTTGAAAGTGAATGAAAGCAATGCCTGGCTTGTGCAATTTCACTGATCAGTTCAAGAACCATTGTTACCACTGCAACAACCAGATGTCACTGCAGACTGTGCGAAAATGTCAGAGAAAATGAAGCAAATCCAAGTAGTAGAAATGAAATCTCACCCTTCAAGTGTATTCTTTCCCACCCTGAAGATTGTCAACTTAAAGACTCTTTTGTTCGTTTTCAGCATTTACTCTGCCTGGAACTCCTGGTCTGAAAATATTTCCATTTATCTCAACCTGGTATCGCAGCTACTCCCCAGGCTCATTAGGCTCTAAGGGGTCTGACCAAAGCATAGTAACTTCAGAGTCAGATAAAAAGGAGCATGAAACCTTCCCAGGTGCTGAGGGTTTCACAGAAAGAGGAGGTGGGAGTGGGGGCGGGGGAAAGTGGGAAATGTTATTAAGTTGCAGTACAGAGTATGACATATCATTTTCTGGATAGATGGATAGAGTAATGCATGTGCTGATCTCAGCTCTGCAGGAATAAAATACTTTTAGTGCAATCTGTTTTTTACTGCCACTACAAACAAGCCTTCTAAGGATTTTTTCATTAAAAGTAAAAGCCAACCATCTCTAAGCTTAAGCTTGGAATTTGAGTGCAATCTTCTAAAATCAGATGCTTCATAATAGGGGAGTGGAATCTTCTTTTGGGCGCTATTTTTCTGCTCACTGAGGCTGGAGAGTATTTAAGCTTTCAGAGTAAAACTCCATTTCTTCAAATAAAAAGAACTTTGTAAAATACCCTCATGATACACATTCTTTAAAATATAATTTTAGAGCTAAAACTAATCAGTAATATATACATGCATCATTCCTGTTTTTATTGTTTTAATAACTGATTCAATTCTTAAAATATACTGTAGGTGTAAACATCATAATACCTGTGTGCATCATGTCTGTTGATCTACCTTGTGATGACTCTGATCAAATTTTTGTGGTGCTATACACATGATAAACCATAACTCTGAAGTGAAAGCAAAATAAAACCTGAGGACTAATGAAACAGAAAATTAATACAGCAAATTCAGGCAATTATAAAGTTCATGGAAGATGGAGGATACAGACATTGGGAAGAAAATAACTCCTTTCCTCTCCATGACATCACTTTTTCATAATTTCATCAGAAATCGATCAATTTGCAAATACAAAGTTAGTCAAAGCAATTCTCTCACAGAATACTTCAGAGCAGGAGTTCTAGAGAGAGAAAATATTGGAAGGCACTGGAGTTGGAGTCTCAGTTCTTTTCTGCCTATTGTGGGTTCTTAGGCCAGTCATCTGATCTCTCAGCATCTTTACCTGCAAAATGGCATAAGAACATCACAGGGGGGTTTGGGACATCACTTGTGATAATATGCATTCACGCATTAAAAATATAAATATGAATTACCATGTGTCAAGTCTTCAACCCACTGGAAAGAACAAATCTATATTTTAGTGGTCATGTGCTGGGTTAGACAGTGCATGATTGTGTCTCCCTGCAGATCTTGGCATAACTGCTCCTGTTGAGACTGCTAAGCTGTGAGGAAGCTCTGTGACTCTTGTGTCATCACCCAAGTTTGGAGCAGTCTTCTCTTACTAGGTCTTAATTCTCTGCTGTAGAATTAAAAGAAAAATAAAATTAAAAGCAAGGATTTTCTAAAAGGACTAAGAAAGATAAATCTGGTTTTATAATTAAGGGCTCTGACTGGCTTAGGTTCAATAAAACAATGAATCTGAGTTGGGAGGAAGAAATGATTTCTCTCTTATAATTAAGAAACCTATTCCCCAGAAAGGAGGGCAGATTGGGAATGAATATTTCTGATTCCTCTTTTTTTCCATTCTCCTTACCTTCTTTACCTTATAAATTAGCAGATTTGCATACATAAAATATACCTCAAAAAACTCAATGAAAGCATGGTTTAAAAATATGCAGCTAATTATATGAGAATGTTCATCTTCTTTCCCTATAAGGCAAATGAATATTTATCAAGTTAAATTCCAAGATACTTATTATCTGGCTTGCATTTTGAATATAATTACATTGGAAGGCAATTGTTCTGATGGGTGTAGGCAGAGATTAAAAGATTTGTATGCACTTTCTAAAAATGCAAAATAATCATAGTTGTTTTATCATTAACAGAGTAGCTCAACTCTTCCCTTCAGCTGAAAAATAATTTAGCATTAAAGCACAGAATCTCAAAAGATATTACACTAAATGAAGATGGTAGAATAAAAACTAGATTATAATTATTTTTTAGAACCTAAATTTATAACCACTAGGAAAAATGCCTGAGATATTTAAAGGTGCTATTTATTATTTTTAAACTCAGTTTTAACATAACTATCCTTAAATTATTCTACTAATATAATCTGGATACATAATATGAAAGTGAACAAAATTTATGAAATAACAAATAGTCAAGATTGTCTCTAAATTAATGCAGTTTAATTATACCAAGGAAAATAAAATCAAGATTTCATATATCTACATGCATATGACTTCTATAATTTTAGAGTTTTTTCTGTATGTCTCACAATATATTTATAATAAACAACATCAAAATCCAGTTATCCTCATACAATTCTTATTTTCCCATCTATTTTTAAGCTTCCAGAAAACATGGATTATGTATTATATTTATTTTATTGATCCCAAGTTCCTACGAAAATTATCTAACATAGATATGTTAAGTCCCAGTGATAGAAATAAATAGAACATTTGAAAAATTGTAACAAATTGTGTAAGAGAGTGGATTTAATTATACTACAAGCAACTATTTACATGCCTTTCTAGAGATAAAATATATATTTCCTTATCATATTTTTCTCCTCTCATATACCTACCTATTTTAGTGAAGTCTGTTAGTGTTTTTCTGGACTAAATGTGGGATGTGAACAATAACAATAGCCCCTCAACTCCTATTGCTAGCACTACTTTCATGTTTGACCAAAACACTTGAATAATTCTAAGGAGCAAAGCTAAAATGTTGGGTGCTGAAATTTGTTAGGAATTCATACTACAGCTGCCACTGACATGATGAAACATTCAAAGTTCTAAGAAAACAGTAACTTTCAACTGAGATTAGCTCCAGAGAACTTTATGGCCAAATATAAGTAAAAATATATTACTGCTTGAAAATGAGTTGTGCATTTTTATAAAAAATACTATATGTCCTGTAGTTTAATTTAACTATGGGTAAAAAAAAATCTTTGGGACTCTGGAGCCCTTTTATAAAATTTCTAATTAATTTTGATAAATCCCTTTTAATATGGCAAGGCATTCCGCTTGGGCTTATCAGTTTAAGAGTTGTACTTGTACTCAGTGGACTAGAATCTGCCCTCAGCTAGTTATGCATAACACCTGCTAAAGTTAATAGATGTTCCACATGAGTAGCTGATTTTGCCATAAAGTCCTGAGGTGTTAACTAATAATGAAATTTGACTGACACTATCTTTAATTTTTCTATTTAAAAAGTGTTCATTACCTTGGATTGCCTTTTATATAATTAACTATTTTTGATGTGTGCCCACTGTATTTCAAATGTGTCATCAATATTTTCTCTGATGCTATATAATCGGGGAAATAAAATATTTGTACAATATGATTACTAATTTTTATTATAAATGATGAAGCAGCATATTAATATTAATATATAAATAGAGTATATATTTAAGAAAACTTGTAAATGGACAATATATTGTATTTGCAAAATCCCTACAGAATCTGAAAGACAAAGTTCTGTCCTCTTGCAAAGAGATATGGTTATTGACTGAATGATGAAAGTACTAAAATTTTAAAAACTGTTTTTCTTAGAAAAAAATGGATGAAGAGAAGGGCAGACATGACTGCCCTGCATTAACTTAGTCACTTTCACAGTACTGGTTTCCTTTTCTGTGTTCACATCCACATCTTCATTGTTTGTCCCTCTTGGAATATCCTTGTTTTCAATCCCTTTGACACAGAATTTTTAGAATTTAGATTTTGTCTCAGATTCTTGGTGTAGTCTTCCCTAATCAACAGAGGTTACTCTTTCCATCAAATTGTTTCCTCACTTATTATGTGTACAAAGTAAGATTATATCCCATGTCTGTGTGCCTTGTATTCTTATTCATACTGAAAGCTCCTTAAGCACAAGATGAGTTCTTATATTTAGAATTTCTTCTTATGCCTTTATGCAGTGATTTATGTTCAGCACATGTTTAGAGATGGACTAATGCAAAAAATTTTTATATTGATATAAAATTAATTAATATGAATATGAATTCCAAATAAGGTATTAGTGTGATGCACTTGCTCTTGCCAGCAATACTAAGCACCATTTTCCAAATGAACATAATTCTTATAAGGTGCATATTCATCACATATCAATTTATTGAAAAACAAAACCAGTAGCTGGAGGATACATATTATGTTATCTCTACTATTAAATTTCAGTGTTTTCAAATGAAAAATTGCTAAATATTACTCTTTTATATCACTTCTTAGGGTTCATGTTTGTGTCATTTTATTTTATAGTTCTCAGTAGATATTTTGTATAGTACACTATGTATTCAACACATTAAAAGGCTAGAAAGAAATTAAGAGTTCTGATTCTTTCCACAGAGAATTTTAACTTGTTTAGGAAGATAGAAAAAATAACATCTAAGAAAATATTACACTTATTTGAAGCACAAAGACAGTGAAGAATTGATCGTAGGTCTACAAATAGTTCAGGGGAATGATGCTATGTGCTGAGACAGAAATGAAGAAGGATTTTTAAAAGGCATATTAGATTTCATATGTGGATGAGAGATCTGAATAGAAATATCCTAGACAGATGTTACATATCCTCTGAAGAGAGGATCATAGCAAAGGGGATGTGAATTGGAGAGTCATCAGCATATTGGTGGTAGTTAAATCCACTTGAGTATACACATTACCAGAATGAATGTAATTGAAGAAGATTAGAGAGTCAAGCACCGAAAGTTCTGGGACAACCACTCTCAACAAGCAAAATAGAATTTCAGAAAAAGAAATTTAAACTGAGAACTAACAGAGAACAGAAAACCAAACTTGATAGAGAATTTCAAAGAAATTGGTCAGTAGATATTTCTCTGGCTTTATCAACAGCCCACTTCCACTCTGTACACATTTTCTTTGTGATCTTTTTCTCACATTCCTCCAACCACCACATATATTGTCGTTTTCATTTCTGATCTCTTTTCTGACTTCTGGACCTGTATGTTCAGCCACCTTAGGGAAATCTTTTGCTAGTTTTCACAAGATATCAAACTCCACTGAACCTATTAGCTTTGTCAGAGATAGCTAGTTGTCCCTTTTTCCTCAGTAATAAAATATCAAAAATATTCCTGGGCACATAACCAATAAGAATAAAGTCTAGAGAACCTTCAGGACACTCCATGGGAAGAAATCGTGGAGAAGATTAGGAAAGAGGAAGGAATTGTCTGAGATCAAACCCCAACATACTTGGAATCCAGTGAGAGGGGTACCTGAAGGGGTTTGTTTCTCCCCACCTCGCATCTCTGACAGTAGGCTGGTTTGCAAGCTGCTCGAGAGACTTTCTGCCCACATGAACCAGAGGCTGCTGCCACAAGTGAATTGGGAGATTCTTGTGGACAGGGCACCAGGCTCCCAGCCCCTCTGGGGAGGCTCCGGTCTCCACAGACCTTAGCCAGGACAATGGGGAGCGTATTGCTTCTCTACACACCTTGAGCCTTTGTCCTCCCCAGGGGGCTTCAACTCTTCAGATTTCACCTTGTTTGCTCCCACACAGACATTTCCCAACTCTGGCTTAGACTGCAGGAGCCACAGGAGTCCAGTGGGTCCCAGATCATCTGCATGACTCCAGTGCCTGGACATTCTGGGAGGATGATCTCCTGGAGTGAGGAACACACATGACAAGAGTGCTAGCTTTCCTTCATTCAGACTTTTTTCATCCCCTTCCACTTCCCCACCCGTGGCTGTGGAGAGAGAAAATTGAGCCATTACACTGAGGTTTCCACAGAGACTAGGGCTCAGACCTTTCCTCTTAAGGTCTTGCAGCAGACTGATGGGTGCTCAGACTGTGATTTTCCTGCCCACCAGTCCTCCCTGGTGCTACTTTCCCAGTGACTCCATCACAGTGAGGCACACACCAAGAGGGAGGTACATGAAACCTGAGTGGGCACCCTGTGGGCAATTCGGGACCAGCATACTTGTCCCTGACATGGTCAGGGATTGATCTTCAGGGCCCCGGGATGGGTCTTCAGGCCATATCCCATACCCCCAGGTCTCGATCACATTGTTTTGAGGCAAGGAGGGGAGATTTGTGAACTAATCTCAGGAGGCACGGGAGCCCACATGGGCAAATGGGGGGCAAGTTCAGTGTAGGACCTAGCTGTGGCATGCGGAAGGGCACCCCTTCCCCTACAGGAGGGCTGTGCTCTCAGCTCAGGCCAGTTTCCTGGGAAGGGAATCTTCCAGCCTACGTCACACTCACAGGGGAGCTTAGCTGGCTTGAGCTCCTGCCTACCAGTAGGCACCGGGGTGAAACAACAGAGCAGAGAAGGTTGGAGAGAAGTGAGGCCCACTGCAGACTGCCAGATTGTAACTCTCACATTGCCCCACCTCCACAAGCAGACTTGCTGGTCGGGTGGGGCTACGTCGGCCTATCCCTGGTGGCTTCGCCCACAAGCTGGAAGCAGACCTTCAACCACTGCTGAACCAGATACCTTGCCAGCTTTTGTGGAGCTAGAGGGTATGTTCACCCAACCTAGCACCATCCAACCAAACTCCCCCACCCAGCCCTGCTGTGACAGAGAATAAGGACTCACCTGAAGTTCTAGGGCCCCACCAACCACCTGGGGCATTTCAGTCCTTTTCCTGAGGGGCTAGAGCCAGTCACAGGAACCAAAAAGAACATTGCAGCTTGCTCCTTCCAGTAAGTACCACCTACTGACAGTGAGGTCAATTTGCACACCCTTTATAGCATTTACTGACTCAATTATATAGGGTGAGGTTGATTCACACCCACAAGCACCACCTACTTCTTCAGAGATAAAACTGAATGTGCCACTACAACTCACACTGTTAAGAAGACCATGGGGTTGGGGAAAGAGAAAGGATTTAAAAGACCTCCATCCTCCCTCATCAAAGAGAGGCAGGGAATTAGCCCACTCACAAAGCTCACCAGTCCTACAGCCTACAAACAACTAGCAACTGAGAAAACCACTACACCAAGGATATTTATAACCAAGGCATCCATCCAGAACCTAAGCAGCCATCAAAGCACGCACAAGCAAAGCCAAAGGTTCTTAACCAACATATGCTATAAACACACCCATAAAAGTGAGGCAGGGGGAAAAAGCTCTATCCAAACAAAAGAAAATCTAAAAATAAGAAGCAACATCTACTCCAGATGAGAAAGAATCAGCAAAAGAACTCTGGAAGTATGAAGAATCAGGGTAAAAGGTTACCCCCAAAAGGGAACATCAGTTCTGTAGCAATGGAAATGAATCAAAATCAGAATATTGAAATGGCAGATAAAGAATTCCAAATATGGATTATAAGTAAGCTCAATTAAATATAAGACAAAATGGAAAAACAATACAAAGAAATTACACAAAAAATCAGGAAATGAATGAAAAATTCAATAAAGAAATCTAATTATTAAAACATCAAATAGAACTTGTGAAAATGAAAAGTTAATTTAAGGAAATACAAAACACATGGTGGAAAGTCTTAAGATAAACTGGACCAGGCAGAAGAAAAAATCTAAGAGTTTGAAGATGACACTTTTGAATTAAACAAGTCAGTCAAAGATTAAAAACCGAGAATTAAGAGGAAAGAACAAAGTGTATAAGAAATATGGGATTATGTAAAGAGGCCAAACATAAGAATTATAGGCATCCATGAGGGTGAAGAAGAAAACACTTAAGGGTTGAAAAAAACATATTTGAGGAAATAATTGAGGAAAACTTCCCTGATCTTTCTAGAAATGTAGATATCCAGGTATAGGAAACTGAACAAACATTTGAGACATTCATCATAAAGAGACAATCACCATGAGACATAGTCATCAGAGCAGGCAAGATTACTGTGAAGGAGAAATTCCTGCAAGCCATAAGGAGTAAACATGAGGTAACTTATAAGGGAAACTCATCAGGCTAACTACAGACTTCTCAAGACCTTACAATCCAGAAGAAATTGGGGCCCCATCTTCAGTCCTCTTAGAATAATGGCCAGCCTAGAATTCTGAATCCTTCAAAACTAAGTTTCTTGTTTGAGGGTGAAATAAATACTTTTTCAGACAAGCAAACACTGAGGGAATTTGTCAAGACCAGACCTGCACTGCAGTAAATACTCAGATCTGCATTATATGTTGATCATTGCAATAGAAATTCACCACTGTAAAATTTCCCAAAAGCTAAAGTTCAGAACCCATATAAAATAATAGCACAAGAGGTAAAACAAAGCAGTAAGGTTCTACCCAACAGAATAAACAGAAATGCATCCCACCTATCAATTCTTTCAATAAATGTGAGCTGCTTGAATTCCCCACTCGAGACATATACCTTGGCTGAATGGATAAAAAATTACAAGCCAAGTATCAGTATCTGCTGTCTCCAGAAAACAAATATAACCCAAAAGAACTCATTCAGACTCAAGGTGAAGGGATGGAAAAAATATTCCATCTAAACAGAAATAAAAAGAAAGCAGGGGTAGCCGTTCTCATATCAGATAATATGAACTTCAAATCAACAATAATAAAGAAAGACAAAAAGTGTCATTATATAATGGTAAAGGAAACAATTAATCAAGAAGGGATAACAATCCTAAATATTTATGCACCCAACACACGTGCACCTAGATTCATAAAGCAAACTCTCCTAGATCTAAACAAAGTGATAAAGATCACCATTTCAATTGCTGGGGACTTCAACACCCCACTGACAGAACTGGACAGATCGCATATCTATGAAAAATGATGTTGGGATTTTAATAGGGATTGCATTGAATCTGTAGATCAGTTTGGGTAGTATAGACATTTTAACTATGCTGAGTCTGTCAACCCACAAGCATGGTATGGATTTCCATCTGTTTACATCTCTGCTATTCCTTCCTCAGCATTTCATAGTTTTCCCTGTAGAGGTCTTTTACCTCCTTAGTTAAGTATTTTCCTAGGTACTTTATTTTCTTTGTTGCTATTGTGAAGGGTATTGAATCTTTGATTTGGTTCTCAATTTGACTGTTGTTGGTGTATATGAATGGCTCTGATTTATGTGTATTGATTTTGTATCTTGAGACTTTACTAAATTCATTTATCAATTCCAGGAGTCTCTTGGTCGAATCCTTGAGATTTTCTAAATATCATATCATCAGCAAACAGTGAAAGTTTGATCTGTTCTGCCCCATTTGGATACCTTTAATTCCACTTTCATGTCTGATTGCTATATCCAGGACTTCCAGCACTATGTTGAATAGAAGTGAAGATAGTGAGCAATCTTGCCTGGTTCCAGTTCTAAGTGGGAATGCTTTCGATTTTTTCCCATTCAGATGTTGGCTGTGGGTCTGTCATATATGGCGTGTATCATTTTTAAGTATTCCCCTTCTATGCCTATTTTATTAAGTGTTCTTATCATGAAAGGGTGTTGAATTTTGTCAAATGCTTTTTCTGCATCTATTGAAAGGATCATATGGTCTTTGTTTTTGCTTCTGTTTATGTGGTGAATTACATTTATAGATTTACATATGTTGAACCATCCCTGCATCCCTGGGATGAAGCCCACTTGGTCGTGATGGATTATTTTCTTGATAAGCATACTACTAAGTGAAGTATCCCAAGAATGGAAAAACAAGCACCACATATATTCACCAGAAAATTGGTATTAACTGATTAGCACCTAAGTGGTCACATAAGAATGACATTTATTGGGTATTGGGCAGGTGGGAGGGGGGAGGAGGAGGCAGGTATATACATACATAATGAGTGAGATATGCACCATCTGGGGGATTGTCACGCTTGAAGCTCAGACTTGTGGGTAGAGGGGGGACAAGGGCATTATACGAAACCTTAAAATTTGTACCTCCATAATATGCTGAAATTAAAAAAAAAAGAACTGGACAGATCCTCCAAGAAGAGAATAAATAAGGAAGCACTGGACATAAATGGGACTCTAGAGAAAATGGGCCCAACAGACAATTACAGAACTGTGAGGAACTCAACCAGCCATGGACATTTGATTGGACTTTTATATGAGACAAACTCCTGTCGTGTTTAAGTCACTGTTACTTGGGATCTTCTGTTACTATCCACCAAAAAGTAATTCCAATGATTATAGTATATCACAAATTTATTTTTACTCTTATCTTTCCTGTTTTTGAATGGCATCATTTAGTCACGCAGGCATGCCAAACAGAGCCTTTTCTTTTTCCTTCACTTTTCATGAAACCAACACAGATACCATCTCTATTGCCACTACCTAAGCTCATGCCCTTGTTGTTTATTGACAAAACTCATCCGAATCCTTTTACTTCCTGCTTCTAGTTCTCCCACTCAATCCAGTATCCATACTTTGTTGTTAAAGTGATCTTTACATAAGTTAAAAGTCATGTCACTCCCTTGTTTAAATTCACCCTAAAAGTACTGTATAAATTTCCACGTATTATCTATGTGCTTCTTTATGATTGGCCCTGGCCTACCTTTCTAATCTCATTGTTCATAGGTTTCCACCCTCCTCCCTGCACTCAACCATTCTGAATCTATTACAGGAAGTCATTTGGTTTTTCCATTCGTTTTCCTATAAGTTTGTTTTCTTTATGTGAAACTGCATTTCTCCCTCCATTTGCTGTTTAGCAAACTTCTGCTTGCCTTCAAGTCTCTGTTCAAGAATCTCTTTCTCTTGGAACTTTTGAGGAAGACTACCTCCTTGTGTCACTTCTGACAATTTTAACGAGGTGTGAGTTGTTAGAGATACTTTATAAGGTCCCTTCCAATTCTCTGCTTCCAACTGTTTCAGGGACTTGAAAGAGACAAACTCATGTATAGTGGTTAACACCTGATCCACTCATTTGACATATTCTTTTACTCTAGAAATTTATCTTTTTAGACACAACTTTTAAGCCTAGTACTTTAATGGCTTTTGCAGTTTATAAAGCAGTACCCCCTACACTATCCCACTTTTAGTTTCAGAATAACTCTTTGAGGCAGATACTGCCATTATTCTTTTACAGATAGAAAAAACACTGCTCAAAGAAGTCATGATTTGTTCAGGTTTATTAATTGCATATGCATACATGAGGTACTAGAATATATTTTTATTTCAGAAACCAGAAGGCTTCATGTGATGAGTGAAAATTATCAGAAATAATATGCAAAAAATTTGATAAGCCATATTAAACACCCAGAGTATTCGTTTCAATGACAGTTTTTTCTATATAAATAAAATTTTAAAAAATAACTCAATCACATTCTAACTACTAAATTTGTAAAATTATGCATAGTTCAACTGAGAGTTAAAGAGATCCAAATAAATGTTATGTATGTACTTATTTCAGTCATTGTTAACTGCTTAATCTATTCTTTATTCTTTCTCCAGATTTGAGGAAGAAAAAGCCTTTTAATTCAGTTTGAACGTTTTCTTAGCATCAAAAGCATTTAGAGTTGTATAAAATGTGTAAGTGTCAAGAGATGTAGAAGTTCTTCTTGTGAGGTAAGACATATTTTTTGTTAAGGTTTTGCATTCAGACCTCCATACATGAATCTGGCCTTGGTCCTTGGGACTTGAGGGCATTCTGGTGACAAGAGCCCTTCAAAATCTTTCTATTTAGCCTCTAATCTTTTCTCTAGATGGAAAGATTTGACTACTTCTAACTTAATATGAATGTTGGATTTGGTTTATTTTATAATTCTTCCAATTAGCTTTTTGAGTGTTTTATGGAGCCTTTAATCTTTCCTCAACTTGTGGGAAAGTAGAGAGAGAGGAAAAAAGAATATTCTTACTTAGAAGAAAATTATAATTAACTATCAGTGCACTTGACTTGAATCATCTCATAGTTTGACTATGCAGAACTTAGTTTAATGATATGATAGATATCATTGCTTCTAAATAAGCACCATATTACTGAAGATTGGATAGAATTTGAAACTGAATTGAAGGAAAGTTCTATAATGAGAGCAATGGAATGAAAATTATAATAGTCTTAATATCAAATACAATATTTATTTAATATTTCGAAAGCCGTCCAAAGTTAATATAGGTTTAAGACTATTCCAGTGTATCTCTTAAGGATATATGTTAATATGTGTATACACATATTTATACATTCCTTTTTAAGGAGTAATTGTGTTACAGTCTACATTTCTCTCTGTGATCAATAAACCAGAGTAGTCTGATGTCTCGGTCAACTGAGTAATGCCAAGTTACCTATAGCAACTGCATTTATTCTTTACCACTACTAACTTGTATAGTACTGCATTGGTCTGGAAATAGCAAAGCAAATCTCATAATATCTTACAAAACTTAGGAAACTGATACATAAAGTATTTATAATTATATATTTGCCTCTGGGATGTCAAAATACAGTTAATAAATTATATGTCAGGGCTTTAGGGTGGTAACTCCTTTTTTTCTTGAATTACATTAATTCTGCCTTAAAATAGTTGTAATAGTAGGATATAAATAAGACCCTAACTTAATTACCACAAGTGTTTAACCTATTGGAGATAGCTCAAAAAATTATATAAATTAATAAAAGTGCACATGTATAGGTACTT
The DNA here is from genome assembly GCA_008086735.1 of Cheirogaleus medius. Lineage (NCBI taxonomy): Eukaryota > Metazoa > Chordata > Mammalia > Primates > Cheirogaleidae > Cheirogaleus > Cheirogaleus medius. The sequence goes on from VBSM01000272.1 coordinate 78,243,945, forward strand.
TGGCAAGAAAAGTGATTATTGTATCTGCTGTACATTTGCTTGTGAACATATAGGAATATTTAGTGATTTATGACAAAAATTTTAAATCAACATTTAAACACATTTTTTTTTCAGAAAAAATAAGTGGAAATGTACAGCTTTCAAACAAATAATGAAGTTGATACTAGAAAAGTGCTGATGCTAGAGAGACCTGACTGGGTCTTATACTTGGGTCTAGGCCCTGTTGAATCTAATGCAAGGCACAATATTTGCCCTCGATTTGGCAAGTGATTGCCAGGTCATAGCCACTCAACTACACCCTAAGGAGCTGACATTGAAGGAGTGGTAATAATATCACTTAGGAAAAAAAAAATGACCAAAGAAAAACCATGGAAGAAGAGATGGTAAGTAAAATAGAAAAATTATAATTCACTTCCAAAGAATTGAAAATGATGGTACCACTTTAAAAACACCACGACATGGATATGTTTTAGATTACTAGATTACTAAAGAGATAAACTAAGATATGAATCAACGAAAAGAACCTGAAATAAGAAGGAGCAGCTCTGAAAAAGAACTGAGCAGAAGTGCAAGTTATATTTTAGAAACACTTTGGTTACTGTTATTAAAAATCTAATGATTTAATTAGTCAAAAAATGGACTACTGGCTTTAATGCCCATATAGCCCAGAATGAAACATGGGACATACAGGCATAGGAAGCACTAAAAATATTAAGAATATAATGAACAAAGAAGAAAGCAGTTCTGCTATGTGTTTATTAGAACATACAACTTTTTATCACTCTATATGTTCTCCAGAGTGCTCAGTAAACCCTAAATAAAGGGGTGGATGAATAAACATTCACATATTTAAAATGTGAATAGATATTATGGTAAAACTATATGCCTAACAGTCAGTAGTATGATTACTTGTGATGGATTTATTTTTAATGGAGTTATTTTTAATCCATTTCATCACCTTTCATAACTTTTGGCCTCTATTTCTTGACATCTAAAATTGGCTTCATTTCTAATTTGCATCACAATCTTAAACTCACTCATTAAATATTTCCCTTGGCTATATTTCCAATTTTATAGTCTAGCTTTTGACCCAGACATCACTTTTATCTTATAAGACACAATTTTAAAAACATTTTAAAAGAAAATATATTTATAACCCTGACTCAAACATAACAAAAGTGATCCATGTAACCAAAAACATTTGTACCCCCTTAATATTTTGTAATAAAAAATGAATATAAAAAACTTTCAATAAAGAAATATAGCATGCCTCCCCCATAGTACTTATTTAATTAATTCTACTTTGATAAGTAAAATTTCCAGCTAATATCATTACATAGGCTTTTTGTTTGTTTGTTCATTTGTTTTTAATAAAACTACTCTTAAGTTGAAAATGCTGAATTATAGCTAGGTAGGGTATCACACTATCTTCCTCAGATGTCCCCAGGAGACATGCCTATTCACCCACTACAAGAGATCAAGGATCACAAACTCAAAACTCTGTAGGGAACAAACAAGTCATATAAACAAATGAAGCAGACTGGCTATAAGATGTGCTTTCTTTGCTTACAGTTTACTTTTATCATTAAAGAAATATTCTCTAATATTTTTCTTGAGATACATGTTCTTGGTCCACTTTGATTTCTCCATTCTTGAAGAGATATCTCTTTCCTATGTATTAATAAAAAATGTGAAAGCAAGAAGAGTTATTCCAAATAAAAATTGACACAAACCACCATATCTGGAAACGATAGGAGTAGTTAAGAATTCAGAAGTGCATGACCCATTGGAAAGAGGCAACCAGTACTCAGTGCTAGTGGTTTGAGCGAATTACAGGCACAGATCTGCCAGTTACACAGAAAATTCAGACCTGAGTGTAGAAGTGTTGATGTGGCCAAACAAAACCTGTTTGCTGACTTTGGATTTACACATCTTTTTGTAGATCTCTGACCAAAGAGATTCTTATTTCAGTAATTTGCCCCTGAAAAATGTTCAAGAACTCTTGGAGTACCCTAAACTGACCTGTGTGACATGGTTTTACATTGCTGAATTTCAGCCTTGCATCTCAGTTTTCTGGTGCCTGGGCTTTGCCAACTGCATCTCAGGGTGTTTTGCATATTCTTTATTTTTGCAGTCAGATTAATGGCTTCCAAAAGATGCCCACATCATAATCTCTGGAATCTGTGACTGTGTTATGTTAAATGCAGATGAAATTGAGGTTGCTAATCAATTTATCTTAAAACAGGAAGATTACCCTGGATTATTAGGATCAAATATAATCATAGGGTCCTTAAATGTGAAAGAGAAAGAAGAGTTTGTGTTCGAGTGATGAGATGTGAGAAAAACTCAACTGGCCATTGCTGTTTTTGAGATTGGAAGGGGGTCATGACCCCCAAAATACAGGTAACCTTTAGAAGCTAGAAAAGGCAAGAAAATGGATTATCGCCTAGAGCCTCCAGAAAAGAACACAGCCCTGTCAGCACCTTGGTTTTAGACTGGCGAGACCCATTTCAGACTTCTGACATCCAGAGCTGTAAGTAGTTCATTTATTTTGTTTTAAAACAATATATTTTGTAGTAATTTGTTACAGTAGCAACAGGAAACAAATACACTCACTCAGGTAATTTCCGTGTTGCTATTACTGACTTATCTTGATTATTAACTTTCCCATGCTTTTCATCTGCTGATTGGCATTACTGAAATTTGATCTGTCCAGTTGAATATCCCTTTTTACCTACGCATATGGTCCTAAACTATCTTAGATACCGTGAACTTTGGTTTTATAATCTATAATATGCTGACCTCATAGCCTTGATGGAAAGGTAAATTTAAATATTGCATGTAAAGCAAGTACAGTGTCTGACTCATAGTGAGATTAAAAAAAAATCTAGATAATATTGTGTTTATTATTTTATCCTTGTTAAATTTTTACACAGTTTTGTCAAGTGATGTAGCTCCTCAGTTACAACTTTCCTGCCTCACTCTGGAGTACAGTTATGAATCTGTAATCAAGGCTTTATTTTGTTTAGTAACATTCACATTCATCCTTTTCCTTCAGGCTGATCTTGGCCCATAAGCCATACTTTCTGTATTTATAGGTCAGGGTCTCTACTCTTGTACTAGCATATCACAGTCAGCTTTATTTAGTAGTCACAGGAATCCCACATCCAACACATTGACTATTCACTGTTGTTAAAGATTAGAGCATTAAAAGTGATCTTGTTAGGATGTAGAAATTCATGCACTCAAAATGATAGATAGCACAACTCAACAGTATGTGTATAATGTATCTTTCAAATAAACCAAATTATCTTATTTCTAAAGCATGTCCAATTCACCACTGGTGGATGCAACAAAGTTTTGACAACCCTTGATAAAATATTTGATAAAAATCTTTAATAAAATATTTAGGATAGGAATTAAGACCAATCACTTGCATTTTTTTCATCTCTGGCTTGCTGCCAAAAAGGTAGAAAATAATAAGTTATAATAATAATAATAAATTATTAAATACCTCTAGTTTTCAAATGCACTGCTCTAAGATCTTACTTCAGATTAACTCATTTAATATTCCTCTTTTTTACAGAGGGAAACTGAATCATAGAGAGGCTATGTACCTTGTCCAAGGCCAAGATAGTAAATGACAAATTCAGAGTCCGAATCCAGGTAGGAATACTAGAACTTGAAATTTTAAGTGCCATATGATTCAGACAAATAATGACAAGCATGAAAATAATATGTATACAGGCATTGAAAATTATTATGTCATATTATTTATTGAAGAGTATGAGTTTTATTTTTAAGTTTTTAAAAATAATCATCTTATTTGATTTTTCTGCCAAGAGAAATACAGAGGATCTATATTACAGAGTTAAGAAACAATAAATAATCGATTATGATTTATTGAAATAGTACTATCTTATAAATTAAAAAAGAGAATAATGAAATAGATTTCAAAGCAGCACAACTATCTGATACAGGAAGGTCTTGGAATTTCATTAGTTTTATGGAAATATATATCAGCCTCATAGCTATAAAAGGCATAATTGTATAGATGAAGATTAAAAAGTCAGAAATCAGAGAGAAATTGCATTTACTGACATGTTCTGATGTTTTTATTAACTACATAGTAAATTTTTGAAAATCACTTTTTATTTCCTTTTCAGTAAGATATCCACATATTTTTTACTACAAATATTATAAAGAGATTTATTCATCAATGAATCATTTCTGCTCTTGATTTTCTAAACATTTCATTATATAAATTTTTCTATTAATTTCAATGAACAAAATATGTTTAAAATCCACATTGAGCAGATTCTAGGGAGATTTTTCTAGTCTAATGTTATATAAGGTAAAATGTGTATTCTATGTTTCCGATATTTGTATAGTCGTTTAACAGTTTCTACAGAATCTACAAGAGCAGCTGCATACATATGTGTGTATTATTAATTTATGCATTTATATATATATTTAAAAAGATGATTGTCATGTTGAGTTATGTAATTCTCCTAAATAAGACTTTCCAAAGAGGTAAGGTTTGCCTTTGATTCAATATTAGCATTGACTGATACATAATTTATAAAGCTATCTCCAAAATTAGAAAATTTTTGTATGTGCATTATGAGCAGCACTATGAACTTTGTCATTCTTTGTCTTATGACACAGTTAATTACACAGTGGATAATTACAAATATGCAATAAAAGCTACAAAGTGGCTTTAAATTTTAGCAACCTCATTGGAAAAAGCCATTTGTAATGAATTTATGTAATATATCATTTTAAATGTTTCTTTTGAGAATGTCTAAATATCTCATGCATGATATTTTTAAGAGCAAATGTTTTTTAAATTTCTTTACCTCTTACATCACATATATTATATATATATGATTTGCATGTATTAACAGGCAATATTATAAATGAGTCTTTTGAAGAACGAGTGGAATATAATGCCTTTAGGTAACAAAAGACAGAATATACGAGAGATGCTTAGTTAACTTATGGAACATTAGCATTTTCATTGTCTCTTCTTTAATTACCACAGGATGACACTGCATTCTGTGGGGCTGTGATATTTCTTTTTTTAAGGAATGAAGACCAAGAAGTAGAAGTTGGGCCCTAAAATATAAAATAATACTGCCCCACAGGTTTGCTATCTATCTATCAACAATGTTAAATTAACTGTGCTTTAAAACCAACGTGATAATGTTACTAATATTAGCACATTAAAAAAGTTATATAGACCTGTTCTAATCATGGCATTGACACTTACTGAATAAGCAAGTATGTACAATCTACTTCAACTCTTAGACCCTGATTTCTTATCTATAAAATGAGTATAATACCTACACCATCAGAAAATGAATATTAAATAATTCAATAAAATAATAGGTTGATATATGCAAAGTAGTACCTAAGATCTAATATACATTGAAAAATTTGATCTTTTTTATTGACAATAGAGAAATGTTGTATAATATGTTCCCTAAAACAATGCACATAATCACAAAATCAGTGGCAGTAAATACAAAATGTATTTTTCACAGGATGTTTTGTCATGTTTTAGTGTTTAAAATGGTTTAAAATAATTTTAAACTACAATTTGTGCTTAGAAACATAGTTTGTAAAAAGTGTAATGCACATACTTTATTTACTGTGTTATACAAGCCACCCTAAGTAAACAAGTGACATTTCAGTAGTTATCTTGCTGTTCTCCACGAGGCATTGTGTATGTGAGAGTAGGTCAGCTTTTTGAAAACATTCTGTCATGAACTTTAACTGAAAAACATAAAAACAAGGTGGTTTCCTTCTTACCTATTATATTAATCTTCTTTCTATATGGCCTTAGAATAAAAAACCATTTGCTAGGCAGAAAAAATGTATTTGAGTTTATTTTAAATGTTTCATTTATGAAAAAATAATACACATTTTTCTCTTAGGTATGCCACAGTTATTCTTAAATTATCTTCATGGATATGACCATAAAGTGTGGAATGGGTAGAAAGAAATTTCACTGGAACAAAGGAATAATATTGGAAATATATTAGGACTAAGGTTAAAAAAATGGCTATATAGGTCAGATTGTAGTGAACTTTGTGGGCTAAAGATATGAGTTTAGTTTGACAGCATTGTCACTAGAAATCTATTGGATACAACTCTAAACTTTCAGTAGAAAGGTTCTAATTTACTTAGATTGGGGGTAAGTGGGTTGTGAATTAAAAATTGGAATGAGAAACTTGAAGATTTGGGAAGAATTTCTAAAGGAAAATTGTCACTATCAGAATATAAAAATAAACCTTGTGTAGTAGGGAAAAAAAAGCCAGAAAACATCATGATGAAAAGAATACTTGGGGAATATTGATCCAGCTGTGGGAGCAGTATGGATTCTGAATACTATTTTCCCAATTCATTCTATTATATAATTATGAGTCTTACAAATAATTGCTACTCTCAGAAAATAGACTTGCCTCATATCTTAAACCAAAGCAAATGCTATTCTTCTACTGAAAGATACTTCTAGTGTGCATTGATGCGTGTAAAAAACATATTGAGGAAAAAAAAGTCTTAACAGTATTTTCAAAGTAATCAAACAGAAAAGTAATTCCAGGGATATCTTTTGTTTTACTTTGGTATGATTGCAAATTGTCATTGTAAACAACCATCCTAACAACCTCAGATAATTCAGATTCAAATAAAATACACCCAGAAAAGGTATCTACTCTGAATAACTTTGCATTTCTTTTGCTTGGTTATTCACACTTAGACATTCAATTCTGATATCTGAAATGGATAATAATTATGCTGATTATTCCATTGCTAATTCATATATGCACGAATGGTAGCCTATAAAATGTACAATAGTTCAATTCAGGGGGACAAAGGGATCTGGCAAGTGACGTGTCATGGTCAGACAGGAAGTCTCCTTTCTTTATAGGAAGACTTCTAAGGGATTCTATGATCAAAAATCCACAAGTATCCATTTTTACAAAAAAAAATGCTTCAAACAGCTGCTTGCTTTCTATCTGTAACTTTCCTTTTCCATGTTCTTTCATTTTTCTGATTACATTAGGGAAAATCCTTGATTAGGAGCCAGTGGTCTTTAACACCTGCTAATCTCCCTTTGAACAAGGAGAGTGTTTGCCAGGCCGGGCCATCTGCAGGCAACAGAGGGCTAGAGTGGCACCAGGGGGGCAGGATGCAGTGGGTATTCAAATCCGCATATCCTGAATCTTTGAATCAAGAGGGTTCCCTTCATTGAACACTTGAGTGGGGTCTCCTAGCAGCTAAGGAAGCCCTGTAGATGTGTAATTAAAAGAGTCCATTATGCTCTAACACAGTGAGATTGTAGCTACGCCTCATTCCCATAGAATTGAGCCAGCTCCTGTGCCCACTGTAGGGTATGTGCTCATTTTCCAGGAAGTGCATGGTCGCCCCTCCACTGTGGGAAGACGAATGTGAAGGGCTGTAGTATGTTTCCCTGCAGTGGAAAGCAGCTTATATATTGTTGAAAAGGATGTGGTGTTTAAGCTAGCACCTGGGCTCTCCTATTATCCATGCCTGTCAAGCCTGGCTTAAAATTTAATGATATCTTTTGTAGAAATAATAGTCTATACATATATTTAGTACACATCAAATCTTTGACCACAAATGAAATAATGAAACCCCATATCTAATGTGACCAAAGTCAAGATATACTAGCTGAAGTTCTCCATCCTCTGTTTCCCAGATCTTTTACCTTCATTTTGTCTTGTAATTTAATCAAAACCATGTATTGTTCATGTATTATATGCCAGGCACCATGGGTTCATCAAAAAACATAAATGAATGAATTAATTGAAAATTTTTCCCTAGGGTAATTAAAATCTTATTGCACCTTATAGAAGCAAGCATTCTGGTTTTGTTTTGCTTTGTTTTTAAAAAATTTATTCTACTTGGTGTTTCTTTATTTATGAAACATTTTAATATTAAGTAAGGAATTTGGTTACTGTGGATTGTAAATGAAATACCAAAATCATGACTTAAAGGAAGGTTGTATCATACAATAGATAACTTAATATTAGTATTAATTCAGGTCCAATGTATTCTGACATTATTAATTTATTTTCTGAGCACTAGTTCTTAAATATATTGGAGGACAATGAAGTTTCATGACCCATTTGAATATGAGATTAAAACTCTGAATTATCTTCTTAAAACATGCATGTGCCATTGTTTTTTTCACAGACTCCATGTTCTCATCAAGATATATAGATTAGGGTTTTGTCATTGACCCTATCTTATTTTTACTGATGGATAAGAGTACAATATAGAAAAGGAAACTGGCAAAATTATGGAAGGCACCATACTAGAAAAAATAACATAAAGTGTGTTTGGTAACCTGAGACAATAGACTCAGAATAATAATACTGAACCTATGTCAGGGAAAATATAAGGAAGGGTCTATATTTAAGATAAAATGATCAAAGGAACCAATAATGCCACTTATTTTTTGCCATGGGCATACATACCCTGAGTTCTAATAATAAGTGTTGGTTCCATATTTATGAATGTTCTGCTGAAGGAGAGAGCATCCAGAAAGAATGTGACAAGGATAATAGTGTCTGAAAGCAGTCACTTGAGCAACATCTCTTCAAATACCTCAATCCTCTCTCTGTGATGAGGTAGGAATTAGCAGCTGTTGGTGCATTTTTCCATTTGATGACAGGTCCTGAAGCACAAGCTCTGTTTAATTATTTATCCCTAGTACAGTGCTACATAAATATTTGTTGAGTGAAGGTATTTTACAGGGATTAAAAAACCCCACAAAATAAAGAGAAATGATCAAATTATTAGTTGACAGAGACTAGTGGGCTCACATCTTTGAAAATGCTCCAGTAAACAATGAATTATTATTTATTTGGAAGAAGAAATATTTGAATTGAGAATGAGATGAATATGGACAATTTCTAAGTTCCTATTCTATTTGAGTAGTATATGATGCCTTCTTAAAGGGACACTCCCTTTTCTTCAGAGACTATATGAGTTTCCAAAGAAAATTAAGGATTTATTGGTTTCCATCCAATAATTTGTATATTAAAATGATAATACCTCTATTTCCAATAAATTTATTAACGTTCCAACACAGACAGCCATTTAAACTGCAAAATATTTTCTCCTGATACAAAGTAGTAAAATAAACCCTTTTGGGGGTTTGTAATAGCAATCACTACAAATTTCCAAGTGAATGCTATAAAAAAAAGTACAATTGCAATTTCATCTTCAGATGAGGCATTCCCAAGGATCTTGGCTTCTTGAAATTATCAGTAATCAACTGTATAGAATCTGGAGATTGCTTAGTCTGAAACAAAAGTTTGGAAAATCAAACGGAAAAAAATCATATCAATGTTAAAATAATTGTTTTGATATTAACAAAATATATTAAGTGCACTAAAAATTTTCTTGTGGTATATATATATCAGACTATTTCCATTTGAATTTTAAACATGTAATAAAATATACAATGGAAGTTCATTTTTATTGTGGGAATCAATGAAACTGTGCTAGTATGAGGCTATTTGCACATGTTTTGTATATTGGCTTTCAATCCTTGCAAATGTATTATTTCATTAGGAAGCATGATTTGGTTCCACAGATTATCATAATGTGGGTGTCATTAGGAGATTGTACTCTCAAATCCTTCCAAAGAATGTTGTTGATAAATTAAGATGACAAAATGAGCTCATGAGACCAGTTTTAATGATAATAGAACAAAGAATACAAAAATGAAGAAAAGATTAGAGAAGAGCCATTTTTTTGTACAAGTAGCATATTCAAAAAGCAGAAAGTTAACCCAAATGATGATAATAGTTTATCTACTGCTTTTGAATGTCATCTGTAATACTATATATAAAGAAAACTTTCAGTTTTTGTTTTTCGAGTATTGTTTTTACTTTAACAGTACACAAAGAAGTGAAGTCCATATATAATCTTACAAGAATAACAGGTGGATGAAATGGAGAAGGATCATTTATTGTGCTACCCTATCTCCCTTAGAAATTTCTGGTTTCTCATTTTTAACTGCTGGACTTATTAATTGTAGACCCTATAAGGAACATTTATATTATCTCTGCAACCTACACAGCACAAAAGTTCATTTAAAAGTTACTGTTAATAATATATGCTAAATATTGTCTGTCAAAAATGTTTTCACTGGCATTTGCATTTCAGGATGGCAGGTTGTAACTCATGATACTCAGCCCCTGTTTCAAAAGTCTCTCAATGCTCTCATTGTTATTCTTTTAGTTGTTAAATCAGCCAACCCCTTAAAAATCATTATAGAACCTTCATGTAAACTCCAAACACTAAATGATTGACTTGAGAAGCAAGAACAATGAAAGTTATTTGTTGAGTCACTATTATGTGATTGGCAGTTGGGCTTATAAACAAAACAAAAGAAATAAAAACCTCAATTTCATTTGATAAATATTTATTGGTTTAACATGGTTCTCATCTTAATTTGGCTTCCCAATCAGAAAGAAGTGTGTTAGCTAATGAGTTGATACAAATTTCTGGTCTACTTGGCAATTAGAGTTTTCAAAATAAATTAATATATAATCCTTCTGGATAATTAATCATTTATTTTTACATTTGATTTGCATGAAACTAATCATAAAAATCTACTCTTATTCAGTGTGTAATAAGAAAAAACAACAGACTGACAGACTGTTTTCTCTTACTATACTCCCAACACAGCACAGAATATTTCTGACCCCATGTACATGTGACCCCACCAAGCAATTCTCCAGTGGTCACCAATTGGGTGTGCTACAATTTTACTCAATACTGACACTATTTACCTGGAGTTAGAGTCAAATTCCATAGGTGAAAAGTTCAGTCCCAAAAGACGTCCGCCCACTTCAGGTCCCAAATCTGAGCCTCTGGAACTTCTGACAGACTATAAATTGGGAATTCCCACAACCTCCTCCTTAGGATTCATTATTTTTCTAAAGCATCTCACAGAATGCAAGGAAACTATTTTATTAGTAAGTCATATGATATGATAAAGGATATAGGTGGAGAGCCAACTCAGTTCATAGGATGAAGTCTGGAGGAGCCATGAGCTTCTGTCCACATAGAGTTAGGATGCATCATGCTTCTGACATGTGGACGAGTTCACCAACCCAGAAGCTCTCTGAACTCTGTCATTCAGGGGATTTATGGAGGCTTCATTAGATAAATATGATCATTAACAACTCAATCTCCAGCTCCTTTTTCCATCCCAGAGGATGAGAAGATAGGTTTGTAAGTTCTAAGCTTCTAATCATGGCTTGGTCTTTCTTGTGACCAGTCCCCATCCAGGAGCCTACTTTTGTTCTAATACCTCATTTTTTCATTAGAAAAAAAGATCCTCTCATCACCCAGAAAATGCCAAATGCTGAGGGATTTAGGAGCTCTGTGTAAGAAACTAGAGAGAGAAGCCTATATGTGTGTGTGTGTGTGTGTGTGTGTATTTGTTACTTCACACTCAATAAGCTAAGAAAATGTGTTTCAAATTTCTAAAGCAGATATCTATATTCCTATGTCATTAAAAGGAATGGACAGGTAAGTAATAAAAGTCTAAGTACACAATAAATACAGAATATAGTAAAATGACACATTCCAGAATCATTTAAAATTAGATTGATAATTAATTGATTACATATTGTAACAGGAAGTGATGATAATTTAGCAATGAATTCTGAAATCAAAAGAATAACATGTAGTTTCCCTGGTAGATTAGCTCCAGTGGAGTATGTAGTTTAAAAGAGGAAACATGAAGAGAAGTAAACTGTATGACCATTTACACCTTCTGATAACACAGCATTTATTTTTTAGTTGTCTCTTCAGCTATCTCCACTCCACTTTGTATATGCTCTTCCTGTCAAGACTTTACTATGAATTCACAGAGAAATAACCAACACCTCCACTTAAATTTAGGCAAATTATGGGCAAAATGTATGTCAAAATGTAATAAAGGGATATAACTAAGTCAGAGACAATATAAAATGTCTGTTCATCCAAAACGCAGAACAGATAGAAGCAGAAGGCATAGACCTGAACTCCAGGGTAGGGGAAAAAAAGAATGCAAATGTGTTTCATAAATGGCGAGAAGGAGAACCAGGCTCCCTGTAAAGGACTGGAGCTAGGGTAGGTTCTCCATGCCTGTGAAAGGACGTTAAATGCCCACAATTGTGTAGGTCCATATCCAGCATTGAGCTGTTGCATAGGGTAAAGGAAGAGCAGGGAAAACCACATGATCAGGACTATGATCAAGCCAGGGACTGCCTATAGAATTGGATCAATACTATCTCCACAGAATGTGAGCCCTGTATTACCAATATAAGTCCAGATTTCGATATGCAAAACCTGATTTACCAGGTGGATTGAAACATATGATTTCAGACATGAACAGGATGTAATGGTGTTACCGTGTTAGAGAGAAATAGATTCAAGAAGAAGGTGGAGGAAGGAGAAAAATGAAGAGAAGTAGCTCCCAAGATGAGATTACAACCCAAATTTCACAGTATACCAGAGAAACTAATGACTGATAACCAACAGTTTAAATAAATGGGTTAATCTATTTTAATAAATTAATTTTAATGAGCAATCTAGAAAGGACATAAAATAAGTGTGTTAAAGAACCCAAAGAAATAAAAGTAGAAATAACCACAAAGAAAGAATAATAGCTTATAAACAAGTAAGAAATAGATATAAATCAATACCTAAGGGAATAGAATTGAAAAGACCAAATAGGAAATTATAGACAAACACATGTATATGTATATATTCATTGTTAATATGATGGAAAAAACAAAGGTTAGATCAGACACAACTAAACACAGAATTAATGAAAGAAACAGATAAGAAAATTAAAACATGAAAATAAATTTAAGAAATGGAGAAGAGATTGAGGTGCTCCAATAGATATCTAATGAAAGTTCCAATAGAGCAGAGAACACAAGAATACAGAGGCACTATTCAAAAAAACAAAACGCCTGAAAATTTTTAAGAATTGAAGGAAGATTTAAATCCTAAAAAACAAAGTGAATATCTAGTGTTGAAGAGGAAAAGTAAAACACATCCAAATCTAGAAAGTTTATGTGGAAAATAATTACAGTGATAAAGAATTAATAGAAGTTACTCAGGAGATAAAAAAATGATATACCGATAAATGACATGTATACAATAGAAATTTTATGAGTAAAAATTTATTTTAGAAACGAATTGAATTAATATTTTTAAAATAATGAAGGAAAATAATTATCAACTTTGAATTCTAAACCTAGGTAAACTACCACTTAAAAATTAAAAAATAATAGGGACACTTTGGCATATGGAGATAATAATTTACAACTTATAGTTTCTAGTAAAAGAACTAGTGAAGTATATAAATTTCAGCATGAAAAATACTTACTCTGAAACTAGAAAAATAACTCAGAGAAAATACAAGCTAAAATTTTGTCAAAACATGCTGCAAAATAGAAACAAAATAATAAATATTTTAAACAATAAGATATGAAGGACTCAATAATAAGATAGTGAGATAACTCATAGAAGAGTTAAAGAGCACTGAGGTTTACTTCTTTTGAGGAAGGGGAATTAAAGCACTATAACGTTAGACCCAGGAAATTATGAAGGTAATTATGTTTGATAAAATACTGAAGGTAATTGATAACATAATAGAAATAAAATATAAAATTTCCAAATAAACAAGGAAGAAATAACCCAGGAAAAGTTCAGAAAGAATTTAAAGAACAAGAGAAAATCATAATAAGGACAAAACATATTAAAAAACAGTAGGCATGAGTTCAAATTTACCAGTAACAACCAAAATTAGAAACAGATTTTAATTCATGTGTTAAAATACACAAATTAAAAACTTTTTTAAAATTTCAGCTATATATTGCTTAGAGATAATATATATTAAACAAGCAATAAAAGGACATATAGGTATGAATATATAACAATGAAAAACAGTTTCACCACATATTCTTACAATATTCTGAAATTTTTAACCTTATTTCATTAGGCTTAATATAAAAGTATCATTCACATGCTATATAATTAGCTCATATATTGCATGAAATTAATCTATGTCAATCATCAGTCTTTCAGTGACCTGTTCCAGCAATTAACTATACCTTATTCTTAGGAAACTAAATGAAAATTTATATCCAGGCATGTAGTCATCATCAGCTCAATTACAAGAAATAATGAACATTGTCATCATACCTTCCTTTTCTTGTTTAATCATGTTTTCATTTAGTTCTTTGAATATATTTATGGAGGTTACTTTAAAGGCCATGCTTTTCAGATGAGGCATCTGTTTGCTTTCACTGTTTTTGTTGTCTTTTATTATATGGGTCATAATTTCCTGGTTTTTTGCACATAATTTTTTTGTTTGAAATTAGACCATTTAAATCATATGACTGATCCTTATTATTCACAAAGTCTGTATTTGTGAATTCACCCACTTGCTGAAATTATTTGTCACTCCCACATCAATATTCATTGTGCTTTTGTGGTCTTTCACAGATAAGAGCAGAGTAGTGAACAATTTCAGACATTCAATGCATATGTTCCCAATCGAGATTGAACATGGCAACCTTCATTGTTCCACTCCCATATTGTAAACGAGTGACCTTTTCATGATTTATTTAGAGCCACTTTTTTGTTCTTTATGTCGATTTCTCTGTTTAAAATGACCACTTATCATACATAGTGCTGAGGTGCTGTCTGCTGTGTCTAAGCACAAGGAAGCTATGTCGTGCCCTATGGAGAAAATAGATGTGTTAGATAAGCTTTGTTCAGACATGTAGTAGTGCTGTTGACCTAGAGTTTAATATCAATGAATTAACATTACATACTTTATATAATCAATATATATTACATAAAGTTTCTTCAGACAGAAACATATAACTAACAAAGTTATATATTGATGGGTTGACAAACATTTTGTGACCAAAGGCTTGCAGGAACCTAACCCTGTATTTTCCCCAGGAGCAAATAGTTCAGTATTCACAAAGTCAGTGTTTGTGGTGACTTTATGATAATTATCACGAATAATGAGAATCAGCTGTGTACATTGTAGCAACCCTGTGTACTTGTCTTCCCTCTTCTTCACCTCCTCCACCATCCTGGCTTTGTTATTGTTATTAGCTTGCTTATTTCTTTAGTGACTGCCTGTATTATTTTACGGAAGACTGTTCCCCTACCCTACTCCTACCTTTTCTCTGTACAGTGAAGCCTCTGATGCTGCTCACCACAGCCTAGAGTATGCCCCTAGGCACCCTGCGATGACAGTGGTTTGGTAGGATTTTTTTTCCCTGGCTGTCTGTTTCCCTGAACACACCCAGCTGTTAAACTCCACTAATTGCTGCCTGATTGATCAATTGTTTTCAACAATGCCATTGAGCATAAATTGATTTATAGACCAATCCAGGCTCCTTTGAGGAGACAGTTCCTGAGCACAGTGTTTAAGATTTGTTATGACCCCAAGAGGGCTCTTCCAACGTCTTTTTCCTTGCTCTGTCCACAAACTAACAGAACTACAGTTATCCTACATCTCCAATGAGTTAGTCAATCGCCTTCCAACTGCCTTTCACAACTGTCACTGTTTTGAGAGTCCCCTTAGGCTTGATTTTCTCCGTGTGCAGGGGTAAATTATGTCATTTCCTTTGGACAGGATTAGAGCCCTCTTCTACAGTCTGCTTCTCCCCCTTGGCAAGATCTCTGAGCCACTGCCCTGGCTCTGGGGAGAGGCCAATGATGCTCTTCTTTCTGGGCCAGCACTGGCACAGAAGTTAGCCTCTGCAATAGGCAGCTAGGGGCAAGATAGGAAATACTGATGTCCTGTTCCTCTCAGGAAGATTATCTTCTGACTGGGAGTTGGGCTGAGAGTGTACCCTGTGTTTTTGTCTGTAACAGATGGGATGGAGTTTCCCTGTCCTCGAGCTGGGAGGATGGGGGGACACTGGGGATTTTGGTTGAAATAACACAGACTTTTGCAGTTCTTACCAACTTTTAGTAGATTTTCTTGAATAAATGTTTCTTCATTTGCTGAATGCCTTGAGACCATTTCTAGAGAGTTTAAATGGTTGCTATTTAAAATGATTTTTACCAATTTCATTGGGGCAAGTGTTGTCAGAGCACCTCACATTGCCATGTTGGAAGTGGAATGCCTCATTTAGGTTCTGTGATATTTTAAACAATAACATCTACTGTCAGTTCTATTTGTGCTATTTGTGAAAGGATAGCAGGTCATGCATCATATGATATCTGTAATGAACAACCTTATGGTAGAGAATAGTTTCTTCACAGAGTACTAAAACTTACGCATGCAGTTGCTAGTTGCTGCCGCCCTTAATTATTATGGCTGCTGTAAATTCCAGGTGTATTCATTTCTGAGGGCTACTATAACAAGGTACCGCAGATGGTGGGGTGGCTTCAACAACAGAAATTTATTTTCTCACAGTTTTGGTGGCTGGAAGTCTGAAGTAAAGGAAGGATCTTTTGAGGGATGTCACGAAAGGATTTGTTCCAGGCCTCTCTTGGCTTGTAGATGGCTATCTTCTCTCTGTACATTTTTATTTCCAAATTTCCTTTTCTTAGAAGGATGCCAATCATATTGGATTAGGCCCACCCTAATCCTTAATGCCCTCCATTTAATTTACTTACCTCTTTAAAGGCTCTATCTCCAAAACAGTTACATTCTGAGTTACTAGAAATTAGGACTTCAGCATATAAATTTTGGGTGGACACTAGGTAACATAGGTTATATTAACCTACTACTCAATTTACTTTAAAATATTTTTTAAAAAGGACACTGGAAATAAATCTTAGGAAAATATAGAACTATCAGGTAGTTTAACGTATTAGAACCAAGTAGGTAATAAAAAACATGCTAACGATGCTAGTAAAATTTTAAGAATTCATTGTCTCTGTCTTAAAAAATGCTTACTTGATCTATATTTTAGAGAAACATTTGAAATAACAATAATGCCAAAATGTGTTAACCATTTTAAAATATTAAATCTGCAAATCTTGTAGTTTAAGTTCTAAACATAGTCTAAAAAGATATAAGTCCTAAAACAGAGTGCTAGTTGGTTTTCAAATAACAGGTTACATTTTTGATAAATAAATAAATATCTTCAAAATTGAAATTCATTATATAATAAATAACTTTTAATTTTAATATGGTTATCTGTGACCTAAGAACACTTAGCTGAAAAGACAGCAAATTTGTGTCATACACTTAAATATTGATATAGTCTTCATTGATAGTCTTCGAGATAGGTATTAATGACTCTTATTTCCCATTTGCTTTCCTTGTGTTCAGTGTTTGAATGAAAGTTACAAGGTTACTTGACTGTATGTTCCAATACCCAGAGAGTGTATGTATTCCTTTACTAAAAATTGAATATATCTTTTTTAAAAGATAGATTTTATTACTCTATATATTTGATATATTTTCCAAATATACTGATTAATACTTTCAAAAATATTTTCTACAACTATAAAACAAAACATTATAGTGCCAATAGGCCAATTATAGTGCATTTTATACTTGAACTATATTTTATTAAATAAGCAAAATGAACAAATATAGTCCATTTTCTAACTGCTAAATTTTTGATTTCCTGTTACTATGTTCTAAATATGTTTGTCCCCTCAAAATCCATATGTTAAAACATAATCACCAATGTAATGGTGTTAAGAGGTTGAGACTTTGGGAAGTAATTCAATCATGAGAGCAGAATCCTCATTAATGGGGTTAATGCTTTTATAAAAGAGGCCCCAGAGAGCTACTTTGCTCTTTTGCTATGTGAGGACATAGTGAGAAAGTCTCATCTATGAACCGGAGAACAAGCTTTCCCCAAAGATTGACTCTGCTCATACTTTGATCCTGAACTTTTCAGCCTGCAGAAATGTGAGAAATAAATTTCTTTTGATTGTAAGCCACTCAGTCTAAGGCATTTTGCTATATCAGCTCAAATGATGAAACACTGATCATCCTCTTTTGAGATGTACTTTTAGCTTTCCTTTTATTTGTTCTTCCTTCAAATTCTTTAAACCAGAAAAAAAAGTCTATTGATTTAAATTAACTCAATCAGTGTAATAAAGTTGATATTATAACAGAATCCTGCTATATAATCACTATATCAAAATTTATAATTAGCCAGTTAGTAGCTAATACTGATTTGATCCACCATTGCTATAGGAGGCAGAGGGAGGAAACTGAGCCTGAAGAGGGTCTTTGCCCCACAATCTCCAATCCAAATCAACAAGAATCATATCTTTGCTCCTTTTCTCCTTCCCTTTATGGGTCACTAAGAAGCCAATTTTTAATTAGTGAGCCGATTCCAAGTTCTTAGAATGGTTTGTACACAATTATTGAGAAATCCATTGTGATGGTTAATTTATTTGTCAATTTGACTAGGCCAACAGATGCTCAGATATCTGGTTAAACCTTTCTGAGTGTGTCTTTGCAGATGTTTCCAGCAGAAATATTAGCATTTGAATTGGTACTGAATAATGCTGCCATCCTCCCCAGTGTCGGTGGGCAACATCCAATCCATTGAGAGCCTGAGTAGATGAAAAAGGTAGAGGAAGGTTGAATTTGCTCTCTGCCTTACTGTTTAAGCTGGAACATCTATCTCCTGCTCTGGCACTCCTGTTTCTCAGAGTGGAGAAACTTCAGCCTGGAGCTAGAATCTACACCATTAGCCTTCCAGCTTTTAGGCCTTTGAAGTAGACCACTGGCTTTTCCTATATGTCTAGATTGCCGATGGTAGGTTGTGGGGCTTTTCAATCTCCACAACTGCATGAGCCAATAGTTTATAATAAATATCTTTATATATATTTTATTTCTCTGTAAGAACTCTGACTAATACAATCAAATATCTACTTCGAGAATATAAATAGTAAGAGTAGGTCTACTGGACCTATCCTCCTTTCAATATTTTCCTAAAGTTAAATTTAAATTATTTTTCACCTAGAACCACTCTGAAGATATTCTAAAACTATATTTTTCTTTATTTTTTCTAATAACTTTCACAGGTCACTTAATATATTTTAATGTTTCAATTCTGTTTCGCCTATTGTCAATAGTTACAAAGATCATTTTTTTTTTTTGGAGTTAAGTATTTTCTCTGATGGTGATGCCTTCATTAACCATTTTATCAGTTCCCTAGATCCTAACTTCTTTAGATTAATTGAATAGATCACATGGCTTTAATATAGTGGACAACGTCTGTTCAAGCTTTAAAAGCCTCAATTCACTTAGTTATTTTAGGGGATGAGATGGCTATGTTGTCTCAACAGGGAACACTGATCTCAAGTAAACCATGCAGTAGAATATGTTTTCCCTATCATCCAGAAGACTGCTTTCCTTCCTGAGGACCAGCTGCATACTTCCTCTTTGATTTAGAAATGTCTTAACAAGGACAACACAAGGGTAATAATAATAGCTTAATATAAACAGTCACGTGACAAAGTAGACTTTGTCCTAAATATTTGTAAAAACATTTCATTTATTGCTCACAATAACCTTATAAAGTAGCAGATATAACTATTTCAACCCTAGAGAGGAAGACATTGGAGCACAGAGTGGTCATGTAACTTTTCTGAGGTCCTATGAAAAGCAAGTGGCAGAGTTGAAACTTAATTCAGCCCTTAATAATCAAGTATATTCCACTTAATACTGGTATCCTTTAAATATACATCATGTCTGCTGAATTTTGCTTGTATTTGGTTTGTGACATTGCAACCAAAGTTCTCCTAATGTGTACCTCACACATGGTATTTAAAATGCCTTCAAAAAATGGCAGGAATCACCATAGCAGCAGTAATCATACTAGAAGTGGTGATGATGATTATCATTATTAATACTAAAATTGAATGATTTATTCTGTGGCATGGTAGTGTATATCAACATGTGAACTACTCTAAATTGCTTATAGGCAAGTTTTTATTATGTAAATTTAAAATAGAATCCAGTGATGAACCACTACCACTGTATAAAAACAAAAAGGAAAAAAAGACAGGGGCATAAAATAACTCAATAAGCTGAATTTAGATATGAGCATATATGTGAACTAATATGACTGAATAGTTTAGGAAAAACTGTCAACACATAGTGTAGTCATTGTAAGAATTAAGTCAACTAAGTTTTAAATTTAGAACTGTTTCAATAAGCAATTTTGCTTAGTTTTTATTTCTTCTTTATGTTTTCCTTAAATTAATGCAGAAATTCTTACACTTAGGGAGAAATGTACTATAAATTGTTGCCCTAAATGTGACAACACATTTGCAAGTTATTAATGTGCTTATTAGAGAAACATTCTGTATTTCCTTTGAAAACCTCATAGTGCTTTTCTCTTGTTAAGAAAATCTCCAACCTTTTGCCTTAAGCATTGCTTTTTCTGGGTGATACAATCCCAAAGAGCATTGGTGATGAACAATTTTAATAGAAAGTATAAAAATACTTTTTTAAAGGATACGCTCCAATGAAAATAATTTATTTTCTAACAGACAATATTTTTCTCAGTCTCCTTGGTTTTCTCTTCAAGACGAAATGTGTAAATCTCATTTTGTTTTTGGTATTTTCCATTCATTATTATGTAGAATTTTTGATCAATCTAGTCATAGTTACAGATAACCAGATAAAAGGTTCAAAAAAGATTAACAGATATGTACACAGAGACACACACACACAATAATACTATAAAATTAGAGACATCTAGAAATTTAGGATTTTGAATCACTGTTTTTCTTTATTTTAATTCCTCATTCAAATACTATTTTATTAAAGTTTCTAAAGGTGCTTTGTTTATAGCTATACCAAAATATAAAACACTAATTGTTATATGATCTACTTTCAAGTATTACAGCCAACTATTATATTGGCTATAATGTATATTTCACATTGGTAAAAGTCTTGACCACACATTCAGTGTTAGTGGCATCACCATCTCCTACATAGGGGTTGGAAAACCAGGGCCCCTAGTTCAAATTCAGTCTTTCTTCTGTTTTTGTTGGTTGTTCATATAATTATTATATGACCTACTTTCAAATATTATAGCCAAGATAAATATCCTTTATAAAACGGAGGAAGAATGAGCAGAATATATCATATTTGTAAGTTAAAGTATATTTGCAGTAATTGGCAATACTATGGACATTTCTTATCAAATATCAATGAGGATTTCTTCCCTCTACCTTTACTAATTCATGGAATTATATTTCCCTTACGATCTAGATTGGATTTTATTGTTTTAAACATATATATATAACTTTTCTCTAATATAATAATATACTACTATCTGACAGAATATGTAAGATAACTTTAAAATCTTTTAAGAACTGTCATAAATTTTGTTAAAATTAAAATGGACTGAGCAATTCAAATAATTTTAGGCCATGTTGAACAAAGATGTAAATGAGCATTCAAGTAACTTGATATTCTTTAAACAAAAATAATCTTCAATCAATATTTACGACTTCCTCCATATTTTGTAATACTTTTGAGACTTGTGTAAAAACTGGAGTTTTAAATATGTAGTAGCGTAGTCATTGGGTAGTTGTATAAATGAAACAAATGGCTGGTAGATATCTTCACACATACTCAATTCTCTAAACATTATTAGTTAAAGTGGCCACAGACAGACGTCTTCAGCAGGATAACTAAGAGTTACATTAAAGAAACGTTTTTGATAGAGCAGGAATCTGCATTTGTCTGACACATTTATCTGTTAAAATGGCAATAGTATAAAATTTTATAATAGCTGAGGGATAGAGAAGATGAATTAAACTTTGTGGCTCATGCAATTCTGTCACATAAATCTGATCCAAAACATATGCCACAGAATATTCATGTAATTAAATTATTCTCTATATCTCATTATTGTAACACATAAAAAAATCATAAAAAGTCAGTATTTACTGGTCTCAGCAAGTATATAGTAAACAGATTTTACATGTGCTACTTTTGACAAAAAGAATGAAATAATCAAATTATATAACTAACTCTCATGCCTGTTTAAGAGATGTTAATAATGGATCCTATGTTTAAGGAAAAAATAAAAGCCCTAGGGTAAAAAAATTCTATGTGTGGACTCCAATAGAACCATTATATGGATAGTCTCACAGAGAACAAATAGTTTCAATTCATGTTGAGATCTGAAGATATAATATATAGAATCCTAGTTACTCAGAGATATGCGTGGGAACTTCATTAAGGATGGGGTTCAAAGTAAAGGTAGAAAAATACTCTAAACATGAGTGAAGCATATGCATGCGAGAATGTAAATCCAGGGAAACTGAGTAATGATGACTGATTACTTGTATATTTGTAGTTCCAAGTCACACTGCAGTAAAATTACTCTCAGTGTATACATTCAATGAAATACTTGCAATAGGTGACTGACTCTGACATACTGAAAAAAGCACTCTACAAAGTATATATTTAAAGTAATATTAAGTATAGGAAGAAATACTTATCCCTGAGTAATATAATAAAAAATTATTCAAACAGCAATTAAATGTTCAGGAATTCTTCTGTTTGCAGAACTGCCTTAGGCCACATTTAGTTACAGAGGTTATGGAGGCAAATCAATAGATAGCAATGCCCCATTTATTCTACATTGCTGGGTAATGAGGTGTTCCAGGAAAGAGAATTTTCCCAATAGAAATTTATCCATCCAAAAAATGTTTTTATGGAAACCAGTTTCTTCTACCAGCACTTATGTCTTCTAGGCTTGTGGTCTTCTACCAGCATTTGTGTCTCTAATATTCAAAATCTCATCTGCAAATTTGAAAAGTCTATTTCTAACTCAAAAGCTTACGGTACTTTGAAACTTTTCTAAATAGTATTATGTTTATCTCCTTCCTTTAACAGAGTTTGTGGCCTCCAGAACTAGAGAATTTAAAGGATTAATGTTATAATTGCTCTCAGTTCTTTATTTGTATTCTAGGTAACACCCATACACAAAGAAAGAAGTTCCTGTATTTTCTTGTATTCAGATTTTTTAAAAAGAGGATATTGGAGGATCAATTATCTGTCCCTAGAACTATTCTGGAGGTTATTTCTAGAGACTAGCTTTCTATACAAACCTAAAAATACAAAGCTGTAGAGACCTTCTGGCTTTCTTAGCCTAACCTCCTCATTATAGCATAAGGAAAGTAGGCACCACTGCACTGGTGAAATTCTTGCCCACCCAGTAAATGTCAGTGCCATCACCATCTCCTACACAAGGGTTGGAAAACCAGGGACCCTAGTTCAAAATAAAGCTTTCTTCTATTTTTTTAAATAAAGTTTATCACAACACAGTTACATCCATTAATTTATGTGGCTGTTTTAACATTGCAACTGCAGAGTTATTTAATAATTAGTTGTGACAGAGACCAGAGACAGAAATGTTTGGTCTATGAAGCCTAAACTACTTACCCTCTGTCCCTTTTCAGAAAACATTTGCTGATCTCTGCCTTAGGTTAGTCAATTCACTACCTAATGCTTTTTTCACTATTTCCTAATATGCGTCATTCATGTGCTAATTTCACCTCATACATAGGTACAAATAACATATAGGAACCTACAGAACCTGCTGGTAAGAGTCATGTATTAGTGCTTTGTCTAAACAAATCTGCTCACATAAGGCAAAAATCTGAAGACCCTACTAGTTTTAGATCACATTACTTTTAAAATACACTATATCACATTGCTACACTTGGAATTAATAGGGTGGGAAGGATGCAGAAGGAGTGCATCACCCTTTAATCTTGCTGTAGTGCATGTTTATATCAATTAATATGCTGAGGAAGAAAGTATATGGGTTAGTTACTAGTAAAACAAGTTACCACCTTGTTATTACAATAGGAAATTTTGGTCAAAATTTTGTTGTGTGGTAAGTATTTGTAAGAGTAAATATAAATTTTGCCTTCTTTAGAACTGAAAACCCATATAAATTCACTTATAGTAACAAATTAAATAATGTCTTACTCAATAAGTAAGTACCACCCCCGCCCCTTGCAACCCCTACCAAGGCACAAGCAATCTGTATAGAAGCTTGAGTAATGAGGAAACTCCAGCTGAAATTCAAAACACTTCAGACAAGCTTTTTCATGCACAAAATACTGCTTTTAATTGGTTCTTAACTAAATTAATTAAGCCGGTATAACTCACTCTCCAGTCACAACTCAACTTGAAAAACACAAAGGAATATGGCTGGGATAACAAAAGCTAAGAGCCCTGAATTACTCCTGATTTTCATATTAACAAGGGAGTTCAGCCTAGAGAGAAAAGGTTAATTTGTTTTTTAATAGGCTTTTGAAAGGCATGATCAGGTCTAGTGTGATAATTTATGGTTAATCATATGTTTAGAGGCAAAAGGGATTAATCTTTTAATATTAGAGCCATTTTTGTGTAACATAAAACAAAGTTCTCTTCATAGTAACATTAAAAGTCAGATCAAACTTCCTTTTTAAGCAAAGTTGGCAAATTGACAGCAAGGAAAGGGAAACAATGAGCAGCAGCATAGTAAGAATATCAGAATGGCAGAAGAACTCCCTGCACAAATCTCCTTTTCAATCTGTCTCCTCCTTCTCCTTGCCCTAATGGCAACAGAGCCAGGGTTCTGTTATGGACCTTCAAAAGCCAAATGAAAGAGGACAAAAATCTCTCTTGATCCATCATTGCCCCCAAACATGTAATTCCTGGACCAGCTATTTGCTAAACTTAACCACAGTTACTTGAACATATTGGAATCTTGCAGAGAAACTCTTACAAAGATTGACACCAGCATGGAAAAACAGCGTACAACAATATAAGCACCCAAAACTTCATTGAGGACCTTAATAGGTTGGCTTGTGTTTCCAGTAGAACCATCAGAAAGAACACATCCCTGCAGACACCTTGATTTCAAACTTCTAGCCTCCAGAAGGGTGAAACAATAAATTCGTGTGGTTATATTTTTGCTACTGTGCTTTGTCACAGCTGCCCTAGGAAACTCATATAGGACATTAGGCACAATTGTTTTCTTCCACCGTCTAGTGTTAGCACTTCAGTGTTAGCCCTTCAGGAAAGAGTAAGAAAGGTAGGTAGAAATAAGCAATATTATATTGTGTGAGGTGCCCACATCTTAGAATTTAAAAATCAATCTCATGTAGCTGGAGCAATAGCACAATTTCAGAGCTGGGAGACCATCTTATTTTGTACATTCCCTCACATTGATTAGACTTGATGAAATACGATGCCTTTGGTGGCATTTCTGCCACAGGGACATAGATCTCTTATAAGTAGATTGGATACATGAAATCTCAGATAGAATGTTATGTTTCATCTCTTGTCAAGTAAGGTTGGTACATGGACAGAGATAGTATAAGTATCTGATCATAAGGGCTTCAATTTAAAGAACTTTCAGATATAGAGTTGTGTTTTAGAGAAAAGGTATTAGTAGAAATTAATTATTGTTGGTAGTGACTTTATGTATATGAAAGGATCTTTAACATTTTCCTGTTCAACCACTTGCTCAAGATTATAGGGCTTTCTAGGCAATGGAGATGAAACTTAATTTGGTAATCACTGAACTGGCATTTTTCCTCTTAGCACTGCCAGGACCACTTGCCTGCACCTGTAGACTTAGCCCTATCCCAGAGTCTGAGATTGGCTGATCTCCTGAATTCCAGCCTCTCAAACATCTGGGCCCAGCATTATGCCCTGACCTAGTTTAAATTGAACTTCCTGTGCTCCATAAAATTTATTTTATTTTATACTCACTTGACTGTGTCTGAGTCTTCAAGTGAAACCAAATGTGTTACATAGTGAATGGCAGTCAAAGCCCTTTCCTTTAGCTGCGGTGTTAACACATCCTGATCATCCTTATCACTTACCAGCTTCAAGTCACTCCCATAAGAGGGATAGAAAATTATTTATCCCTAGTGTCAAGTCAATCCTGAGTCTGCCCTAAATTTACTCATTTTATCTTCCTTAATCTCACTTCTGACTTCTAATAAAATTTACTAAAAATCCCAGTTTTCTAAGTTGCAATCTGAACTTTGTATCCTTTTGTTGTGTCTTTTTGCTGAAAACTTCATAGGTCCTCTCTCTATGTCCCTATACTAGCTGATTAAATGACAACTTTGACCATTATGATAATAGAGGAAAGAGCAGAGATTTCATCCTGGGGGTGATAATTGCTAACTTTATCTGGTTCCAAGGCCACAGACTACACCCTTGTGAAATGCATTTGTAAACAGGACACAGCTAAATTTAGCACAATTCTAGTAAGCAATCTAGAAAAAAAGAATGTGTAAGGAACATCTTTTAGAGAAGATACGCTGCTTATTTCAAGCAAGGGAGAAGTTTTGGATTGAAGTACATGAAAGAAAGAGGAAAGTGACAATGACTAAAGTATTTGTATTATACAAATCAACCCTGGATGTCAACAGAGTGACAAGTTTCTACTAGAGTTTCTTTAAATCTACCTTTTCAGAATGGGTAATTATCTGTAGTTATATGTAGGTGAATTTTAAAAATGTATACAAGTATTTGAAATAAATTATTATGAAAATATTTAAATAAATAGAGACATATGCCATAATTTTCAAAACACTTTAACATAGTAAATTTATCTGTTCCTTCCATCTAGTCTACAAACTCAGATGGAAAAGCTATGGCTTCTATAGAGTAACAATATTCCCAAAGTCATGTAGAAACAGAAACTCAATCAATATTCAAATACAGGACATCTATTCATTAAATAAACATTCATGTATACCTATTATACTTTATGCTACAATTATGCTTATGACAAGGCAAAAATTTTCTTATTATATCACTGCATCTTTGAAGCACATACTCTAAATAGGACAGAAAGATAATCATTTTTAAAAGTCATCATCAAATGCTTTTTTCTTTTCCAAACATCTCAAATACTGGGTTCAGGCATTCGAATTGTTTGAAGTTCAAAATATGAACTCAAATAGCATTAAATGATCATTTATAAACACCTCTGAAATATTAGTGTATTTATTTGACATGTGGAATTATAACAACTTCAATAGATTCATTTTGATTTGTGGCTAGGTATTAGTAAATGTAAACATTACTCTTAAAATGACTAACTTTTTAACTTAGGAATCATACCTGTGATTTTCCAGTGGAATCCATAGTAACACCCATAATTAGATTTTGTAACCTAAAATAAAACATCCTGTTTTGTTTTATGTAATCAATGTCCATAGCTGACAGGAAAGATATATCAATAACCTTGTCATTTATGTTAAGAGGAGTAACTTGCTTGTTTTCAATGATCCAAATAGAAGTAATATGCAGGTACAGAATGTCATAAATAAATAAAATAAATCACTTTGCTTGTTAAAATCTAATTGAATATAGTAGGTACATTCAGTAGGGCTTTGTGAGTTGCCTTCATTAGGGAATTAAGGGGAAAAATGTAAACTCTAGGTAATTATAAGGTTTTGACAGATTTTTGTTAAACTAAGCCTTCTTTCCTTGTTACTTGGTTCTCGATACGCTGCTTTTCAATCTTGGCACAAACTATCCAACCCACTAACATCCAGGAGATTTTAATAATTTGTGCCTTGAAACATTCCTTGGATATTTATTTTTATTAATCCAACCATTCACTCCAACTCCAATCTCCAGTTCACTCACCAAGCTCTTTGCTTTATAATTCTGTAGAACTCTGGCTCCATAAATCCTCAGAGCTTGTGATAGCTTTCAGTACCATTCTTCAACATGGGAGTGTAGCTTTGAAACTTGCAGGTTCCATGAACCTCTGGATCATAATGTGATGGGTAAGGCCAGCTGACTGCTCCAGGCCAGGCCTCCCTGGGGAGTTGCGCCCTCACAGATTCACCAGGACCCACTTTTGCTGGTTCAGACATTCATTTTTGTCAGTGTTTCCAAGTGTGATCAGTCTCTGATTGTCAGTGATCATGCTTAGAACACATTGCTTTATATGCTAGAATGCTAATAATTTACACCTGGGTAGAAGAACTTGGCATCTGCTTACCATAGTCCATTCCAAGTGAGTAGGCTTATTCAAATAAATAAATAAAGATCAGGAGATTGGCTAGTGAATATTGCATTATACAAGAGGAGTAGACTACTTTTTGAGAGTTTCTATATCCTAACTGAAAACAACTTGTTTCCACTGTAGAGAAATTTTTATTTAAAGGAAAGGAATTGATCATTAGGAATATCATCTTCCTCTGAAGACACTGAGGAAAGTAACTAAATTCTTACTCATCATACTTCAATAATCCCCTTTTGTTGCATTTAGCATTATTTCCCTGCTTTTTCTTTCAAAATATATGTAACTTTCATTTTTTATCTTTAGTAGATTTTTAAATTATGATAGAAAAACTTCATTAACATTATAAAAAAGTTTTGTCCAAATTATATCATGAATTAGTTTTGTAGTTTCTCAAAGACATAATTCTAAATATTGCTTCACTTTTTATCCACCTTTTCCACTCATTCATTCAAGAATAACATAAGGTATTTTGCTAGCTTAAAACAAGGAGAATAATATATCTTTCTTCTTTCTGAACTTTCATTCAATTATTTCCTTTAATTTCCTTGGTTAATTATTAGACCTACTTGGAATGCAAGTTTGGACTTTTATCCTCCCACAGTCTATTCTGGCCTGGGTCAATTCCAATATTCTAAAGAATAACTAAGTTGATTCTAGGCTTATGTTCTAAAGTTTTGTATAATAGTAGATGATGTTTCTGGATCTGAGCTGTCAGTCGGCTGTCTTTTGTAGCAGAAAAAAATGAATGCTTCAATAAATCGTCAAAGTCTGTTCCAGTATGGAATTTTCTACTAGCTCTGTTTCTGGAGTTAAGCAAAAGTGGTCAATAAAGTCATGGGGTTAGTGAGCTTTAAAACATGAGCTAAATATTCCAAAACATTGACATATATTATTATTATATATGCATATATTATTATCAAAAACCACAGAGAATTTGAGGGATACAAAATCTGGTCATTCTCCTAATTTTCCTATCCTCTTAGTTCTCATAATTATGATGAGTTTTTAGCATTATATTTATGTTTTGTATATCTTAGTCTATACTAACTCTTTTATTAGAATTTTATTTTTTAAATGGAACATATCGAATGGCTTTATATTCCAAAGTCATATTAATTCCTCATGAATGAAGATGGATCAAAAATGGGCATATTTGGCCAGTTTTGCTCACTGTATTGAATAAGGTTGCCAAAAAGTCAAGTAGGAATGCTCTCTCAACCTTGATAATGGTTGCAAAAAAGTCATCTCTTCCTTCAGAATTGTTGGAGTGTGATTGCTTTTTCTCCATAATTTGAAAGGTGAGTCATTATAGTCTTCAATATAGGGGAAAGGACCAGACACACTGCTGAAGAGATGATTTAAAGCTTCAAAGTATAGTTTGAACCTCAATTTGCACAATATGAGATCTAGACTAGTGACAGTCCATCAATTTTAGAGATCTGACCCAGTTGTAGGTTTCTAATTATGGGTTTCTAAAGAGGTTATCATGATAATGAGATCACAGAGGATAGAATAGTAAATAATTCATCTTATTATACTGAGAGTATACTTTCTAAAAAATGATTAATACATAAATCAATTATATTACATGGTAGGTACAAGACATAATGCATAGGTGTGTTTTGTCTTTTTTAATGAAACATAGTACACAAGTGCATTTACTTATTAAGAAAGATAAATTAAGTAATTATTAGCACTATAAACAGATTCCTGGCTAACCTCTAATAATTAAAACTTTAAGCACATTAAAATATAGTTCAATTTAGAAAAGCTTGATTTATATATTTATTTTTTAGAAATATACCAATTTTCATAAATATAATTCAGAAATGAATAGAAAGCATGCTTGTTTATGATGTCCTTGGTCTAGTTTTTTTGTTTGCAATTATACAAACCTCTGATTTTTATCTAACAATTAATAATGTTTTGTTTATTTTATATCTTTTGTGGAAAAATGTTGAAATTTATATATACAGCTATCAAGAAGTTTACAAATGATAAATTTTCAGAAAGAGAAATATAATTTAGGCTTACAAAATCCTTGTGAAATATTTTTGTTCCAATTTTTACTTGTTTGAAGGTTCCCATGTTTGATAGAGAAAACCTGTCTACTGAACCTGCCTCCAATAAGGTAGCAGAATTATAATTTGATTTCACCCTTGCCTGTAACTGATGCTCCACAAAAATTAGCAGAAGAATAAGGACACTGCATCTTTTGAAGCAATCTTTGATTTGTCTGTGATACTCCTTTGTGTCTGTCCACAAGAACAAAAAATATCAGACTAGTTGGATATTTAAGGAAAGAAATTGATCTCAATAGGCGAAAGATGAACTCAGTGTGTACATTTTATTTTGTTTGGCATTGCCTTTAGACAGAGAATAGAGAAGATGGCAGCTTTTGCCTCATGGTCCTTGAAACTTCTTTCTGATTGCTTTCAAAAAGACACCAAGCCTTCAAAACCAAAAGATTCATTTATTCACTCACTCTTTAGTCAACATTGATGGAATACCTACTGTTGTGTCCATGAGCCCTATGCTGACCTGTCTACTGGAAACAAAATTGGGGACTAAAATTGACACACTTTAAATAATCCAAACTGCTCAAAAATATTGCACCTATGAATCAATTTTAGTGTTTTTAGGGAATTACTTAACTACTGGGCTTTCTAAGTTCAAGTTTTAGGAAGGCCCTAGTCCAGGATTTAGAAAGTCTGAAATCTATGAATAAAAATGAATACTACTAAATATTTTATATCCTTAGATAAAATATATAACTTATTTCTCTACCAGTGCTGAGAAAAATTGACAGCATTTAATGGAAATTTTCAATGCATTTTCTGTGTATTCACAAAATATAAGAAAATGTGATTTGTTTCTGATTGTGATATTATTTTTATAAGACCAAAGAATTATACGTTCAAATGTTGCCATTCGATTTACTACATAACAGGTTTTTTTCTATTTAATATAGAATCCAGGTAGAGCTTATGTGAAAGGGTGAATAAGAAATTGTTTGACATTTACCCATTCAGTAAATGTTTATTGCACTTATTCAATAGACTCAGCACATAAGCAGAATTACTTTTTTAAAAAGGGAGAGATAGAAGCATTATAAAATGGTGTGAAAGTAAAGCTGACATAATTTGTGAACATAAACTAAACAACCAAGGAGCACGTGTAATGGGCATACACAGGAAGCATAAGTCCATGTTTTTCTTCAACTAAGAAAGTGTTCACTTCAGACTTAGTCTGAAAAATGTACTCTTTGTGTAAAAAGCTGGCAGGAAAGAATCTCTCCCTTTGTAGTAGCAAAAGCAGACCACAGAGGCAGCAAGTAAGAGAGACACAGAACAGAGCAGTAGCAAGATGAAAAGACAAACTCTTCCTCAGTATAAGTAATCAGTGGTCTATGTTTTGCTGAGCATATTAAAGGAAGGCAAGACCTAAGCATAGAGTTTATAATAATCTGTGCCTTATATCAATGTTGAACAATTGTATAAACACACGGCGAGAATTTTCTGCAAGTAAAGAAAAGCATCAGTGCAGATTTTTCTCAGAGAAGAATAGTAAAGTGATTCCACAAAAACATTTTAGCAAAACTT
Source organism: Cheirogaleus medius (assembly GCA_008086735.1). Lineage (NCBI taxonomy): Eukaryota > Metazoa > Chordata > Mammalia > Primates > Cheirogaleidae > Cheirogaleus > Cheirogaleus medius. The sequence continues at coordinate 78,275,623 of VBSM01000272.1, forward strand.
GGGTAACAAAAGAACTGAGAGACAAAATTTCCTAGACTCAAAAAGGAAAGAAATGATTTTCCCTAGTTACTTAGTAAGGAGAGTTAAAATTAGTTTTAAAATTTTAATGTTTATTATTTCCCGAACACAATTATTTTTATGTTACTTATGATCTACTAAGCTGTATCATATTTTCACTCCACAGGATAGTGCAATTACTTTTATTATATTCATATGCACCTGTTTTAAATAACTCTGGATTACTTTTCACTGTAATCCTGGGATTCTATGTCGTTGAAAACAAAACAACATGAGATAAGGACAAGTATATGCATATATGTATGTAGGTGTTGTCAAAGACCAGCTTACCTGGAGACAAATAGAATGAGCATCTATAAGAAAAGGTTAAATAAATTAGAGTACATTCATTGCATGAATATTATGCACCCATTAAAAAGAACAAACTGGATTTATAAAATTAGTTTCAAAGAGTTAACCTAGAAAGTATTTGCAGGTGAAAAAGCAAAGTACAGGAGAGTATAATGTGATTACATTTTTATAAAGTGAGTAGTGAACCCAAAACCCTTTGGATGTATATGTGTGTACATATATATGCACACATTTATAGAACATTTATGTAAAATTATATAAGCATGAAGAAAAGAAAGAAGGGTTCATATTAGTTGGTTAACAGATTTCTGAGAGGAGTGGAGATCAGAAGGGTGCTGTGTTGAAGATAAGAAAAAGGAAGAAGAGAAAGCCAAAGCCAAAAAACAGGAGAAAGAAAGGAAAAATTGTTCCTTAAAAAAATCATCAATCTTACAACATTGTTTATATATTTATGCATCATTATATATTTGTCTATGTGTAATAAGAAATTTAAAATTTTGGTTGAAAAAGATTCTGGTTCACAGTGTAATAAAAATAATATGTGACAGTCCACATACAAATCCTTTTTTGGTTCCTGAAGTTTGAACTTCACTGCAAAAAGAATCCATTCAATTGCTATCATCCACCCTGCTGCATTAATGGCATATACAAATTTGTAAATGTAATTTGAAATTATTTCTCAAAATAAATTTTGTAAACAATATTATGATACTTCACAGAAAAAAGCAATATATTCAGATAAATCTTTATAAATAAATGTCCTTAATATTTTGTAATTGTGATAGTGTGAGGAGCATAATTTAAAACTAAAATATACTAATTTTAAGGTCCAAATAAGGATACTATCAATATTACTAGTTAGTATTTGGCTGCACTAGGTAATTTTTAAAATAATTTTGTTTTGAAATGTAGTAATAAAGAATATATAGTATAGTTTTTCTTTCTGTAGTTTATTTTCAGGTTATATTAAAATAGTTTTGTTTGACTAAAGCAAAGATTCAGTATTTTATACACAATGCAGGAAAATGCCTTTTTAAAATAATGAGTTATTGAAGAATAAAGGATGCAGTTAATATTTTTAGAAGTCCTTTGATATTTTGCTTTAATGAAATAAAGTATTTATAATTGGCATAATATTGTATAGAAATACATTTTTAAACCTTGAATAATTTTTTAGCTCTTGGGAACTATGATATCTTGAATGAGTAGCAAACTTTTTTTTCAGTCTGAGAAAGGTATATTTTGATTTAGGTCCAGCAATTCAAAAATTTTAACTTTCAAATTAGTTAGGTTAAATTGTGTTTACACACTAGGCTATTGTAAGTGTAAAAATTATCTTTCTCTAAACCCAATATATTCTACAAAAAATAGATATTTGGACAACAGAAAATGTAAATTTCAAATATAGACAAGTATATTAGTGAGCACACAAAAAAAGGAAATTAGAAAATTTTAGTTACCAGTGATATTTTACATTTTTGATCAACCTTCTTTCAACTCTACCTAACAATGAATTTATAACAATTGTCGAAGACTCTGGGGAGATAAAATTCCCTCAGGTTGAGAACCATTGCACTATACACTGCCTCACATTTGATAACCAATCTATTAATGCACATAAACTTGAGTATTTAAAACTTTTATTAGATCAATTATTTTGACTTTTTAGAGTATTAGGACAAGATAAGAAAAGGTATTTTAATGGCATTGCTATCTCTTTTTTTTTTTTTCTCATAGCACCATCAAATCTTCATATCCTGTCCTGCCTACCTTCAAATTCTGGGTTTCAGACATCCTAAGCTACTTGTTGTTTTCTGAATGCAAGTCATTTTTGTTTGTTATCTCTTCTCAGAATGGCTCCTCTCCCATCTTTATCTAGCTAACTCCTATTGCTCCTTAGGACTCATGTTCCAGAGTTGACACCCTAATAACACGAGTTCCTCATATGCTCTTATGTATACTGTGCATACTTCTGGCATAGCATTTATCACACTACTTGTATTAATGCCAGGTGTTTTTGCCCTAAACTGTAAATTTATTGAGAGAAAATTGTATCATCATTTATATTCCACTGCCTAGCATATAGTAGATGCCTACTTATTGAATGGATGAAGATTAGAATTGAATTATTTTTTGTTTTGCCATTATTTCCAATTTTTTAAAGTTTATATCCTTTTTTTTATTTTAATAAATTTCGAGGGGATGGAATGGTCTTTTTGTTACATGGATGAATTGCATAGTGGAGAAGTCTAGGCTTTTAATGTACCTGTCATCTGAATAGTGTACACTATACTCAATAGTACATCCTGTACCCCTACCCTCTCCCTTTTGAGTTTCCAATGTCCGTTGTGTCATTCTGTATGATTATACATACTCATCGCTTAGTTCCTACTTATAAGTGAGAACATGTAGTATTTGGTATTTTGTTCCTGGGTTACTTAGGATAATGGCCTCTAGTTCCATCCAAATCGCTGCAAAAGATATTATTTCATTTTTTTATCGGCTGGGTAGTTTTCTATGGTTTGTATATGCCACATTTTCTTTATTCATTCATCAGTTGGTGGGCACTTGGGTTGGTTCCATATATTTGCAATTGTGAATTTCTCTATAGTAAGCATACAGGTGCAGATGTCTTTTTTTATAAAATGACTTCTTTTCTTTTGGCTAGATACCCAACAGTGGGATTGCCAGATTGATAGATTGGTAGATCTCCTTTTAGATCTTTGAGAAATCTCCTTACTATTTTTCACAGAGGTTTTACTAATTTAGATTCCCACCAACCATATATAAGTATCCTCTTTTCACCACATCCATGCCAGCGTCTATATTTTTTGTTTTCTTAATACTGGCCATGCTGACAGGGGTAACGTGGTGTTTCATTTTGTTTTTAACTTGCAATTTCTTAATGATTAGTGATGTTGAACTTGTTTTTATGTTTGTTGGCCATTTTTTTCCTTTCTTTTGAAAAATAACTGTTCGTGTCTTTTGCCTACTTTTTTAAAAATGTATTTTTATTTATTTCAACATATTATGGGGGTACAAATGTTTAGGTTACATATATTGCCTTTGCCCCACCCAAGTCAGAGCTTCAAGTGTGTCCATTCCCCAGACGGTGCACACTGTACCCATTAGGTGTGAATATAACCATCCCCCTCACCCATCCTAGGGAAAAACAAGCACCACATGTACTTGCCCGCTTTTAAATGGGATTATTATTATTTTTTCTTGCCGATTTGTTTGAGTTCCTTTATAGATTCTGGATATTAGGCTTTGATGTATAGCTTGTGAATATTTTCTTCCATTCTGAAAAGTGTCTGTTCACTCTGTTGACTATATCTTTTGCTGTGCAGAAGCTTTTTAGTTGAATTAAGTCTCATATGTTTATTTTTGTTTGTGTTGTATTTGCTTTTAGGGTCTTAGTTATATATTCTTTACCTAACCAATGTTGAGGATATTCCTATATTTTCTTCTAATATTTTTAAGGTTTCATGTTTTACATTTAAGTCTTTAATCCATCTTGAGTTAATTTTTGAGTATGGTGAGAGTTAGGGATATAGTTTCACTCTTCTGCATGGGACTATCCAATTTTCCTAGCACCATTTTTTGAATAGAATGTCCTTTCCCTAGTGTATGTTTCTGTCTCCTTTGTTGAAGATCAGTTGGTTATAGATATTTGGCTTTATTTCTGGATTCTCTATTCTGTTCTGTTGATGTGTCTACTTTTGTACTAGTACCATGATGTTTTGGTTATTATTGTGTTGTAGTATCATTTGAAGTTGGGTAATGTGATGCCTCTATATTCTTTTTGCTTAGGATTGACTTTGCTACTTATGCTCTTTTTTGGTTCCATATGAATTTCAGGATTGTTTTTTCTAAATCTGTGAAAAATGGCATTAGGCTAGGACCCACACTGCACTCTCCTTTTAGTTTTACCTGCATGGGCTCCATCCTCTCTGAAGATCAGTTCACAAATCTCTCCTCTGTGCCCCTGAACAACATGATCAAGTCCAATGGACCTGTCCTCTGGCCCCTTGAGTTCAAGCACACTGATCCCGAGTTGCCCACAGAGTGTCCAAATGGGCTAAATGTCACTCTGCTTTAGTCCAACCATGGAGTAGGTGCAGGCAGCAGCTCAAACCAGCCAAACTCACCATCTACGTTGCTACAGATTGTAACATAGCTTTCCTGCCTAAGACTCCTCCTGGAATCCTGCCCAGGACTCCTCCCAGGACCCCATCCAGCATGGAAAGTGGAGCAGTGAGGCAGGCAGCACCCGGAGGGCCAGCAGGTGGGAAGCTCTTGGTCTGAGCACCCCCTGGTCTGCTTCAAGTTTTTTAAGGGAAAAGGCATAAGCTCCACTCTCTGTGGAAGCCTGGATGTGGTGAGGTCACCAACAGAGGGGAAGCAGCCATTCCCAAGAGCCCTGGTTTAATAGTCCCTTGGGGCACCAGTGCTGACTCATGTGTGAACTGCCATGGCTGCATCAGCAGCAGTGGGTAGGGGAGGGGAGGAAGAGAAGTAGATTTTGAATGGAGGAGAGCTGGCACTCTGGTTCCCTTTGTCTAGAACCCCCTTTTCCCCCCAGTGTGCTACACTCTCCTAACACCTGAGAAGGCAGCCCTCCCTGAATGTCTAAGCTCTGGGATCACATAGTTGACCCAGGTCCCACTGGCCTCCTATGGCTACTGTAGTCCAAGTGGGTATTGGGGAATGTTTTTGTGTGGTCCAGTGACAAGACAACTGAAGGGCTGAAGCTCTCTGGACAGGATAAAGGTACACAATGGATGAAAAAATATGGTGCCCACTGCCTCAACCAGGGTCTGTGATGAGGGGGAATGACCCCAAGGCAGCTGGCAACCTGGTGCTAAGTTCTCAAGAAGTTTTCAGTTCAGCGTTTGTGCTTGTGATGGTAGAGGGGCTGTCTGATAGCTTGGGAGCCAGAAGACTGCCAGAGGTGTGAGGGGAGAAAAAATAAACACTTTCACTTACTCTTACCCCAAAGATGCAAATTCCTCCAGGGTTAATCTCTGTAAAATTCTGCTATTTTTAATTCTGCTCCACAACTGCTTCTTCCCATGAGATCTCCTGTAGGTTCCTGATCTCTTCCTTCAGAATTATACCTGGGCTATGCTGTTTCACCTGAAACTTTTCCTTTTTTCTGAGATGATCTGGCAACTCATGTCTCTAGTGAGCCATCTTTCCTTGATGATTTCACATTTATACCTAAAATTGAATTATTTTTGACACTTAATGAAGACCAGTTATTGAATGATTTACTCCCCCAAGAAAAGTTTCTAAAATATAAGTTTAGGTTAGCATATAGCACATGACTTCTTGAGCACACATTCTTGTTGACTGGGTGACTATGGGATAACTAAAAACTCTAAAAATCTTATCAATCTTGGAAATGCCATGTAGAATAAAAAAAAGTTTTGAGTGTCCAATCTCAACTTTGATACTTGTAATTGCTGTGTGACCTTTATCTACATAATCTAAAAATGTTAGAACATTATTTTCTTTATATAATTATACCCATGGGATTGTATTAGGAATTGAATGAGATAATATTCACAAAAAGCTAATAAGTTCACTTTCCTATGGGCAGGGAGACCATATATTTTGTTGTATAAATCAGGATATTTTGAAAATGAAAAATATAGGGACAAAAAGAAAAAAAACTGCGCTAGTTAGGAAGTACCCATGCTAGAAGAAACCCAATAAAAAGAGGTACTATTCCTAGGGAAGTGACATTGTGCTGCATCGTGATTACCATTGGTCACTCACTCTACCATTAAAAAAATACATAATTATGCCTCCTTTTCCCCCAGGTTCACCATTGTCATAATTCTTAAGTTTTATACCACTAAATATAGCTGAAATAAAAATAAATTCTCAGCTATACCTTCTATCATTATGAAACTTATAATAGTTGCTAATACTGTACACTGGCCTTTTTAAACATTTTAAAAAATGTAAGTTGCCTCTATAGGTGTGTAGAACACTGTATATCCATGGAGATTCTATTAGAAAAAAAAAGTTGGCTTCCATCTACCTCTGCTTGAATATGTGTTATGTTGGAAAGGATGTTATATCTCAGGCTCACAAAAACTCGATTTTCATGGGTGAATGTCTCTGTGATTAAAATGTGATATATATTAAAAGTAAAGATAATTACTTGATTATATACTGTATCAAGCAGGCACCTTGGTTTGTGTTGGACTAATTAAACAGTAACTACTCTTTAGAGATCTAATAGCTACAGTTAAAAGCTATATCAACCAGAAGCTGAGAGGGCAACCTGAATTACCACAGCCTTATATTAAAATTAGGTACTTTTTCAGTAGGGAGAAGTGTGGTCAAAATTTATGATATTACCCTTTAAAAATACACTTTTACATGACTTTTAATATTTGTAATTTTATGTTACTATTGTTGTACACTTTTATATGTGTGCAATATATGTACATGTGGGTCCATCTGTGAATATGTTCAAGCATTATTGACTGAAGTAGGATAGACTCTAACTCTGATGTATATAGTGTGGGTAGTAAACTTTGTTCTTTGCATTTTATGTAAAATCATCATCATCACAAGTCAAGACTATAAAAACAACATGTTAATCTCATAATATACAATCATGGATCTTAACATTCAAAATGCTTCCCTTCAATCCAAGTTTTTAGTTTATAATATGTATATAATAATAATATATAATATATTACATATATTATACTATGTTATATATAATATGAATGTATTTCTCTTTTTAAAGTTATTCTCATGATTTAAATTTTAAACAAAATTTATAAATAGTTCTAAGCATGTTTAAGGAGATAACTTTTCCAAAAGGAAATCAAGCAATTCATGATTGGTTCAATCTTCTTACAAATATAAAGTTGCCTTCACAATACTAGTACCTGGAAGTCATGGATAAGAATCGAGGGTCATAGATATTTAAGGATATTTAAAAATATTCTGTGATATCATTGGAGACTTGCTCTAATCCTGCACATTTAAGGATGAGGACACAAATCACAGCTCAGAAAATCAATGCACATGATACTGACCATTACAGCCTTCACTTATTGGCCTCACCAATGTGTGAAAGATAGCAACACTCCTCTATTCCCTCCCTACAATGAATCTGGCAACCTTTCAGCTGAACAATTCTGAATATAGACATTTTCTTCTAAGAGGAAGAGTTGAAGGAAAGAGAAATATAGGAGGAAAAGAAAAAATTATGTACAATTTAGAAATATTTCATTGATTCAAAGCTAATTATTGGTGAATAATTTAGTTATTATAAAGAAGGACCATTCTGTATTTCAATTCCAATGTAAAGCTCTATTTAACTCAGCAATACATCCAGATCCCACTGCTACCTTTAGGTAGCCATGTCCCAAATTCCTTTTAGTTACCACAGTGAGACTGCCATATAAAGAATGACTGCAAAGAAAAAAAGAACCAAGAAAAAATATCACATTTAATGTTCTTAGTTAATAAATAAAATGAAATATATTCTATTAGTTGAATAGGAGGTAGGTAAAAGGTGACATATAACTCTAAAATATATTGTTATAAATATAGCTACACAAACTTCTTATGAAGAAAACACTTAGTTTTTACATCTTATGAGAGTAAAAATTTTAATAGTTAGCAAATGGATACCATGTTGTTAAAACCATTTGTGACAAAATAGCAATAAGCAAAAAATGGCATTATATGGATAGCAATAAATATAATGTAGAGTGTGTCATTTAGGATAAATATCACAATAGTAATCAAATGAACAAAGAAAGACAATTTTATTTATTATTTGCATTTTTACTAAATGATATCAGGGCTTAATTGCTTTCTAATACTTAAAAAAGAACAAACTTAGTTCATATTCCATTTGTATATTGAGGAAAAAACTTAATGGTTAATAGAATAGAAAAAAACTTTTTCTAGCAAAAATATTTTTGATAATTTTCTTTTTGACTGACATGAGTTAATTAACTCTATTTTATTTTATGATAATTTGTTCCCTCAATAGAATAAGACTTATAAATATCACATATTATTTTTATCGCTATTAATTTTCATTCAGGAATCTCATCAATTATTCTACAGTATTCATATAAAACAAAATTCCTAGTTCCCAATGTCTTAATGTACCAATGAGAAAACTGAAGTCCAGATAGACCATATGACAGCCCAAGTCACAGAGCTAGGAAGTGACTGAGATTAGAAGCAAGGCAGACTGTTCCAGAGTCTGGTTTTTAAACCATACTGCTATTTTGATTGTACCTAGAGTATCCTATATTTATTTATAGTATCCTTCTAAGACAATACCATTTTTTCCTTTCTGCACACATATTTTTTATTCCAAAGGAAACTACTTTTCTACCTTGCATGTATGGAGAGAACTAAGTAAAGCTCTGAATGGGTACCTATCTGTAAAACTAATGTCATTGAAAGATGTGGGATTTTATACCCTTTCTCAAAGTATAATCTGTGACTTCTGTAAAACATAGTTGACAACTATATACTCAGTCAATAGCAGGGGGTTAAATAATATTCTCTTATGCTATTTAAAAAGAAATGTGTTATAAAACTCAGCTCCTCGAAAACAATAAAGTCTATTAAAAATAGATGGGTAAAGGAATTAAATAAGTCTAATTCCTACTCTCTATGCATTTCTTTCTTGATATGCAATTGAAATACTTTAAACTCAAATAAGTAAGCAAAAAAAAGTGTCATCCTATTTAAGAGACTGAAATCATACTTCAGTTAAAACCATATTAAAGTGAACTGATAGCCTTTGAATAAGAAAGTAAGCTGGCAAATATGTAATTTTTGGAATAACATGATTCATCAGTCTTAAAAAATAAAAATTACCTTGCTGTGTGTGAGCCTTACTGAGAGTCAGTCTCCCCAACTCCTCCAAAACAGAGAGAGAGAGAGAGAAAGAGAGAGAGAGAGAGAGAGAGAGAGAGAGAGAGAGAGGACATGTGTGCAAATCCTTTGTGTAAGAATTTATCATAACAGGATCTAATGGAAAATCTTTACTCTTTTTCAGTTTTACATATTAGTGTAGCAGGTGTAATTGGTTGTGCCATTAAGTCAGTTAAAACAAAGGACAAAAATATGCTTTCATATTGGAAAATAGTCTTTTTGCACAAATAAAGCTAACTTTACAATGTTCCAAAATCAGCTCAGCTCTCTATAAATTTAAATATTCTAGTATAAATCACACCATCAGTCCTTACATATTTCTAAAATTAACAAAAGGATTTTCAATCTGTTAAACTGCTTTTAAAACTATTAGTGAATGCTCCTATATAAATAAACACTTATTATACTAACATACTACTAAGTATCTAAATTACATGGGCAAAACAAAATGCAAAAATATTTGCCATGTCTACAAAACATTCTTGAATTCATTTAAACCTATGAATTAGCTAACCCTAAATTTTATTGCAAAGACTTTTAAAGTTGTACAAACAAAATAATTATTTTGTATGTGCTAGTCTGTTATTCAGCCAGCCCTAAATCTGTCTCTATCTTGACATTATATGCAAAGTTTATCTTTGAAATGTAATAAATGTCTCTTAAAATATGGCTTATTCCTTTATATAATCATATATCATGAATAGCAAATCATGTCTGCCAGAACAAAATAAATTAATAAAAAATTCGTTATTGCTTGGTTAGCTAAAATAACATTTTAAGGCAAATATTAGTACTGTTCATCATTATTAAAGAAGGATCATCTTCATAAATTATTTCTCATAAATGTCTGATACTTTCTCATTTTAAAGGCAAATCTGTGGAAAAGATACACCCATTTTATTTTATAAGCAAAATTAATCTGTATCATCGGTCTCTCTAAATTTATTAATAGTATTGTTATGTTGTAATCTCTTGAACATTTCCTTTCCTGTTCCTGAGAATTCATGCATCTTTTCTTCCATGCTCACAAATGAGATAAATAATAATATTCCCCTTTTATCTTCAAATAGTTAAGAAAAGTCAAACCAATATGTTCTATATTGTGCAAAGTTTTAAAAAATTACACACCAATAATTTTTTAAAATATTTTTTAAAGTATTTAAAAATTTAAAATATTTTTAAATTATTAATGTGTAATTTTTTTAAAACCACATTTGTAATGTATCCAAAGAAGAAAGAAGTTGCTTTAAAAACAAACAAAAACAAAAAGTAGCAGAACAGAAACTTAAACATTTTTGTAACCCAAAGACTAATCATCCATCTGGGTATATTGTATAAGATCACTTTATATATCATGTGGACAAAAATATCCTCATCTAAGCCCCTGCCTTTTATGCAATGTTATATGCAATGCTAGAGGCGTGAGGCTATTAACTTCCACTTACTTGATCTTCCTAGGATTAAAAAGAAACTTCTGGGTGCCCTGTGTATTTACAGTGCCCTTTAAGGTTCCCTAGAAGAGAGTCCCGCAACATCAGTTCACTGATTCCACTTCATCAATGGATAGGGCTAGTGATTTAAATTTAAGCAGGTAATACATATTTCCATAGTTAACATTTCTGGCATGCCTGGGCTAATGTCAAATGCTGATGAGTTTCCAATCATGTGGAATTAATTTCTGAAGAGAGGCTGGAGGATGACATCAAGTTTCATGAGGAAATCAGCTAAAAAATGAAAAGACCAGTACATGAAATCTTTCCCCCAATTTAGCACTGCAATGGCCTTTGATGATCACCTAGGGCTCTGCTCATGCAAGGAAAGTAATAACCAGAAACCAGGTTATTAGTACTGTGAGTGAGATAAATCATTCAAAGGTAAGAAATGCATCAGGTTATTGCACCTTCTTTTTCTAAGCTTGGGATTCTTATCACGTATAATAGAAATCACTGTTTAATTAATAACTTGTTAATAATTATCAGATATTGAAAATCCCATTTAAAAAGGGATTTTTATATTATGTGGATATTTATGATCTTCTCTAAAATTGTCATTAGTTTTAAGTAAGAGATAATGATGCTCATACAAATACCCAGAGGAAAACAGAAATGGATAGGTTATAATGGTTGAGTTATAAAAAGTTTTTGCATTTCAAAAATGTAATATAATATAGTCTCTGAATTTTATAAGTAACCATGTGAGGGCAGTAACCAGTTATGGGAAGACACTAGTCAAAGCATATAAGTTTCTTGTGATATCTCAGTTTGTCAATATGTAGTTTTTGCTAGTATGTGTAAAGGAAATAAAATAAACTTTTGATCCTTGGGGAAATTATAAAACCAGGAAAATATTTATTTTCAAAATAATATAGATATTTATATTTAATTATGAGTTTTATATTTATCCCTTTTTCATACTTTTTTTGTTAAGGTTTAAATGTGCTAAAGCTTTGCAACTAAATATCAATGGGATTTTACTATAAATCTATAATAGAAAATTCATCCTTTTTAAAATATTGGTCTAAGCAACTATTAATAACTTGCCACAGTCTGAGTCAGCTAACTGAATGGTGTAACATTTGTAAAACTTCTTTACTTATGTAAGTTCCCAGGTTGAATAAATTCTACACTCTGGATAATGCTGACTTCACTTATCCAGGCATAAAACTAGTCTATTACTAACATACTGAAGTACAGGATAAGCAACCTTTATGGAATCAACTGACAAGATCTTGGTGATTGACATTTGCTTGCAATGCCTAAGAAAAAAGGACACATTGGTTACATACTTTTGCTCTGAGGTCTCCATTATCTGATATTTTTAGATTTGTGACTCTCTGTTTCTTAAGTACTTAGTGCCATCTCTTTCCTAACCAGAGTTCCCACGTAGGATACCTCTGTAGCTAACCTCAAACTGCTTTTCTGGCTTCCCTATGGCCACTCACTTGGGAGACTAATTCTGAACCATTTCTAAGACTTCCTAGGGTCCTGCTCTTCTAGTCTCCACTTAGTTTTGTAAGTTCTAACCATCATCCTACATGAAAATCCACCATTTTTCACAGTTAAAGCATGAATGCAACTATCTTTGGTCATATTGGGTTCACAATTAATTCCACTCCCTGACATTACAAAAATAACCATGCTTTATGGGGATTACACATATTTCCTTTTTTGATTTTTATTTTTTAGGCAATCTAAAGTAATCAATATAACAATTTTCCTATGGCTTCCAAGTAAATGTACCTTCAGAAAAATATGAGCTCAAAATCCTCCAGGAAATTTTAGAACTTTCCCGTAAGCTAATACTATTTTTTATATAAAATAGCTCTTTATATCATCAGTACGGTCAGCCCTGAAGCAATTGTATAGGAGAATTTAGAAAAGAAAGAATACTATCATCCCAGTTATAAGTCTCCCATCATAGAGCTTCTCAAGGAAGCTTGTACCTATGTTTATTATGTTCTGTTCATTGGCATTAAAATATCTATTTCCTGTGATTTCTAAACATCATGTACTGACAATGATTAAACTGTAATTTTTTTTTTAAAAAAATGCATTGTTAATATTTTCCTAGTGATTACTCAGTTTGACTATCAATGATCTATTCATTTGAGCAAAAAGCTTAGTTGTAATTAATAAGAACTGCTTGCAAGGTCTAACACAATATTGATGGAGAAAAACCTCACCACTCTGTTTATCCAATACCATAATTTACCCAGATTTCTCTTTCTTTCTTCCCTGTTCTTTGAGGAAAACCAATACAATTACACTAATTTCAGACCCAATCTAAATACAAAACTTACTTACTATGATTTGGAAACATTATAAATCAATCACCATTAGAATGTGATTTTTTAAATTTAATTAATAATATTAACTACAAGCATGTGCCATCATGCCAGGCTAATTTTTTCTCTATAGTTTTAGTTGTCCAGCTAATTTCTTTCTATTCTTAGAGTGTGATTTTTAAAGAGTATAATACTTATATAAAATTCTTAGTGAAGAAAAATGATTAAAAAATAAGTGTACTAAAATATTATGGTAAGTGCTTGAAATGTTCTATTCTGCTTTTTTGTTTTCCTTTTGCTGTTTTATTTTTTACTTCACATGTTCAAAATTTTATACCTTAAAATATACTCCTTTTTAATAGCATAATCAAGATTTATGTCATATCTCTGGAACAACTGAAAATACAGTGATAGTGTGTGAATGTGTGTGTGCAGGTATGATTTTTCTTTTTTTTTTCTTTTTAAAAAAACCACCTTTATTGAGCTATAATTCACATTTCATACAATTCCTTCATTTATTTTTTTTATTTATTTATTTTTTTGAGACAGAGTCTCACTCTATTGCCCTGGCTAGAGTGCCGTGGCGTCAGCCTCACTCACAGCAACCTCAAAACTCCTGGGCTCAGGCGATCCTTCTGCCTCAGCCTCC
>VBSM01000272.1:78289461-78311340 GCA_008086735.1 Cheirogaleus medius
ACCTCGGCCTCCCAGAGTGCTAGGATTACAGGCGTGAGTCACCGCACCCAGCCCCAGGTATGATTTTTCAAACTTTTTCATATAAGGAGCATCATAAATTTTTAGATGGCCAGTCCATCCAAAAACAGAAATTCATCTATTTATAACAAAAATGTTGCCAGGCACAGTGGTGCATGCCTATAGTCTCATGCACTTGGGAGGCTGAAGCAGGAGGCTCACTTAAGCCCAGGAGTTCAAGGCCATAGTGTGCTATGATTGAGTCTGGAAAAACCACTGCGTTCCAGCCTGAACAACATAGCAAAACCTTGTCTCTATTTTTTTTGAAAAAGGAAATGTCTAATAATAATAAATTTTATGCAGTTGGCTTAATATATTTCAAATATAATGTTACCTTGAAACAACAAAACGATATATACTCAAAATACACAGTTGAACGTGAAAGCTATTGAAAAATAACTACCATAGAAATCTTCATGTCTGTAAAAACAGTATAGTTTCACATAAGTTGTATCTTTTACACAATATATCTATCATAATTTCCAAATTAACTAAATTTTTTATTATCTTCATGGAGATATATAATAGAAATAGAATATTTTTACTTTTGAGCATTTATTATTTTTGTTTTTAATATAACTTATTTATTTGTAAGTTTATATAATTTATTCTTTTTTCTTTTAAATAGATTCTATTTTTTGCAGTAGTTTTAAATTCACAGCAAAATTAAGAAGAAAGAACAGAGAGTTCTCTTATACCCCTCTCCCCACAAATGCACAGCCTCTCCACTGCCAACATTCAGCCCCAGAGTGGTACATTTGTTACGATTAATGAACCTATATTGACACATCATCACTTCAAATCCAGAATTTACCTTAGTTGTTCACTTTCGGTGTTAGACATTTTATGGGTTTTGATAAATGTATAATGACGTATTCACTATTTTAGTATCATACAGAATAGTTTCATGCTCTTAAAAATCCCCTGAGCTCTGCGTATTCATTTCTTCCTTCTTCCTCTCTATACCTGGGCAACCCACTAATCTTTACCTTCTCCATGGTTTTGCCTTTCTCAGAATGCCACAGAGTATACATACACCATGTAGGCTTTTCACATTGGCTTCTTTGAGTTAGTGTAATAATATGCATTTAAGTGTCTTCTATGTCTTTTCATGAATTTATAGCTCGTTTCCTTTTAGTCTTGAATACTATTCCATTATCTAGATGTATCACAGTTTATTTATCCATTCACCTGCTGAAGAACATCTTGCTCATTTCCAGGTTTTGACAATTATGAATAAAGCTGCTATAAACATCTATATGTGAGTTTTAGTGTAGACTAAAGTGTGCAACTTATTTGGATAAATACCAAGAAGTACCTTTGCTGGTCATACAGTAAGAGTATATTTACTTTTGTAAGAAACCATCAATTTTTTTTCTAAAGAGGCTGTACTATTTTGTATCCCCAGCAGCAGTAAATGAGAGTTCCTTTGGTTCCACATCCTGGTCAGCACTTGGTGTTGTCAGTGTTCTGGATTTTGATCAGTGTAATAAGTATGTAGTGGTATATCATTGTCATTTTAATTTTTATTTCCCTAATGACATGTGATAAGCATTTTTTCATATGCTTATTTGCCATCTATTTGCTATCCATCTGTATATCTTCTTTACTGAGGTGTCTGTTAAGGTCTTTGGACCATTTTTAACGGTCTTTTTTTTATTCTTGAGTTTTAAGAGTTCTTTGAATACCTTGATTAACAGCCTTTTATCAGCTATGTCATTTGCAGATATTTTCTCACAGTCTGCAGCTTGTCTTCTCATTCTCTTGACAGTGTCTTTTGGAGAATAGGACATTTTAATTTTAATGAAGTACAGCTTATCAATTCTTTACTTCATGTATTGTGCCTTTGATTTTTATTTTTTAGCCCAGCCAGAACACTTGTGTATGTGCCTTTGATGTTGCAGCCAAAAAGTCATCCCCATGAACAAAGTCACCAAGTTTTCTTCTATGTTATCCTTGAAAAGTTTTATAATTTGTGTTTTACATTTAGGTTTATAATCTATTTTGAGGAATGCTGGATGGAATGTATGTGCACCCCCAAAATGGTGTATTGAAACCCTAATACCCAATATGATGGCATTTGAAGATTGGGCTTTGGGAAGTGATTAGGTCATGAGGGTAGAGCCCTTATGATGGGATTAGTGCCCTTATAAGATGAGATCATTCACACCCTCTACCACCATGTGAGTATACAGTAAAAATATGGCTATATTCAAACCATATAGAGAACACTCATCAGATACTAGACCTGTTGGCATCTTGATCTTGGACTTTACAGCCTCAAGTACTGAGAAATAAAAGCTTATTGTTTAAGCCACCCAGTCTATAGTGCCTTAAACTGATATAGAATCCAAAATGACTAAAACAAAGGACATTGACTTTTCATACACATATAAAGAAAGCTTTCACATAATCAATTACAAATCTTTAATTACAAAAAAACTAAAAAAAAATTAAAAACACTTACTTTTAAATCACAATGATAATGAACATCATCAATAGCATATACATATATAGTATGAATTTCCAAAAAGGGAACTCTAACAATATTTACCCATATCACAGAGACATAAATATCTGATAACACAGTATAACTTTATAGTTAGAAAATAAATATTTACTACTAATGTCCAAAAATCAAAAAAACTTTTTGACTTAATACTAATTCAGTGACACATGAAAAGTTGTAATTTAACATTTTATGTTGTAGCAATTAACTTTAGCTTCCCTTTAGGATATAAAAAAGAGTAAATATAAACAAAAATTGTATTAAATTTTGGCATTTTTTCACTCAAGATGTTCTGCTTAACAACATTTAAGAACAAAATCGATTCAGCGATGTGCATTGCCTAGTACATATAATCTAAAGGATCTAGTTGTGAGTCCAACCACTCATCAGGAAGCTATTATCACTCTTCCTGAAATTTGTGCATCCACGGGATTCATAATACCTACAAACAATCAGAGGAATAAGTAAAGACATAGTGCAGCACTGACAATTTAGATCTGAAAACCCATTTCCTATAGAAAAAACTATAATCTCTATCAAATGATTAGCTTGCAAACCACCTCATACTATTTGAGAAGGAAATCTTTAGAATTGTTGGCTGTAACTATTTTGAAAACTCTTTAACTTCTTTGAAAATTTTCTCAGCAGGCGACAGATTTATCCTTACTATCTTTCAAACTAAGAAGGCTAAAGGGTAAATATCCTATTTCTCATGTACATGAAAGTATTAAATGTTGGAGTGAAAGCAATTCAAACCTCAAAGATAATTCCATCTCTTTTTTCTCATTATCATTTTACTTGTGCATTACTTTACATGCATCATTATATAAAACATTATTATGATAGAAAACATTTCTTAAAGGCAATGGTAACTACAATATTTATAGGGGGAGGCACATAGACTGGTAAAAGTGCTTCTGTGAGGGAAATTGGATGTCTTGAGCCTGATTTTATAATTAAAAAAAAAAAACCTATGAGTCTCTTTAATAATCCTACAAGAATAACTTTAAAAATTAATTAACAATTTCTGCTACCTTGTCCCAATACATAATTTTTGTCAAATGTTACCAGTATGACCAATAAACTAGTATAACTATAGTATAATTTAAATTTATTCATAATAAAATTTGTATAATTATATTTTAGTATATGGATATTATACCAAGTATATACATTTAAGAGATTTATTTATAGTAAGGAAGAATCCAGTTTTTCCTATATTCTTTGTTTTTATGGACCACTTGTAAAAAATTGCCCAACTCTTTACTGTAGACATTCAGGAAAAGATTAACTGAGAAACAGTCAGAAATAAGCCAGAATAATAAAATCTTTTGTGATTATGTCATATGAGAAATTATTGAGTGAATATGAAGTAAATCCACCAAGGCTTTCCAAGGGACAAAAAGAAGACCAATGGGTAGAAGTTAAAAGGAGAAATTTTTCCATATAACGTTTAGACTTTTTTAAAGTCATAACTCTTCACTAATATCTTGAGTTTTAAATTACCCATTACTAAAAATATCCAAGCACAAGCTAGATGACCATTTATTAGAAAGGATATAGGATTGATTCCCGGACATAAGATTGCATTAGGTGACCTGTAGGATATCCTAAAATTCTAAGATTAGATCAATTAAGTTATATATAGATATATTCTTAAGATTTTTTTGTGTGTAGTTTCATTATTGTGTGCTAAGCTGAAACACAAGATTCAAACAAGTATTAATGGATTATCAAATCATGCCCGAAGGTTTCTTCAAACTACATTCTTTTAGGCTTACATTTAATTAAAAATTAAAAGCCACTTTTAGCTATTGAATCCACTCTTCCATCAGAAAAAGCTTAGTAAAAGTAAGATTATTCACTTCTCTTGTTAATGTTCAGCATCAGTTAAACTTTTTCATACCATTAGCCACTTGCTCCCAAAGTTCTAATTCTAGACTCCTGTTTCATTTGCATAATACTTTTTTGCTTTGAGAATTGTTTATGGTAATACTTTTACATTTAGATAAGCTCAAAGGCCATTACAATTTTAAATGGATTTATAATCTATACATAGAAACAGTTTTTTCACTTCCTCTTGTTAAGGTGATATTCAAAATAGAAACTCTTTATTATGAATGGAAGATTTGGCATTTTTTATTGCTTTTATTACAAACTTGACTTCCCAAAATGTGCTCATACCAATGATGTATTCTTTGTGGTTAACATAATATGATCATCTGAACTGTTATCAATGTTTTATTTGCAAAGAAGATTATGAAAATGTCTGTAACAATATTTTTAAAGGATAGAGACAAAAGGGAGAACCCTGAAATTAAACGTTCCAAGAGGATTATATAAGAAATGCTGTAATTGTTTGTAAATTACATGTATTAATCTTTTGGGAGCTCACCTGTTGATGGATTGAGAAATAGCGAGAGTAAAAAGAATAAAAAATTAATATAATTAAAAAAGAAAATTATTAGTTCCACAAAGGCAGGCAGAATTCAGAATCTGATTTTGAGTACAGAAATATCTTTTATGGAGGGATGTTGAAGGATGCCAGGTGTAGCAAAAATTTGGGCCTATAAACCTTAAAAGGCATCGCGGAGATGGTTCTAGTTGAATGAGCTCTGATTTGACATTCAAGAGGCAATCTACCAAGTAATAACTATGTGAATTTTGCTGGGACAATAACTTCACATGCTTGTGCTTTTCTTTTTTTTTTTTCTCTCCAACATAGAAGAATTTGATCACTGTTATCAGTAAGAACAACAAAAGCCTGGGTCTTGCAAAGTTGTTAATTTTCAAATTATAAAAAAATTCTGACTTTATGAAAACCAGATTTTTAAAAGAGAATATATATATTATAAAAGTATACTAAATAAATAAGAAAAAGATGATATACTATGTGAATATTTATAAAAAGTTCCCTTAGTATGCTTTATACATAGTCAAAATATAACTACATATTAGCATTAGAATAAGAAAGTTTCTTTGTTCTGTGATTTGAAATTAATTTGTGGACAATTTAGAAATGAAAGAAAAAGCAGTTAGCAGTAATAAATTTTATAAAAATTAGAAA
The DNA here is from genome assembly GCA_008086735.1 of Cheirogaleus medius. NCBI lineage: Eukaryota > Metazoa > Chordata > Mammalia > Primates > Cheirogaleidae > Cheirogaleus > Cheirogaleus medius. Next base: position 78,295,095 of record VBSM01000272.1, read on the forward strand.
AATCAATTGAATTCATTAAAATTTTTAGTATTTAATTAGGAATATGAGAGATAGCTTTTCATTTTAGGAAATGCATGATTTTGCTAGAAAGATAAACTATATATGGCAAAAATAAACATTGTTCAGCAAGAAGCAATCTAGACAATATCTGGAATTTCAAGGAAAAAAAAGCTGACATTCCATGATATATCATTTAGCTTAGAAAAGAGTCATAATTGCTACAAAGTACTTTTTATGTAATCAAATAATTGCTTTTGATTATAACTATATCATTACTATGTTAAGAGATATCTTTACTCTTCTAGTTAATTGTAGTTCATTGCTAATAAGTAGACAAGAAAGGGAATTACTTTTGTATAAATCAAGGAATGAAATGTTCACTCCATACCCAATTCTTTTTGGTTTTAGACCATTACGATGTATTGCTTATCTAGTCAACAACTATTCTTGTGAGTATCTAATGTTTTCTTTTTCAGTGTTTTTCAAATTTAGGTCATTCAAATACCTTACATACACATCATCAACATAGTTTCACCGGTAGAGGGAGCCATTATCTACATAGTCATTTTTAAAATAAAGTATATTATGCTCATGAAAGAAACTATCATAGAATCTTAAAGTCAGTCTATCAATCTCTTTTAAAATATAAAACAAACAAATAAATTAATAAACCACCTAAATGGGTTTACTGCTTTTAGGCTTCAAAACAAATTAAAAAATTAAATTCATTGGAATTTCTTTGGAGGTAATAATAATATGAACACCTTTTACAATGTGATACTGTCTTTAATCTTGCTTCAAATTTATTAATAATACTAAAGGAGATATATACATAGCAATTATATCAACACTTGTTTTTTTCACATTATCACTATATCTATTTAGTTTCATTGTTTACTAAAAAAATAAAGTTCAAACTACATAACTTTAGGTGGCAGATTTATCTATATATATTCCATATTCATATTATCTAGTGAAATGAAAGGACATGGGCTAGCTTCTAAAAAACTAATGGATTTTTTTACACTGTGATAGTACATTAGGAATTCATTTTTGATACAGTATAATTTATTTAATAAATAATTGTTTGGTTTTTTTTAAAAAAAGAAATAGTATTAGGAAATCTGTGTTTGCCCAGACATATTAATAGCATCAATGTGATATTTAAAGTTTACACACTTATTAAAATATATTTAAAAATAATTATACAGAAACATCTAAAATTATTCACATATTTTTTGAATATGTGAATTGCACAGGTTGACACACATTACCTGTGTTTTTATAACATGACTTAAAATTACCTTATAATTAAAAATCTTTACACTCATATTCCAAATGCTCAATTTGCTTCCCATAATGATATATGAATTAACACCTATATTAATCAAAGAAAAGCATCCTGTGGCTATTTACTTTTACATGGTAGTTCATTAAAGATTGTAAATGATTCCTCACTTTTTCAGAGTTCTTACTATCCTTACTATTTAGCACAGCCCTTACTATCACAGTTGTGAGAGCTACACAAACATGGCCCTTGTTTGTATCGGACTTCATAGCCTAGATTAGTAGTTCAGCAAATAGGTATTAACACTGACATATACCAAGCACAGTGCTACTAGACATAAACTGTTAATACAGCACCTACCAAAACAAACCTCCACAACTTCATCTTTAACACAGTTTATGTAGTAAGAAATTAGCTAAGTTAATGTTCCTTGGTAAGGGAGGAGTCTATACTCTTGTCACTCAAAGTATGTTCCACTAGCAGCAGCACTGGCCTCTCCTGGGAGCTTGTTACAACTCTAGTCTCAGGCCGCATGCCAGAGCTACTGAACCAAAATCTGCATTTTAATAAGATCCCCGGAGTGCTTCAAATACACATTATATTTTAGGAAGCACAGGTACACACCACCTCTTTGTGAGATTTCTCCAGGACACAGGAGACACCTAGACTCTAGTGTCTCTAGTAATAATAAATACTTGTAACTTTGAAATTGGGTAGTTTTAGGAAGCCGCAAGAAAATTTTTTACTGTTTAGATTTTCTGTCAGTCCCAAGAAATTCTACTATAAATTACGGCTTAATGGTGTGACGTAAAGTGCTCATGTAGTTTTACATGCCGGATATAATTTTAAAATCACTGAGCAGTTATTTAGTCATTATCCTGTCTTTTTCAATAACACAAACATTTATCAGAAATACATCTATGACTACCATCCACATATTTCTTTTTGTGCTTTTTTCTCATGTGTCTCTAAAAGTTTGCAACAATCACTGTAACATAAACAGCTTTTATAATTGTGATATAATATGAAGTGAAAATATACCAGTGGTGTTAAGAAACTTCTTGCCATTATTGAAATAACTCAGTACATAAACTTTGATATAACAAACAGACAATGAGTTAAATGTCACTACCTGCTCCTTATGACTAGACGAGGCAATTCAGCCTGTGGACTATTGTGATTACTTGTTATTCCCAAAGAGGTACTCATATCTCTGCTGACAGGATAATCATCCTCGTATTCAGCAATTTTGGTGTCTGTTTATACTTGGCCAAATTATATCTTCAATGTCCCGAGCAATCTCACCTTTATTATGACATGAAATGCACAGACCTTAGAGCAAAAATCATGTTTTCTAGTTAGCTACCATTATCACAATCTCAGGAAATCACTGTTGCATCATTGAAGAGTGGGAAGAATCAACTGCTTTAATTACAGAAGAGTTGCTGAAACTGAAGTTCAGCAAGGTGAGGCAGGGAATCTTGCCTGAAGTTTAAAGCTAGTAGTTTACATCGTGACTGATATTCAAATTAAAGGTTCGTTCAGATTCACTTTCTTCCATACTCACCTCCAAGTTTGCATTTTAAAAACATGTGGATTTTATTTTCCCTTCAAAGCAGCCCTCTTAAGCGATCTTTGAGACTGTGAGAATGGGGAAAATGCTCCATACATCAGGCACAGTGGACATTTAGACTAATTTGATTGAATAAAGGTTTAAGTGTCTACCATGTTCAGGCTTGTGCTCAGTGGTAAGCTACATAGATGGGAAAGTTCCTCACTGCTCCTCACTGAGCTGATGTGTATGCTAAGGCTAAGGGTTGTCACCAGGCTGCACAAACCAAGCAATTCTCTCTGGTAGGAGGTTACAGTAGCCTGTCATCAAACCCTAGTGGGAGAATGTATCCCTTTCTCCCTTGTACTTCACACTTATACCTAGAGGACTGTACACACCCCTAGGAATTATACATTTTTTGAGCACATAAGCAGGTTTACCTGACTTAAATGTGGTTCCTTTGGAAAATAGTAGACCAAGGTCCTGTGCTGACTTGAGAATTTGCTTGAATTTGAGAGAAACAGACCAGGGAACTATTTAAATTCTGAGCATGGTATTGTGTTGTTAAGATTCCATCTTAAACCAGACTGTGTTTATCAAACAAGACCATCACTTTATACACTATTTTTCCAAGCATTGGGTTTTAAAAATTAAAAAAAGATTGACCTCATTCATTTAAGATGTATGTTTATTTGAAAAAATTTGTTATAAAATTGCAAATTTAAAAATCTAATGCTTGGACCTTTGATCTCATTTTTTCTTTCTCATGATAAAATGATTAGTAGCATGCATCAGCTCCCCACTCATATATACATATGAATCCTACTGTTTTTCAAGAGAATAAAATTATAATTCTGACCAAGAAAAATCATAAACCTCTTATTATATCATTTCACCAAAGTCAAATAGAAAGAGGATAGGAGGGAGATTGGCATTATTAGGGATTTTTATATCTAAAAAGTGCTTCAGGATGCTGAAGAAATTCCAGTATCTGCAACTAGGATTCTTGTGTTTTAAATCATTCTTATGTGTACATGGAGAACCAAGCACACATAGTTTAAACACTCTTCTCGCATAAAGGATGGGTGTTTGGCTGTAGAGGGGAAGGAAAAGAGGAGAAGAAAAAAATACAGACAGAAAGAGTGTAGAATGATTGCAGATGTACTGAGTGAATTATATTTTAAAAAACAACAGCACACATGTACATAGTGACAGTGCAGAAAATTTCATTTTTGATGCTGCTTTATCTCTGAACAAGTCCAAGTCCTCATTTCTCACTCGAAATCCTGCTTCAGCTCCCTGACTGGCCATCCTCCCACATGGCTCTCCCTAGTCAAATTCATCTAATAAATTGCTATGAAAGGCTTTTCCTAAGAACATAAGCTGCCATATAATTTCCTGGTTTTAAAATGCATTTTCTCTGTTGCTTGTCTATGGGATTAAATCCCACGTTAACCTAGGCTTTAAGGTCTTTTGTAACCCTGCTGCAGCTTCTGTTTCAAGCTTCATCTTCCTTACCATTTTCCCAGGCCTTGCCACCTGCTTTCTACAAGGTATAACCTCTGAGCTTTTCCAAATGGGATAGGTATCAGTTAATAACCATGGATGCTTTTCTCTCTACCTGGAATGCTCTCCTTCCTCCTTCTCACATAGCAAATCTGACTTGAAAGGGAGCTGGTGAGAAAGGTATCACTGTCCCTGATTCTTCAAGTCAGGTCCTAACTTTATGTTGTATACTTTACAACATTTGAACATATATTTGCAATAGTCACTGCAAGGCGATATTATAATAACCTGGCAATTATCTTTTCTATTTCTTACTCTCAAATTGAGAGGCCATACTCTACATACTTTTCTGTTTCAATTTTCATTACCAAACACAGTATTCAGCATATGGTTGTTTCTCCATAACTAATTGCTCAGGGGAAAATGAATGAATGATCCTAATCATATTTGGAAAGCACATTCATAAAATTAAATAGTTCACTTTTTTTCCAATTTATTAGCACAAAATTTTGTAGCTCAAATTATACTTCAAATTGTATGTAAAGGCACAACAATTAGTGCTTATTGGCTGTTTTTCATGTATGGTTTTAATGTTCCTTTTGACAGAGAAACAGTGTCATTAAAATGCCTTCATTCCATTTAGATCACTACTGGAGTATCAAGGGGAATTTTTTCTGCTATAAAAAGATAAATAAAAGTCACATTTGGTCCTTATACTTCTATGTAACTCTCTACATCATTTTCCACAATTAAAATTAGTAAAACTCCATTGAAACCATAAAATATCCTGTTATATCTTTCAAAATTGGTATACTTGAGGCACACTTTTGAATTATCATTTGCACCAAGTGCTTCAGAAATTTAAAATTAAATTAATTGGGATTATAAGGTTTAACCTACTTTCTTTATGTGCTATTATAGTTAATATTTAGTCTCAATGCAGTTTGCAAAGACTTGTTGATCCAGCCATGTAATAAAGGGGAGTATTAAACTTGCAGTTCATTTAATGTTAATGTAGACTCTAGAAAACCAGAGAATTTACCTTTCTTTGATCTCTGGCCACTCTGATTCACCTGAGTTATATAAATCTAGGCTAAAATTTCTTAGAAATTCTCTGCACAAAACTACCCTGTACTCTACAGAAAAATATGGCTACAGGTAATCATTACAGTGGCCCTCAAGTGAACATCACTCTCTTTAGATATTTTTGAACAGATGTGACCCCAATTCCACTGCTAAAGCACAAGGTTGAGTAGTAATGTTGAAAGGAGAAATCTTTTTCCTGTTTCCAATACTGAGGTTGAGGGAGTGTTCCATATTCCACCATTAGCTATGATTTACCCTATAGGTTTTTGTAGCTGCCCAGTTTTATATAGGGAAGTTCTCCTTTTTTCAGTTTGCTTATAGCTTTTCTCATGAAACAGTGGTGAATTGTTTTAAATGATGTTTTCTGTATCTATTGACATCATCACATGATTTTTTTTTAACTGTTAGCAGATTACATTGATTTTGTGTGGTAAGCCATTTTAGAATCCTGAGATAAAACTGAGCTCGTCATGGTGTATTGTCTTTGTTTCTGTATTGCTAGATTGTATTTTCTAATATTCTGTTATGTTCATGAGAAATATTGGTCTTCAGTTTTATTTTATTATAATATCTTTGTCTTGTTTTTGTATGTGGCTTATGTTGGCTTCAATAAGGCAAGTTGAAAAGTGTTCCTTCCTTTTCTAGTTTCTAAAACCTTTTCTTGATATTGGTATTAGAACTTCCTTAAATGCTTCACAGAATTTACCAATGAAACTATCTATGTCTGGAAGTTTACTTTTTTTATTACAAAAAACGTTCAATAGAAGATATAGGGCTACTAAAATTTTTCTATTTCTTTATTCATACTTAGTAAGTTGTGATCTTCAAGAAATAATTCCATTTCACATAAATTGTCAATTTTACAGGCAGAGTGTTGTTAAAATCCTTTAAATGTCAGTAGCAACTGTAATGATGATCCCTCTTTAATCGTGATACTGGCACTTTGCATTTTTTTCTCTTTCTTTTTTAACTTTCATGTTAAGTCTTCCTAGGGATATAACAATTTTATTAACCATATCAAATAACCAATTTTTGACTATTGCTTTTAGCTATTGTTTATTTTCTATCTCATTGATTTCTGTTATTATTTTATTTCTTCTATTAATTTCATTTTCACTTGTTTTTCTTTTTATATTTTCTTTAAGTGGCAGCATAGATCATTGATTTTTTTCACCATTCACTTTTTCTTATGTATGCATTTAAATATATATTTCCTTCCAAACATTGTCTAACTGACATCCTTTAAATTTTGAAATACCATGCTTTCATTATTATTCATTTAGAAATATTTTTAAAATATTCACTGAGATTTCTTTTATAAATCTGTGATTTATTTGAAAGTGAATTACTTAATTTATATTTGATGATTTTTCAGATTTCTTTTTGACATTGACTGACAATTTATTAGTTTCATGGCCAGAGAAAATAATCAATATGACTTTGATTCTGTTAAACTTATTGAGACTTGATTTATTGCCCATTCTCGGTGAATGTTATGTTGAGGACTTGCAATATAATTATGTAGCTTAAGAATTAATCTTAGGAGAAGGAGTACGTGCCCAGCCCAGAGTGGCGTGAGAGTCATACGCTCCAGCTTAGGTTCACCTAACAAACACGGTTGCTGCTTGAAGGCATAACAAAGAGTTTGAGCTTCTGTACGTAAGCAAATGTTTTCCAGCCCCACAGCCCTGGGGGTCTGGAGGCCACTTGATAAACATCTTGCCCTTATGGGTACTGCCTGAGCTCATTGGATGGCTGGTTAGCCAGTGACAGGTAAGATCCCTCAAGGAGGAACAACCTAAGACAGGCACAGCCACAGGGGGCCAGGCTGAAGGAGATGATAACGGAAAGTTTCCCTTTGTGGCTGCATTGCTTATCGATGCTTATCTCAACCTTTGGTTTATGGCCGTCACCTTAGGCAACCGCATTAAGACCCTGAGTCATGAGACATCTGTGTCCTTAGGCTACGTGTTCCGGAATTTATGGCCATTGCTGTAATGCCTGGGTGGTCACGTATAAGGAAATAACTTTGATTTTTAGGGTATAAAAATGAAACGACTGGTGCATTCGGCACTGCAGTCTTGTACCGTCTTTGTGTGTGTCTGTGTCTTTCTTTGTGTGTTTCTTTGTGTTTTGTGTTCATCCCCTGTCCTGCAAACGGGCCATGGAAATGTTACATGTGTAATTGAAAAGAATATGCTTCCTGCTGTTTGAGGGTATAATATTCTATAAATATCAACTAGTGCAGTGCTCAAATTTCTATAGTCTTTTTAAAAATATTTTTTAACGTGTTTTATCAATTACTGCAAAACAGATGTTAACGTCTCCAACTAGGTTTGGGCTTTTTTTTGGGGGGGAGTACTTTTAGGTGTGTCAGTTTTTGATTTATATATTTCTCAATATATAAATTATTAGATGCACACACATTTAAGATTGTTATATCTTCTCAAGTAATTCACCTCTTAGTAATATTAAATTTTCTTGCCCAACTGGGTTTCTATATGTTATCTATTCCTTTCAACTTACAACTGCCTTTTAACATTTCTTATAGCACAGATCTGCTATAGAAAAACTCTTCTTGCTTTTGCCATTCTGAAAATGTCTGTGTCACATTCATTTTTGAGGGATATTTTCTAGGATATAGAATGCAGAGTTAGTAATAGATTATCATCTCTTTAAGCACTAAAAGATGTCCATCCTTTATATTTGGCCTCTGTTATTTCTTATGTCAATTCAGCCTTTGTTATGGTCATTTTCCCTTGTATATGAGTCATCTTTTTCCTTTGGCTGCTTTCAAGATTTTACCTTTTGTTTTCAGCTGTTTGACTGTAACAGGTTAAGGTTGGTTTTATTTCATATTTATCCCTACTTGGGGATTATGGAGCTCATTTTATTTCTGCATTATGTCTTTCATCAATTTTGGTATGTTCTTTGTTATCATCTCTTCAAATGTGTTTCCTGTACCTTTATTTCTCATTTAGTTTTCTGCAACTCCAACTACATACATGTTTTGTTATTTAATATTGGCCTACAGACCTTAAATGCTTTTTTTCCTTTTTTAATTATTTTTATTTTCTTTTTTTGCTTCAGTTTGATTAATTTCTATTGACCTATCTTCAGGTTCATTGTTTCATTATTCTGCTGTACTCAATCTGCTAATATGCAGATGAAACTCTTCTTTGACATCATTTAAAAAGTTTATAGCATTGACGTTTTGCTCTTTTATATAATTTTTATCTCCTTCATAGAATTCTCATATTTTCCTATATGTTTCATGATATTCTTTTACAATTTAGTGAATTTTAAAAGCTTTGTCTGATAATTATAGTGCTTATATTATCTCTGAGTTTGGATAGTTTGTTTTTTGAGCAAGAATGGGTCATATTTTCTTGTTTCTATAAAAGACTTACAATTTTTTATTGGATGCAGAACACAGGTATAAAAGGTCAATAGAGAGTGAAATAAATGATATTTATACCTAGAAAAGGCTTGTGTCTTCTACCGTCAGGCCTTTGGTATGGGACTACATCAATCAAGTCTGTATTTAATCTCGGTCTTGACTTTGCTGTTGATTTTATTAGATTCAAATTACCTTCAGTTTCAAATTATTGATGGCCATATGATTGAGTACCTGGAGCAGTTATGGTGCCTCAGAGAGGATGCTTTTCTTAGCTTTCTGCCTCTCTCCTTGTGATAGTCACTATTACCAAACCAAACTGAGGTCCAGTCTCCCAACATAGCCAAGCCAAATGCTGAAGCCAAGCATCGCAGCAGCAGAAAGAGGTTTGACCCTTAGGGTGCCATGCAAGGAGAGTGAGTGGTACTCCCCCATGGCTTACAAGTTGAGGTTTTTAAAAGCAAGGGTACATTTCACACAGGCAAAATTGCAAATCAATACCTGGAAGTTATACATTAATCTGGCCCAGAAAGGTGGGATATTCTGAAGTGGGGTGGGCATAGATAGATTCAGAGATTCTTGGATAATAGGAAAGGAATGTTAATATGGGTATGACAGGCCCCTAGGGGTACATTTAGACTAAATAATGGTGGTCAGAGTTAAACTCCTCAGTTCTCCCTTATCTGCATTTTCCATCCCATGGAGGTTTCTGAAAAACACTTATGATGCCATCTTTTAGTTTCCATAGGGAACCAAAACACCCCGTGACTGGCTCACTTGGAGAACCATGGTTCTCATCGGGTTGCCAATTCACTTTTCAAGATTAGCCAAGTGTCTGGACCTTCTCCTGATGGAACTCAAGATTTGTCTTTATTTCCATGCTTGGGTGATATAGCAGGCCACTGAGAGGGGTCCCTGCTCAGTCACATTACTACTTAGTAATTTGTGTAAGGTCTGGAGTGTCTGTAGGTTTTCCTTTACTCTTCCTTCCCAGCCCTCAGACTTCCACAGGTGACACATGCCTGGGCCTCCTCAGAGGCTTCTCTCAGCCCTCATGCCTGCACTTTGCACATCATCTCTAGGAAAAAGTCTATAGAAAATAAATGGCAAGTAAGTGCAGGTTCTCCTTGAGTCTAAAACCCAGGGAAGATAAAATATCTTAACAATACACACTAGGTCTTTAAAACTGTGTCGTGTGTCCAATTGCTTTCATTTTACCTGTGTCTAGTGCAAATTCTTTCTCCTACTACTCTACCAGGGGTGAAAGCAACCATAGGTTTCTTATTCTTCAGAATGGATTGATCACATGTTTGAATTTTGGCTTGCTATGTTTTTTAAATTATCAGCTTTCTGAGGGGTCTTAAATAACTATCTGGATAACTAAGATGTCATGGTTTATCTAGATTTTTCTCATGGTTAGGAAGGATAATGTTCTTTTGTGACTTTCAGCAACCTAAGAAGCAGCAGGTGTCTCCTGGATTGATTTCTAATGCCCCTCTATAAGGGTAAATTCATTCCTGTCTGGTCACATACAGGCTGCACAAACAAAATATCCAGTTTTAATCAGAAGAAACATGTAGTTGTAGTTTAGTATAAAAATCCTGTTAAAAGTTTAACTAGTATAAGCAAATGAAGATGAGTTGAGTTAGATATTTATTGAATGTAACCGAAGAGTGATCAAGCTAAACACTTCTCAAGTCTGAGGCTTCAAGCTATAAGTTTAAACTAGCAAAAATATATATGGGTACCTGTGGGCTGTTGGTGGAAACCTAAATTGTCTCAAAGACTCTTCATCCTCATGCAGAAATTTTCACAGAAGGAAAAACCAGAAATGTCATCCTCCAGATAGCCAGTCACCCATGATTAGCCTGACGTAAGGTCAATGACATCACTTTCACTGCTTTTCAATAAAGGCAACAAGGCCTATGGAGCCCCTTGAACAAAAGATATGTCTTAGTCTGTTTTCTGTTGCTTGTTACAAATACCTTAAACTGGGTAATTTATTTTTAAAAATTGGTATATGGTATACATTCCAAAAGAGATAAATTGGTGAAAAGAAAGGGCTAACAGGCCTGAAGCAAGTTTGAAACTCAAAAGAACAGACATTGGGTATTCAGAATAATCTCCTTCATCTCCAGTCAGGTATCTGCAACATACTAGTACAGGGATTATGCCACCAAAACCTTGGGCAGCCCCACTTCTATGGCTTTTCTGGGCTCAGTACACCCAGCTCTCCCAGGTTGTGTTTTATGCTAGTAGCTCTACAGTTCTGGGGTCTCTGTGGCTGTTCTGCTTTTGTGACTCCACTAGGAATTACCCTCGTGGGGACTCTCAGCAGTGGCTTTGCTCCCATAGCTCCACCAGGCACTGTCTTGGGGGAGGGGTCTCTGTTCAGCATTGCTCTAATGGGGACTCTGCAGTGGTTCTTACCCTGATAAAAATCTCTGCCTGGGCTCCCAGGCTTTCAGCAACATCTTTTGAAATCTGGATGGAGGCTGCCATGTCTCCACATCTCTTGTATTCTGTGAGCATGCAGAAGTAACACCATGTAGATGCCTCCAAGGTTTATAGTTTTTCCCTTTCTAAGCAGTGGGTCAAGCCACACATGTGGCTGCTTGAGTCATAGCTGCTCCAACCAAAGTGGCACAGATGTGGGGAGCAGTGTCTCAAGGTGGTGCAGGGCAGCAGTGTCCCAGGCATATCCCCTGAAACCATTCTGTCATGATAGACCTCTGGTTCTGTGATTAGAAAAGCTTCCTTAAAGATTTATGAAATGGGCTCTTTCCTACTGCCTTTAATGTTTGCATCTGACCCCCTTTCTAGCCATACTAATCTCTTTAGCAAGCAGTGGCTCAGTTATACTTTTGGATTTGTCTCCTAAAAAAGATCCTTCATTCTTGACCATCTGCCAGACTGCAAATTTTCTGATTTTTTCCTCTTTTTCCCTTTTCTCTAGTAGTTCATTGTTAACAGAAGCAAACACAAAGCAGTCTGCACACTTTCCTGATTAGAAAATTTTTCTTCCAGATACTAGTTTATCACTTTCAAGGTTAGCCTTCCACAAAGCCCTCAGATATGGCCACAGTTTAGCCAAATTGTTTGCCAATTTGTAACAAGAATGGTCTTTACTCCAGTTTCCAATATCTCTTCTTCAGTTCCATCTGAAACCTTGTCAGAGTAGTCTTTACTGTCCGTATTTCTATCAGCATTCTGGTTGTGAACACTTAACCAATCTCTAAGAAGTCCCAACATTTCTGTTATCTTCTTGTTCCTTAAGACTTCACCAGAATCTAGGCTTTTCCTAGCCTACTCCTCCAAATTTTTCCATCCTCTGCCCTTTAGCCAGTTCCAAAGCTATTTCTACATTTTCAGATATTCAGTATTAGCAACACCCCACTCCTGGTACCAATTATATTAGTTTGTCTTCTGTTACTCATAACAAATATTTGAAACTGGGTAATTTATAAAGAACCAAAAAAGGAATATATTTCTTTCAGTTATGGATGTTAAGAAGTCCAAAGTAGAGGGGCCACATCTGGGGAAAGCCTTCTTGCTGGTGAGGGCTCTGCAGAGTCCCGAGACAGCAAAGGGCATTACATGGCAAGGGGCTGGGAATCCTTTCTTAGGTTTCTCTTCCTGCTCTTATAAAGCCACCAGTCCTTTAACACATTAATCTATGAATGGATTAATGCATTCGTGAGAACAGAGATCTTACTATGCAATCATTTCTTAAAGGTCCCACCTTTCAATAATGCCACATTGGAGATTTTCAGCATGAGTTTTGGAGAAGAAATTAAAACCTTAGCAATATCTATCTCTACAAACATAGGACAGAGGCTTGGGAAAAGGTGGAAGAAAATAAATCTATGTTATATTTCTTATTCTAATTGCTTCATGTCAAATATATTCTTCTGTTTTAACAGTCTATATATCATGAGTGCTAATTTTTTAAATCAGCTTCACAAAAGATAGGAAGGAAATTGGAAGCTCCTTCAACTTTAAGATCTATGAGGTTTTCTCAGTAATTGAGAACCAGCTTGGAAAAACTATAGAAAATTATTTATAAGAAATATTGTATATAAATAGCATATGTCTGTTAACCTCCCCCCTCTTCAACACAGACACACATATACACGAAAAATCTAATTTACGCTATATATCTTTTTGACCTCCATATTCAGAGACCACCTATCATTAATTTCTGAGTATAGAACAATGCATTTATACAGACACCATTCCCTCTTTTAAAATTATCTTGTAAAAGTAATTTCAATCAAAATCCTTGAAACTATGTTCCCATGAAGAAATAACTTATTTTTTTTCCTTTAGTGAAAATGTAAGGATAAAATCCACCAAACATACACTTTACTTAAGATTTCCATCAACCTACTTCTTCCTCCTTTGCTGCTTCAATATTCAACAAATGAAAAAGTGGAGAAATATTTTAATATGTGACTGAATTATAGAAGGTTTTCTATTAGTTTTAAAAAAAGATCTGTTGCTTTGAAAGTAGTCTATTTGTCAAATTATTTTCAAAGATACTGCAGTGATCTTGAATCTACATTACAACCCTGTAACCAGAAGTTTTTTGTTCTGTTGCAATATCTAATTACTAATATGCTTTAGAAACCAGAGGAACAGGCAAAGTGTCTTCATTAATTGCATTTTTTGTAATAAATTGTTTTGAAAGAAGATTTTTATTATAGAATTAGAATAAGGATTTCCAACTGGTATAATTTTAGCAAAACATACTGTGTTTTTTATTAGATATAGTTATAATAACATGTATACATGTTTTTGCTTTATCATTTGTTATCTATTCAGTTATTACATTGATTTGTATAATTTTACTACCCCTCTATCCTCATATAATTAGATAGATGAAAATCCACTCAAAGCAACAAACTGGGAAAATTCTCTGCAAAGCAGTCATTTAAACATGTTGGTGTTAAGACAAAGGTATACTTTTTTTCTGTTAAATGCAGCCATACAGACTCCTGGGGGAAAGAAAATGTTTTAAAAGTGCTTAGAGTTAGGTGTGTGTGTTTGTGTGTGTGTGTGTGTGAGTGTGTGCGTGTTGTATGCTTCTGTCTTATCAGAGGGCTAATGTGTGTTCCAATAGTAGCAGTGTGCCTTCAGAAAAGAGTTTAGGGACTGAGAAGCAATAGAAGTAGCCAACTGTTTGGAGTTATCCTCAAGTATTTTGAAACATTTAGTATATCCCTGGTTGAAAGTATCTTCATTAATGGAGAACAAATCAAAACCTCTCTCAACGATCATGGCGAGCTTGGTGATATCTCTGTCTAAACTCTTCAAGAATATAATAATTCAAATAAAGGTTGAGTTTTGGCTTATTGAACTTAAACTGGCTAATTTTTATTATATCCATTTAAAGTAGTTTATGCTACTTAAAGTATTGTTTTATGTATTTGAAATTATATTAATTATTAAAGAAAAGCAGACTGTGCAAATGTGATAATAAACTGTTTTCAAATATAAGCATATGTATCTAAAGAAGACTTTTGTGCCTACAAAAATATAAAAACCATTCTCATTTTTTACCAAGTTAATCTTAGAAGTTATTGTCACAGAAAATGGTTGTTTATAATGTATATTTAGCATATAGATACTCAATTGAAATGTTAATTATTTTTTTAAGTAAGTGTAAGTTTTTTGGGGGAGGCAAATAAAACTCAAGGAAATAAGGTTATTATAATGCTCATTTCTCATATGGTGAAGCTGAATACTAGACTTTAACTAATTTATTCAACATCATACAAATAAAGCATGATAAAGAAAATTAATATTTTTTCAGATATATTTATATTATTTAGCACCCTTACCAATACTATGTATACATACTCACAAATATACACACTTATAAGCACCAAATAAACTAACAGTCTGGTTTATTGTACAATATAATTTATGTGAGTCTAAATACAGACATGTAAATTAATGTATTACTATTGTAGGTAATTAGACTGTATACAATTTGGAGGAATGTGGTTCAATTTAAAACCACAAAGTGGAAAACCTTAAAACCTACAATAAAATAGATCATCTAAACTACCAGATAATGGAGAGATGTCTTACAGAAGTATTACTCTGCTCTGTAAGTTATGGATAGTAAAGCTTCCTAGAGTCATCCCTGAGATTTTTTTTTCCTTTTGTAATGAAGAATTTATTTTTGTGTAGATCAGATTTATTCCTGTGGGAAGAGAAATACCTAGATGCATGAACATAATGCAAACTTAACCAAAGAGGAATTTTTTATAATCAGGGTTAGCAAGAGTAGGAATAGAGATGAGCTGTAGAAGTCATATAGTTTTAAAGCCTAGATACAGAAACAATAAGGAAGGTCTCCTACTCAAAAGCAACAATTTGATTGCCATTTAAGTGCAAACACATTAAGATTAGAGTCAAAAGAGTGTAATCTATTCTCCTATTCTTGTACTCTCCGATGGAATGGACAACTCAGATTCATAGCAATAACCTCCTGGCTGATTTTGGCCTAGAGATTTTCCAGTTCATTACCTTCCTTAGTATCTTAGTCCTGGGAAAACCAATTTCAATTCTATTAAAGAAATTCTTGCTATTATGCCTCTTAGTCTCACTCTCACTTTTTTTAATTTAAGATATTTCCTCTGTCTTATCTGAACATATTTCAAAAGACAACACCTCTTTTGCTTTATACTAGGCTGATTTGATATAGGTGGTGTTTATATTATTATATTAAACACTAAATTACTATACTGCAAAATTTCTGTAATATATGGTGCTATTTACAGTGAAATATTGTTGACACCCAAAGCATTTTGATTATTTACATTCACATGTAATTGAACTATTAAGATGGCTGAGAAATACATTTTTCTGGAATTTTAAAATTGATTATCTCACATTTATACTTTGCTCTTAAGTTATAGAAAATCAAAGTCAGAACATTTGCAAAGTAATGCCAGTCACCAGTACTTTCTACATATCCTGCATCCTTGTCAGTTATTAAATCAGTGTGCTTCATTTTCCCAGCACAGCCTTATGCTACTGCTGAAGTGATGTGAACAGTTGAAGCAACTGCTTGAATTTTGCTTGAATTTCTCAAATAATCCAAGCAGAAATAGAAAATTTGCTTCAAGCACTATTGTTATCCTTCCCTTCACAAGTTGAGTCATCCCTAAGCCTGTCAATCAAGTGTCCTCTCTGTTAGACGGTTCCACTTTCTTAACCACCATTGCTCAAAATGTCTAGACCTCATACATTTTCTTATTTTATTCTTAGAAATACTCTTCAAAAATATAGGCTTCCCTGTAGATAGAAAATAAATATACATATCAGAAATATACTCTGCCACACATGTTTTTGTAAATAAAATATTTTATTAAGTATTTCTATATAAAATTTTCCAACCATTTAT
>VBSM01000272.1:78319301-78378275 GCA_008086735.1 Cheirogaleus medius
AAAAAAAAGACAGTCCTGTGGGCCTAACCAAATCAGGAAAGCCTTTACAACGGACTAAGATCTTCTTGGTGAGGAAGAATGAAATCATAAGGGGAATTCTCTGTTGCTGGGTTTGAAGATGGAGAAGGTCATATGCCAACAAGTACAGGTAGTTTTTAGGACTGAGAGCAACCTTTCACTGACAGCTCAAAAGGACATGGGGTCATCAGTCCTATAATCCCTAGGAACTGAATCATGATGCAGCCATATGACCTTGCAATAAGACTCTGAACATCAGATGAAAATGCAGCCTGACCTACACTTTGATTTTAGCTTTGTCACACCCAGAGCAGAGGGCCCAACAATCCTGTGCCCAAGTTTCTGGCCTGCAAAACTATGCAATATGCAACTATACAACTATGCAAATCCTATACAATAAAGGCTGATATATATGTATTGTATTAAATGACTAAGTTTGTGGTAGTTTTCTATGCAGCAATAGAAATAACTACATTAATCTTTAAATGGAGATTTTAAAATTATCTCTTTTCTCATGAGACCAAAGAACAGCAACAATTATTTTTTTAATATTTGTATAGCACCTCTAAATTTGAAGAAAGTTGTAGAGAGTGATGTTGATAAGACACTGAGCTGCTACCATGAAAGTTTATGGAATAGGAAATAGGAGACAGTAGTTACACTCCAAGGATATTCATATTCACCACAGATTTAGAGCTGGGTATGTAGTATGAATACACATTCATCACTAAATTCTATTGTAGGATGCATTCTATTTTATTGAAAATTTTCTAACACACTTAGTGAGGCTACTTCTTGCAATACATTCTAGATTATGTTTAGAAAATAAAAAAGCTACTATACACCTGATTATGACTATGTGGCAGGCACTATACTAGATACTTTACTCATAATATTATATTTAATCCTCCAAACAAAAGGAGAGAATTAAAATTAACAATCAAGGCAGGATTTGTCTCATAAACATCACCAAGAAGATGCCATATATTCTATTGTTCAAAGGAAAAGTGGCTTCTAAAATAAATAATTTTTAAAAAAGTTTTGATGAACAAAAGAGCATTTGAATTCATTTCTTTGGCTGAATACAGAATTGTCAAAGTTGTCATTACTTGTCATTTTTGCTTAAGGTTTATAGGTAGCAAACTTCCCCCTGGAATATCAAGTTTTGAGCTTGTACCTGGTAGATATTTTCTGCTGATTCTCTGATAATTTTTTCTAAATCTATCTTCCATTTTCATGTCTCTTTTTAGCTATGTCTAATTTATTTATTCAGAATTTCAACTTCAATATTACACACTCATTCATTGCTTGAAGTTATATTTTTTTATTTAGGAAATATACATGTTATTTTATAGTCCCTTTTTATTTTTAATCAATTAAACATTCTAACTTTATTATTTCTCACCTGTTCTGTTATAACAGGGTATAAAATTCTATTCTTTGTCAGATCTGTTGACACTTTAGAGACATTATTTGCTTGTGGGTTTTAAATTGGAATTATTTTACAGAGTGACTTTTTTTCTTTGGCATTTTAGAATTTTCACAGTTCCATAACTCAACCAATTAAATTTCTGACTTAGGAGACCAGCAACATGGGTAACATAACCTGGATTTGGTAGTGGAATATATTTTTAAAAGGCTGGAGCTTTGTATTTTTATGAGTCTATCTTTTCCTTTGCCCAAAAATCTAGGCAGCAGTAAGCTTCCTTGGGTGGATAAAATACAAATTTACCTCTTTTGTTTAGACTAGACAAAGCATATTTGTTCTTCTGTGGACATTGAAAGTTGATTCCTTTACCCCTAGTCCTTGTATCTGGTCCAATATTATTTGTGTTTATGTAATATCATTTTTAAGATTCCTGCTCTGACTTTAAGCCCTCTTCTTTTCTCATACCCATAGATATCTTTCTTTTGAGCATGACTATATATTTTAATGGAAGACATTCCTCTTTCATCCATCTCACCGTTTTGCTAGGACCAGAAATCATTGCATAATTGTGGTCAAAAGAAATGCAATATTTAAAAGCTGGGAAGTGTCTGAGCTACTGCATAAATCTTAGCAAAATGATTTAATTTCTCTGAGCTTCAGTTTTCTCATCTGTAAAACTAAAGTGTTATTTTCCATTTTTCCATTTAGAAGGTCTATGGTAAGATTAAGTGAGGATGCCTTGTTTGCTTTCCGTTGTTCGAGGAAACCACGAGTTAAAAGTCCATTTATAAACCTCGGAGATGGCTATCTGACAAAGACTAAGACAGGATTTGGGTGTTCTTTCTTAGAAATCACTAGGACTGTGGATAGATTGTGAAAACACAAATACTGATTATTTGTAGTATCATCATTTCATAGAGAACTCTTAATTGAAAACTATGTCTTTAGACATGTCCTTACCAAACTCAGGCAGAAAGTGATGAAAACATATTTGACCTTAATGGTACTTGTTATAAGTTCGAAATCCTATACAATAAAGATGTTTCTCTCATGCCCATTAGGTTAAAAAATTGCATATTAATGTTGTGCTGGAGTCTGCACTACTGGCTCATGAATGCCAACTGTTAAATATTCAGGAATTTTGTGAGCAGTTGGTTGCATGAAATCGACCATGGAGGAAGTATTTATAGCACAGAAATTAACAAACACTACAAATCAGGACATTAATTAATTAATTAATTTAGAACTGATTTACCAGCCGAGAGTGCATATAAGAAAATGATAGTCATTTTATTCTGTTATTTAATTATATTCCATTTGACTTTAATTCTGATAAAATGTTCCTATTTTAACAATTTAAACTATGTCTACAATTATTAAAAAAAGATCTATACATCAAACCAGAACAGTCTGTGGAGAGGTTGAAAACCTAGGATATACTGAAAGCCTTAGGGTTACTCTAGGTTTCATCTCACTAAAGTAAATACTACCACTGTTCAGCTGAGGTTTTCACTTCTCCCACATGTAAGAGGGTCTCACTATAAAAGCATAGTGTCGTTGCAGAAACTGTTAAACTTCTTAGACTAGGTTTGGTGGTCTCAAAAAACAAAAAACTGTTGAATTTGCATCTGAAAATGATTCCTATTATTAGATAAAACAAAATTTAAGTATGTGGCAAATACAATTTCCTGAAACATTTCTCCAGAGGAAACTACTTACACCATTATAAAACACTCTTCCCCAATCATTTATTCTGTTTTTTTCCTCTATCAATATTTTGGTTTCCAGTTATAAAGGTAGTTAAAATATCCAATGCATCCTGCTATCTGATTTCTATCACACTAAAGCTATGTTTGAGTAATGACTACTTGTATAACTTCTTGTTTTACAATATCCTTCCTAATCCTAAATCACTCTCAAAGCCAGTAATGGGTTCTGATGTGCCATGTCACTCAGCATAAAGCTCCTCATGTATTTTTGATACCACTCAGACTATGGCAAGATAACTCTCAATATAAAATTGCTCCTGTGAAAGTTCTAAAGAAAAGACTTTTGTAACAATGAGGTTTTTTTTTTTTTTCCAAAAAATTTTTAACCCTTCCTGACATTTAATGAAAACCACTAACCCCTGACAGCATCTAATATAATATCATGTAAACCACTTCTCACTTTTTTGGATTCTTTGGATTCTTCATGAGTTTTCAACTCCTTCATTTTCAGCAGATATTTACATTTAATTGGAATGATTTAACTCTGTATTTTTCACGTACGTTTAGATTGTCCAATAGCCCAATATACATATATGCTTTGCCATACCAGTGAGTTTAAAAACTCCTGAAGGGGCCATATATTTTTAATATTCTAACTTTTCATTTAATCAAAGTGTCTAAACTAATGTTTAGTACTTAGTGGGTAGGCAGTATATGCTGAAAGATCATTACTTATTTGTCAAATATGCATAATAGGTATACTAAATCTAGAAAATATCATATGTAAATAGAATAATTATTCTATATTTATTAAAATGGAACATTGCCATATGGCTTTGTACATTTAAGAATCCATAATGCTTTCAAAATGGAGTCAATACTTTTATGATGATAAGACATTTTAAATGTTTTTAATAAATATGGCATGTCCAGATCCATCAGGCTTGTCAAATTAGTCAACAAGTTCTCTTGTTAGTCTGGTTTTATAATTCCAGTTTAGTTTGGTGATAGGAATTGTCAAGGCATATAGAGGTTTAAGGAATTGGGCCAGGGCTCTATAACAGAAAATATGAGGGATTTCAGAAAGGCTGAGTATAGAAACTGAGTTTATCAACAGATAAGATAAGGTCCAGAATGATGAGAAAGTAGAATCGTGGAGATCTGACAAGAGGTACTGGAGTTGGGAAAAGAATTATAATATCTAGAAAGAGAGGGTTATTAGGTTGGTGCAAAAGTAATTGCAGTTTCGGACCATGAATTTTTAATTATTGTAACTAGACTCAAACAGATCTTTATTCATGAAAATTGGAACCATTACAATCAAAACATGTTTGCCAATGAGAAATATGTTTGTTTGTCCCTGCAGCATAAAAATCCGTACTTCAGGAATACACGAACTCTTGGAAAGCATTTTCTGCATCCTTGCTGGTTGCAGAATGTTTTCCTTGTAAAAAGTTGTTGAGATGCTAGAATTGAAGAAGTGGTAGTCAGTTGGCAAGAGGTCAAGTGAATATGGCAGATGAGGTAAAACTTCATGGACCAATTCATTCAACTTTTGAAGCATTGGTTGTGCGATGTGCCTTCGGGCCCTTGCGAAGCATTGATTGTGCGATGTGCCTTGGACCCTTTCTGTTGGGTCCTTTGTGTTGATCCATGCTAGCAGTGGGTATTTCAATTTTGTGTGCATCTCATTATTTTGCTGAGTGTACTTCTCAGATGTAATGGTTTCGCCAGGATTCAGGAAGCTGTAGAGGATCAGACCGGCTTCCATAACCATTTTTTGGTGCAAGTTTGGCTTTGGAAAGTGCTTTGGAGCTTCTTCTTGGTCCAACCACTGAGCTGGTCATCGACAATTGTTGTATAAAAGCCACTTTTCATCGCATGTCATAATTTGATCCAGAATTGGTTCATCATTGTTGCATATGAGAAGACAACACTTCAAAATGATGATATTTTTGATTTTGGGTCACCTCACGAGGCACCCATTTACCAAGCTTTTTCACCTTTCCAATTTGCTTCAAATGCTAAATGACCATAAGAATGGTCTGCCTTGAGTTCTTCAGCAACTTCTCATGTAGTTATAAGAGGATCAGCTTGAATGATTTCTCTCAATTGGTTGTTGTCAACTTCCAATGGCCAGCCAATGTGCTCCTCATCTTCAAGGCTCTCGTCTACTTTGCAAAACTTCTTGAACCACCACTGCACTGCACATTTGTTAGCAGTTCCTGGGCCAAATGCTGGGTTGATGTTGTGACTTATCTCTGCTGCTTTACGACCCATTTTGAACTCTAATAAGAAAATTGTTCAAATTTGTTTTTTGTCTAACATCATTTCCACAGTCTCAAATAAATATAAAATAAACAACAAGTAATAAGTCATTAGCAAAAAACATAAAGTGAGAAATGCACATTAAAATGATGCATAATATAACCACATTTATTGAAGAATGTATTCCAATATCAAACAGCAAATTTCAACAATGCTAAAACCGTGATTACTTTTTCACTAACCTAATATATAGTAATATATACGGAACTGGACTGTTAGCCCAGAAGAGATCATGCTCGCAAAGAGAATCAAAGCAGAGTTAGTTTAGCAGAAAGAATATCAGATTCAGGCACTGGAAACCAGCGTATAAGTAATGGATGACATGAGAATGAGTTGCTTTCTAGATGCTTGTATAGTCTAGGGTTGAGGAAGAGTCTATAGATCAGAGTTAAATGACTTCATCTGGGAAAGAAAAAACAAGAAGAGACAGAAGATCCAGAAAGATCCCTGCAGTCTTGTTACATGACTTTCAAATGTGATGATCTACAGAAAAATTTCTTGGTGAGGTGTAGGATACGCAGATTTTGATCTGTATATATCAAATTCCTAATGCATGATCACCTCTACCTCTGCCTTCCCCATTCCCAAATTTGACCATTTATTCA
The DNA here is from genome assembly GCA_008086735.1 of Cheirogaleus medius. Taxonomy (NCBI): domain Eukaryota; kingdom Metazoa; phylum Chordata; class Mammalia; order Primates; family Cheirogaleidae; genus Cheirogaleus; species Cheirogaleus medius. Next base: position 78,325,391 of record VBSM01000272.1, read on the forward strand.
GAAGACAGAGACAGAATCACTGAATTAAACAATATCAGCAGGCTGGTCATAAGTATATTTTAACCCAGAGAGCATTTGAAGTTTTTAGCATTTCTAGTATAAACTATCAAAATGGTGTTTCTGATGAAAACATTTGCATTTAGATATGCACCAATTCAAAAACTTGCTTTAGGTTTCTAGAATATTGCAAACATTATAGGCAACACTAAATATTAAGCAATGCATTAGAAAGTAATTTATATTAACCTACTCAAGTATATAAATTGTACTACTGGTTAAAAATTCATAAGAAAGTGTGTTGATAACAACCTCAGCTGATTAACCTGTATATATTTCTTAATACACATGCCTTATTTGCTCAGCTCAAATTTAACTATAAGATTTCTAAATAGAAGTAAATAATTAAAAAAGTATTCACAAATTGTAAAGGGCAAGTGCTTATTATCACTAGATTTTGTTGTGTAGGAATAACTATACTGGAAAAAAATCCAAAATACCCCTTGTAATTCATGAAATAAAAAAAAATCAAAAAATCATGTACTGAAAGTGTGATAGTGACATTGCATATTAAAACAAGAATGACCTCTGAAAATGCAGTATTGATTAGAATAATATTTCAATTTAAAAACATATCTCTCAAAAAGACAGATTTTTTTAACTCACATAATTTATCAATCAAAATAACATGTTAGTGTGTTTTTTATTTTTACTTCATATAAAAGGTATTATTCTTCACAACAAAAAATTATATTTAATATTATCTATATACAAAATTTTTTATCTATCCTCCATTAAATCTAAATTAATATTTATACATATAATGTTCCACTAATATTAGTCTCAGTTTAAATTGCAATACAAATATAAAATTTTACTGAAGTAGAAAATGGGGTTAATTATCTAAATAATACCTGTGTACCCCCAACATATTCTCTTTCAAGTGTCTTTATTATTTCTCCAGCAATAATCTGTTAGTTATTCCCACTGATTTATTGAATTTAGATTTAGAATAGACACTGGATGCATTAAACAAATAAACCAAATCTAATTATATATGTTATTTTACTCAAGCAATTTAAAAAAAGAAAGAAACTTGTCAAAAATTTTGAACAAATGATCTCAATTATTTAACTGAAAATAGTGACAATACCATACACAAAAAGGAAAATTCAAGTGTTCATGCAACAATCTTATAAATATGTTTATATATAAAAATAATAAACAGATGCTATACTTTTAGAAAAGTTAAGTATGACACATCCAATGACATGACGTTTAAAATAATAACCAATAACCTGATTGCTATAAATGGGGAAGAAAATAATCAAAGATAAATTGTATCAAGCCAAAATATTAAAAATATTTTAAATTATGGGTTATGGTTATTAAATAAATAGTTAATTATAAATAATGTCAACTAATTGATATTATTAACTAGTTAAATATTAACTAATAAAAACTATATAAAGAAGTGATCAATAAAGTAGGATATGTACAGATAATCAGGAACTAAAATATTTCGGTACTAAAGATATTATATAATGCACAATAGCTGCTAAACTTTAACATACTTTAAAGGGAGTTATTTGAATTAAGTATTTAAGGATTCCTAATTCTAAGCCTGGATACATCTCTGTCTGTTTAAAATTGGGGCAGGGCTTAGGAGACCTTATTAAAGGGAATAAAATTGCAAGTATAACTAGTGTGTCTGTATTCACTTTACAAACCCACATGTGAGGAAGTCAACTTTAGCTAGAGGCTCCACACTTTAAATGGAAAGTAAGATATTTCTGGATGGAGAGGAAGGATTTTGTAGTATGGACTGAAGAAAGAACAAACTGATAGCTGTTGAAAAGGAACAGAAGGAACTCAATGAAAGGTTCTGTGCAGAAAGGAGATGAGCTGCTCATAAGTAGTGATATTCTTTTTTTATTTAATTTTTATTTTTTTTTATTTCAGCATACTATGGGGGTACAAATGTTTAGGTTACATATATTGCCTTTGCCCCAACTGAGTCAGAGCTTCAAGCAAGTCCATTCCCTGACGTTCACATTCCTCTGAGTCTTGGTTTGGCATTACTGAGAATGTGTATATCTTAAGCATGTGTCAAAGCTTTCCTGAACTATTCTGTAGCAAACTCCTAAGTCTTGCTTCCCTTGAAGTGTCCCAGATATTCTTCCTCTTCATTGACAACAACTAACACTGATCATGACAATTAGCAAGAGATAAAATGTGATTTCCCCTTTACCCATTATTATTGCTGGGAATTAGTACCATTAATGCTACTGTAAATAATTGTTGTGCCAGACCCAACAAATGCAAAGAGGGTAGCTCAGGATAACAAAATTGAAAATAAACTCACTATAAAATGAGAAATACATATAAATGCTACTTAAACTTTCTAAATATCATTCATGTTACATATGCTGTGGCAACTTTTATTCCTTTTCTTTTATTCTTTTCCCTTTCTCTGAGGAGATTTTTTTTATATTTCACCATATGTGAAAACGCATCACGTGAAAAAACAACAACACTGTTATCTTTTCTCCTATTACCTTCTTAGGCACTCACAAGATAGAATTTATCACAGATAACCATTTTGTACTGAGGAAATTATACAACTGCCTTCTAAACACCCAATGTTTGTTTTCTTCTTTATATGAGAAATTTAATTTCAAACATGATATATTGGATAACAACTAATATTTCAGACTTTACTAATTAGTTTAGTTTGGGCAATTGACCTAATATACTTTCTCACAAGGTGTTACAATTTTTTATGGTTTTATTTAATTTTTTAAGTAAATACTATTAAACACTTTGGTACCAGCGTGGACTATAGTCGTCAGCCACAGATTAACGCGCACAGCCGAGTGTCGACTTTAGTCGACAGCCAAAAGCTTTTACTTTTATCTCTGCAGTTGCAGTGTGTACGTTCAGCTAATAAGTTACTACGAATCTGTGACCTTTTAACAAGTCCTTAGTAGGAGTTATTATAGTTATTTTGCTAAAGCTGCCTGTAAAGTAAAACAAGCTTTCAGTGCATTAAAGCTTTCCTCATCATACAAGAGCAAAACAGATTCGTCGTCAATGCACAGCACAAACTATCGTGTGGACTAAGAGTGCTGGCTGTGGGCAAGGTTTCACGGCCAGTGAGCATGGTACCGAAGTGGTGAGCAAGAGACATCTGTCAGTTATTTTTTTCCAGCTAAAGAAGTCAAAGAGGAAAATGATAATGTTGTTACAGAAACTAGTAAAACATAACGCAAAATGTTTTAAATTCTGTGAAGCCGAAACTCAAAAAACACCATAATTAAAGGAAATAACCAAACTCTTTATGTGCTCTTTATATCAAGAGCACAAATACTCTTGATATAAAAAAGAGAAAAGTTAAAGCATAAAAATTAAGATGAACACAACTGTTAAAAGTAAGGTTTAAAAATAGAATGAACATTAACTGTTAATATAATTTTAAGCTATAGAAAAGTCTGATTTATAATGAAAATGGAAAATACATATGAATTTCCAAGAATAAAATATTTTGAAAAGTCAAAGATTTCAGATCTTTGACTATTAAATATTTTAATAATCACCATATGAGGATACAATTACCTCTCCTGACAGTATGGGCAAAGCTTCTTATAAGATTTGAGGCAATAAAATAGAAATTGCAATTTAAAATTGGCCTTACATAAATTTGGTAGTGATTGATGACATTTATAAAATAATGTTACTGTTCTAAATATTTCCACTCATTTTGGAAACTATTACAATTGTGTGGACTAGTTATCTAAATTAACACCTAAAACACACTCCAGAAGAATAAACATTCTGTTCTTTTTGTTTCTTCTTTGCTGTAAGCTAATGTTTCCAGAACACTTTAAATTATATTAATTTTTTAAAATTTCAGAATATTACAGAGCACAAACATTTTGGTAACATGACCTTTGCACAATTTGAGTCAAAGTGATAAGTGCGTCCATCACCCAGATGGTGTACATTGTACCCATCCTCTCTTCCCCCCTCACCTGCTTGATTTCTGTTGAATTTTACTACCATATGTACACTTGAGGATTGATCATTCAGTTCCAATTTAATAGTGTTAATTTAGATCTTTAAAATGATCTTCTTGTTACATTGCCTTACATATTTAACATTATATATATTGCAATCATTTATTATAATTATTTTACTATATAGTTTGTACTTTGTATATTTACTTTATTTAGAAACCTATACAGTTAAATAAAACAAAATACTATATTATTCCAAGGAGTTATAACAAATTAGATATTTTCCATATTCCATTACCTTCCTACACTAAAACCATAACAATAATCCTAAAGAAAAGCAGTCACAAAAACAAAGATAAACCAAAACAAGAACATCGATTGTTCAATTTTCTCATCCATTCTACATTTATTTTGATTGTGTAATATCTGAATGTGACTTTGTAAGATTCAGGGGTGGGAAACCTGTGGCCTTGGGGGCCACATGTGGCCTTCTGGATCCTTAAGTGTGGCCTTTTGACTGAATCTGAATTTTACAGAACAAATCTCTTGGGGATCTGGAGGGCCACATGTAGCCTTGAGGCCACAGATTGCCATCAATTAAGGGAAAATTTTCAACCCAATTATTTAATGAATACTTATTCAGACAGTTTTTAAAAATGGCCTATTGACTCGCTAAATCTCTCTTTTATTCATACATTAAACTGTGGTTGCTGAAGCAGATCATATAACTTTCTCTTTCTCCCTCATCTCTCTCTCTCTCTCTCTCTTTCTCACTTATATCTTTATCTTCCTTTTCCTGTTAGAAAGACACTATAAAGAACATATATACTACCTCATTTAGTGTTTATTTAGAGAAACGAGAACCTAGGATGTTAAATGACCTGCCTAAAGTTCACACAACTTGCTTTTGGATGAGTCACGCCTAGAGTTCAGGGATCTAGTTTCCTATTTGGTGCCAAGTTGCCCCTTAATTCCTAAATAAACAGCAATTTTGCAGTAATTGTAAATTTACGAGCAGATGTTAAATGAGCAATGAACTATGAAACTGTATAAACATGAATAAAGTTTAGAATGGTAATCAAATAAAACTTATAACAAAGCACATTTAGCACATGCTTGAGAGTATGCACAATCCATATCATACCACAAGGTAATTGGATATAAATAGTAAGCAGAGATCATAAAAGACTGCAATTTGTCTTTTAAATGGATAATTGTATTGCTCTATCTTCTTAATTTTTTAAGGCCTAAGTCATAAGTTATTCCTTATTCTAGTTTACATATAGCTGTGTTCAGTCAAACTGTGCATAGAAAGATTTCATGAGGCACAAACATACGCATGTTCATAGGAACATTTTGAAGGTATGCTGCAAATAATTGAATAAAGCAATCTATTCAAAAGCATAATGGGGGTTGGAAAGGCCTCTGAAAATCCAGGACCCTATGTAGACTAAGGCTTAGGGGGGAGTTAGAACAGTATCCAGCAGTGAACTATTTTCATTAAAAAAAAAAAATAGCACAAAATGTTCCTAACTTTAAAGGAAATGTTGCTTGTTGCTTTAAGTAATAGAGATTTGCCAAGTGGGACTGCTGAGGTTAAGGTTAAGGAAAAAGGACAATGATAAGCAGGCTCAGAGCAAAAAAATGAACTTTAAAAAATGCCGGAGCAAAAACAAGAGGCAAAGAGAGAGGCAGGTTGAAGCAGTTGCCCCGTGTAGTGGAGTCTTTGCCAGTCAGAGCCAAAATACATGCTATGCCTATCTCACTCTTTGATCCTCCTTAAGTTTAGAACTTCAGGAAAACAACAGATGACAACTCAAAGGAAGACCACTGCCTAAAGCTTGCTTCCCCTTACTTTTGCTAGTTTTCACATAATGCAAAAAGATGTTGTTTTCTTAGAATAATACTATCTTACAGTTTGTTTGCTGCAATTTAACTGATTTGTCCACTTTTTTAGCAAGTGCCCATGGTTTAAGGAAAAATTTATCTTAAATGAACAGGGAACAGCAAAATAAACTATCATAGTACAATTGATTTATAACTCTTATGGACTTTTTAGAGAAGAAAGAATTATTTCAGCCCTCTCAGGGCTTAATCCCGACCAATGCCTTTCTCCTTCCAGAAACTTTTCAAAAGAAGATAAACTAATGGCCAATAAACATATGAAAAAAATGCTCAACATATTTAATCATCAGGGAAATGCAAATAAAAACCACCATGAGATAACACCTAACTCCAGTGAGAATGGCTTTTTATCAAAAAGTCCCAAAACAACAAATGTTGGTGTGGACACAGAGAGATAGGAATACTCATATACAGCTGGTGGGACTGCAAACAAGTACGACCTTTATCGAAAGTAGTATGGACATACCTCAAAGAACTAAAAGTAGAACTACCATTTGGTCCAGCAATCCCACTACAGGTATCTATCCAAAGGAAAAAAAGACATTCTATAAAAAAGACATCTGCAACTCAAATGTGTATAGCAGTACAATTCACAATTGCAAAGATATGGAAACAACTCAAATGCCCATCAATACATGAGCAGATTAATAAAATGTGGTATACGTATACCATGGAGTACTACTCAGCTATAAAAATTGGTGAAATACCTCTTGTATTATCTTGAACGGAGCTGAACCCATTCTACTAAGTGCAGTATCACAGGAATGGAAAAACAAACACCACATGTACTCACCATTAAACTGGTACTAATCAATCAACATTTATGTACACATATGGAAGTAACATTCATAGGGTGTTGGGCAGAGGAGAGGAAGGGAGGGAATAGTAAACTTATACCCAATGGGTGCAGTATGCAGTGTCTGGGAGGTGGGCACACTTGTAGCTGTGACTCCAGCAATGCAAAGGCAATTTATGTAATCAAATCATTTGTACCCACATAATATTCTGAAATTAAAAAAAAAAAGATAATTTTAGGATATTTTGACTCTGATAAATAGAAATGTAAAAAGGAGAAGTAGATATTAAATATTAAGGATGAGTATTTTAACAAAATTATTTTTAATTTATCAGACTCCTATGGCAGTTCTTTTGTGTTTGTAACCTATTAATGAGTCATGAAATCAATTTAATTGATCACAACCAGCATTTAAATGGTAACTAGAACACAATAAAAATTCAATAGAAACTACCAGTGTATGATTTATAATAAGGATATTATTTGATGAAATGTTTGCTTCTGTTTTCTCTTTGTGTGTGTGTGTGTGTGTGTGTGAGTGTGCACATGTGAGTGTGCGTATGTGTTTTGGCTTATTGCTACCAAAATTCATATGTTGAAGTTCTAATCATGAACATGATGTTATTTGAAGGTGAGACCTTTGGGAAGTAATTAGGTTTAGATGATATCTTGAAGGAAGAGTCCCCATGATGGGATTAAAGCCCTTATAAAAAAAGGAAGAGACAGGGACATCTCTCTCTGTCTGCCTGCATGCAGAAAAGGCCATGTGAGGACATAACTAGTAGGAAGAGGGGAGGACCCTCACTAAGAACCTGGCTGGCACCCTGATCTTCAATGCCTAGCCTCCAGAACCATGAGAAATCAGTTTGTTGTTTTATCTACTCAGTCTATGACAATTTGTTATAGCAGCTGAATTGACTAAAATGTTCACTATGCTAATTGATTTTTTATTTGAGTCAAAGAAAAATCAACAAAAATCTATACCCCTCCAAATAAACGCCACTTTGAAAATTATTTCCCTACTCCCCCATCCCCAGGCTCAAACTGAAAAAGACTAACATCTATGAAATGTACAAACAATCTTTCGGGAGATTAAGTCACAGTAACTCACCAAAACTTTACTTTCCAATTTCCCTTTATTCTCACTATGTAAAAGTTTTCCCTTCCTAACCTGATTTCTATTTTTATGTGCTCTTACAGACACAGACAACACCACACTCATTTCAACTCACACAAAGGGTATTCCTGTAGTATGTTACACTTACAAATGCAAATTAGCTCAACTTTTTTTAACAGCTTGCTTTCCTTTATTCTCATAATTATTTGAAATTGGTAGATCTTTAATCACAGTTTTTCAGAATTAGGAATATATAACAATGACAGCCAACTGCCTTCCACTCACTTTTTCTATTTTTATCTAAATATATCTACATCAAACACATACACATGTATACACATACCAACCACAAAAACAGCAGGAAACCTTTGGAAAGTCATTATTATCATCAGGCTTAAAGACCATCCCCCTACCTATTTTCTATTCATAGATAAATGGGCAAAATAGCAGCATTCCATCTGGTTTATCCCACTGGGTTTCAAATATGCCATCTGGCCCATTTTCCATAATTCTATTTATCTCTTCCAACTACCTAATAAGACTGCAGAAGAAATCCTGAATATACTTGCTACCATGAGAAGTATTGATTGAAGCATTATTCATTAAGGTCATGTTTCTATACAATCTTTTCTGAATTAGGGTTATTTGGAGATGTACTTACCCCTGAATCCTTTGACTCCATGGAATGAGAATCATCACTATTTAACACATATTGCGTGAAAGAATAAGCTGGCTCACATCTCCTCGTGGTAAAAGACTGACCAGAATTACTGCTATTAGAGGGTGGAAATGTCAACATGATTTTTAGGAGAAAGAATTACTAATAGTATACACATCACATATATACAGTCAGATGTCTATTTAAAATAGCTTGTAATACAAAATTACTTTACAACAGCAACCAAAACTAGAATTTTTCTTAAGTCTTCATTATGCAATGAACAATGGATTTACAAACTAGGAGCTATTCAGTTTGGTTAATGTTGTTGGATTCTTTTCTTTTTATCTTTTACTGTCCTGGGTTAATGATTAAAAGCTATGGTGAAACTTAATAGGCCTTTTGCTGGAAAAGGTTTTTATCCAATTACTTATGGAGCAACAAATATGCTATGTAAAAGAAATGTTCAGTGTTAAAAGTCAGAGAATATAGCTCAGAGAAGCTTAAGTGATTCTGTATCACTCAAGATTGATGCAAGTAATAATATGGGTTAAGGGGCATGTGGAGGTAGCAAAGAGGGCAATGTGTTTGTTTAATGGAGTGTCTTTCTCTTAACATTACTGATGAAAGAGGAGGGTATTATCTGCTGGTACACACTTAACTTTATATGTTTCTTTGTTACCTTATTCACAGAATTACAGTTTCTTAGAAAATGTGCAATCACTAAAACCCTAATATCTTTATAAATGTGTAAGACCAATTTTTGTTTCTAGATGCTTAATTACACTAATTTTTCTGAAGGACCAGTAGAATAATAATAAATTAAATGTGCATATGAGATTCCTTAACTATTTCATGTCATGAATTAAGATCTATCTATTACCTATTTATTTTGGTTGTGGTAAATATATATAAAGTGAAAATTTCCAGTTTTAACCAGTTCTATGTGTACAATTCAATGGCTGTCACCACTACACATCTCCACAAATTTTTTCTCTTCCCAAACTGAAACTCTGTACTCATTAAACAATAATCCCCATTTCCCCTTCCCCAGAAGCTGTTATTTACCATTCTACTTTCTGTCTCTGTGAATTTGACTACTCTAGGTGGTAGATTTTACTTAAATGAAATCATGCAGTATTTGTCCTTTTGTGATTGGCTTATTTCACTTAGCATAATGTCTTCAAGGTTTATCTATATTGCAGCATGTGTCAAAATGTCCTTCTTTTTAAGGCTAAGTAATGTTCCATTGTAGGTATAGACCACATTTTGCTTATCCATTTTTCTTTTGATGAATACTTGGGTTTCTTCTACCTTTTGAATTTCGTGAATAATGCTTTTATGAACATGAGTGTATAAAAATATCTGTTCAGGTCCCTGCTTTAAATTTTGGAGGTATATACCTAGAAGTGGAATTTCTAGATCAGATGGTGATTCTATTTTTAGTAGAACTAAGTAACAATGAGAAACCTGGATCCCAACATTTGCTTATTTGTTCAATTCTAGTATACATGTATAATGGCTTCAGAATTGTTAGCCTATACTCAAAAACAAGTAAAAGAACCTTCTTATTAAATATAATACATTTTTATATATACTATAATGTTATAGTATATATACTTTATATAAAGGTACTTTTGCCTTTAATCTTGTAGACACCACTTATTACCAAAGTTACTTAGGTCATCATCTTTATTTCCCATCCTTTTCAGTGAAGTTGTTTTATACATTTGTAGTATATAGTCAGATCCTTTTATTATATTTTGCATTTTATTAATATCCTGGGATCCTCAACCTCCTAAATTTTCTATTTTAATTTGTATACTTTAAGATTTACTTTTTGTACTGTAAAGTTCTAAACATTTTGATAAATGCATAGTGTTACGTATTCAACATTCCAGCATTTTACATAATAGTTTCCCTGATCTAAAATATACACTTTGCTTTACCTACTGCACTCTTCTTCCTCTGAACCAATGACAACCACTGATCTGTTTACCATTTCTATAGTGTTGCCTTTTCCAGAGTATTGTATAAGTGATACATATTGTATGTAGCCTTTTCAAACTATCTTCTTTGACTTAGCAATATGCATTTATAATTAATCTATGTGTTGCATGATTTGATAGTTCATTCATTTTTATTGCTAAATAGTATCCCATTGTATGGATGTAGCACGTTTGCTTATCCATTCTACTCTTGAAGGATGTCTTGGTTTCCTCTAGTTCTTGGAAGTTATGACTGAAGCTTCTGCAGACATTTGCATGCAGGTTTTTATGTGCATATAAGTTTTCAAATCATGTGGGTAAAAATCTATGAAAGCGATAGCTAAATTATACGGTAACACTAGCATTATAAGAAACTGCCACACTGTCTTTCAAAATAGCTATACCATTTTATAATCCCACCAGCAATAATGAGAGTTCTTGTTTAGATTTTGATTTTAACCAGCAATTAAGCAGTTTCAGAGATAACTGGATAAAGAAACAAAACTATATTCTGTGTTTAAACAACATATTAAACTTCCTCACTTATTTATTTATATGACATAAAGGTAAGTCATACTGCAGTAGCAGGGACAAAGTTTTGCAGAGAGACCTCTGCTAACTCACAACACTGACTGCAAACCCACTGGGAAACTGTGATTTCAGGGTAGGGATTATCCTCTCTGTGCCTTAATTTTTTATCTGTGAAAAGAGTAATGTAGTACCTTCTTTCTTAGAATTTTGAAAATTTAGACGAAATCATGTTGGCCGAAAACAAACATAAAAGCATTTTTTCCTACTCAAACCTAAGGCTAATCTCTCTTTACTTTTACTATTGCTCTGCCTTTCACTGACTTTACCTTCCACAGTGAACTTTTCTCAAATAACTTTTGATATTTTAACTACAAGTATAACTCTGCAATGTTAATTCTTGGCAGATGTTCTGAAGTCTTACTTATCAGAGTAGATTGAAGAAATATAACCATGGTGTGTGTGTGTGTGTGTGTGTGTGTGTGTGTATGGTGTATTTAGAAATAATACCACTAGCCTCAGTGGGATCTAATAGAAACACTTGCAGTTCTCCTGATCCATATTCTTTCTTCACAACCAGAAAGAAGTCCAACCATCTATTCACCCAGGAACTGAGTGACACTGGTTAACTCTCTCTTTACTATTACTCAGACTCCTTTCTCTCCCTACCATTTATTCTCTCTCTCTCTCTCTTTCACACACACACATACATACACACACACACATGCATACACACAAACACATACACACACAGTCTCTTGCTTTATTTCCTTGAAATTACTCTTTGTAATTCTGGGTAGTCCAGGCCTGGAACAAAGTAATTAAGAGCACCTTTGTTTCTTCTGTTTTACTTTAATTCCCAACAGAGGCTTGAGAAGCCAGGATCGAGGTGAATAAAGAGCCTGGATATCTGATCTCCACCATCCCCTTTCCCCTCCGAGAGCCATACCCCTATAATATAAGCAACTACTTTTCCCTTTTTCCCTGCACACCCATGCCTGGCAAAGCTATCCCCAGAATCAGGAATCTCTATCCACAACCTTGAGCTAACTATCTTTTATTTATAAAAAATAAATGTCTAGAATGTTACTCTTTTACCTTTTATTCAGTGAAATTTACTGAGCACCTAAGATGTGCCACAAAAAATAGTCGGCACATGTTACTGCAAAGTACTTTCAATGTCATCACCATCACTATCATTTTCATGATTATAACATCACCTTCATTCCACAAATATGTATTAAAATACAGATCTTATAGGAATTAGAATACAGTCCTAGGAAAGGCTGTTCTTTTCCCACACTGAAAGGAATTTACAGTCTACTAGAATAATAACAAAACTTTACACAGATTTCAATTTAAAAATGCATTCAGTTACACCATGTATTTTGTTTTTATGACAGTATTTTAAACTCTAAATTGTTAAACATTTAACTTCTCTTGTCTTCCTATCTCATAATAAAAATAATCCCTTGGTTTTGCTTATCCAGCTGTTTGTAACATTATACCTATCATTTAATCAGATATTACTACAGAGGTACCACTTTCATGGAGAGTATGTATGGGAAGGTTATTTGAGCTTTAAGCATTCTGCATTTCAATGGCACATTAAGTTATAAATATAAAGTGCGTTGGCAGTTGGACATAGTAGACAGGAGCTCAGGAGTGAGAGTGGGACTGAAGATTTGGGATTCATGAGTTACATTGTTGGTAAATGAGGCCATGGATGAAACCATCCAGGAAATAAGGAAAAATAGACAAGAACAGGGGACAGAACCCTAAGAACTTACTTCTAAAGAACAAGTGGGACTAGTCAAAAAAAGATACTTGCCCAGGAGATACATAAGGCCAGTCAGTGATGAATGAGAAACAAGATTATGCACTGGAAGGGAGCTTCTAAGAAGAGAGAGTGGTCAAATATGATTAAGATACAGGACAAAAAATGTCAAAGTAGTTTCTGCAATTAGAATATTAATGATGACCCACAACAAGTAGGCTCAGGGAACTGGAATTGATTTTGTGTTTCAAGAGTAAATGTGGTCAGGAAGTGAAGACAGCAGGGTAGATGGAGATTATGCGATTGAAAGTGTCAAAAGTGTATTTTTGTTTTGTTTTGTTTCCTGTTTTTGTATCCACACTTCAAGAATCAGATTTTCTCTTGTCTTTTTAAATCTCCTCTTCTCCTACACCTTCTCCGTCTTCTCCCCCACCCCCTCTCTTCTATCTTTGGTGCCCTGAGACTCCTCACCAATCTTCTTCAAACACGGGAATGCAGGAACAAGAATTTGGCTGAGAGAAAAAAGGTTAAAATTATATAATCTCTTATAAAAGTTATGTTTTACTTCTATGACATTGGCTTCAACATGTAGAGGATATTGGGTGTTTGCTTTGCATTTTTGATCCTCTGGTACTACGCTGAAACTGCAATTTGGTAAATGTCACTGCTCTCTGGGGATACTGAATGCCCGGATTGGCAGCTGGTCCCATTGAGCTCTCACTTAGATCGACTAAGTGAAAAATTCTTCACCAAAGCATTTATAGAATAACTTCCTAGAACTGAATTTTGACATAGTTGACCAACTTACTGAGAATTATACTTTTATTTTTATGCTGGGAAAACAGCATCATAAATTATTCCAAAACTATTCCCTCTCTATTCACAACACTACTTGGAATATGTTCTGGAACATGAGTAAAGTGATTATTTCACCCTTCTCTGCATATTTGATGTAATGTCCTGAATCTCTCCTAGCCTAATGAATTCTCCACATTATGTGACTAAACTCACACAACAGTGCCTAACACAGAAGAAACATTCACTAACTATTAGGTATTTTTTGGTAAAAGGCAGGGTTTATCTCTTCCCCAAAACTGAAAATGCTTTTCAACCTCCCTGTGCATCTAAGATACAGACACATAACCTAGATTTTTACATCAGAAATACTCACTATGGATTTGAATTGAAATAGACTGACAAAAGGACATTAAAGGCATAGAAACAGCAGAGAATGAGATCCAATGGTCAATAGCGCCTGTGGGGCAGATGTGCTGATTTTTGGGGCCAAATGTAGCAGCATTTTTTAGGAGCAGTCTATAATGTTCAAAGCAGTTGCATCGTCCAATGTTTAGCAGTAGAAGGCTGTTCTTTTTCTGTGGAATGGAATTTGGACTAAAGTCCTGACTGCAGTCTGTCATCATTTTTCCCACTCTTTGTCTGTATTTGGTTCTCCAGTCTTTTAGTATTCTGTGATCTACTCATACTCTTTGAAAAATTTATTTTCTCCTTAAATCAGTCAGTCAGACTCTTAGCCTACAGCTAAGAACCCTGATAGATACAATTGCTGTATGCATCAAAACTCAGAAGCAGTCACCAAGGATCTTACCAAATTCAACTATGACTACATATTATCCATGCCTTAAAAATTCAATTATGGTTTATTTATGTGAAAATAAACTTTTTATTCTTCAGATCTGGTAATTACGTGAGATACTAAAGATTGGTTACTTAAGGCATGAATTTGGTGACTGAGATTATAGAAGATCATGTTCTGATTGCCATGTATGGAGATGGCCTTCCTCGTTTAATACATAAAAGCCCAAACTCCACAGGCCACTTTCTAAATTATTTCTAACAATGTGCCCTCAAAAACTACAGTTGATATTTTAAACATCTACTCAATAATGTATCAAGTAATGGTTTTAGCTCTGAACTTCAAGGACCTTTTGAATAGTGGGCTCCAAACACCACCTATTTGTTTATTTTCACACTCTATATTCTTCCCTGATGGACCATGGTCTCACTTTAATCACTTGTCTCTCAAATAGAAATTTTCAAGTGAATTAAGTACTCCATTGAAAATGCATGCCAGTTTTGTTTTTTTTTCTTGTGTAAGCCAACAGTCTGAGCTTTTCCATAATTCTTTAAAAGGAAGGGTATATTTCAGGGTTTGGCTGAAAATAAATCTTCATGTTTGAATGATCATATAGAGCATATTTTGTAATATACTAAGATATACTCAAAATCAGAAGAATGTTCTCATTTTTTCAGAATTTTACTGGGGTACATAAGCTTTTGTTACATAAATTGTTTTTGTGCAGTTTGAATCAAAGTTATATGTGTGCCCATCACCAAGATAGTGTGTGTTGTACCCGTTAGGTGTGAATTTACTCATCCCCTCCTCCCCATCCCATTTACTTGATTTTCCTTGAATTCTACTTCCATATGTGCACATAAGTGTTGATTGATTAGTTCCAATTTAGCATTGAGTACATGTGGTGCTTGCTTTTCCATTCTTGTGATACTTCACTAAGAATGGCCTCCAGTTCCATCCAAGTTGTTACAAAAGATATTAGATCACCATTTTTTTATGGCTGAGTAGTGCTCCATGGTATACATATACCACATTTTATTAATCCACTCATGTATTGATGGACACCTGGGTTATTTCCACATCTTTGCAATTGTGAATTGTGCTGCTATAAACATTCAAGCACAGGTGACTTTTTGAAAAAAAAAATGACTTTTTCTCCTTTGGGTAAATGCCCAGTAGTGGAATTGCTATATAAAATGGCAGTTCTACTTTTAGCTCTTTGTAATATCTCCATGCTACTTTCCATAGAGACTGTACTAGTATGCTGTCCCACCAACAGTGTATAAGTGTACGAATATTTGTATGCTATATACCTCATAAAGGCCTGATAACCAGAATCTACAAAGAACTCAAGCAAATCAGCAAGAAAAAAATCAAACAGACCCATTAAAAAGTGGGCAAAAGACATGAACAGAAACTTTTCCAAAGAAGGTAGACTAATGGCTAAGAAATACATGTAAAAATGCTCAACATCTCTAATAATCATGGAAATGCAAATCAAAACCACAATGAGATATCACCTAACTACAGTGAGAATGGCTTTTATCAAAAAGTCCCAAAACAACAGATGCTGGTGAAGATGCAGAGAGAAAAAAGAATGTCCTCTTTATGGATTTATCATAAAAGATAAAACAGAAAAGTGTTCTGGAATCCTATAATTTAAAAGTCTATATTGATACTTTGATAGCATCTATGCAATTTTTATATCTCTGCAGGAAGAAGAGAAATGTCTTACACTTTCCATATGCAAATAAAGTGGTCTTATCTTCTTGAATTAAAAATAATCTTAGCTGAGAAATTACCTTAATAAAAACTTGCTACCATAAAGAGTAATTATATGAGGAAGATAATCCCCAATTTATTTGTAAAAAAACAGATTCTTCAGAAAGTTGACTTAGGTTATGCAACAAACTATGGATACAGATCAAAAAGTTATCTTCCAGTGTCTAGCTGGGTTTAACAAGAATGTCATATTTTACAAATGTTATTTAATTAGTAAGATGAACACTTCATAAAATCCAGTATTATTTAGATAAAACCCATTCAGCTATGACACATAACCTAGAAGTTTGACCATCAGAGTTGGCATAAAACCAAGCTTTTTTTTTTCTATTTAGGAAGATCTTGTCCCCATTAGTGGATGTTCTTTTCATTTTGATCCTCCTCAACTTTTAAGGGGGGAAGTGAAGTCTACCTTGAGCTTAGCTGAGTGCTCAAATATATGTTTCAATTAACTTCCAGAACAACATAAACTCTGTTTTCCAGTATTTGTCAAGGAGCATAAACTCAATTCATTACTATTTAACATTCATTAAAACTTGCCAGAAAATGTTTAGAGTAGTGAAACTACTCTGTAAGACACCATGTTGGTGGAAATATGTAGTTATAAATTGGTGCAAACTCAAAGAATATACATCAAGAGGAAACCCTAACCAGAGACCTGAGGCAGAAGAGGTACTGTGGTAGATCTGATCCATATATATTCAGAGTAGGGCCCATCTCTGTGTCAGTTCTACCTTCGCTTCAGTTGGACCTCACCTCTTCTCCATTATCATAACATTTTTATGTCAACAAAGTAATATATATATATATTTGAAAATTTTATCAAATTATTTTAGATTCATAGATTGTAAATAACCTTGATATTATAGATACTTGCTTTTAAACTCTGACTTGGGAATGAAGCATGGGATATCAAGTGGATGGAAAGTTAAAAAATAAAAAAGAGTAAACCCTAAAGTAAACTATGGACTTTGGTGATAATGACATGCCAATGTAGGTTCATCAATTATAGCAATGTACCACTCTGGTGGGAGAAGTTGATAATAGGGGAGGCTATGCGTATATGGGGGGAAAGATGTATAATGGAAATCTCTATACCTTCCAATCAATTTTTCTGTGAATGTATAACTGCTCTAAAAATAAAGTCTACTAAATAAAATAAAAACTTAGATGAAATGCAAATTGCCATGTAATTTTGTCTGAAAGAAATCTAAACACTACATTAAATTTATCAATTAGTTTACATTAGTGATTTTTTACTTTATTTCAAAAGCTCTGGAACACTCCATCCAAACAAGTGTGAACAGTCACTATGTAATAAAGTTGGAATGATCTTGGGTGGAGTGCAATTGAAGAGCCCTGATTCCAGCCTCTGAGACT
Organism: Cheirogaleus medius; assembly: GCA_008086735.1. Taxonomy (NCBI): domain Eukaryota; kingdom Metazoa; phylum Chordata; class Mammalia; order Primates; family Cheirogaleidae; genus Cheirogaleus; species Cheirogaleus medius. The sequence continues at coordinate 78,342,929 of VBSM01000272.1, forward strand.
CTGCAATCCCCTAGATCTGGAGGGCAGAGATTAGAAAACAACACAGTGAATAATTTAATCTAGTTTTATGTGCTAAGCTATTCCATCAAAGAATGTATACCAGGGCCATGCTGTTTCAAATCTCCACCACATATGATTTATTGTATTGCATATGCTTCATGTCACGGGTTACTGCATATTCTTCTGAACGATAAAAGCTTTTGAAACTCATCACTGAATTTATTACAATTACAATGTTAAGATATTTGCCATAATATTATACAACTCCTCTTTACTCAGAGGGAAACTTTAGTTCATATATCACAGCTAGGAATAATTGTACTCATGTGAGTACAATGGGCAAAAATCAGTTTGCTTCCATCTTGGGAACACTGAAACACAACAATTAAGTTTCCTTTTTTTACACTGGTTGCTAACAAGCTCAATGACAAATTTGTGGCTAAAATCTATCAAATATATAGTGACTTCTGGCTATACTTTGTGTGCTAATCATTAATTTTGTGTATTCTGGTTGTATCTTTAAGTTTTTATGCTTTTGCTTTTTTGGACATTATCTCCAACCTTTTTTCTTTCTCAACCTAAAAACAAATAAAACATGATGGTATTTTTAGTATTTTTGAAAGTTGCCTGAAATTCATTTTTGGAACAAAAAGAGTATAAGTTTATTAAAATAATATAAAAACATACTGTCTCTTTTTCCTCCTTCATATGAAGTGTTGAGTGTATTCATTTCATATGGTAACTTCTGAAGCTTTCCATTTCTTTTCTCAATATTTGTCTTCAACAAATCAACTTCAGAAGCTAAGAAGACAACACCAAAGGGAGCTACCATATACATACAGATGCAAGATATGTAAATTGGGTTGAATTTTGCTTGCATCTATCAATCTTTCCTCAATGAAGTTAACCAGGAATTTTACAAAGCTCTGCTATAGAAATTGATAAATCTACAATAGTAATGTTTCTCCTAGGAATGGTATGTTGAAAGTAACCACCTCAACATTGGGGAGAACAGAAATAGAACTTTGTAATTTCCGAACATATTTTAGGGCAGTCAGCTAGTTTCTGTGTCATCAACTGATTGACCAAATTAACAAAAGTACTCATATGTTCTTAAATGGTTAAATAATTCTATTAGGATATACTTAGCACATCAAGATCAAAATAACTATCAACTTGAAAATAAATATTTTCCAAAGTTAAAAAATTATCTGCTTAATAGTCAGAGTGCCTAGCAGATCCCCAGGGATAATTAGACAGAATTATACTATGGAAACTGGTAGGCACATCAAGCAGATAATTTCTAATACATTTTAAGCAGAGGCTCTCCACTTTTGCCCTGTAATTATTTCTCACACAATATGATCCATCCCAGGGAAGAATTTTTGAATATAAACATAGCTTTCAGTGGGAAACACTAATGAAGGAGCAATGCTTAGTGCTATCTAGCACAAGGACATGCATAAATCATAATCTGAAAATACAAAAACAGAATGAACTTCTCTATTATTCAGAAGTTACAGTGCTCAATACATTAGTATCTCCCAAACTAATGACATAAAGTAGACTTTTATTTTAGCTAAAACTTTCTAACCCACAAAAGCAATATGAATAAATTTATTATTTCTAAATTCCCTTGAGATATTTTCTAATTAACTGTATAATTTGGGGCAACATATTAATAGTATTTTTATTAAACAAAGCCAATATTTTAATCAAACCAAATTTTCCAAGAAATAGATTTATGCACTGAATATTTTTGATAAATCATTCTAAGGTTTTATATATAATAATTGTGTTCATCTCTGATTTTCTTTTTATTCTGCCACAGGACAAAATCTGTAGACAGATTTCACAGACTCCAGATCTACCACAATATTTTAAAAGTTCACCAGATAATTAATAATAAAAAAGAAAGTCAATATTAGTTTTATACTCCATGCAGAGCCAAGACCAAGACAGGAAATTAAGTACCTTATTGCTTTGTAGTTTTTTTCCAAGTTTACTGAGGGGCTCAAGGAATCTTGGCTTTCTTGGGAGGGGATAGAGGTGGCAAATGCATTTGTGTGTGTGTTCAGAATAGGCACAGCATTTTAAGCTGATCCCTTACCCCCAGCTAAATGTACAACTTGCATTATTAGAGTACAATATGTTTGTGCCCTGCTAAAGCCAGGTTAGAAGCCACTAGTGTTTGGCAAGTGCTGTGTGGGCAAACGCTACTCAAGATTCCCTCATTCCTCAGGATTCCACTTCTGGCCTCCAAATTACTTTCTTTATTTTCTCTCCAGTTTATCCATTTAAAACAAAATCACGTCTTGTTTTATTTAATACTTTTGGTGTTCTGAACTGGGAGAACCTGTTCTCAAAATTTTGCTGGTGTAATTTCAAAAACTTCTTTTAAATTTTGTTTTCTGGGATTGTAGGAATTTTTCATGTACTTTAGTCTTTGCCCTCTATAGGATCCTTAATGAGACAAAACATGGGTTATGGCTATTTATCCTCACTAGTTAGACACGTCCAGGGCTGAAGTTATTCTATTTCTGTCCCCCAAAAAATATTAAGGTAAAAATAGTGACAACCTTTAAAGCTATCTTTGGTTTCATTGGTGGGTTCTGTTATGCCAATCAGAATGGAGAATAAATTCTAAGGCTACTTAGTGTAGACTTAGTTTGAATTTTGAAGATCAATTTATAAAATGGGATCTCAGTTTTTGTTGGTAGATATCCTGCCACCAGATCATCTGCTAGTAGCTCTGTGAAGGCAAACAAGGCAACAAAACAAACTCAAAATGACAAAACTTTCTGACAAGTTCACCCCATAAGAATGGGGCCATTTTAACAAAAGAATGGACTTGTGATGGACCCAAACTTGATTTGGGTCTCTAGAGCACAATAAAGGAAGGCATATATATATATATATATATATATATATGTGTGTGTGTGTATATAATTATAATTTAATAAATTAATCAGAGTCAGTGAGAAAAATATCATTTTGGAAATATGGGATATATGCACATATTTTAACATTTTGAAAGTTCATCTAAAATTGTTATCTACTGAGCAAAATAGCGGATGTATTGAGGACTGGAAATATGGAAAAAATTCTAATTCTTCATTCTTTTCTGGAGCTAATCTTATCACACAAAGAATGTGACTTCATATATTTTGCTAAGCTTCTCTACTCAATTTAACAATGAAATAAGGAAGGCTAAATTATCCACTCCATTTCATTGAATGATGAAACATTTGCAAATCTGTGCTTGGATTTGTTTGCCATGAGGAAGAATTGTTTTCCTAAGCACATCTGGCATTCTCTCAGCCCTTTTACCTTCTGTGCCTCTGGATGTAGAATAAATGGTTCTATCTAAATTTATAAAAAATAACATGAAAAAGAATAACTTGGGCAGGTTTCTTTTCTTCTTCTTGGGAGAGTTTCTAGAAATCATGTGTTGAGTTTGCAGTACTGCCATACTGCTTCCTGGTTTAAATCTTACCTAGTATAACCTGTTACCTACCTGTAACCTGAAGAGTTAAGTTCTAGAATTTATACATCATCAAACTGCCAAATTATCTCTCACATCAAGTTGTTTTTTCATTTAACCTCTATTAGAAATAAAGATTGTGCTTTGATTTTCATTTTTAACTTTCATATTTTAAATTTCTTAGAAGAAAGAGTGCTAATTTTAAGAGGTCACCTTAGAAACACCAATAAAACACACATAATCTTTCCTACATATAGTTTCTTATTGAATATAAGTGTTTGATTGCTCTGTCTTTTTAAAGACATAATTAATGTCAAATCCATCTCTACCAGAGTCATATATAATACAAGTATAAAAGCAATTACCAGAGCTACTTAAGAGAAAAACCTTGAAAAATACTGAAATCTACTTTGTTTTGTCAAGCATCCAAACTGTTCACTGGGCTTGTATTGGCTGATAGCTTGTGTTTTGATGCTTTCAAAATTTCAAATATGCCTGAACATGTTGTTTCCCTCATGAACATCACATCACATCATTTCTTTTAATGGCTTTTACTTTGTTTATTTTGAGATTACAAATTCAGAAATGATATTGGGAGATACTCTATCTATTTGCTGTATTTTCCAGTAGAAAACAAGGACTGGAGACATTGAATCATTTCTTCAGTATCACACAGCTAACCAGAGACAGGAGTAAAATTATAATTCAGTTCTTAAAATAAAATCAAACTCTTCAGATAATAAATTACTTATACAAAGAAGACAGTTACAATTGCTTAAATAAAATGGTAAAGGCTTACAATTGTCAAACACTTACCATATGCTAAACACTATTGTTAGCATTTTACATGCAATATCTTATTTCCTATTGCAACAGCTCTACAAGGTATACATATCATTATACTTATTTTCTAAACAGCATAAGTAAGAATTAAAAACTGTAAGTAACTTGCCTTCATTTCAGGGTGGGTAATTGAGGCAGTTAGGATTTGAAGCAGGGCTTGACTAATGTGAAACTTATACTTTAATCCACTGTGAAGCTATTCTCTCTTAAAATGTAAATGATTATCAATATTCATCTTAGATATACATTGTTTTAAATTTCCAACCTCTTCATTCCATCTTATCCTTGTGGATATTAAATAATTTAAAATTATATTACAAATAAAAGATATTGCTAAAAACAAACAACATTCAAACACTGATGTTCAGCAGTTATCTTTTACTTGTGACATATAAATATGTACCCAGAATCTCACACAAAAGGGAAAACTTAATGTCAATAACCATATTGAAATTTTAAAGACTATAACTTTGCATTCATGCCTTCCATACATTTTCACAAAATGTTTGATGAAATAATACCTATTTTATGGCATGTAAAGACAGCTATTTATTTATTTATTTATTTACTTACTTACTTATTTACTATATATTTATTTATATTTATTTATTTACATATAATACAAACAAAAAGTGAACATCATAACTGTTACCACAAAATATAGTTTTATTGTTTTAGGCATTTAAAAAATATAAATGTGTAGTATAAAGTTCACTTATAAATTTAAGTTCTAAGAGATAGATGATATTCTTTACATCTTATCCAATTTACAGATAAGAAATTTGAGGCAAATAAATGTTAAGTTGTCCAAGTTCAGACTGGCAGAAAAGTAGATCTGAATATAAACAGCTGGGTTTCAGAGTCCATGCTGCTAACCATTATTGTGTGCTCCCTCATGGCTCTGGGTCTTGCTATACTTAAATAAAGCAATAATATTCTTTGAATAGGTCAACACTAGCTCATAGAACAAACTAAACACTATAGCCTAAAACTTTACAATAGCAAAAGACAAACTCACCACAAATTTCATTAGATTTTGGGCATTATTTGTTATGTATAGATGTAGAAAACATTATAAATATAGCATTAGCTTGTTCTAGGTCAGCACTGTCCAATAGAACTTTCTTCAGTGATGAAAGACTGGATCCATGTCGTCCCATAGAATAGTCACATGTAATTTTTGAGCATTTAAAATATGGCTAATGTGGTTAAGAAACTGTTAAATTTGTTTGTAATTTTAATATATTTACATTTAAATAAAATATTTACCATATTGGATATCTCAGTGCTAGAGATTGCCCTTAAGTCATAGTTTTTGGTCTTTTATGACTGTGACTAAAGTAACAAATATATCTTATATCATGAGTCCATGTATCATAAGTATGTAACTGAATGTTTCTTTATGTTTATAAACAAAGTAATATTTTTACAAAATAATACTTACTAACAAACATTCACTCTGATAATAGCTTTTCTATTCTATTGTTTAGTGAAAATTTTGACTCACAAATTTATTTTATGAACTAATAACAGTTTGAGATCTGCTGTTTGACAAATCTAGCAAAGGATACATATGTGTGAAGGTGTTGCTTCTACTCTCTTGTTTTATAAAGAGAAATGATTGCCACTGCCAAGCACAGACAAAAGCTGTATTGAACATTTCACTTTTGTACTTCCTTTACTGAGGCCAAGAAAAAAAGAGGACCTTGAGCCTTGAAAGAAGAAATAATCTCAGTGATGGATTTGTTTTCTGTTTTTAGTGAGAGCTGTTGCTGATGTTTAAAGGGAGTATTCAGGACGTCTGAAGACACAAGGGGGTATAGGGGTGAAAGGGGGGCAAGGATTGAATCTTTGCTTTTTCAGCCAGAAAGTGTGAAAAGTGTACTCAAGGATATGTGCACCTGGAAAGCATCACAATGGATCCCAGGAGGAAGGCAAAGACAAAGATCCAAGCTAGAAGGAAATCTGAAAAAGAAGACTAAGGCAAGGAACCAAGTCAATCTTTCCTATTCTGGGTTTCAGAAGAGCCTGGTCTGTGTCTCAAAACACTCATGTACACACACACACACAAACACACACACACACTCTTCTTAGTGACTGAATAATCTGGTCTCAAAGTAACAAAGCGGCGTGTTAAAACTTTCAGTCACCATTAGTATACAACAAATCATGTTTATTGATGATGTCTGCTAATTAAAGTTCATTTTAACACAGCCTATAAAAGTATTTACAGGTAGAATGTGTCAGGCTGTCTTGCATTATCTCACATCTGGGGGAAGGCTGTAGATCTCTCGTTTCAAGCTGAGAACTCAGGTCTAGGCTTTTTAATAGTACTATTATATTATAATAATTTATCTTGAGATACAAACAAAAATATTAATATATGCAATTTGCCATTGAAACAATTTTCTAATTTTATCTTTGTTGAAGAGGTTTGTTTTATTGTCTTAGTTTTTCATATATATTTACTTAAATTAGGCTTACTATTAAATGTATATAAAATCTAATCAATATAAAGGTGGAGACACAAAGTCAAAACAATTTTACAATAGTTTTCAAAATTGATTTTAATACCTCTTTTTCCTTTCTCTTTTTCTTAGATTATAAAAACACTATTTCTTCTGTTTATTTATTTTCTCTGTTCTACTGAAATGTTATCTGTATTTCTAAAGGCTTATATTGAATTGTGCTTTGCAAGTATTGCCTGAGCCCCTATACCAATTTATAAACAGTTCCTGGAAAGTTTTTGTACATTTATTTTACAGTATTCAATATTAGAGAAAATTAGTAAATTTATGTCAAGTGCATGGATTTTTTTTATCAGACAAATTCAGATAAAATGAGTTGACTCCCATTAATCTGCATTAATTTTTTAATTGAATCTGTTACAGTCTGTAAAATATTTATCGTTTTTTTCTCTTATTAAAATACTACAGGTTTATGGAAAACAATACAGGGAGAATATAGAAAAAAAGGGGACACAATGAATTTGGGTATTATCCTTATTTAGGGGCCTTGTACATTTACTAAATTTCTCCCTGTTTCCAATTTTCGTGTATGTGCTATGAAGTGAACATTACATTATTATTCATAAAGTTTATAATCTTCACACTTTCATAGCCAAAGCACTTCTAATGTTATTTTTCTTTGATGCCAGGTGTTTGTAATAAATACACCAAAGGTTATGTTTTATTTGTTCATTTAATGTGATGATATCTTAGAATGTTTTTCTTTAGAGGGAGAAGATAGTACAGAAATAGTGAAATGTGGTGGAATATTTTACTATCTCTTAACAAATCTATTTTGATTTCACTTATTGTGAGCATTCTATGAAAATGTGTCACATAGAATAGTGTGTGTATAAAGTATATAAAGTATATACTTTATATACATTAAATATATAAAGTATATACACGCACAGTATTGTATGTTACTATAGGCATATATATACATATACACACACTATTCTATGTAATTATATGCATATATACAGTATCTTATGTCACTATAGATAGTATTTTAAATATTGTATATATATGTATATTTTCACTGTTGAAATAGGAGACTTAGAGTTTAGTGTTTTCACTACATAAAAATGTGATTCTGTCTATATTTTGTAGTAACCTTGACTAAAAGTCATAAAGACTTTAAGCATTTCAAGTGGTAGAAAGCTCACTATCACAAGACCGTCCTCTTCATTTTTGATATGTTATAGTTATTACAAAGCAATTTCTTATACTGAGCCAAATTTTGTTGTGCTAACTTTCACATGGTAATAATAATTATACTTCCAACACTATAGTGAAACAAAATAACTGGTCTTAAAAGTGATACATCTTTAACTATAGCTACCAAAATTTAGAAGAGTTTTAGAGTTTTCTAATAAGATCATAATACATTGCATAAAGACATAAATTACAGGATAAAGTAACTATAATAAATAAAATGAAGTAATAATCACCCATAATCCCATAACTCAGAGGGGAAAATGTTAATATTTTCTATAATATGTCAGAATTTTAATGCATATATATCTATCCACATCTTAAAAAATAGTTTCTAATCTACATATCATTTTATTCTTACTTTGTTCAGTTAGACAATGATATCTTACCATTAGAAAAATATATATAACCAAAATTTTGCTAGGTGTATAATATTATATTATTGAAAGATATAATATTGAATCAATTATTTATTAATAGACACACATAATTTGCTGCACTTAACTATCTAAATAATACTGGAATGAATGCATTCTATATACAAATTTATGTCCTTGTAAATATTATTTCATGTACACCATTTAAAAACTTTGTTCTTTCCTTAGAAAGCATTTCTATAAGAGCATTTGCTAGGTCAAAGTTCATATATTTTAAAGAAGTTTCATACATCTTACTATATTGTCTTTATATACTTTGATATCACTGTAGAGTTAATAAAGCAATGAATAATTTTTGCTAGGACGTGGGAGAATAAGGCAAAAAGGAAATAGGAGTACCTGATATTTGAGTAGCTTTCCTTTAAGGTAATTATCAGATTTTGGTGCACATGGGAATCACCTGGAAGATTTGTTAAAACAGACTTTTGGCTCCAAATCCAGAATTTCTAATTCAGTAGTTGGGTGGGGCTTGAGAATTTGCATTTCTAGCAAGTTTCCTGCTGCTGCTGCTGCTACTCATCTGAGGAACACATTTGGAGAAATACTGTCCTAGAGACACTGTCAATTTGTAGAAGTAGCTGGCTGACAATTACAATAGAGGCTTCTGAGAACAGAGAGCTGAACAGAACATTGGGCACGCTTATGATTAGAATAGCAATGACGTGGAGTATCACTCCTATATAGTCTTACTGGACTTTATACGATTTAAATAAAGAAAATGTATTACTTTTTAATGTTCATTTTTCTGACCGTGACCATTGTAGTATGGTTATGTAGGAGAAGGCTCTCATTTTAGGCAACATGTGATAAAGTATTTAAGAATAAATTAGTGTACTGTCTGTCAAATACCTCTCAAATAGTTGAGAGAAGAAGAGAGAGGAGAAAAAGATATACTTAATATAATGAAAATCTACAGAATAAAACAAGATCTGGCTATATATATACATATACATACACACACATATATATATTCAGCAAAGTTATCCTATCCAGATATATGAAAATTTCAACATATCAATGAAGAAAAGATAGAAAACACAATTTAAAAATAGGGAATAAATCTCATTAATGAAGATATTTAAAGGGAAAATAAATATGTGAAAATTTGTTTATCCTTATCATTTATCAGGGAAATGCAACAATATCACAATGAGCTATCACTACATACATATAAAGGTGTTTGAAACTTAAAAATTTGTCTGTACCAAGTTTTGGCAAATATAGAGTCCGTAAGATTCTCTCATATACTATAAAGGGGAATGTAAATTGAAACAATCACTTTGCTAAGCAATTTGGAATGGAAATAATCTAAATGAACAATAACAACAGAATTCATACATAATGTGTGATATGTTTTTACAAAGGAACACTGTACAGTAATAAAAACAAATCAACTAGAGCCTACGGTGATGGAAATGTTCTAGAATTAGTTTGTGGTAATGGCTGTGTACAACTCTATAAATATATTAAAGTTCATTGAACTCTACACTTAGATGAATTTTATGATATTTAAATTGTATATCAATGAAATTGTTTTAAAAGTTTGTTCTTTAGAAAAATATGAGTACATTGGTACTCATAGAGAGAGAGAGATGATACATAGAGAGAGATGATTGAACATTTAATTAAACTATTTTTCTTTTTAAAGACAGGGCTTTACTTTGTTGCCTGGGCTAGAGTGCAGTAGTGTCATCATAGCTTACTGTACTCCTAGGTTCAAGTGATACTCCTGCTTCAACCTCCAAAAGGAGCTAGTATTATAGGAACATGCCACCATGCCTGGCTAATTTTTATTCTTTTATTTTTTATTTTTTGTAGAGATGGGAGTCTCATTATGTTGTCAGGCTGGTCTCAAATGGTCTCAAGCAATTCTCCAACCTCAACCTCCCACAGTGGTAGGATTACAGACATGAGCCACCATGCCTAGCCTAATTAACCTATTTTTAGATATAGATTTTAACAGAGCTAGTTTGTAGTTCATTCAATTTAATAAATCAATTAGTCAATATATAAATATTTTTAAATGTATATAATTTTAATAATTTATTGTATCTTTTTATTCTGAAAGTGTCTTGGTTTTGGAAATAAATTATGTTGTCACTCTAAACATAGTTCTTTGTTTCCACAGCTTTAAGACCTCCTTTTTGCAAATTTTTCTCTAAAAGATGGAACTCAAACAATACTTTATTATTTGATATTAGTATGTCACATCACTATTTTAAAAAGTGTATTCAGATTTTTTTTATATTTTCCAAACAAAACTGAAATGTCAATGAAAATTATATTAGCCTGATATTTACAATAACTGAAACTCAGATTTTCTGAAATCCCAAAAGGTGAGCTATGGTTGCACTCCGTTGCCTTATCCCCAATGCCACAGGAAATTTGATCTGTTATCCTGGATCTTATGTTGGTATTAATAAAGTATAAGTATGAATTATCTTTTTCTTGAAAAAAAGACCACACTATTGAAACCTTTTCCATAAAAATGACCCTGTCTAATTTACAGATTCTGTCTCACTTTTTTGTTTTATGGATCTGACTCCTTGTAGTCCCAAGAAAATTCTACCACCTTCTCCAAACAGCTTTAAGAACTCCATCTTAGTTGTCTTTACATTTAGTTTAGTTTATTGTCAGTCTTAGGTCAGGCCAGAGATTGGCCTCTTGGGCTTTATTTTTCACAGTTATGGCCCCCAATCCGGGGGGGTTTTAGGAACTTGGCCACACAGCAGAAGGTGAGCAGCAGGTGAGAGAGCAAAGCTACATCTGTATTTACAGCAGCTCCCTGTACCAGGCATCGCTGTCTGAGCTCCGCCTCCTGTCAGATCAGCAGTGGCATTAGATTCTCATAGGAGCATGGACCTTACTGGAAACTGCACATCCGAGGGATCTATGTAGGTTGGGCACTACTTATGAGAATCTAATGCCTGACGATCTGAGGTAGAACTGAGGCAGTGATGCTAGTGCTGGGGAGTGGCTACAGATACAGATTATCATTAGCAGGGATGTTAACAATGTAATAATAATAGAAATAAAGTGCACAATAAATGTAATGTGCTTGAATCATCCTGAAACCATTGACCCCACCCTCCTCATCTGTGGAAAAACCGTCTTCCATGAAACTGGTCCCTAGTGCCAAAAAGGCTCCCATAATTTTAAAAAAATTTAAATTATTATATATGAATGACTAGTCATTATTTATTGAAAATTCCTATGTATTCTGTGATTTCCATGTGAAAATATGTCTGTAAACATGTAAATAAGTGCAATTCCTAATCCATTCTACTTTGAATAAAATACATCAATGTCAATTTTTTAGAAACATTAATATAGTAAAATGAAGGATTTCTGTTTTATTCTACATAGAGGAGAGTTTACATTTCTTCACCAATGTTATAGGAGAAAATAAAGGAGCTTCAAAAGTCATTTATTATTTGACTTTAAAGTTATTATTAGTCTTATTTTTTCAAATATTTATAATCTCCTTTGTCCTGTTACTTAAATAATACATTTTTGCTAATATATGAAGAAATGAACAAGTTAAGTTTACACTGTCTTCCATATATTCCCATTTTTATTTTGTTCTGTAATACATTTTAAAAAGTTAGCAAATAATTACACATTATCAATTACCAAAGTGAAAAGTTGTCTTATTATTAAACAAGGAAACCAAAATTTCTTAAAATAAATAAAAATTCTTCTTTTTAAAATTCTTACAAGGAATGTGAAACATAAACTCACTTGTGTCACAAAAGAATCTGCTATTAAAAAGATGACATAAAAGGGATATTTTACTTTATAAGTATTAATTTATTTTTTGTTTCTAATGCATTTGACCTTGATATAAATGGAAACCCCCAAATCTATTTCCTTCCTGATACTACATTCTGACAGAACTTACTCAAGCATAGGTCTTTGTAAAGAACTCTGTGCTTAGGTCATCTCTATGGAAATATAAAAGAAAATGAGATATTTACCAACTTAAGGTACTCTATGGCATGTGCAAAATGTACAGTTTAGAAAGATGTGCACTGTCTGGGGGATGGTCACGCTTGAAGCTCAGACTTGTGGGGGAGAGGGGACAAGGGCGTTATACGCAACCTTAAAATTTGTACCCCCATAATATGCAGAAATAAAAAAAATGTTTGTTTTGAAGATTAAATAAGATAATGCACATAAAACTCTTAGCACAGCACTGAATAAGTGCTCAATAAGTGGTGGCTATTAGTTTTACAAGTCTGGACTGTGGTCAGAATTTAGAGCATATAAATATATTTCAGATAAGTTTACCACAATTTACTTGAAATTATCTAACAGCTAAAAAGCATATTTTAAATTATGACCCAATCACTATTTTATAAAAAAAGTGACAATAAAAACTATGTTTCTCTATCTATATATCTAAGTAGGCAAATAGAAATAAAAAGTTCTGAAAATTATACACCAAACTGGTAACAACCTGGAGTGGGGGAAAATACTGGGAGGTACCTATTTTAAGGGGGACTTTCATCTTTTACTCTTCCCTATTGCTTGACTGTTTATGAGAATGTATTCCTGTTATTTGTATAACTAAAATAATAAAAGCTTGAAAGCTAAAAAAAAGAAAGATGAGAAGAATTAAAGAGTAGCTAATGGTTTTAAGTCATCTTGAGGGAGAAGAAATAGCTATGACATGCTTTGGCCTGGAGTCTGATTCTGAAAGTTTTGTGATAATGTGCTATCTACCAAGTTACCACATGCGATAGCTAATCAAATAAAAGAATAAAGGTGCCAGGGTAGACAGTTCTCATCATGATGAATTCCTATGTGCAGTGACCCACTAGCATCATATTTTGAAGCTTCCCTTATTATCATTTCATCTTTTATTTAATATTTCAACTCTATGGTTTCTGCCATGCCCTTGTTTTTACTATGCATATTAATAAAAATGCATGCACTATCACATTTTAAAAACTATCTCTGTCATAAAGAAAATTAATAAAATATTATGACTTCTTTAAACTCTGGACAAAGAGAACAATTGAAGCATAAATCTAAAATTGAAAAATATCAAATGATAAAGTTAATTTCAGACAAAACCTTAATTTTTATTATATAGAAAGTTCTCATAATCAAAGCTTGAAAATTCAACAGAAAAATGGTAACATGTATAAACATACAATTTGCCACAAAAGAAATGTAATCGGCAAATAATTTTTTTAAACAATTGCTCTTACTAGTAATCAATACAATGCAAAGAAAATTAATTCATCATTAAGTGGCTCCTTAAATCGGCAGAGATTCAAATATTTTTAGAGATTTAGAAAGGGGCGGGGAAGAGAGAGACAGAGAGCACTTTGGTCGAATTGCACAGGTGCAGGAAAAAGATACAGACTAGTAGTCTACGTCTAGAAATTTATCAAGATGTATCCAGTATCAGGAAGGAAGAGATTCAGCGATATGCATAGATACTTAGCTTTATCACAGCCGTGCTTTTAAAAGCAAAATAAATATTAAAAAAGAACAAAAGTTCAAAAAATATTAAAGTATTTTGCATATGTGGGAAAAATGTTTATTTAACTGATTTTTCTGTACCTTTCATATTCTAGGAATTTCACATTAAAAATCATGCTTCAAAAATATGCAAGAAAATTATGCTTATTACTTATATTAATGGAAAAAAGTAAATTCAACTCTGTATATATGAATAGATGGTATGATCCCATTGTTAATATGGTTAATTTCTGTGTAATAAAATTTTGAATGTTTTTCAAATTTCCATATATTTTTAAATTTTCCAATCTCTCCAATTAATGTATTACTTTCCTGATTAGTAAACAATTTAAAAATAATAGTATACCTTTGTTGACATATAATTTAGTATGATTACATTCCTTAGATATGATGTAAATTTATCTTTAACTATTTATACTTTTTCAGAAATGAATTATTTATCTCTGGAAAGGTATGTTGTGATTTAAACTCATAAAGATTATACTAAATTATATGATTTGGAAATTATTCTAATTTATACATTGTTTTTCAGAAAATTTATTGAAATTTAATTTGATTATATCGCTTTAAAAACTGGTGGTTCACCTATAAAACACATAGGCCAGTTAAAGTTTTGACAAGCTGGTTTCCTCAATTTAATTAAACAAACACTTTTGTGTAGCCCCCCAAGTAGTTAAAGGATGATCTGGAGGTTTAGTTCATTTCAATGTAATTGAAGCAAATACGAGAGCAATTGGCTTCTTAAGCCCAAACATGAAGATTATGAGGATCCTGGGTTTTCCATCAAACAGTTTTTCTGGATTATGTGTATAAAATGATAATAAGAGTTGACTTTTTAAAAGTTATTTGGCTGTCTTAAAGCATATTACTGCAAATTTCTACACATACCCATTCACTGCACTTTTAAAATTAAAGAAAGGAATATAAATCTGTTAAAACTCATCTTGTAACTTTGAAGCAGCTGTTTTCAGAGTCATCTCTAACAAGTTATGAGTAAACCCAAGGAAAGACTTCTAGAAAGCCAGAACTCAGCCATCCTGACAGCTAGCTGGCCAAGATGGTTGAGTAGCCCCGGTGAAATCAACCAGTGATTGTCCCAGATAAATGGATCTGCGGTCCCCAATTCCCCAGCTGTGGCTACCAGGCCAGAGGTGAACGATGAGTGAACAAAGCCCTACCTGCACCCAAAGTTGCTCCCAATAGTTTCATCACTGCCCGAGCCCCGCCCCCTGTCAGATCAGCCTGGCATCAGACTCTCATAGGAGCAGGAACACCACTGCAAACTGCACATGCGAAGGATGCAGGTTGCTGGCTCCCCATGAGAATCCAACGCCTGATGATCTGAGGAGGAGCCAGGCAGCAACCCCTTCACCTCCACCCTTCGTGGAAAAACTGTCTTCCAGGAAACTGGTTCCTGGTGTCAAAAAGGTTAAGGACTGCTGATCTAGATGACCAGTAGACTCATTAGAAATAAAAATGTTTTTGTTTTAAGTCATAGGTTTTAGTGTGGATTGTAACAGAGTACTAGCTAACTGATAACAGCTGTAAATAAATAAAGCCTATGTTACTAAATTATTAAGATGATCATATTTAATTTTTTCATTTTTAACTTAATACAATTGCAAGATGTCCTATAGCTTTCGACATCTATTCTCAGATTCATCCTTTAATAAGCTATTTTAAACATCCTAGTGTTAGACCCTAAGTGAAGGTATTTGGGGCTAAGTAATATAGCCATTTTTAGTTATAATAGCTATATAATCATAAATATAGAAAAGGTTTAAAAAGAGAATATTTGCTTTATGTGGAATATAATGATGTATAAGTAATACTTCATTATACAGAAATGACTCCCCAACAAGGTTAAATTACACCATGCCCCTTGGACGTGTCCATTTCCCCATTAATGTGAATTAGGACTTTGGGGACATGAGAGCAGGAAAAACCCTGACATTTTCTTTCAACTCCCCCCTCCCTTCCTGCCCTCAGAATTTAATTCTACTCTTCCCAGCCCAAGAGGTTTTCTATTTAAGCACTGAGTCCCAAATTCCATTCAATTCAGGACATAAATATGTTCCATGTCATTACTGTAATTTTACTGCCCCTTAAAAACTATACTGACAATATGATAAGTAAACTATTTTGGAGAGTAAACATTTTCTTTTGTTTAGACTACAATAAAACAATTTATATATCCTCAACATTTTACCCATTTATATTTTAAACCATCTTAAAAAGGATGTTAATGATACCTTTGCTACTTAATTGTTAGATAAAAGCCTATTAACTTCATACATTGAGTGAAAGCAAATGGCCCCAAATTAACTATTAAATAAGTTTCCAAATATTTTAAAAATTTTATCAGGAAAATCTGTTGAGGATCATGTGTGGGGCCTTCCTATTCCCTAAGGCTGCCTTCTAGAAATGTGAGTGTAGAAGAAGTCATCTTGGTAAAGCAGGTGAAGTGGACTACTGCCCTGGGCAACAATGAGACCTGTGTTTAGGTGGAGTGGAGGTGTGCACACATATTTCAGAATGGTTGCTTATCACGGCACTCAACTCTCACAGTCTGTCATATGACTGGTATGGTAAGCAATTTATCTGGGTCAAAGTGTTTAGGAAAAACTCATTAAAATGCAAATTTATTACTTGAGAAAGGTAACACATTAAGTCACAGTACATATTAATAATTTAATATATTTTATGCTATCCTAAGGTTCTCATAATTGATCTGTTGACACAGCTCTTAGAAAATATATTCATTTGCATTTTTAATAATAGGCTTCTTAAACTCAAGATGATTCTACCTCAATTCTTGATCTCTACTCTCTACATAGTATTTTTTCTGGAGTATTTCCATCTTAGTAAATGACATTATCACCCACTCACCTAGTTTCTCAAGAAAAGAAACTAGGAGTCATTTTTCATTCCTTTATAGTTTCCATATCTTATATTGAAGCCAAAAGCAAGTCCTGTAGGTTGTTTTCGTATTATACCCTGATAAAAATCTTCCAGTGGCTTCTCCTGCAATAATAATGCAATCTATTTTTTTTTTATTTAAGCATATTATGAGGGTACACATGTTTAGGTTACGTGTGCAATCTATTTGTTTTAATGCATCTTCTTCTCCTACACATCTCTTACCACTCACTCCTCTCTTAGTTCACACACTTTAGTCACGCTGACTTTTCTCTTCCACACCTCCAAAATCTACTCCTACCTATGGATTCTGTGCTTGCCCTTTCTGTGCCTGGAAAGCTGTTCTCAATAACTTTTTATGGCTATGACTTTTTTATCATTCATGTCCCCATACAAAGTCCCCCTGCCTGAAAGGGTGTTCCCTAACCATTCTACCTAAAGTAGCTCCCCAAACCTGTCACACCCTAGACTCTATTAAATTTTCTGGGACTATATCACTGTCTGAATAATCATTATTTTTTGGTATTTTTTTATTTTTTTGCATGCATTATTTCTGTCTTACTCTATAAAATATATCCAAAAGGGTATGGATGTTGTTTGTCTTATCTATTGCTATATCCCAAGTGCATACAATACCTTAATATGTCATAAATGACTCAATAAGTTATTTAAAGCAGCAAGCCAAGAATGTTAATAACATTTAATTCTATTGCACAATCTAAAGAAACTTTGTTGACAGAATATATGTGAGACATTTAATATATAATCATAATTCCAGTCAAATGTAGGAGTTTTAAAAAACCTCAAACTTTTGAATATAGCATAACCAGATCATGCCAGGAATTTTTCTTAAATTATATTTGTAAATTGTTCAACATTTTTGGTAATTTTCTGAATAGGAATAAAGGAGTGTTAATATGTCCCCATATGAAAATTTTCAGCTGAATATATTTATATTTTTCAGTAAAATATGTTTACAAATGTAACTGACAAATTTAAAAAGGCAGAAAACATATTCATTAATAACTGCTCCCCTCCAAACACAGAGATTGGGAAAATATAGTCATTATTTCAATAGTAGTTAAGTTATCCAATTCTGCATTCATTCTTTAAGTATGTATTAGATAATAACTATAAGTAAGAGAAAAGTGTGGATTTCATGTCAAGAAAAAAAATATTTACGTATGATATAGTCTCTGTCCTCAAGAAAATTAATCTAGGTATAGAGACAGACATGAAAATAAATGACTAAAATGCAGTGATGCTATGTTCAAAGCTAGACATGTACATAGGTTAATATGGAACACTATGGGGGGAGGTTTTCAATATTTGAACGGGAAAGTGGAAAGGAAGGCAAGAAGGGTGGTCATGAAAACGTCCATAAGAAGGTGATTCCTGAACTGAGTCTTGAAATTTTACTAGGTGTTAGCAAAGCAAACAAAGAATGAGTAAATCTAAGTATGGGGTCAATGTGGGAGGCAAAAGTACATAACAAAAATATTAGAAATGAAGAAGGAAAAGCAGGTGGAAATCTGTCTTTTCTAAAGGACATTAGGTTATACAGCTAGAAGATCAGGTTACCTCTCAAACATAATTTTGTAGAGACCTCAAGTTAAATGCCTTATTTGTTCACTTCTTGTTCATTTACCATCCATTTATTCCTTCAACAAACATTTGGGGAGCTCATATATACAGGATGCTTCATGGCAAAGAGTTGAACTTTATACTATACGTGGGAACAGTAAGTTTCATATGGCATGTATTTCGGATATTTCTATGGAGGAAAGAAACGAAGACTTTAAATTTGCAGGCAGTGAGGGAGGCTGTTGTAATACTCTATGAAAAATTGATACTGGTTCACATTAGGGCAGTAGTAATAGAATATGAGACAAATTTAAGAAATATATGAGACAAACCGCTAGCCAATGATATAAGTCAGAGAGAGAAAAGTAATTATCAGTGGTATGAAGTGAGCAAGGAAACTTTATTAACCTTTGCCTTTTATCAGTTTCTTAATAGCTCAAAAGGCAAAGGTTCTATAAAATGGCATGATCTGTCAGGTCTAGGTGCTTGAGCTACATTCCCAGAGGGGAGGAAGAAAAGAAGGCCTCTTCTCAAGCCCTTTCCATGTTGCCCTTGAACTGGTCTTAGAGTCCCACAGATCTTCCATCCCTGAAGGAGAGCTCTCTGACACTTGAAGAGAAATTTTGGATACATGTCTATTACATACTGCAGTTCAAAAGAGGAGAGATAAGAACTCCTACCCCAATCCTGTTACATTTTTTTTTTATCTACACCTCTCACAATAAATATATCATGAGATTAAAGGAGAGAAGAACAGATATATCAATATTTTGCATCTTCACAGCTTGGAATTTATGGACGCCCCGCTGAAGAAAGAAGAAAAAGAGGCTATTTAATTTACCCTCTGCCATTGGGTTGAATTCCAACTAAAGAATCCAAGACAGCCTATGTTTTTTTATTAATAATCACCAAGATAGAAAACTATATAGCCACTGTGTTATAATATGAATTTATTTACAGGCATATTTTTAATATTTATATTTGCAAACATTCTTTTTGAAGGTAGACATGAAGTCTCAAAGTATTACTTGAAATTTTAAAAAAGGACAATTTTTAAACAAAAAATTCCAATAAACTAGTTTTAATATATAAGATCTCACCAAATATCACAATGGTTAGGTCAATTTCCATATAATGAATCACTAGAATCCAAATCTTTTAAAATTCAGATAACATTGTATTTACGAGTTCAAAAATATCTTGTCTATTTATCTATAAATATAATGCTACTAATACACATATCAATATATTTGGATTCCTAGTGAATATTTCTAACCATAGATTGGAGAAATTAACACATTATAAAAATTCAAATCATGTGTAATTAGTAAATTACACATTTTTCTCTTCTACTCTGATAACATTAAGTGTTAACTCTCTTTGTTTTTTTACTTAAGAATATTCTGGAAAAATATCTTGTTTAATTTAACTTTTTCATTTCTAAAGGACATTAGGTTACACAACTAGAAGATGAGGGTTTCTCTGTAACATAATTTTGTAGAGACCTCAAGTTAAATAATTTCAAAAGGTTTTCTGTTGAATAAAATGAAACTATACATGTTTAATATTTGAATATTATAACAACGTTTATGATTGATATTTCCCATAAATAAGATACTAAAATATCTTTTTCTTAAAATGCATTTATGATTAAGAGTACAACTTGAGTTTTGAAGCAAGAGAGCAATTGGAATACATTTTGTTACTTTTATTTTTTAAAATGCTACGTTAAAGTTAATTTAATTTATTCTTAAAGTGAAAAGAAAGTAACAAGTAGTTCTAACGTGAATTAAAATGATAATAGCATAGATTGTGGCAACTCTGGGTCAGATGAAGGCTGTAGGCTATTTTTGACTTTATTACATTTAAAAATAAAACAGAATTAGAATTTTTAGACTAGGGTCCAACAGGATTTAAAATGTAAATAGATGTCATTTGAAAGAAAATGTAAAACAATTCTATTAATCATCTAAAAAGGTATTTTAAAAGGCATTTTTACTTAAAGATATGAAAAATGTCTCTAAAGGAAAATGTTATACATATCATAAGAAAAAGGAACAATTTGCAACCTATTTTAACAGATATCTCGCCGATGAATATTGGCACACATACTTTTATAAGCTTTCCAATAGCATTTCACTATACCAAGGTTTAATTGAAGGAATTTGGGGAATGTATAAGTACTAATATGAATTCTTATTTTCTTCTGTGTTTTAAATGTAAACGTAATACCAATTTGCTAAAATCCATTTATATAGGTATTTTTTAATAATTAAAAGCATTCAACAACTGCAAACTTTCAGTATGTCACAAATTACTATGGAATGAAGAACATTATGATGTCTTAGGCAGCCTTTCTGTGTGGAGTTCCATCGATAATACATTTCAGAACACTCTAATATAAAAATGAACAAAGAAAGAAAATTCCATCATCATCTCTTGGGAATTGTACAATGCAAATTTTATCAGTTCTTTTCTAAGGCAAAACACAAACCTCTCACCTATTAAACATGATAAATTAAAATAAAAGATACACTGGAGTCCAAAGACAAAATGTATGAGATAGTATTACTCACTGGGAAGTTCAAACACAATGGAAGAACTTGAATTATTTCTACTCTGTTATTCCTGTGCAACAAAAGAACCATGACAGACATTGCAAATTCATCAGGCATATTCGCTGTATTTTGTACTTTCTTCCTGTTTAAGGAAATGTATTCTTTGATATATTGAATATATTTATAACCCCCCAAATGGTAAAATTCTATATATTGTATATAGTCATTCTATTAATACAAATTTTAATGGGTTTTTTTAGGAAAATGTTCTAAAATAACAAAATTGGAAATATATCTAAATTTCAAAAAAGGTGAGAAATAATAATTAGAAGATAAGTGGCTCTTTACAACTCTAAGGAAGGGAAAAGATGGTTTTACAAGTAGAGCTGTGGGCTCAAGGAGGAAGGAGAGATGTTTCACTTTAGAAAGAAATGTAGACCAATAAGGGTCTAAGGTTTTTCTAATTTAAAATCTTAGCAAAGTTTAGGCTCTATGAGGTATCTCCACATTACTTCTTTCCATACAGGTTGCACAAGTTTTCAGTCCCAGCAGCAGTGTATGAGTGTTCCTATCTCTTTGCATCCATGCCAGCATTTATTGTTTTGGGACTTTTTGATAAAGGCCAGTCTTACTGGAGATAACTGGTATCTCACTGAGGTTACGATTTGCATTTCCCTGGTGATTAGAGATGTTGGGCATTTTTTTATAAGTTTGTTGGACATTAGTTGATCTTCTTTTGAAAATTTCTGTTCATGTCCCTTGCCCACTTTTTGATAGGGTTGTTTGATTTTTTTTCTTGTTGATTTTCCTGAGTTCTATATAGATTTTAGTTATCAGCCCTTTTTCGTATGTGTAGCATGTGAATATTTCTCTCATTTTGTAGGTTGACTGTTTGCTCTCATGATAGTTTCCTTGGCTGTGCAGAAGCCTTTTAATTTGATCAGGTCCCATTTATTTATTTTTATTGTTGCTGTGATTGCCTTTGGGGTCTTCTTCATAAATTCTTACCATAGGCCAATGCCTATAAGAGTTTCTCCAACATTTTCTTCTTTAATTCTTATAGTTCCATGCTACCATTTGACCTAGCAATCCCATCACTGGGCATCTACCCAAAGGAACAAAGACATTCTATAGAAAAAACATCTGCCCTAGAATGTTCATAACAGCACAATTCGTAATTGCAAAGATGTGGACAAACCCAGTGCCCATCAATACATGAGTGGATTAATAAAATGTGGTATATGTATACCATGGAGTTCAACTCAGGCACAAAAAACAATGGTGATCTGACACCTCTTGAATTAACCTGGATAAAGCTGGAGCCCATTCTACTAAGTGAAGTATAACAATAATGGGAAAACAAGCACCACATGTACTCACCATCAAATTGGTATTACCTGACTTAACTTACCAATACTTAAGTGCACATATAATCTCAAAATGTCCTCTAAGTAGGAACATTCTAGCCTATAGTTCTTCCCCTTTCTACCCTCTACCAACCCAGTGGACAGGTCTTAGCATCTGTAATGCTTAGAGGGGATTTTAACAATTTCACTTCAGTAAGTATTTTTAAGAACAGTCTTTTCTATAAATTTTAATTCAAAGTCTATTCAGTGTATTTGTTTACTAAACCCTACTTTTGTCATACACTGGCAACCTCTTTATCTAGAAAGACTAGATGTTGTAAATTAGGACTCATTCGTCCTTTATATATACTATATACACAGCAAAGTAAAATATAATGCACAGACATAAGGGACAATAGTCAGTCTCGCCTCACCATAACCACATTGGTATAAAGCCCTTTGCACTTTCTTTTCCTTCCTCCCTGAACAGCACAAATATCCTATACTGCTTAGACAAGTGTTTGATCAATTTCCAAAAGACAGTATTTCATGAATTTTTATGTCAAAAGTAGAAGGCTAAAGTAACACCCTTTGAGTGTTTTTTGTTATTTCATAGGTGTGGTTGCATTTGGGGAATGGAATTGTTAAACTTCATGCCTTAGAGAGTATGCTCTCATTGGGTGGTGGATGGAGGGGAGGAGAAAGTATACAGAGAAGGGTTCTGTGCCAGTGAGTTAGATTAGTTAACCATTGTTCTATATGTGCATTTTAGTTAATATTGGTGTGTATTGAAGGATAAAAAAATCCTAATGCTCAAAGTATGTTTAAAATAGGGGTAGTTAAATAATCCCTTTATATATGTCCTTTTGTTAGTTTTTAGGGAGGACTGTCTTCTGGGAGTGACCTTTGTTAATCCACCTCTTGGAGCTAGACTTAGTCCTGTACTTAGTCACTGGAGTGGGGGAAGAGGAAGGGTGAAGGGAAGGGCTCTTTGCTAGTATCTTCATATCTAGAAGATGGCTTTAGATTATAACCGTTGGTCTATATCTGTATTTTTAGTAAAGTATCTGTTTATTGTGGACAAAGTTCATTATTTTGCAGCATCTAAGCTTTGGAGATGTCTTGAGGTGACAATGTATGATAAAAAGAACCAGTGAATAGCTATTTTGTGATTATCTTGGTAATAAGTGATAGAAGAGATGCATCTTGGACGCGGAATTGTTAAACCACCTCTGAGCATTGTATATCAGGACTTGTTCATTAGGTTGGCAGCAGAGGGGCAGAGGCAAGTATGAAAGGAGAGAAGTATGCAGATGTGTTCATATTTACATTTTGATGATAGCCATTGATGTATGTGCATCCCTTTTGGCTATACTATAATAATGTATTAAGTAATTCAGTAGAAACATACCTTCTTGCTAATATTTTAATGGTATAGATCTGATAATGAATTCTCTTAGAAACATTATACTTAGTGTACTCTGTTGCTTTATGTCTGATTTTAAATTGAGCATTAAGGGAATGCAGTATTTTAATCGGAACTCTGCCAGTACTTTTATCTAGAGGCCTGTTGCCATTTTTGTCTTCTATGAAATTTTCGTCCCAAGAAAGGCAGGATTACATTTTTTCCTAACAGATTGAGTTGGTGTAGTGTATTCTTGGCTATCAAAATACTCACATAGCTTTGGGATTTTTGATTGGTAAATATTCATGATGTGTGAAAAAGCATGGTGCATACTGCATTATCTCAATCCCATAAAATTGGATATTGTGTATGTGTCAGGATCTAACAGGGGTCCTCAAACTTTTTAAACAGGGGGCCAGTTCACTGTCCCTCAGACCGTTGAAGGGCCGTTGGAGAGTGCGGCGCACATTCCACACATGTGCACTGTGGGCCCGGGACCAGTCGGCTGCTAAGCAGGACAGGAAGTGGCAGCAAAAATAAACGTGGGGCTGGATAAATGTCCTTGGCCGGCCGCATATGGCCTGCAGGCCGTAGTTTGAGGACGCCTGATCTGGAAGGACACGTCCAACTGTAAACTGCTTGTGATTGTGGATGATTTTGTTCTTTGCTTCTTATGTTTTTCAGTTTCCTATAATGTGCATATTAACTTTTTTCAAAAAAAATAAAGGTTATTTTTAAAACTTGTGAAAAAAAAGTGCACATATAGTAGCAACATTCGTCGGGTGTTGGGCAGGTGGGGACAAGGGGATGGGTATATTCACACCTAATTGTTGCAGTGTGCACCATCTGGAGGATGGACACGTTTGAAGCTCTGACTCAGATAGGGCAAGGGCAATTTATGTAACCTAAATATTTGTACCCTTGTAATATGCTGAAATTAAAAAATATTAAGTTTGTGCTCTAATCATCTCATCTCAAAAGATCTCTGCAGAAGAGACAATCATGTTTTCATTTTAAGTAGATTCACAGACTACACATTGTAATGCAGCTTTCCAATATGGAACATAATATGTGCTGGATTGAATTAAAAAATTCATCCTTAAAAATGCATGCTGCTAGAGAAATTAAGAATTGATAAGAATACCCAGACCTATAAGAAAAATTCAATTCAAGAGACATAAGAAAGCACTAGATTGCTCTGGAAGCACCTGCTGACCCTTGGTCTAAGGTGGCCTGAAAATTTTGTTTCATTAGCTATGCACCACAGTTAAAGTAAAGCCTGGACAGGGGGTTGGATCAGAAAGATCTTCAAAAAGTTGAGACTCCTGGAAGGTTTCATCTTCAGTAGGGTGCATCTTGAAAAGTCCTAAACTGTATAAAATGTAGAAGGGGATGTTTGGGACATATTTAAAAAAAAAATCTCTCCTGGGATTTTGATTTCCTAACAACATTATGCTTTCAAACATGTGTGACCTCAAAATTCATTCTATTATGAAGTGCTCAATCAACAAGTTAAAGATTTATCTTAAAGGAGTCCTTTCCCCACGTACCTTAAAGAAACAACACAGTCTCAGGAAAAAAAAAGAAGTTTAAGTCAAACCTTCAAATAATCTCCAAGATTCATTTTTAAAAATAGAAGATTAGCAAAAATCATAAGTTGCCAAGAAAATAGATATTCTGAGTGAGAGTTAATTGAAATAAAAAAGACTATCAAAACTAGGTATATTTGAAAAAGAAGTAAATATATAAAAGACATATATTTATATACATATTAAATTATATATATACACACACTAGAATAAAAAACTCCATTTAAAACTTTATGTTTCTGATATAGATGTTCTGAATTGTCAGAACCAACCTCAAAATAGTGATCCCTAGATACAGCATTGGCAAAATAGGTTTTTAAAATCATCATGAATTGACAATATTACAAAAAATGACTAGGTCAAGTTGAAGTCAAATTGAAAAATGCACAGAGGTAAATAAGTAAGAAGTCTGCTTTCTTTGACCTAATTGCTGTGAGTGGCTAATCTGCATAAGATGTTTGGAAAATAAAATAAAGCCCATAGCCTATAGAATATGAGAAGGCTTTAAAGATATCCATCCTAGTTGACTAACTTTCATGAGGAACTGACAGCCAAATGTAACTCATCTTAGTCTTCTGAGAAATTTAAAGCCTTAAGTTTAGTTTAAGGTGGCCTTAAACTAGCAGAGACCACAGTCAATTAACAAAGTTATCTTTTTCTTTAGGCTTCTAATTTGAAGCCTAAAGCTTCAAATATTTTTTCATGTACAATGATACGCATACAATCAAAGCAATCAACACACACAAGAAAACAATTCAATAAGAGTTCAACTATAGAGACAAGAAACAGACACAAAGATTTTTGGTATTAAATTATTAGACATGAAATATGAAAGAATGGATTTAATATAAACATAGAACATATATGTGATGGCTCATTTCATGTGTCAACTGGCCGCACGGTGCCCATATTAAACATCGTTTCTGAGGGTGTTTCCAGATGAGATTAGCGTTTGAATGAGTGCACTCAGTAAAGTACATTGTCCTAATGTGGATGACATCAGCCAATCCTTTGAGGGCCTGAACAGAGCAAAAGGAGGAAATCAGAATAATCCTCCCCTTTTGATTCCTTCCTGCCTGTTTGATCTGGAAAACTGTATCTCAGTATCTCATTTTCTCTGGCCCTCAGACAAGAATTTACACCACTGGCTACCCTGGTTCTGAGTCCTTCAGACTCTGTCTGAACTACACCACTGTCTTTCTTTGATTTCCACCTTTCAGAGGGCAGACTGAAACTTCTCAGTTTTCACAATCTCATGAGCCAAGAACCAATTTCTCATAATGAATCTCTCTCTCTCTCCCCCTCTCTCTCCATACACACACACATACACACACACACACACATATGGTTCTGTTTCTCTAGAGAACCCTGATTAGTACCATGGATAAGCATATATAAAGTTTATATATTAAGAATTATTTTAACATAAATCAATATATCCATAAGGGGAAGGAAACTATAAAGAATGAGATAGTGAATTTTAAAATTATGCCAAATAAGTCATCTAGAAGGGAAAAATACATTAACTAAAATTAAAATAACATAGACTGGTTTTATAACTATTTAAAGTAAACTAAAAACACAATTAGTAAACTGGAAGAGCAGTCAATGAAAATTATCCAGAATTAAGAACACAGATTTATACATATGAAAAATATAGTATGAATACAATATGGACATAAACATTCTAATATGCATTTATAGAGAATACAAGAATAGGAAACAATATTTGAAAGATAATGGCAAAGAATTTTCAGAACTCATGAAAGCTATCTAGTTAAAGAATCAAAGAGCCCAATTATTTTAAACAGGATTAATAAAAAAAGAAATCCACACATAGACACGTGGTAATAATATTGTAGAAACAAAAGATGGTGATGAATTCTTAAAAGGAGCAGGAGTGGGGGAAAGACAGATCATCTTAAAAGGAGTGAGTTAGACAGAGAGATTATTTTTCAACAGGAATAGTGTAGGCTAAAAAATGGTACAATGCTTAAAAAACAAAACAGCCATTCTAGAAAGTCACACTATATATCTACAATTGTTTATCTTATGATGAACACTGAGATATATTCCAGTGACAACATTGGAAAATAAAGATAAATAATAATCTCATAGAAATGCAGGCAACATTAGAATCATTTTAAAAGGGCAGAAAATTAGATTGTCATTAGACTTCTTAAAACAATGCAGAAACTTTACAAAGTGTTTTCGAAAAGGAAATGTAAATCAAAGACTCTAGTCTTCCAAACTCTCCTTCAAGCATAATGGCCATGAACAAGTTATGAAAATGCAAGAATTAGGAATTACTGTTCTGATAGGGACTTCTTGAGGAACTCTTAGAGAATGATCTTCAGACCAGCCAAAAAAAAAAAAAAATTCTAGAAGCTTAAGCATAAGGTTTGTGGATCATCATTAAAGATATTTAATTGTTGGATGTTGGACTTAGACTAAATAAATGTCAGAATAGTAGGTAAGTATTATGTTATTGAACAAGTATATCAATCCTCTCTGAACTGTAAGAAAAAAAGCTACAAGAACTACAAAATCATAACTCCTTTTTTAACCCATATCAGAGACTGAGCTCATAGAACAACAATGTAGCCTGAAAGCCAAGAAAAGAGATTGGCAGAAGATGTGACCACCATCAGGTAGGTAAGAAGAAATCAACCAATATTTTAATAAATTATTAAAGACAGAGCAAGGGTTAGCATGAC
Organism: Cheirogaleus medius; assembly: GCA_008086735.1. NCBI lineage: Eukaryota > Metazoa > Chordata > Mammalia > Primates > Cheirogaleidae > Cheirogaleus > Cheirogaleus medius. The sequence continues at coordinate 78,371,029 of VBSM01000272.1, forward strand.
AATATAGAATCCCTGAATGGAAATGGGAGATAGCCTTTCTCTGTGGTGCACGTATGGAAGAGGGGATGAGTGACTATGGCAGGAAAGATGAAATAGCAAAAAGGGGAAAGGATGTAAATATAGCTGCCCTTTTCAGTACATTGTATTAACATTAACATTCACAGTTCTAAATTACCTGTGGTGAAGCGTCAGAATTATTTTCCACAAGCATTGATTACCATTTTTTTTGTAAAATATAGTAATAGTGCATTGAGATGGTATGACAATTATAAATTTTTTATGAAATTTTTATGTGCTTACTCTAAATTTCTGCACATACTTCCTTGTAGAAGAGTTATGAACAGTGGGTAGAATAGCCTCACTCTACAGTCTACATATTTATTAGGTCTGGAACTCTGCATTAATAAAAATGTCTCTACAGTTTATTTTGTTTATTAAGATGTTTTTTATTTATTTATTTATTTATTTTTTTTGAGACAGAGTCTCACTCTGTTGCCCCGGCTAGAGTGCCGTGGTGTCAGCCTCGCTCACAACAATCTCAAACTCCTGGGCTCAGGCGATCCTTCTGCCTCAACTTCCCAAGTAGCTGGGACTACAGGCATGCGCCACCACGCCCGGCTAATTTTTTCTATATTTTAGTTGGCCAATTAATTTCTTTCTACTTTTAGTAGAGATGGGGTCTCGCTCTTGCTCAGGCTGTTTTCGAACTCCTGAGCTCAAACGATCCGCCCACCTCGGCCTCCCAGAGTGCTAGGATTACAGGCGTGAGCCACCGCGCCCGGCCCCGTTTATTAAGATGTTTAGCAAAGTCTCTAGTTATAAGGACACTGAACACAGGTCAATTGCATTTCCCTTTTTCTAACAGTCTAAAACCGTATTTAAAATAAAATACTCTTTATGATAAGTTCAAAGATACATTGTTTCAAAATAAATCCAACAAAGATATGCAAAAGCTATATTGCAAGGAATTAAAGACTATATAAATGCACTCATGATTAGAACTCAGTCTTATGAAGATACTTGTATTCCACAAATTGGTTTGGGGATTCAGTTCAATTTTAATCAAATTATAACTAGGTATTTTGTGGAAGTTAGTAGGCAAATTCTAAATTTTGAATACTAGAAAAAATAGCTAGGCATAAGCAAAATTTTTATGCAATAGAAGTACAAGGATGGAGAGGATATATTATAAAATATCATTAAATAAAAGATATTTTATTCAAGTAAAAATAATTGAATTTTGAAACTATGACAGAATTATTGCAGGTCATATAGGAAAGGTGGACTATTGTAATATTTCTGGCTTTTAATGAAGAATCAGCTCTTGGTCTTAGTGTTTTTATTTCTTTTTTTTAAATCCAGATCTGATGTTTTTCTCATCTGGATTCCATCTGAGTCTGTCTATAATATCAATTTTGTTTTTGCTCAATATGCATGGTTATTTTTGATTAAGTGCTGGGCATTATATATAAAAATAGTAGACATAATTTGTGCTTTGTGTGAAATGTTATTCACAGAGAATTTATATTTTCTTCTGCCAGATGGTTAAGCCCAATAGCAATCCCAAATCAACGTAATCTTTCTACTGGTGGGATACTTTAAAGCTGCACTTCAGTCTTAGTAAGTGTTAGTTTATCTTTTTATCTTTTACACCCTAAGGCATAACACTTTTCAATGTCTGTCAGGTTTATAAATGCTTCCACTCCTTGGTAGGTCCTAACTTCTAATTTTTATGAGTCTGTTCAAAGTTTCTCTAAAGTTCTAAGCCTGGTAAATAAACCGACCCAAAATGCTTAGATAAAAATATAGTTTGTTTTGTTTTTCCTCACAGATCCTGACTCTCAAACTTTTTACTACCTTGGTAACTCTATGCCTTACAACATATATTATCAATATATACTCTCCAGATTTTCTATTTGTTTTCATTATGTGGGTTTGTTCAAGTTACCTAATTTATGATAACAGCAAAGAGTAACAAATTGTCTTTGGGCCTAAAGATAAAGCACTACTACATTTCACTACATTTAAAGAAGAATGCTATTTATAACTATATTTCAAAGCTTTAAATGCCTGTAGGCTAAAAGTTGATCATATTTTTAGTACAAATTAGTTTATTTTTGTTGCTGCACGGGCAGCCAAACAATATTATTGCTAATATAAATTGATGATTCAATCGAAATATGGACAAGTTCTACTAACTTTAGCCATTGACATTGCTGTCCAAGTCTACTGATTGGTTTCAACAGAAAAATGTGTGCTCCCACATCTTCTGCTGACCTCTTCATTTTCTGAAAAACCAATTTACTTGCAGATAGGGATAGAAAGGCAGGGTGTGCATACTGGTGAGAATTATGAAACAAAGATTAATGAATGGTGCTTGTCAAAGATTTGCTGAAGTCAAGTATTTTGCACAGGCTGCTTGATACAGCAGTCATGCATTCATTCAGTCTATAGATTTAGGATATATAAATGGAATCATGCCAGAAGAGTGAGCTAAGGAAATATAAGTGCTTGAATGGTAGCAATACACCCTACATACTTCAACCTAATAAAGCCTGGCAATTCACCCTTCTTAGACCTCATTTTTCCCCCTGTCAGCTGAATATGGGTAACATTTTTAAGAGATAAATGATAGGAGTGGTATGCAAAATACTTAGTCCTTAATTTACTTTTAAATCTCTGTTTGACTTTCCAAGCATGCTATCCATGGTGCCAACAGGCAATTTAAGATAAGTTAATCTGCATTTAAAAGAAGCTTAACTATAGACAAATTTAAATGGTAATATAAACTGTGGTTAAAATTCACAGCACCAGTATAATAGACTTCTAGTATTTGTTGAAATTAGATGAGTCATTTTAAGAACACTATAAAGCAAGATTTTAAGTTTTCATTGTAATAGCCTGTTTTCTATTTTATATACATGAAGAGAACTGTGTCCTAATAAGCTTCTAACTTTAATATTAGTGGCTTAGTTTGGATTTCAAGCCTGTACATACATTGATAAGCAATAATTACTCTAATTTTCAAGGCCTAAAAGATTCATAATATGTCATCTGGTACTGTTTCCTGTTTTTAGGTCAATATGAATAGCAAGGATATCAGGCAGTAACAAAAATCTTCCTGTACAGAACAAGACACTTATTTGTTTAGAGTAGAAAACAGAGTTTCAAGATAAATCCAGTTCTCCATCTAAAAATCACTCTGCTTTAAGGTTACTCCATTTCAAAATATTTACTTGCCATGTATAGAGAAACATTCAATTTCTGTTTGGATGTTTCATTTAAATCAAAGAAACCTATCATATGCAAATAAAATTATATATCATTTTGATGATAAATTAAGATTTTGTTTCAATATTTCATTTATTATATCTTTGAATATTTAATGTCAAATTTAAAACAGGTTAAAATATTTGGGATAAGATGAGAATAAAATTTTAATTGTCCCTGAGACCACTTTAAAACACTATTTATAGACTTGCAAAATTAAATTTTTAATTTTATGCTATAGATTAGTGACATGACAAATTCAGTGGTTAGAATAAAAATCATAAAAAGTAAAAATAAGAAAAATAATACTATCTATTAAGACAATGTCACTGAGCTATTTCTGAGTTATGGCTTTTGTGGAATTAGATGCACAGAAAGGTTTTGCACAGTCATTTACTTATTTTTTTGCATAATAAAGAAAAAACTTTCTCTTTAGACTCCAAGAAGTATCTCCATAATAATAATAATTAAATAAAAATTCACTTCTATTTTTTTCAACCACCCATATATATTGCTTTAGCAAATAAAAAATTGACTTAGAAAAGAGAATCCAGTTCACCACTACCCACCCAGAAGGTGATATAGACATGTTAACAAGTAAATGAAACAAAAGAGTGGTGGGCACAAAGAAATCTCAACTAATTTCTTTACCATAGAACTTATTAAAGTATGCAATATTGTTTGGAAATAGGATTAGTAAAAAAGAATGCAATGAATACATAAATTCAGATTATGAATCTCCAGGGAAAGAGTGTAAGATATGAAAAATATTTAATAAGTTTTTACGATGACAGTGTGGTAAGATTTCTAAGTCGGCCCTCCCTCAAGATTCCTGGCCCCTGATTTACACATACCTTCTTCCAGTTATTAAATCAAACACTAATCTAGGTACTATTGTAAAGAGCTTTTGCAGTTTCAATTAAAGTTTCAAATTAGTTGTCCTTAAATTAGAAGATAATTTAGGAGGTCTAAATTAGTCAGATGAGGCTTTAAAACTCAACTTTTTGCAGAAAAAGAATTTAGGGATTTAAAGCACATGCATGATATAAATGTCATTGTCAACTTGAAGACAGAGGTAGCTACATGGCAAGGAATGTGTGTGGCCTCTGGGAGCTTAGAGTGCCAGGCTGAGAGCCACAAAGTAAATAGGGACCTCGGTCCTTCAACCACAAGAAACTGAATTTTGGCAACAAGAATGAACTTGGAAGCAATTTTTCCCCCTAGGGCCTTCAGATGAGAACTCATACTGGCCAAAGCTTTTATTATAGTCTTTTAATACCCTGAGTAGAGAACCCAGTTAAGCCATGTTGAATTTTTGGCCTATAGAACTGTAAACTAATAAATAAGTCCTGCTTTTAGCACCCATTCTGCCCATAGTAGTTTATTAAACCATAAAAGAAAACTAAAACACAAAAAAAGCATACCATACTTCTTTTTAAATTGAGGAACTTACAACGTTCTTCTGTATTTTATTTTTTCCAAAGCCTAATTTACTTATTATCTACAAAGAAATTACAAACATGCAATATTATAGAGCAACACTTAGCACTTTGTAAAACATATTAAAAAGACTCAACTCTATTTTCAAATTTATCATTTACTTTTTATCAGTTGTCTTTTCTAACCTTCTAAGGCTCTTCATTTCTGGACTCTTCTATTTCTTTTCTTCTTGGCCAATTCTTGCTAGAGCTCATATCTTTTGGTCGATACTTTGTAAAGGTTACCAATAATCAGTAACACATACTTGACATTATTTTCAAACATTTTCCTTAGAGCTACAAATCAATAGGTACATGTGTACCTTCTAATTTATTATAAAAGAAAGTTTTACTAAATGATTTGCCAAATAATAACAGTTTGCTCCAGCCTTCCAACTTGCTATATTGGTCTCTTCTCTGCCCTTCAATTAAGAGCTCATCCAGATACACATATTAGAGATTTTGTTATGACAGTACTCCAATAAAAGCTGCTAATTAATCTATTATTGCCAAAACAAGCAAAATCCAAGATTTCAGTGGCTTAACATAGTAGAAGTTTATTTTGTGTTTATCTAATTATTCAGTGTAGGGCTAGATTGACAGTGTTGGGAAATATGACTGATGGAGTTAAGCAGGTTGCACACAAAGATTGAGGAGCCAAGGCTACTATACAGTATGCCATTTTCAGCAATTGAATGCCAAGGTTTACTTGAGCGTCAACTAGTAGTTGATGGAGAGGAAGAAAGCATGTCAGGGAATCATGTGGGAAACATTTTAGGGGGGCTATGGTTCGAATGTCCCTTTAAAAACTCATGTTAAAACTTAATCCCCAATATGGCAGTATTGAAAGGGGAGCATTTAAGAAGTGATTGAATCATGATGACTCTGTCATCATAAATAATTTAATCCATTTGTGAATTAATTGGATTAATTGGTTATCATGGGAGGGGAACTAGTGGTTTTATAAGAAAGGAAAAAGAAACCTGAGCTAGCATGTTAGCATGCATAACACCCTTGCCATATGATGCCCTGTGCCACCTCGGAACTCTTCAGAGAGCTCCCACCAGTAAGAACACTCTCACGAGATGTGGTCCCTCAACCTTAGACTTTTCATCCTCTATAACTACAAAAAATAAATTTCTTTTCTTATATGTTACTCATTGCCAAGTATTCTGTTATGAACAATAGAAAACAAATTAATAAAATGGGGTAGGCCTGAAAATGATGCAATTTTATATATCAACATTCCTTTGACTTGTATTCTGTCACATGACAACCACCTGGACAGTGCAGGGATGCTGGACAAGGTAGCCCAGCTGTGGGTTCATTAAGAAGAGGAAACAGTTTGGGGAATAAGATAGAAGTCTCTGTTTCAGTATAACTTGCTATCTGTTCAAATATTTTTTTAGTTGTTAATTCTCTTATGTTAATTCTCTTTACTGTCTTAAGAAATACAAATGTGTATTACCTTAAAATACTTTTGCAGAATCTATATGTATTATCCTGATTATTCCAAAAATGATTCCTGAAGGGTACATATATACTGAGATAACATGTGGATTAACCACCACATTGTTGGTATGCAATTATTTAAAACCTTCTCAACACTACATAGTTATTATATCTTCGCATTGATATCTTCAGTTTACTAATTTATGTCTATTAACAAAATTCTATTTTATAAACTAGACTATAGATTCCAGAATATTCTAGAGTGATATTCTAGTCTAATCATATATTTAAAATGAATAAAGTAATATCAAGACATGTAATGTAAAGGCTTTTTTGATAAAGTTTTTAATATTTCATGATAAAAAATTTCAAATATATACAAAAGTAGAATATTAATAGTAGGAATTAATTAATATTAAAAGTAGGAATATTGCTGTGAATCATCACCTGTCGCCCATTTTCAACAATTATTGACTACTATGGATTGGATGTTTGCGTACCTCTCCCCTACCCCAAATTCACATGTTGAAACTTAATTTCTAATGTGATAAATGTGGTGATGTTCTGAGGTGGGACCTTTGAGAGATGATTGGGTCATGAGGTTGAAACCCTCAAGAATGGGATTAGTGCCCTTATGAAAGAGACCCCAGAGAACTCCTTTGCCCTTTCTATCAAGCAAGCATCCAGCAAAAGGACAGTCACTTGTGAACCAGGAAGAGGGCTCTCACCAGACAATCAATCTGAAAATGATTTGATCTTAGATTTCTTAGCTTCCAGAAAGCCACTCAGTCTATAGTATTTTGTTATAGCAGCCTGAATGGACTAGGACATCAACTCATGGCAAATTATAGAAGTATATTTGAGTGAATGATAACACTCTTGTTTTTCCAAGGTATAAAAATTTGGCATAATACTTTGTTTAGTGAAGTGGGATTATTCAATAGTTAAAAAGTTTTGTTGTTGAACACACCTTTTAAAATCTTGTAACAATTCAATATGAAAATCATGAAATAACATACCCACATATTACCTACTGACATTGTTTTT
>VBSM01000272.1:78378375-78420811 GCA_008086735.1 Cheirogaleus medius
CCTCCCAGAGTGCTAGGATTACAGGCGTGAGCCACCGCGCCCGGCCCAGACATTGTTTATAAGACATAAAAATGACTTCAACTTTTTGCTTTTTTTTATAAATTTGTAAGAGATACTCTGAACTATATTATTATTTTTAATGCTCTTTGGTTTTCTAGAGAGTTGTAGTTATTTTAAAAGCGAAATTCCAAACATTATTACCTCAAATGAATGTATTTTTCTAATATCTATAGAGAATAAACAGCTGAATGTGATTCTATATTAACTCTCAAGCAAGTTATTAGTAAGATAATATAGTTAAGTAAAACATGATAGAGAATATTGTAAACTCAATAGGAGAGAACAAAGATTATAGTAGTTCAGATAACTAACAAAGTACATATTAATATGTTCAGGTAAATGAGAAAAGTCATAAAAAGAGGAACTTAATATGGGACTTGAAAACTGATAAATATTTAATCATATGAAATGAGAAAATGTTCTAATCAAAATTAGACATACATATATACATCCATATAATTTCTTGCGGACTTTCCCTAAACAAGGTGTAAGTCTGAACAGAAATTTTTTGGTTGAAAAACTCTTAATAATAGAATTTTCTAGTGACCAGGATTAGGTTGACAATTTTTTTAAGTTTTATAAATGTTTTAGAATATAGGAACCACACATCTAACTAAATCTATGAATGACAGCATTTGCAATTTAGTGACATGACACAGAGGTAGATGGAAGTAAACGTCAGAAAGATACCGTGTTTCCCCAAAAATAAGACCTACCCATAAAATAAGCCCTAGCAGGATTTCTAAGCATTTGTGCAATATAAGCCCTAGCCCAAGAATAAGATGTAGTGATGGGCGTGGCTATGCAGCGTATCTGCACAACCCATGCATTTCGTCACCAAGTGGTAAAGAAGAAGAGCATCCCTTCTTATCTGCCCCATCGTGACAGCTACCATCCCACAGGTGACCGGAAAGGTACGGGCAGCCCCACCAACAAGGTCGGCTCCCCCTGTCAGGTCCTGGCCATCCTGTGCATGCTGCAAGCTGAGGCTTTGAGAGGAAAATAACACATCCCCTGAAAATAAGCCCTAAGGTGTCTTCTTGAGGAAAAATAAATATAAGATGCTGTCTTATTTTCGGGGAAACATGGTAGTACAAAACTATGCGATGAGCAATAAAACACTGGCAATAAAGTTCAATATAGACAATACAGCCAACGACTGACTCAGGAGGCTCTTTCCTAACCTGACAGGAAGCCAAGGTATGTGGCCAAATATTTTAACAAGAAAAATCCAGTTAACTAAATTTTACTTTTAAAAATGGAAATATACACAGACATGTTCATATTGATTTTTTTCATTTATTCAATAACTAATCACTAATATCTGTCATCTGGGAGAGGGTTTCATATGGACTAGATAGAAGGAGCAGCTAAATGTTGTATTTCAAATTCCAAGAATGGAGCTAAAGTGATTTGTTTGATTTCAAAGCATGTGAAAACAAGAAAGGGAATTACTTTTATATTTTAACTTCTTAAGGGTAACACCATTCATCAAGTCTTTTAACTAGAATCTGGTTAAAAATATTTCAAATATGTCTCTAAAATCTGTTCTCTCCTCTTTCTTCTCAGTTGCTCTTTCAATTCAAACCCTAATATCCATCACTTGAAATATTGTAAAATAATTTTCTACCCAGTTATTATACAACCAGTTTATCTAGTTTTGCCTGTCTTGCCATGTAGCTACTTCAGTTATCACCCTTAAAATACAAATAAATGATCTCCTTACCAGTATTAAAACTACTTTGGCACCCTGGACATACAGAAAAAAGGAAAACCCTTGGCTAGGCATGAAGTATAGGATTAAATCTCACAGCATATACCTAGTCAGCATTGTTTTCTGGATCTATCTCCATCCTCCCACCCTACCTCTTAAAATGTAGCCTTTGAAACTTTTCATTATATCCTAGACATGTTAGCTTCTTTCATAATCATACAGCTTGGCATGGTTTGCTCCTCGCTGTGTAAAATCATCTCCTCCCAATTGAAGTTTTATTATCATTGAAGACTCAGCTCAAATATCACCTCCATGTTATGACATTCTTCATAATGCCCAGGCAACACAATTATTCTATCCTCTGTGCTCGCTTTGAATTTTATATATATTATTATATGTAATATTATATATAATATAATATATTGTATAATATATTATTATATTATATTACAATTTTATATATATTATTATATATGTATTTTACAGTGTTATAATTTGTTAGTGTATAGGTCATCTTCTACTTTACTATAAGAGGTAAAATAAATTCAAGTTTCATTATCCTCTCCTTTTATCCTTAACACCTAGCATCCTTAACGCCTAGCATAGTACCTGGTATAAAAGAGGTAGTAACAAATGGTAGTTAAATAAATGAATATATCTGGCTAAAATGATGCTGTACTAAAAATTAATTTTATGTGTAAGTTGTAGATCTCTTATTTGCTACTTTTTTGTTTATTAATCAAGCATATTTCTATATTCTAGTGTTAAGTGCAGTATCAGGGAAAAAAGGACCAAATTTTGTGAATAAAATTTGTTCATAGTCAATATATTTTCTCCACCACGCATGGAATTTTACTTATTGGAGTAAAATACTCCCTTCTCTCCCACCACATGTGATTTGTACCCTCTTAGTATGCCCATAAGTGCAAGGTTCAAATGTACGTTCTATATTTTTATCCTCAGAGACAGTTGTTGAAAAAATCTATGATGTTCTTGTGGGAAAATCTCTACAAAATATCAAAATAAACTCAGAAATTGGTAAAATATGGAAGTCCCAAATATATCTTTTCTAGCAAGTGCTTCAGACTTTAGAAACTTTTGTCATTAAAAACTTTTTATAGCCTTTTCTATTTATTTTATATAATATATTTGAAGGCTTAAATTCCTCTGATTTTGAGCATAGTGAGAGATACTTATTCAAGATTAGGGGAAAATCACACAATTTAGTACACTATTTCTGAAACTCATTTTTATCAGTATCAGTCTTCCTTGGCAGAGTTCTAGAAATATATAACTGATGCTCCCTTCCTGTACAAAAAAAGAAAAAAAAAAAACCCTACAGTTTCTTTAATCTAAGAATTTACATAAGAAAGCTGAAAGTTTATATCTTAAAGCAGCTGTCCCCAACCTTTAGTGGCACCAGGGACCAGTTCCGTGGAAGACAATTTTTCCACAGGGCAAAAGACAGAGCTCTGCAGTGGCGTAGGGCAGTCTCTAACAGACAGCAGACCAGTATTCATTTGTCCAAGGACTGGGGGTTGGGGACCGCAGTCTTAATCACTTGGGTACCACACTCACCAGCTGCGAAACCTTGCCCACAGCCGGTGCTCATAGTCCACACAATAGTTTGTGCTGTGCATTGACGATGAATCCCTTTTGCTCTTGTGTGAAGAGAAAAGCTTTAAAGCATTGAGAAAGCTTGTTTTAATTTACAGGCAGCTTTAGGAAAATAACTATAATAACTCCTACTAAGGACTTGTTAAAAGGTCACAGATTCTTAGTAACTTATTAGCTGAACGTACACACTGCAACTGCAGAGATAAAAGTAAAAGCTTTTGGCTGTCGACTAAAGTCAACGCTCCGCTGTGCGTCTTCATATCACGGCTGTCGGCTAAAGTTGATGCTCATGTTCATCTATGGCTGACGACTATAGTCGACGCTGGTACTGAAGTGGTGTTGAAGAGCTAGGTGGTGGCTGATGAAGTGAAGAAAAGGGGGTAAGTACTATCTTCCCTACCTGCTAAACTCTTTCTCCTGAACCAAATCATCTTACTTGTCCATCTAGAAAGGCAAAGTTAGGAAAGAAAAAACAATAAGGTGAGATAAATGGTATGAGAATTTATGGAGTCTATTCAAATGTGGTTGTGTAACCTCAGAATTAGAATTAAAAAAAAATCCTTCTGAAACTAGAGCCCTCTGGAACTCCATTATGCTATGACTCAAACATATATTAGCTATTCCTCTGTATTAATTCCAGAAGTGTTTGTGATATGCATTATTGTTTATTTACTGACTATTGAATTGGATACATTATTAATGATTGCAAATATTTACTTGCAGTGTTTTTCCCAGTTTCATTAATGACAGTGCATTTTTCTCTTAAATAGTATATAAAGCATAAAAGTTAATCTGCAAGACTAACCAGATTTTACATTCTCATTCTTCTCTCTACAATTAAAAGTTATCAAATAGCTAAGTTGATAAAACTTTCTAATAACTTTTATTTTTGGAAAATATTAATAAAGGTAACATAACACCATTAAAACTTTAAAGAGAAAGCTATGCTTCAAAATTTGTATGAAACAATGATTTTCAGGAATATTCATTTTAGTCTGTATTCATATGTGCACATACATTGTCATAACTATAATCACACTGCAAATTTTGGTTTTTAAATTAACATTATATTTCCATGTTTCTATACATGATGAATCACTTATTTGATATATCATAATTTAGGTATTCTTCTCAGCGAAAATATATTTTGTTTTAATTTTCAGGTATTACACATAATGACTCATAAAGCAGAATTTTTTATTGGAATTTTTGGATTCCTAAGGTGAAGTTGAAGGGAAAATAGCAATATACCTATGGCGAGAATAAATTTCAAATACAGTAGTTGGTTTTTAGTGATTTATATATAAACTAAAGAAAGTTTATGAGTAATATGTATAAATCTTGATATAATAAATGTTTTACAACTAACACATGGAATAATATATTCATTTGAAGAAAGAAAGTGATCCAAAACCACAAAGAACTTTTTCTTCTATCTTAGGTGAGTTATTTAAACTCTGAAACTTTGTGATCTCCTTTGTACATGAGCATGACAGCGTATACTTTTCAAGATTTTTGTTGCTGTTATTGTGAAGGTTGAGTTTTAAAAAAGTATATAAAGGTCCTATACTGCATACTGTCCAATATTGGATCAAGACAAAAATGTGGGCACAACTGAAAAATTTTCATAAATATATATCAATTATGTCCACTTGTTTTTAGATTTCAGTTAACTGAAGAATAGTTATTTTTATTGTCTCTCTTTATCCCTAAAAATTATCCTTCTTTATTTGTAGAATAACCTTTTGCTTACCATTTGGAAATAAAATAGATTGATATTTTAGTCGAAATATGGGATAATTGGCACTCCTGTTGAAATATGCAACTTCAGGAATTCATTAAGGTAGAAACAGTCTCATGTATAAAATAATAGAAGTACTTATCAATTCATAGTTTTTATGTTTTTATTTTAAAATAATTATAGATTGTAGGAAGTTGCAAAGATAGCAGAAAGATTCCCTGTAGCTTTCACACAGTTTCCCCACACATTGCATCTTACGTACTACTATATAATACAAAATCAAAACCGGGAAATTGATTTTAATACTTAGGTGTCATTTCACCACATGTGTAGATTAGTGTAACCACCACCACAGTCAAGGTACAGAGCCATCACATCACCTCAAAGATTTCCTTTGTGCTACCTTGTTATAGTCAAACCCACCTTTCCTGCTTACTATCCATAAGTCCTGGTAACTACTAATCTGCTCTACATCATCATACTTTGTCATTTTGAAAATGTTTTATAAATGAAATCATATTGTTCGCAACCTTTTAGATTTTGGTTTTTCACTCAGTGTAATATCTTTCTGATCTGTCCCAGTTGTTTCAATTGTTACAATTGTTTTTTTTTATTTCAGCATATTATGTGAGTACAAATGTTAAGATTATGTATATTGCTCTTGCCTCCCCTCCCCCCTTGAGCCAGAGCGTCAAGCGTGTCCATCCCCCAGATGGTGCGCGTCACACTCATTATGTATGTATATATCCATCCCCTCCTCCCCTGTATGTATTTTTGTATGGACATATATTCTCAATTCTCTGGAATAAATACCCAGAAATTCAATTGCTGGTAAATATGTGCTTATTTCTTCCAGAGTAACTATAGCATTTTGTATTCCCACCAGCAATATCTGAGAGATTCAGTTTCTCCACATCCTGGCCAGCATTTGTAATTGCTATTACTTTTATTTTAACTGTTCTAATAGACATGGTTGAACAGAGAGTTAACATAAGAAACCTGAGATTGCTGTCTTTAAAAAGGCCTGCTTGCACGGTTGGTCCTGGATTGGCATCTTGGAACTTGTATTTCAAGAAGATTCCCACCATTCCCTAATAAGAATGGCTTTATTGTACCTAAACTGTTTATACAAACAATATGGATTATGTTGAGCACCTGTTTTCCTTCTAGGAGTATGGGATTTTGGTATATGTTAGGTAGTAGGTGCCTACATGTCCAACCCCGATAAAAATCCTGAGAAATTAATCTAATCAGCTTCCTTCATAGACAACATTTCACTTGTGTTGTGACAACTCATTTCTGGAGGAAGGATGTCCTGTGTAACTATATTGGGAAACAAATGTTGGCAACTTGTGCCTGATTTGTACCAGAATTGTCCCTCTGCAGTTTTCCCTGGCTAATTTTACTTTGTATCATTTCACTATAATGAATACTATCTGTGAGTATGACTATATGCTAAGTCTTGTGAGACCTCCTAGTGAATCAGTAACCTGGCAGTGCTCTTGTGGACTTCTGAAACAATAGCAATATTTTATGTTAGTCTTAATTTGCATTTCCCTACTGGCTGGTGATGTTGAGCATCTATTCATGTGCTTATTTTCTATTTGTATATCATCTTTGGTAAAACGTCTCTTCCTTCTTCATGTTTTTTGCTTATTTCCTAACTAGAGTTCAATTTTTGTTGTAGCTGAATTTTGAGAATCCTTTATGTAGTTTACATATGAGTCCTTTATCAAATATATGGTATGTCCAGTCAAGTTTATCTTTTCATCCTCTTGACAGGGCCTTTTAAGGACCAAAGATTTAATTTTGATGAAATCCAATTTGTTGATTTTTTATTTATGGTTCATGCTTTTAATGTCATGTCAAAGAATACCTCACCAAGTCTGATATCCTAAGGATGTTTTCATATGTTTTCTTCTAAAGATTTATAGTTTTACATTTTACATTGAAATATCTGATCCATCTTAAGTTAATTTTTATATAAAGTATTAAACTTAGGTCAAGGTTTTTGGCAATGGATATCTGATGGTTCCATCTCCATTTGTTGAAAATACTATCTTTTCTCCATTTAATTACTCTTGCATCTTTTTAAAAAGCCAGTTAGCTATGCTTTTTAGTGATACTTCTGATTTCTCTATCCTGCTCTAGTGGTCTATGTGTCTTTCTCTCGACTGATGCTATACAGCCTTGATTATTGTACTTGTATATTTTCTTGCTATCACATAAAATGTTTTTTTCGATTTATTCTCCTTTTTAAAAACTGTTTCAGCTCTTCTAGTTCCTTTGCCTTGAAATATAGCTTTGAAAATAATCCTGCCTATATCTACCAAAAAGTCTTGCTGGGATTTTGATAAAAATTGTGTTAAACCTGTATGACACTTTGGGGAAAGTTTGCATCTTCATTATATGTAGTCTTTCAATCCATAGACATAGTAGATCTCCCTACTTTTTGTATCTTCTTTGATTTCTTATAACAGAATTTTGTAGTTTTCAGTAATTAAGTCTTGTGCATGTTTTGTTAGATTTACATCCAAATATTTTTTTCTTTTTCTGAGTGTTTATAAATAATGTTGCATATTCAATTTCGATGTCCATGTATTCATTGCTAGCATATAGAAATACAATTAATTTTTGTATATTTATCTTATATCCTGCAAACTTACTGCACTCATTAATTAGTTCTAGAAATCTTTATTTTTTTAATAGAAATCTTGGTAATTTCTACAAAGAATATCATGCCATTTACAAATAGAAACCATTTTATTTCTTTCTTCCTGATCTGGCTGCTTTTTATTTTCTTTGCTTTTTCAAATTTCTTCATTGTCTTTAATTTTCAACTTTAAAGTTCAAATATGATGTGTCTTAGCATGAATTTCCCTAGAATTACACAATTTGGGGATTGCTCAGATTCCTGAATGTATTCCTTTGTATCTTTTGCCAAATTTGGACAATTATCAGCCATCATTTTTTTAAAATCTTTTTCAGCCATACCCTTTATCTTCTCCTTATGGGCTATGATCACATAAATTCCATATCCTTTTTTAATTGTGCTACAAGTTACTGAGGTTATGCTCATTTTAATTCCAGTCCATTTCCTTTTGTGGTTAAGATTGGCTGATTTATATTGTTTGATCTTTAAGTTCATTGATTGTTTTCCTATGTCCCCTCCATTCTGCTGTTAAGCCCACCCATTGAAGTCTTTGATTTTTTACTTACTTTTTGTTATTATATTTATGTTTGGTTCTTCTTCATATTTTCTTTTTCCTTACTGATATTTTCTATTTCACTGAGGAGATATACTACTTTTTTATTACTTTTAAGCTTCATTGCCTATTGAAACATTTTTATGATGTCTGCTTTAAAATCCTTGCCAGATAATTATGTCATATCTGTCATTTGGTGTTGGCATCTATTTATTAACTTTTTTCATTCAAGCTGGAATTTTCTTGGTTATTTGTATAAAAAGTGATTTTCCATTGAAAATTAGACATTTGGGCTATTTTATTATAAGACTCCAGATCTTATTTAATTTTGTTTGTTTGTTCGGTTTAGCTGGTATCTTCTGACATCACTACAGAAGGGGAAGTGGAGAGCTACTGCCTCATTACTGCCAGGTGGATGTGGAAGTCTAGGTTCCCTTCTTGGCCTCCTTCCATTGATACTCATGGGTGGGAAAAGGGTTTCTCAATCCTGCTGAGCAGGGGTGGAATTTCCAGTTTTGGAATGCCTCTTGTGAAACCAATATGGTTGGGAGGGATAAGAATGCCTTGTTTCTCTTCCCCACAGAGTCTTCAATGAGACTGCTGGGAGAGGGATGTTCAGCACTATTCGGTGGTGGTGAAAAACTAACCTCCCAGCTAGGATTCTACTAATGCCACCCTAGTAGGGAAAGGTGGGGCACCTCATTTTCAGAGTGTTAGCATGGAGATATGGCTCCCCATCTGGTGCATGTTCGCACGCTGGGAGGAAAGGATAAAAAGCCTCCTCTGATGTAACCCTAGCAGATGTATTGGGGTACCTCACTACAGCCTAGTAGGCTTGCAAGTCTAGGAACCCCACTCACCCTTTGCTGCTGGGGGTAGAGATGGTATCACATTTTTTTTTTTCCTGTGGTGTTTGCTTGGAACAAAGAATTTGTCTAAAACCTTTCTGTCTTGTTAGGCTGCCTTTTTTCCTTGTCCTTTGGTTAAAGAGAGCAAGCTTTTTTGTTTATTTCATCTGCCATTGTTGGCATTTCTGGGCTGCTAGCTTCTTTAGCACCAACTCTTAAAAAATGAGATAAAAAGAACACCCAGTGAACCTATACCATGTTATTCTTTGTATCTCAAGGCTTTTAGCTGGTCTGCCTCCTTCTGTCTACCTTTCAGAGCCTTTTTAAGTGTTTCTATATATAATGTTCAGAGTTTTTATTTATATCTAGTGGGAGAAATATGAAAGGTACTTCTACTCCATCTTTCCAGAAGTGGAAATACACACAGGGTTTTAGTGAGGAATAATGAGATAAATTTTATCAAAGATCTAGAACACTAACAATTATTTAGAGATATTTAATAATTATTAGTATCCTACATTGATATCTGGACAAATATTCTGAAAATTAATTAAAAGAATGATGACATAAAATGAGGAATTGTTTCCTCATTGATGATATGATACATATTAAGTTCATATATTTGTTAATAATCTTCTATCAATAACTTGCATAGAATTTGTTAGAAAATGAAGATTTTTAGGATAGAATCTTCTAAATGAAAGTCATATTTCTTTTGCCCAGCATTAGCATGGATTTAATTATTTTGAAATCTGGAACATGCTCCCAATTTATATTTCTTAGAAATAATTACTAAAAAGGAATTATATTACATCAACTGGTCTTAATACCCTATTGCTTTCTTATCTGCCCTTGACATTTAAGTGGATTTTCTGAGGATGAGAGAACATAATAAAACACACACAGAGAGAAAGAGAGAGAGAGAAAGTTATAAAACATAAAAAAGTCAAACTACTGAATTTTCTCTCCCATTTAGCATCTTGAAACCTTAGATATACTTGAAATGCAGATATACTTGCTAGTTAAGCTGTTCGATATCAAGTTTTATTCATAATAGTATGAAAGAAAAAACTGGGTAGTGGGTAAAGCATGACCAACTTAACAAAGTTTTTATTCCTTTTTCTGTTTATTGTGGAGACTCACAGATTAGTATTTCTACTATCTTTCAGGGACTTGGCACACACACTGTTGCCTAAGAATTTAGAAATTTGCTGTTACCTGGTTTTCCTACTGTTTCATTCCAACCCTCCTGCCTACATACCACCTTCTCATTTTTATTTTTGTGTGTTTTGGCTTTTATTATATTAAATATTACCATTTCCAAAGCTTCACACAGAGCTCTGTGTTTTTAGAAGGAAAAGCATTATATAAATCTAACAAGCAAAGCCAAGATTGAAATCCAATAAAGGAGAATCTCTAGAAATTATTAAAGACTCCACTGACAGAGAAATTAAACCTTGATGTTCCATCTCCTTATCTTTTCACTGCAGTAGAATCACTGAAATCAATATATCTGAAATGAACTGCATCCTGTCCATTCAGTTGAATGGCACTGGCACAGAAGTGAGTAGCTTCTAAAACTTGTCAAGACTGCTCATTTCTTGAAACAATGTGCACAGAGTTTTAGCACGGTTTTTTAAAAATTTTATCTAATTTGTAAAAGTGAATGTCAGTGCTTTTGAAAGATCCACAAATAGATGTGAATAAACCTCAATATTAAAGATCTGAAAATCCTATAACATAGTCATGATAGAATAAAAGGTCATGCCTGTTTCACATTTGGAACTCAGGAGCATCTGGATAAAACAAGTGTTTATAGATATAATAGATCATCAAATTATTTTGAATTTAGCTAGTATAGGAGATACTAGTATGTTATCTAGAAAGAATATGATGACCATTTAGATCAGATCAGCTTGCAGAGGATGTATTCCATCCAAGGGACAATAGGCAACAGTTGATACATATGTTTTGGAGATTCTTACATATTTATTATATTCTGGCTGAAACAATCTATTTTTTTAACTTAAAGAATGCATATATATGTATCACTTTCTGAGAGAGAGAGAGAGAGAGAGAGATTAAAAGATAAAAGAATTATGTGCTAAACATATACCAGGTACTGTACAAGGCACTTTTGTATACACAATCTCATTGAATACCCTAAATTTCACTGCAAGTTAGAAATTAATAGCCTGTATTAAACCTATAACCTTGAATATAATGAATTCTGTTAGGTGATTTTCTCTGCATTACTCTTTCTTATATTCGATTTGTTCAGAAGTCAGCCCCTCATCTAAGATCACTCAAAATATAAGATGCTAGCATTAAAAAAAGATACTGTAAACAAATTCCTTCTTACAGGGATTTCAACTGCCTGAATAGAAATAATCTATCCGTGGGTGGCTATATCATTTAAACTCTAATCAGAAGGCAGAAACCTCACCAGTTATTTGAGTAAATAGAAATTAATATAGAGAATGTTTATCTAAGTGACCAAATAAGCAAAAAGAGACTATCAAGTTTATCATCCATAAAGTAAAACTCCAACCTTCCCTAAGGCTGAGGAATAAAAGGAAGAAGTTCAAATTATTAAGTTTAGAAGCTTGGACAAGGGGCCCCCAAATAAAAAAGTTCTTGAAACTCACTTCTAAGGAGGAGGTCTTGGTAAACTCATGCTGAAGCTTCTGACTTTGGAGGAGGAAACTTAATGGTCTGGTACCTAGAACAAGAAGGGGATTCTTGCCTCTGTTTTGATATATCAGAGTAGTGTATCATGAGGCTAGTACTGCATATGTTGGAAAAAATCTGTGCACTTTATTCACCACCTGCTACGAAGAGGAATTGCTGCTTCTTGGGTTTAGCATTACTAGGATAATGCTCACAGAACCATGAAGTAGATAGAAAGCAACCAATAAGGAACAAGTTCCTTCTTTTACTGCTAGCTTCATACTCTTCCTCTAACACCCTGTATGACAGAGGCCAACAGAGAGCCAGCTGTCAAAACATGTATATACTATTTAGAATCCCAGTTCCAGTATCGCACAGCAAATTATAGATGATAGGTTTGGATCTGAGAGACAAAACCTTCTTGAGTGTCATATTCTGCTCCTTTGGCTACTCAGCTTTTATACATGCTGTTCTATACGTATTTAACTTCCATACAACAACAAGAACAACTCTATGTTTACTCTTAATAAAATGTTAGTGTTGTTCATTCAAGAGAAGATGTTCTCACACTCTACTGAAAAAAAAAGTGTAGAATTCCAACTTTCATTGTATCTGAATTTGGGAGACTGCCACATTATCCATCTTGGACCTATGTTAATTCATCCTTACATTCAGTCTCAGTCACATTTATGCATTCTGTTCCATGAATTATAAATCCTGTTATCTCAGTGGTAAATTCTTTACTAAATTACAAATTTAACTTTCTACAAAATTTGAGCAAAATAATAAGGGAAAGGGGGAAGATGGGGAAGAAGACTTTATACACACACAAACACATACATACAATGAAGACTGAAGAAAATATATAAATATATAAAGCAATAAATTCTTCATTTTTGTAACTGCCTTGAGGACATAGATGATATTTATAACTTTTCAATCTTACATTATTTATTCCATTTTTCATTTGCCCTTAAGCCATAGGCTTTAGTTCACAATTTATATTTATAACTTCTTTTCTTAAGAACTCTTTCCATGTTTTCTTTGCCTTCAACTGATCAGGTCATGTTTATTTTCTTAGGATGATACCCTCAAACCATTATTGAAGGAGCTGAAGACTTAAGGGTCTCTTTTTTTGATTGTTGCATTTTCCCATTAACTTATGAGACAGAGCAGTACTATCAGACACCTCAAAGAATTCTCTGAATTACATACATAATCTTTCCTGCCCCCATTTTATAGCAGCAACCAACTTTCTCCTTGGTAATCTGAATCAGTTATCCTAGTGAATAGAGTAACCACTTTGTTTACCTGTTAGTTCAGTGGCATGAACAGAAGAAAAAGAATAGGTGAAATTCTCAAGTAGCAATTTAACGAAACCACAGCAGTTTCTCAGGTGGAAACATTCCTCTCTTGGAAGTGGCACTTCCAAAACAGCAGAGATCAAGGTTGCGGGGATGAAAAGCAATGACTCTGTTGTTGAACCTATTTTAATGGTGAGAGGAGCCACTTTCACTTCTGCTCTTTGATTCCCAGGCCTTATGTATCTTGGATATAAAAGAGAGAACATCATATGTTTGTCACTGATTAAAAGCATAAGCATATGCTACACCCTGTAAGATAAAAAGCACGTTTAAAAAAGTTTCTCTCACACTTCCAAAATTGGCAGTCTGACTATCTTCAGTAGACCTTTCTATCAGTGAATTCGAACAGCTGCTGATAAGACCAATGATTTCCATGGGCAAGAGCCCTTTGCTGCTCTTCTTTTCTTATGAAATAAGTTTCTTGACCAGAAATAAGTTTCTTGACCAGAAATAAATGTTCAAAATTTCATGGTGATGAAAAAGGCATTCCATAAATCTATGGATGGTGGTATTAGCAAAAGTATTAAGAGAAGAGAAAGAAAATCCATATTCACAATAGATGTCCATTCCAGTGAGAAGACACCTTTGTCTCCTCCAAGATGGAAGTGGTAAAATGTAATAAATCGGCCACCAAATGGCTGTTTGGTCACCCCAGGAAATGTTTCCACACCAAGGTTCAGTGTTCGTCTCTGCTGTTGACAGAAAAGTCACTGAGCAGTAGCTAGTCAGTTTAGCAGTGGTGAGGAACACCCATGTGGATGAGGCCTAGGGATAGACGTCACCCCAGGCCCCATTCTGGACACTCAATTCCTTGAACCAAAATCAGGTGGCTGAGTAAAGAAGCTAACTAAAATGTATAGAAAGTGTCATTTTGTCAATTTAAGAATGTTTTCTGCAGTGAAGGAAGTAAATAGGAAATAAAAAGGAAGGAGCAAGTCTTTTCTTTCTCATCCAGCCTTGCAGCCTCTTTCTAATGTTTCATACTGACAGAGCCTTTTAGGGAGCTAACCTTCAAAGAAAAATAAAACTGTTCTACATTGGGTAATAGAGACATTTTAGCAATGTTGATTCTACTGATCCATGAGCATGATATATTTTTCCATCTCTTTACGTCCTGTGCAGTTTCCTACTTCAGTGTTTCATAGTTCTCCCTGCAGAAGTTTTTCACCTCTTTAGATAAATATAGTCCTAGGTATTTTATTTTCTTTGTTGCTATTGTGCAAGGCATTGAGTCTTTGATTTGATTCTCAGCTTGACTGTTGTTGGTGTATAGAAATGTGACTGATTTGTGTACATTGATTTTGTAACCTGAAGCTTTGCTGAATTTGTTTATCATTTCCAGGAGTCTCTTGGCAGAATCTTTGGGGCTTTCTAGATATAAGTTCATATAATCAGCAAAGAGTGATAGTTTGACATCTTTCTCCATTTAGATACCCTTGATTTCCTTCTTTTGTCTGATTGCTCTGGCTAGAATTTCCAGGTTGATGGTGAATAGAAGTGGTGGTAGTGGGCAACCATGTCTTATCTACAGACACAATGCAATTCCCATTAAAATACCAATGTCAGTTTTTGTAGATCTAGGAAAAATAGTTCTACACTTTGCATGGAACTAGAAAAGACCCCAAATAGCCAAAGCAAACTTAAGCAATAAGAATAAATTGGGAGCATCACTTTACCAGACTTCAAACTATACTACAAGGCTATACTGACCAAAACAGCATGTCATTGGCACAAAAACAGAGACATAGACCTTTGGGTCATAACAGAGAACTCAGATATAAAATCATCCTCATATAGCTATCTGATCTTTGACAAAGCAGACAGGAAATAAATACATGGGGGAAAGAATCCCTATTCAATAAATGGTGCTGAGAAAACTGTATAGCCACATGTAGAAGACTGAAACAGGATCCACTCCTCTTACCTCTCACAAAAATCAACTCACAGTGGATAGCAAACTTAAACTTAAGGCATGAATCTGTAAGAATTCTAGACGAAAATAGTGGAAAAAATCTTCTAGATATAGGCCTAGACAAAGAATTTATGAAGACAACCCACAGGAATCACAGCAACAACAAAAATTAACAAATGGGACTTGATTAAATTATAAAGCTCTGTGAAGACTGAAACAGGGTCCACTCCTCTTATCTCTCACAAAAATCAACTCACAATGGATAGCAAACTTAAACTTAAGGCATGAATCTGTAAGAATTCTAGACAAAAATACTGGAAAAAATCTTCTAGATATAGGCCTAGACAACAAATTTATGAAGACAACCCACAGGAAATCACAGCAACAACAAAAATTAACAAATCGGACTTGATTAAATTAAAAAGCTCTGTACAACCAAGGAAACAATCAATAGAGTGAACAGACAACCTATAGAATGGGGAAAATATTTGCATGCTATACATCTGATAAAGGGCCAATAACCAGAATCTACAAGGATCTCAGTCAAATCAGCAAGAAAAAAACACAAAACAACTGCATTAAAAAGTGAAGAGACATGAACAAAAGCTTTTCAAAAGAAGATAGACTAATGGCCAATAAATATATGAAAAAATATTCAATGTCTCTAATCATCAGGGAAATGCAAATCAAAACCAAACTAAGTTATCATCCAACTCCAGTGAGAATGGCTTTCATCAAAACATCACAAAACAACAGATGGCAGCATGGATGCAGAGAAAAAGGAACGCTTACACACTGTTGGTGGACCTGCAAACTGGTACAACTTATATGGAAAACAGTATAGAGATTCCTCAAAGAACTAGAAGTAGACTTACCATTTGATCCAGCAATCCGACTTTTAGGTATTTACCCAAAGAAAGAAAATCATTTTATCAAAAATATGTGCACTCAAATGTTTATTTCAGCACAATTCACAATCGCAAAGATGTGAAAACAACCCCAGTGCCCATCAATACATGCGTGGATCAATAAAATGTGGTATATGCATATTGTGGAGCCATTCGAAAAATTTATATTCATCCATTAAAAAAATAGTGAACTCACAGCTTTTTAACAACCTGGATGGAACTAGAGACCATTTTTCTAAGTGAAGTATTGCAAGAATGGAAAAACAAACACCACATGGACTCACTATTAAATTGGAACTAATTGATCAACACCTCTGTGCAGATATAGTAGTAAAACTCGGCGGAAATAAAGCAGGTGGGAGGGGGAGGAGATGATGGGTAAATTTACACCTGATGAGTACAATATATGCTATCTTGGTGATAGGCACACATATTAGTTTGACTTGAACTGCACGGAAGCCAATCAGGTAAGCAAAGCGTTTGTCCCCAGTAATATTCTGAAATTTTTAAAAAATGTGTTTTACAGAGCTTAAGATTGAGTTTCACAAACCATAGATAGACATTGGTATTTGGAGCTGAGAGACAATAAGTTGAAAAGTGGCACAGTAGCTGAAGAGAAAAATGTGGAAGAACAACAGGCAAATTAATGGTAGAGTACAGAGTACTACAGAGAAGATGGTGAACTCTATGATCAATAATTTCTCTGGGTTATTTGTAGATATTTTGCTAATTTCATTAGCATATATGTCTTTACAATAATCCTCATTCCCATACTTAAAAACATTTGAGTAAGCTCATTCCTTTTTACCCAAATAAAATATTAATATATCTAAACAATCCTTCAATTTAATGATGGCAAAACAAGAAAGACTAAGTGAATTGCTCATAGCCAATTTGGCAGAGTTAACAGTTTAATACAGGTCTAGATATTGAATTATAGACTTGGTACATCCACTTATTATTTTTAAAAATTTGTCAACTAATACAAATAGATTCTTTTGGTAGTCCTGTCATTTTTGGGACAATGAAGTCAGTAGTGGTCATATTCTGTTTCTGATTACATTATTCATACATATAACAGTGCCATTATTTTTTTAAATTTTATTTCTAACATATGGAATGAAGATTTTGAGACTAAAACCTCATGACTAATCTAAAACAATTGCACTGGATTATTTATTTAGGGAATTTGCATGTCCAATCCACTTAGTGTTACATTTTACCTGAGGCAGGTATAATTCTCACTAGAAATTAATTGACTTTAGCTACAAAACTTTTTCTTGTGAATTTGATTTCCTTAAGTGTATCTGCCAATGACTGATTATCTGAGGGTTTTTTGGCAACTAAGCTTTCCAAATCACAAGGCAAGGAACCAAATCCTTGAAGAAGAAGTGATCAACCTGAGGCAGAATGTTGTTCTGAATAACCCATCTCTATTCCTGACAAGCAACTACACCTTCATTCTATTTGCAACAAAGTATTAATGCAGTAATAAGATAGAATTTCAGATGCTTTAGCTTTTAATATTTAACTATATTTTGTGTTTACTATAGTGAAATAATTATAGATTCAATATACACCATTATGCATTTAAATTTTTAAAAGCCAGAACATATTTTATTGTATGTTGGCATTGCACAATATATTTGATGTTAATATGGTAAACAAATGTTTCTAGAGAAAATTAGGAAAAAATAGTATAGTTTCTCTTGTCAGTATTCATAATGCTTTATCCTAATATATCACTGTATTCTACCACAAAATGCAACTTTCTCATCATCATTATAACAAAAAATCATATCTTAGCAATACATTTGCTTTAGTCATCTGTCACACATTCATTCTCTTTTTAAATTTTACCACAAACTTTCCTATAAATCATAAACTTCATTAATATTTAGAGGGGCCAAAGTTCTCTAAAATCTGTTAATATTAGAATGTGATTATTTCTTCACAGTTCTTAAATTTTTAGACTACACACTTAAAAGTAAATATTTTAAATAATGTAAATTTTTATATATGTATATAGTTACAAGTGATATATCTATAGCACAGCATGAAAATTATGAAAATAATAGTCCTTGATAATCATTCTCCATACAGAATTTAGTTAAAAAATTAAATAATAGTGTAGTAAATAATATAGGAAAGAATATTTGTAATGTAGGCTTAAGGCCACTGTGTTTTTCACATAGATAGGGATAATTTTAGCTTCTATTAGTAAATTAATTTTACATATTACTTTGATTCTTTCAATGAAATAAAACTCAATAATCTTAAATTTGTCAATCTAATACATGTGCATGTACAGTGATAATTATATATCTGAATATTGCAGACAGGAAACAATTCCATTCTTATAAGAGATTATTCCTTGCCATACTACTCTGGGGAAATTGCTCTAATGCTTCCAAGAGCAACAAGCTTAACCATAGAGCAGCTAGAATTTTAACAGACAGAACCCTGGAAAGAGAAAACTAACTAGAGCCCTCCTAGGGTTGGAACAAGTGTCAAAGTCTTGCCTCAAAGACTACCACTCACCTCTGAAAAGAGTTAGAATTTTATTGGATCAGACTGTAGATTGATTTATGCCCTGAGCATCATGGAAAACAATAGAGCAATTAAGCTAGCAATTAGAAGATGTTAACAGCTCAGTGTTATGCAAATAGTGCAGGGAATTTAAGACAGATCCTGGAACAGACAAAGAGAACCATGTTAAAACCACAGTCATCCCAAAGTGATTATGAATATGGTGAAGGCTGTGACTTATGAGAAGTGACATCAGAGGCTGCATACTATGGGGTGAATAAACTTTACTGAAATAGTACAGCCAAGTAATTAAACAAATAAGCAAGCAAACAACAACAACAACAAATCCTAAAGACAGAAGATGTTATAATATATTACCTAAAATATCCAACTGTCAACAACAATACAAAAAAAAATGAGACATGCAAGGAAATATGAAAACATTTATCATATACTAGGAGGGGAAAAAAGCAGATGATTAAAAGCACTTCAGAGAGGACCTGAATATTAGACATAGAAGATAAAGGCTTCAAAGCAGCTTTTACAAATATGTTCAGAAAACTAAAATAAGTCATACTTAAAGAAATAAAAGGAGTTCAATAACAAGGTCTCATCACATAGAGAATATCAGTAAAGATATAAAAGTATTTAAAAAGAGTCAAATGGAAAGTCTGGAGTTGAAAAATACAATAACCAATGTGAAAAATTCACTAAAGAATCTCAGTAGTAGGTATGAACTGACAGAAAAAAAATAAGCTTAACTGAAAGATAGACTGTTATAGATTATGCAATATAAAGAAGAGAGAAAGAAAAGAATGATGAAAAATGAACAGCCTCTTAGACATCTGTGGGACACCATTAAAGCAACAACATATACATAATGAGTGTACCATAAGAAGAAGAACAAGAGAGAGGGGGAAAAAATGAAGAAGTAATGGCTGAAAAATAATAGTCTTTCTATCAAATGGTGCTTGAAAATTAGAGTTTCACATACAGAACAATGAAATTGAATGCATTTTTTACATCATACACCTCCAAGTGGATCATGGACCAAAATGTAACATCTAAAACTATAGAGACTTTAGAAGAAAATATAAGTAAATTGTTATGACTTTAAGAAATTTTCCTAGTTATAGCACCAAAAGCACAAACAACAAAAGACAATATTTGGACTTTATCAAAAGTAAAAACCCATGTGATTCAAAGGATACCATCAAGAAAGTGAAAAGACCACCCACAGAGTGGGAAAAAAATATTTATAGATCAGGTATCTGATAAGTGACTTGTTTACAGAATATACAAAGAACTATTACTACTCAATTAAAAAAAGACATATAATGCAATTAAAAACGAGCAAAGAATATAGACAGGTATTTCTCCAAAGAAGACACAAGTGACTTATAAACACATGAAAATATGCTTTCATTAGGAAATATGCTTTCATTAGGAAAATACTATCAGTACTACAATAAGTTATCACTTCGTGCTGACTAGGATGGATGGCTGTAATCAAAAAGACAGATGATCCTAAGTGTTGGCAGTGATACAGAGAAGTTGGAATCCTTATGCATTGCTGGTTGGAATGATAAATAATGCAGCTACTTCAGAAAAAAAAATTAGCAGTTCCTCAACATATGAAGAATAGGGTCATCCTATGACCCTATGACCCAGTATTTTTGTTCCCAGATATATTCCCAAGAGAAATGAAAACATAA
This sequence comes from Cheirogaleus medius, assembly GCA_008086735.1. Classification (NCBI taxonomy): domain Eukaryota; kingdom Metazoa; phylum Chordata; class Mammalia; order Primates; family Cheirogaleidae; genus Cheirogaleus; species Cheirogaleus medius. The sequence continues at coordinate 78,398,660 of VBSM01000272.1, forward strand.
TTTATACACAAAAAATGTCTGCACAAATGTTCACAGCATCATTATTGATAATAGACAAAAGATAGAAACAATCCAAGTGTCCATCAACTGTTGAATTGACAAACGAAAATGTGATATATTCATACAATGTAACATTATTTGGCAATTTAAAAAATGAATACAGTTACATTCTACACCATGAATGAATCTTAAATATGCAAGTGAAAGAAGCCAGAAATAAAAGACCACATATTATGCGATTTCATTTATATGACATTTCTAGAATATATAAATCCAGAGTCTGAAAGTAGATTAGTGGTTGGCTAGGGTTGCAAAAATTAAGGGAAAAGAGAAATATTGTTAGTATATAAAGGTTATTTTCTTAACAATGTTTGTCTAATTCTGTGCATTTACTAAAAGACACTAAATCACACACATTAAATAGTTGAGATGTATGGTATATGAATTATATCTCAAGTAAGCTGCTCAGAAAGTACATTGCTCTTCTAATTACAGAAGGATAAAAATATCACTTCAACTCTCCAAATAATATAAATAAATACATTTTCTAAAATATAGTATTAATATATCAAAAATAGTTATATTTGGTTTTAGATATTATGTTTCTAGGATAGATGAATTATCTTTCTTCCTAAAATCAGAGAAAACAAATTTTCTTGTGATTCCTTCTCATCATTAGATTAACTTTCTCTGCTCTTATATATATTTATATTATATTAAGAATATATTAATACTTTGATTCAGTGACCTTGACACTCCAATATTTTGAAATACATTAGAATAGAAGTTTAAATATTTTTGGTTTTTATTTATTTATTTATTTCAGCATATTATGGGGGTACAAATATTATGGTTACGTATATTACCCATGCCCCCCTCCCCCCTCAAGGCAGAGCTTCAAGAATGACCATCCCTCAAACGTTGCACATCTCACTCATTATGTATGTATATACCCATCCCCTCCTCCCCCCTCCCACCAGCCCAACACCCAATAAATGTTATTCCTATATGTCCACGTAGGTGTTGATCCGTGAATACCAATTTGCTGGTGAGTACATGAATTTTTATAAAGAGTTCCAAAAACAAGAGTTTTAAGATGTATTACCATTATGTCTAAATGTTATGAACATTAATATTAGAAACAGATTATTAATAATATTTTAAATATATAAAAGTTAAAGCTATATTTAACTCATGTTGAGTATATTTCAAAAGGTATTACAGTTCTATATTAAGGTATTAAAATTATATAATTTTATTTTGCTTCTAGAGAGATATTCTGGCAACTCTGAATATCTTCTAACAATAATACTATTTTAATTATTTTTTAAAAATCTATAAGGCAAAATAAATGTTGAATAGTTATTGCCTAAAAGTTTAGAAACTACTAAATTAAATAAATTTATTTTGTCAGAAATAGAAATAAGTGCTCTGACTCTTCCATTATGCTTAAAAACATCATATTCAACTCTTTTACAAATATCCAAATGTGGTTAACATGGAAAATGCCAGATGATAAGATGTTATTTCTGAAGTATTATTTTTTCCTAATTAAAAGGAAAATTACATAATAAACTGGTTTACAGGTTATTATAAAGCATCAATAAGGACAATTAACTTCTGCCTTTGAATACTAAATTTAAAATTACAGTTCATATTAAATTTAAAGTCACTGAATGAGATATATAGTAAAAATAATTTTATTCTGCAAAAAAGGTGATATTTAGAAATAGAACTCCATAAATCAATTGCTTAACTAGAATTAATTCTTTTGAATCATTTTAATTCTTCTGAAGAAGAATTAGAATAGGATTTAAATAAAACCCATATATTACACTTTCTACACCCACCAAAATAATTATCTAATAACAGTGACAGATTTTGGGAATCAATGTAAATTCATATTAAATTTAAAAAGAGAGAGTCTTTTAAATCTGTATAATTAATCAAACTTTAGTCAATAATTAATTAGTCCATTCTTAAAAGTAATGTGTCCTGAAAATGTAAAAAGAGATTTACTTTATGAAATTTATATAAATTGACCAAACAGAAACTATCTTACAAATATCTTTCTAAAGTCACAATTCTCCAAGGTCTAATTTTGTGGGTAACTAGAAAACAATATCCATAACAGAATAATTGAGAAAATGATAATATAATTAAAATATATATGTATAAATATGATATTTATGTATATTTAAAATGTATATGTTAAAATGAATTGAAATAACATTTGACAATATTTTTAAAAATATGAAAATAGAGGTAAGCTTTGATTTTTGAGTGTTGTACCTTAGAATACCATGTTTTATGCATTATACATCCACATTCTAAGCAACATTATTTAAATTAAATGTATCTTTCCTCAATGGAAAAATAATTTGAACCATGTCATGTTAGTATTGCATGTTGATAAAAGTTTCAAATGTTGCTTTATTGTCTATACTGTAGTATTTATGCAATCTGATTCATACATTTTTTTTACCCTAGCAATTCTGATATTGATAATATTGATGCTAGTGATAAGAAATATAGATCTGAAATGATTAATGCAGAGTGGATTACAACAAAGCTAGTTTAGACAAAGTTGGAGGCTTACTATTATCAGTGAACATTAAGACTTCCAATAAGTCAGGGATACCATAGACTTCTCTGAAAATTTTTTTTAAATAAAAATGAATAAGCTCCCCAAAAGATCAAGCTCGTCCACCTGCTTCCAAAACAGAAGTTCACGTTCTTTAAGGGAAAGCATCAATACTCAAACTCTCAACAATATAACATTCACAGTATCTAGCATAGAATTATTAAACATGTGAAGAGACAAGAGAACATGACCTGGAAAAAAGGGGCAGTCAATAGTAACAGTTCTAGAAGTGACAGAAATATTGAAATTAGCAAACAAAAAGCTTACATATTTTGAGGTCTGGAAAAATATATGTAATGTGATAGTGGTTGTTTTTAATTCCAAAAATTATTTTTAAAATTTACCCCTCAGTTCTAACAAACTCAACAAATTACAGTTAAGTTTCTTAAAAGTAAAATAAAGTGTGTGTGTTGGCGGGGGGAGAGAAAGAGAGAAAATATCTTCAAATGATCCATAGAAAAAAGAAATGTAAACATAAAAGAATAAACAGTACTGACATTTGATCAGGAATAAAAAATGCAGTAGAGAGGTCAATGGAACATTTTTAAAATGCTGAAAGAAAAAACTTTTAAACTAGAATTCTATGTCCAGAAAAAAATATCTTTTGAAATTATGGCAAAAGATAAGGAAAGGCTAAGAGAATCCATCACCAGCAGACATACACTGCAAGAAATTTTAGCATAAAGTTCTTTGGCCTGAGGGAATATGAGTCTAGATAAAATCTGTGATGTCAACTTGGCTAGGCTATGATACCCAATTGTTTAGTCAAACACTCATCTGGAGGTTGCTATGAAGGTATTTGTAGATGTTTGTAGATGTGATTAACATTTACAGTCAGTTGCCTTTACATAAAGCAGATTAGCAGATTGCTCTCTCTAGGACGGGGGAAACTCATCCTATCACTTGAAAGTCTTAAGAGCAAAGAAGGAATTCTGCCTTCAGACCATAAAAAGAAATCTTACCTGAGTATCCAGCCTCTGCTGGCCTGTCTCACAATCATGTGAGCCAATTCTTTAAAATCTGTCTCTTTCTCTTTCTGTGTGTGTGTGTGTGTATGTATATGTGTGTGTGTTTGTTATTGGTTCTGTTTCTCTAATTAACCCTGATTGATAGAAAGCTTTTTTATACATGAAGAAAATAAGAATGGCACAAAATGGTAAATATATGGATAAATGTAAAACATTTCTCCTCTCTTTATATATTTAAGAGATATGCATTGTTGACTAATTCTATTTCAGTTTTACCTGAGGAAGATTCTAGAAGACTAATTTTTTTCTCAGGTAATAGTTGTAACTCTAAGCGAAATATCAGCAAAAAATACTACCTGAAACCTCCATAAACATAAACAAAAACACAAAGATTATGGGCAGAAGACAAAACCTAGAAATAGAAATCATCATGGAGTGATGATTTTTTTTTTTACCACTTTTAGCCTGCAGGCCAAAACTGTTTTCAAAAATCTGCAGTGTTTGTGGTCTGAAGGACTAGAAGATGGAGTTCTAGGGAAATATAGCAATAAAAAAGTGAGGGATGAATCCTGACAAGAAGAGAGACAGTGAAGGGGAGTTCCATTTTTTTGTATAAATTTCATAATCACCTAGCCAATCCTGAGCCACAAATGTGAGACAGGGAAAGCAAGCTGTGTGTATGTGTGTGTGTGGGGGTGGGGGGTGGGCGGTGGGCAAGGTGAAACAAACCTGACCTGAGACTTGAGCTCCAGGAGAAAGAAATTGTAATTAGTGTTGAACCCAGTTAATTGCCAGCTAAAACAAAAATATTGACACTGCTCAGAAGATTATCACATAATTCATAACATTTGTAATGTATAGAACAAAATACCAAACTATTGTGCATACAAAGAATTAGGAAAATATGATTCATTCTCCAGGAAAAAAAACAATCTACAGGTGCCAATCTTGAGATGACTCAGATGTTAGATACAGCAGAAAAGGTCAATACCACAGGTATTTATGTTCAAGGAAGTAAAGAAACATCTGCTCATCTTGAATGAAAAGGTAGAAAAGCTCCACAGAAAAATAGAAACTATAAAGAGAAAGAAAGAAATTCTAGAGCTAGAAATATATAATACCTGATATTGAAAACTGCTTGAGATTCATAGCAAAATGGAGATGACTGGAGAGGAGCCAATAACCTTAAAGATAGATCAATAGAAGTTATCTGAACCAGGGAAAAAATGGATTAAAATAACAAAAATTCAAGGTCATATGTGACAATACCAAAAAGTCTACAAAACATGTAATTTAATAAAAAGGAGTAAAAATGGGGAAGGGAAAAAATTCAAAACAAAAATCAGCCGTATCTCTCAAATTTTGTGAAAACAACTTACAAATTTAAACCATAGGCATTTATACAAAAGAAATGAACATCTATGCTCTCATAAAATAAATGCTCATAACAGCTTTATTTGCAACAGCCCCAAACTGGAAAGACCCAAATGTATATTAACAGGAACATGGATACACAAAATGTGGTACATTCATACAATGGAATATAATGAGCAATAAAATGGAACAAACTATTTATAAGCATAACAACATAGTTGAATCTCACAGGCATTATGATAAGCAAAAGAGGCAGATACAAACAACATCCTAGATGTTTCCATTTATATGACTTTTAAGGCAGTCAGTATTACTCTATGATAATAAAAATTAGAAGTGATTGCTGCTAGGCAGAGGTGGGCATGAAAATGTTCTTCATCTTGGTATAAGTATTAACTACTTAGGTGTGTGCATTTGTCAAAAGTGATAAAATTATAGCACTTTAAATCTATGAATTTCTCTGTAAAAAATTAATAGAAAAAGTTAAAAATGTAAAAGAAAATAAATAACAAGTAAAAGTTAAAATAGTTATATTTTATTCTTGATTAGTCCTAATAATTTGTAAATATCTAACTTATGGAAGGTACACTAGGGAAACTTTTTATGACCTCATTGCTATGCTATGATAAAAGTATAAAGAAACAAAAGAATGAAAGTTGAAAGATGGAAACTTTTTGTAAAAAATTTAAAAATAAGAAACAAAAGAAAAAGATCCTATAGTGATTCTCTGTTGCTCATATACAAAGCTAAGCGGAACTAGGACTAAATACAGACACATCAGAGCACAAAATGTTTGCTATCCGCAAATAATTGAATCTCTCAACTGTTCTCACTGCAGTTAAGTATCCCTGCATATAGTTATTTTCTACATCATTTTTTTCCTCTCTTTCTCTCCTTTTCTCAGCAAATATTTTTTGAGTATTGAATATATACTAGGCACAGTAGAAAAAGTAAGTACACAAAGATTAAATTCACTCTGTCCCTGACTTGGAATTGCCTATAGGCTAAAGAAAGAAAGGCTTATATAAGTATAGAAGTTTTGAAAATGCATTAATAAGTGCAATAGCAAAGTAATAAACAAATTACAAAGAAAGAGAAGAGATAACAAGTAAATGATAACCAAAAGCAGAATCAGAAACATTACTGAAATTTATCATTATTTGTACATTTTTTCCTAGCTAAACATGGTCTATACTCTTTTTAGATTTTCCACGTTTTTCCCCCTTTATTGGAATATGTCCTACTTTTTATTATCTTTGGGATTCTATTCTGGAAACTTTCTTCATTATTCTCTCTTTACTTATTTACTAAATTTTCCTTTCATCATTAAATTATAACACATGAATATTAAGAGCTAAGGATTTTTCTTTCTTTCTACATAAACTTATTTTCAGTATTAAGAATTTACTTGAAGGACATACAGGAAGCCATCCACTTAACTCCAATGAAAACATTGAGTAGGGGTATTTAAAAGTCACCTGACTTTTTTTATGTACTATGAGATTCTAAATAGACCATATGTCTCAAATAGGCTTTTTAGAATAACACACTTGGATATATCCCTCTAAATATGCATGAAAAAAACTACTGCTTCAGTCTCCACTCCTGCAACAGCATTGGATATAAGAAAAAATAAGTTCATATATTTACTGGTCCAGAACGAAAGAGGAGATCATAGTCTTTATTCACCTGAATTCTCCTGATAAATCTTGATATACTCAGCTGTAAATTATTCCATGCACGCGCGCGCGCACACACACACACACACACACGGGAAAAAAATTAAAAACCTAAATAGAATAAAGCACATTCAACTTGTCTCCACTCAGGTATGTTTTCCATGTGTAATGTCAGTCTTCTGATATTTGGACTACTTATTCATGTTAGCTGTTTCTTACTTTGTTCATTTGAAAGTATGGATAAGAATTCTTAACTACTTCATACACATCATAAGGATTAATGGTTCTAAGAAGTTTTCAGGATGAAATTTCTTTCAAGTATAAAGCATCATTAATAATAAAGAAAAAGGAAATTAAATCTTATCATAAATATCCTTGCACATGATGACAAATTGGTGTCCCGATGAACATAATTGGCATTTCACATTTCTGACTGTAAGGCAGATTTTATAGTGCAACATTATAATTCTATCCAGATGCACGAGTGATACACATAATGAAACTTACACATCCTATACCTAAATATACGTACATACACAAATTTTACATGTTTTCCACAATGTTATCAAGAGAATTTAATCTCATGAATAAATTATAGTTAATTTAAAAATGCTTCCACATCTTCAAAATCAAAAAGCAAGTTAGGTTGACCATAAATATTATATGTGCACTTTTTGATATAGCTCATATTTTAATGCCTCTCAAAAATCCTTGAGGGTTAATGTATAGTAAATAACTATTCTGTACAACTGTGAAATGTGATATTCTGACATTATAGGATATTTTTAGAACATAAAATTTAAAAATCCATGTTATAAAAATGTGCAATAATAGTTTTGCTAGTAATAGCTATATTTTTCAAATGAGGCCCAATTCCATGATCACTTAAGGTGATAGTTTTTAATTCTTGCCAGTATATAAGAAGCAATCTAATATGCAAAGACACATGCATATATTTGTATAAGAAGCATAATTAATTTTGGTATGTTTAAATAAGATGGTATTTTAATCAAAACATACATTTCAAAACAATTCTCTGTGACGCTTTTGATTCAGGAGCTTAGAAATGATAACACTGATGAGAATGTGGATAGTAAAATATCAGAACTGGCAGCACACCAATTTAGAAAAGAAATTAGATTTCCCTGCAAAATAGATTAGGAGAGGAAGTGGAGACAAAGTGCAGTAGAACACAAAGACAATTCCAGCAACGATTGCGAGACTGGTTGAGAAGGAGTTGCATTTCTGCTTAATGAAGTGGATGATTTAGAGACTAACTCCTCTGGTTTTAAACGGAAGGGGAGAGGAGAGAAATGTAAAATAGTTTCTGGGCAACCTGCTTTGAGATTTAAAGTATTCATGCTCAGCATCGTACACTACAGTTGGATTTCTGTAGTTCTAGAACTCTGAAATATTTAATTGCCCTAAAAATGGAGAATATTTCAATTAAAAAAACATACAGAGACATATAATTAACAGATAGCTATTCCTGTGCTAAAAATAAAGACAACATAACATTGGTAACTTAAATTGACTCTCTAGTGGAAGCAAAGTCTAACTCACTCTTACATTTGTAATCATCTAATAAATATTCATTGAGTTCCTATTAGTTGCCAAGCCTTTTTCTAGGCTGTGGGGATAACCTTCACAGGTTATCCAGAGGAAGAAGATCTACAATAAAGACAAAAAAGAAACAGTGAGAAAGTTACATATAATATAAGAGGCTGCTGGGTATTACAGAGAGAATAAAGCAGGGAAGGCCGCTGGAGGTTCCCAGGTTGGGGATGAGGTTGAAATATTAATATAAACGGGTAGTCAGGGAAGAACTCACTGAGAAAGTGACATGAATGAAGGAGGTGTGAAAGAGATGAGGGTGCAAGACTCATGAGTGTCTGGGGAAATTGCTTCCAGCTGGAGCTTGCTAATACAAATGTCTAGAGGCCAGAGTGTCTCAACCTCTTTAGGAACAACAGGGAATGGATGCAGGATAATCAGTGAGGGAGGGAGCAGTAGTAGATGAGACAGAAAGAAAAAGAATCAGATCAGATAGAGCCTTGTAGGCCACTGGAAACCTTTGCTTTTACTCTGAGTGAAACAGGGGGCACTGGATGCTTTTGAGCATGTGACATGGTTTAACTGGAAAGGATCACAAAATATGTGTGTATGTGTCTATTGTCATATGTATACAATATACAGTGTTTAGATAATTGCTAAACTCATGCTTATTTCCTTGCTAATTTCAAAAGTGTGAAATCATTTCCATTATTCTTTATATAAAAGGGTCTTATTCTATACAATAGGTATCTTGTCTTCTTTATTATTAATACTATTTTTAATTGAAATTCATAGCTGTATACAGGTAGACAGGGAGGTAACTTATCTTCTTAATTTAATCTTTTGTTTAAAACAATTTCAGCAGAACATACTATATATGAAATTGGAGCACAGGGCTGTGGCAGAAACCACTAATTTCCCTTAATCCAGTCTGCCTTTTGCCCATAGTAGTAAACTAGCTGGCTGTGCACATTGCCACCCAGAATATGATTGTATTTCCCAGACCTCTTTGCACATACGTAAGACCCTGTGAGTAATTTCTGGCCAATGATATATAAGTGGCAGTGTCCTGTCACTGTTTCTGAGATCCATTATAAAGAAACTGCTGGCATATACAATTTGTTCCTGAATTTCCCCCTGCTTCTCCATTCTGTTAAGTGACAGCAACATTCCATGATTGCCCTTCAAGTTTCCTTGTTCACTTTAGTTTTATCTTTCTGGACACTTAAAAGTGTGATGACAATATTGTGGTTAAGAGTGTGGGCAGTAACGCAAGAATGCCCTGATTCAAATTCCAGTTTTGCAACTGCTTTAGCTATGTGATCTTTGGCACGTTGTTTAACTTCTCTCTGTTTAAGTTTTATCATCTGTAAAATGGAGTTGTTCTGAGAATTAAATGACTTAATATGCGTGTCTGCCCATAGTATGCCCCAATGCCATTTTACTTATTTTTATTATCTGCTTTATTAGCAAATAAACACTTCCATCGTAATATTACAAATTAGTCCCAAATGTAAATGCTTTGAGAATCACAGAGAGTTAATTTCATACATTTTTTTTCTAAGAAGTAGGGAAAAAGAGAGGTTTGCCTGAAATACTCTTATTTTTTTCAAATCCAGAATATGCAGACATAACTGTTTTTCCATTAGACTTGGTCCAATTTCTACTTTACAATCAAGTTCTCAAAAATCTGCTGTTTGACCTTGTTACCTACCTACAACAGTGCCAAGAACATAATAGTTGCTCAATAAATATTCAGGAGTAAACACATGAAATTATAAAGAAGTTAGAATTGTTAAAACCTCAAGGAGTTACAGTCTTCGGCTATACTCTGTGTCTTCAGACCACAAAATAAAGGCTTTTCCAGAGTCAGACCTACTAAAATTTAGATGCAACTACTTCTGGGAAGTGTTAATATAGATAGCATAGGTATTCCTGAAATAAAGCTGAAAAAATAAATAAATAAGTACAAAGAGAAAAAAATAATATTATTATATCTTCGTCCAGTGATTATTACTTCTAGCATCCTATGGTAGGGCTACCATTCAAACACAGACAAAGACTTGGAAAAAAAGTACACAAAAAGCTCTTAATGCCGTTAGAGTGTAAGCTTCAATTAATGTACCTAAACAATGTTATTGCCAGGGAATGGCCAACCTGGTGAAACAGAACTTACAAGATTCAATTTACAATACATCTAGAAGGTAGATGGGATAGAGCCAAAAATTAATGATGAAGGCAAATCTTTATGGCAAAAATAAATAAATAAGAAACACTTGGGCCTGTGAAATAAAATAGGGAGTTTCAAATTATGAAGTTATAAATTATGGAGTTTCAAATTACAAATTAAAAGGATATTGAAGGATCAAAAGTAACAAGGTATGTACAAGTAGTTTGGCATCAGGCCAACTATCTCATCTTTAAATAAGGATAGTATCTACCTGTAAGAGAGTTTATGATAATTTAACTAGATAATATGCGACAAACAATCCTCATCAAATCTGGTGATATAGGAAAGGAAGAAGCACAACAAATAAATCTCAACCTCTCTTAAAGAAAAGAATTCCACAATTATTTAATTAGCACTGGAAACTAATAGTAGAAAAATGAAAAGAGTTATGATTTAAAAGCTGCTTGATTTCTTTTAAATGATATATTATGCATGATTATCTTCTAACTCTAATAACAAACTTCTGATAAACTACATAACTACATGAGTGCAAAGAAATATAGAGATTAATGATAAAATAATTATAACACTAAACATAAACCTGTTAATCTCCTTTAAAATATAAGGCAACAAGACTAGAATGGTGGAGGATATAAAATGTCATTTGAGAGTTAAACTGTAAAAGCAAGATGCTGTGGATCCTAACTGAGATAGCCAACATCACCTTAAAGAGATAGAATGAAAAGAAACACAAATAAGTGCCATTTCCAGGTGAAAACGAGAGCCCCTCAGAGCACTATCTGGGGAGAGCATATTCTTTGAGAGGAAATCAAGTATTCAATCTTCATGACAATCTGTCTGCCGGCATAGATGTGAACATTGGAGTCTGGGACCAGGAAACCTTTAAATTATTAGGATGGGTGGTCTTGTTCTCATTTCCAGCTAAGAGCAACATTCTGTCAATGTGCTCCACATGGAGTTTGCCTAAAGGGAGAGATTATGCTGGTCTTCAAGCCACAACTTTTTTTTTTCACTTGGCACTTTTATCAATTAAGCTAAGAAATTAGCATTCTTTTTTTTAAGATCAGTCTCCTATCATGTTTGCTGTGTTGATATTCATCATTCAAATAAACTATGAGACAAAGACAAGGTCAGGTTTTAAACCCAGAAGATGGAGGACTGAGCCCTTGATCTTGCCAGAGCACTTTTCCCAAGCTTCTCCCTCAACCATCCACTTCTGTTTTAAAAGCACACTCAATATATAAAAAGCCTCAGTTATTATATTTGTATATTAATCATTTATTGTTACATACTTTTACAACCAAAAGACCAACTATATTTGGTTCCAGTCGATTTTGATAGCAAATATAAGAAAACAATTATTTTAGTGAAACGATTAAAATAAGTAAACTGTATCATATTATAATCGTAACAGATACATTAAATTTAAAAAAAAGGATGATAAGTTTACTATTTAGAAAATTAGCTGATGTGATACATTGGAGAAAAGGAAGATCATTGAGATGAGACCAGTCAGAAGCTGATTAAGAGCCATAAGGACCTGATCGTTATCAGGGTTGGAGAAAAGAATTGTATTCAGGTACTTTTAGTATGTGAGACACAAGTACAAAAGCTGACTGATAGATTAAGCAGAAGTGAGTTTATTAAAAGGATATTAAGTAGCTCAAAGAACACCAAGAAAGCTATTAATGGATAACTATTAACAGGTTCCTAGCTGACCGTCCAGTAACGATGCTAAAAACCTAGCTACCAAGTTGACCTGATGAGAAAACCTTCCTCTCCCACTGCATCCACTGAGTGACAGGTGATATGCAACAAGCATCAGTGCCAGGAACTCAAGTTTAATACCGTCATTACCTGTGTGCATGGATCTTGACCTTATAATCATTGCCAAGCACCTCTGCCATTGCCACTAACCAATACAAAGAATTCCATATGGAACCTCCTAATGCAGTTTGCTTATTTTTGAATCATACCCTCAAACAAGTCTATTTAATTGTTACAGAAAGGTCCTAGACACAAAGAAGAGCAGAGAAGTAGGATTTTTTTGCTTCTACCTGTTGGAGGCAGGATTCAAAGGATAAACATTTTCCCAAACAGAGTAAATGTATTCAAAAATAATAAATATTCCAGAAATGAGTGATAAATTCTACTATAAAGAGATATTTTAGAATTCAAATTTTAGTATTGATTGGAAGTGGTTGGTAAGATGTAGCAAAGGAGAAGAGTGAGAGTACACATAGGAGTGGCTGTGTATGCAAGAGTGGTTGTGTATGCCAGTGTATGAATGTTTTAGTTTCACAAAAGATACAGAGAAAAATAAAATAAGACATTTGTTCTACAAAAGCTCAAATGTGATAAATACTATGATAAAATTAAATATTAGTAGTATGGAAACAAATGGCAGGTTATCTTATCCTTCAGAAACAAATGGTGAGAAAGAATTCTCTAGAAAAAGTAATATCTGAAGTACATTTTAGGAGAAGGCCATAACCAAATGAAGAATTTGAGAAGAAAAATCATTGATCTTGTCGGATGTGGCAATCTTGTTCTGTGTTCTCAGTTCTTGGTGTGCTCATGGCTACAGAATGACAGACACACCAAAGTGAGGCAAACACGAGGTGAACTTTATTGATGGGGAGCAAGATAGGATTATAGAGCAAGAGCAAGAGATAGGTTTACAGAGCAAGATACATATGCCACAGATGATGACCGGACCACTTGTGGCAGCAAAAAGAGAGAAACTGGTTACGGTCTGGGTCTTGTTTTATAGTGTCCAGATAGGGACCTCCCTCATGGCTTAGATGTCACCATGGAACCGCTTTGACTGGACAGTTAGGAGTTATACAACCTGAGTCTTCCTATGCATGAGGATCTCCCATGAGCCTCTCTGAAAGCCCACTTAGCGGGGATAAACTACAATAGCACCCACTTTCGTCCTTAGGAGACCTGGAATCCCACACTATGTACCTGAAAATTTAAGATCTGTAGCTACTAATGATTTTGTTTTAATTAGTATCATTACTTTTGAACATTATACTTAAAAAAATAGAGAAATTGGTAATAGATTCACCAGTTTTATTTTTTTTCCCAGGGCAACCACAGACATAGTTTTCTTCCTATGACCTTGTAAGGAAAATATAAAACATAAAAATTATAAACCAGTAAACATAGATATAATCTGTTTTGTAAGAATTGAGTATAGTATATATAAATTGAATTTAAAGACTGGCCTATGATCAAATAGTGTTTATTGCACTTAGGAATGGCTAATGTTGAAGAAAACAGAGAAAAGACTTAATATAATAACATTAAACAACATCTACTAGTTATCAAAGTAATGACTCTCATCCTTATTATTTCGTGATGCTTTTTAAAAAAATTATTAATCTGTATTAGTTACAAAATAAAATAGATTAAAACAACAAAGGTACTTTTTTAAATGTATGAATTTATTAAGTCTGCCTTTTTCAACCTCAGAAGTCCTACTTTTTAAAAATAATCTTTGTGTTTTAGTGAAACTCAGTTCAAGTGTTCAGAAACCGCACTGCAGTGTTTCTTCACCGTCTGCTGCACTTTCCACATGAATATTTTCTGGGCATACCAAAGTGGTATAATAATCTCTTTTCCCCCACAACCCCAGCCCTCTCCTTTATGACTGGATCCTACCATTAATTGTGATAATCACATGCTAATTGTCCCAGACACCTAGCTATCCTCACAGTTCTTTAAGGTTCTTTGCAAAGCAAGGTCTCTGATACCTGCCAGAGGTCAACCCAGGTCTGGACTGTAGATTACAAATAAATCAGTTAAAAAGCCTCAACCTACTAAGTAAATTATTTCACAGCCTATAACAATTCAAGTGTATAACCTGAAAAACCTAAGGATTTAAGGCTAAAGAATTGCTTTCATCAGTTTTACAGGATGAAAATGGGCCACCTGTACTTCAGTGCTGAAATGAAGATGCCCTAAGGTGATGGTAATTAATGGTCAGCCTCTGGGAGTCAGAGACTGAAAAAAGTGTTTTATTACATTATGTTAAGAAGTCACATGACTAATAATCATAATTAACATCTTAAGAAAGACATCTTGAAAAGCTCTTGCTTCTTAAAATTAAATGATAAATTTCTAATGATATTAATGGGAAAAATAAGCATCTCAACTATGCTTACATTTAAATTAAATTAAACTTAAAAAGGTTAAATAATCAAAAGCTAATCAAATACTCTGTAACCTGGGATACTTGTATCAGCTGTTGAAAACCAATAATACCTATTTTAGAAGTCCAGTTTAAGAGAAACAAACAGGAAGAAAAAAAATTAAAAACACACCAAACAGTTTTAAACATATTGAAATGTACTAGGATAGACATAAAAAAATAGAATCTTCAAAAGAACAAATACTATCTTTTCTACTAGAAGTGAAGTCTAGTTTCCTATACTTTTTAAATGTTTCTTGTTATTTAACATTCAAACTTTCAGACACTTATTTAAATATCAGTCAATGCTATAAGGATAACCCTGGTGTTATCTTTACAGAGGAATTTGAATTTAACTGCTGAGTTCACTACACTATTCTCAAAATAGAGTGCTTTTCCCTTCCCCAAAGATGGCTCACCTAGATTCCTCATTCACTTCAAAATAGTTGACTTCAAAAGGATTGAATTTAGTTAACCTGCAAATGTGAGTGACAGCTTCAAGGTGCAACTGAGGAATTAGTACAATTAACTAATCATTGAAATAGTGGAGGTGTCCATAGAACATCAATTAACCACTTTCTTTTTTATAAATGTTCCATCTCTCTCTCAAAATACCAATTGAAATGAGCATATTTAAGTCACTTTTAACACACAATTTAAAGTGATTATTAACTCAAAGGATAATGTATGTGAATTTTATCACAAAATGAAGGAAAAGTAAGTTGATTCATCAAATAAAAGGCTACAATCTCTGCCTGAGTTTTGCTCCAGGAAACAAAGCAATTCTCACAATTTAGCTGTTGTTACCTAGGTATTAGGAAGATAATAATCAGATTGAATCATTTTAAGAAATCAGTGGAAAAGAGCCCCACCCACTATACCCAGGGGTTTTTGCTTTTTCAGTGGGAAACTTTAAGCTGGTGACTTTTAAGGGAATATGACATAGCACAGTGAAAAAAAAAGATTAAATTATGAAAAGGAGACATCATTGAGCTAAGATACACTTTTTAGACTGTTAAATCTTATTTAATCATCTTGGGCTCTATTTTCCAGATTACCCCATCTCTGAATGGGCTTTTTTGTTCATATGCTTTTTATATATATGTGCTTGCTAATGGCAAAATTTGGTTTTAGGAAAATTTTCTGAAGCCACAGAGAATTTAAGAAAATGAAAGATATCCTGCTACCATAAATGGCAGATAGATTATTATTTGTGTCATTTTCTGCTTTTTAAATAAAAATGAGGGGAAATAATTTTATTAAAGATTGGTACTTTATACTGTTCATTTGAACATAGATAGTTCATATCTTATTTAATTTGACAGTTACTCTGATGACTAGGTAAATGGAAATATTTTTTCTCTTTATCCTTTACACTTTCACTTCATTATGTGATACTGATGACAAGTTTTTCACCTAGATTTCAGCCAGCAGGCTTGAGCATTGCCTGCCAGAAGTGATTAATACCAATCAAACAGAGTTTGTTCAGTTGGAAAGACTGGCAGAAAACATTTATCATCTTCTCAAGGAATTAGAGTTCCAGATTGGCTCTGTGCTTGAGATAAACAGGATATAAATGCCTTTGCTCCAATGTTCCCCGTGTTATCACAGTTATTGAGCCTGTTTTCCCAAGCAATGAAAGTAAGTGTACCTACCTTTTCCAATGGTCTTCATGCTTAAATCACAAACATTTAAAATCTTTTCATAATAACTTCATTTATTATGTCCAAATCTTAAAATCAGGGAGAAACAAAGTAACACCCAGTAGGACAAACCACTTTCCCTCAAACTTTTTCTGAGATTTCTCCTTAAGTAATGAAATATAAAAGAGGTATAATCAGATATTACCAACCTCACATGTTAATCTATATTTCCCTAATGTTGCATTTTATTGTAAAACAAGTAAATTTACTTTATTATTTTTGCTCTATTCTAGGGACAGATGCTAGAAGAATTCCCACTAGTACTACCTCTACCCTCCCTTTCAAGTGCGTAGTTGAGAAAGACCCAGAAAAAACAAAATGAGAACAATGAGAAGAGCAATCATGTCACATTTGCTAATCTCTTTTTCAAATAGATTTATTGAAATATAATTTTCTGATGATGCAATTACAATTTGCTTACTTAAATTATAATTTAGATTTTTAGTATATTCACATAGCTGTGCAATTATCAGCACAATCTAATTTTAGAAAGTTTTTAGCACCAAAAAAAGAAAGTCTGTATTCATTATCAATCACCCCCCAGTTTCTTCCAATTCCCCTCCTACCTACTTCTAGGAAAACACTAATCTACTTTCTGTCTCTGTAGATTTGCCTATTCTGGACATTTTATGTAAATGAAACAGTGACCGTTAATGGTCTTTTATAGTCTTCTGTGGATGGCTTCTTTCATGAAGCATAATGTTTTCCAGATTCCTCCATGTTGTGGAATGTATGGGTACTTCATTCCAACATTTACAAATCTCTTAAAATTGCCTCCTATAACTCCAATACTACCTGGACCACAACTGAACTTTTCCAAGCTAGACACTTTCCAGTCCTAGCTCCAGCTTCCTCAAAGTTCACATCTTATCTTTCCTTTCTGCGGACCCTCCATTCCCAACCCTGGTTACTTATATGCTGTGATCCCAGAGTCCAGGAATAAGGTAGTTGATTTTCTCCTTTAATATATTTCTAGTCTGTTATTTTGGTGTAAGTTCTATCAGCCTTTCCTCAAAACATTTCTCTTTAGTTATTTATCTATCTATCAACTTCCTCTAAAGGAAGCAGAATGACATTGGTGAGGCTCCCTAGAATTATGGACACTTAAGAAAGTGCTATGTTAGGCAGAAAAATAAAAGCCTTTCACCATAAAAAGAGCGTTAATTGCTCCAATTAAAATGATAGGCACACCATTCTTGTAAGCTCAAAGAATGGAGAAAAGTATTTCTCACAAAACTAAATGTGAACAAAATATTTTAGATCCCATCTCTCCCTAAACAACACAGAGTGAGACATGTGGCAATGAAAAGCAATAGGTGATATACATTATAATACTCAGCCAAGTGTGGAGATCAAAAACTCCTAATCTCCATTATACTCAATGAAGGAATGATAGCTGCAATTATCTTCTATTAGCAGTTATCTTAGATCTTTTATCTTTAAGAGTCTATGTTGCAGCTAAAAATAAGCATTAAAATAAACATTTCTGCTATAATAATTTTAAATCTCCTGAAGGTAATGTGGTGGCTTCTTCTGACTAGGGAAAGATCATGGAAAAGCAAAGAAAAGCACATGAGGAGGGCACACAACTATCATCTCCTGGTTTGTCATTCCTTCACTTAGCAAACCCCCGTCCAGCATTCGCCATGCACGGCCAGGCCCTTGAGAACCTCATTCACTAATGGGCTGAAAAGAACACAAAAATCACCCCTCACAATACATTACATCACAAGAAATGTGTGTACCCACTGTATGTTTTGCTTATCTAAGAAGCACATGGAGGGACTTGGAAAGACACTTGCATCTAATTATTAGAGAAGAACAATAGTTAAGGGAGTTTCATTTAGACCAATAGAACAATGGGAACAAAGGCGCAGCAGCATGAATGAGCAAGGTAAACTTGGAGAAAGAAAAGTGGTTCAGTTTGTCCACTGAAGCTAGATGGTGAGGGGGGAGCAGGGAAAAGAACTCAGATGAGGAAGGGTGTTGTTTGTCATGATCATCAGTTTGTACATTAGCCAAAGCTATTGAAGTTATTATCAAATCTCAGAAAGATTTTAAACAAGGAGTGATACAACTAGATTTACAAATTGTAAGGTTAATTATCAGAAGTTTAATGGTTTGGAGGGAAAAGAAACAGAAGACAGGTTACTGCAGTTATCTAAGGGGAGAGATTATGAGAGCCTTCAAGCAATGGATGAAGAAATTTTCAATTCAGGTTTTCAATACAGAAACTCAATCAACCAATATTTATCTATACCGCTGTTTTTCTTTCAAATCAGCTATTGCACAGATATGTTCAATATGCTCACCATCAAGTGATACTGCTCTCTCAAAACTTCTACTCTGAAAGTTATGGTGGTTCCAATTTTGGGAAATGCTGTCTTTTCCATGGCAGAAGAAAGAAATTCATATTAAATCGTATTTATCATTTGATGACATTAAAATGTTACAAGACCTAAAAGTTAGTTTTACTAGGTAATCTGCTTTTGTCTTGATAAATATAGCTTTCAAAAAGCCACAAAATGGACTAGATGTACTTAGAGAGTGTCTATATAATTCATCAAACCAGACTTGCAAAATAATATTTAAAACCAGGCTATGCCCTTCCAATGAGCTTGAAATTCCTGTTTGTGGTAAAAGGCATAAACAATTTCTTACTAATAAAATTTTAGAAAGAAGTAACAGGTGGGAAACTGTGAAGGTGGAAGGTCAGAGTTAGTACTCCAAGTACTTACTGAAAAGCATACTTTGCCTGAAACTGTTTACTCAAGTCAGAACCTTTATTAACTGCATTCTTTTCTTCTGGAAGATAGGATTCAACTATAAATTATTTGGATTGCCTACAATCTCCACATTAATTTACCCAGGCTTTCATCCTCCTACACTGAATTGTATTTCTTAATACAGCTCAAAAGACATCAAGTACCTCATCCAACCTATTCGCCAGCTCTAAATGGGATCTGACATTACGAGGTCAGCATTGCTTTTCCTCGTAGATGACTAACAAATTTACGGAGACATAAGTTCACTGTTCTCACATGGATCACTGTGCAACAGACCGCTGGTTTTTGATCGTAACATTTAGGTTTCAGTTATTAAATGAAAGCGGAAACTCAGGCTGTGACAAATTGCTTGACACCTAAATAATGAGCCAGAGAGATACCTAGAAGGAAGACCAACATGCCTTCAGGTTTCAGGAGGGAAACTTGGCCAGTAATAATGAAATTACATCATTTTGTAAAGTTTTGTGAAATTCAAACACTAAAGTAAATTGAAACGTTATTTACAGTCGTAACATCCCATTAACTTACATGAAATTCTTCTTTGAAATTATAATGCATTTCAAATTTTCTGAACATTTCTACAAAGCTAATATTTGTAGGATAAGAGTAAATAATTATAAAATTATAGTTTGCTTTGTCATATACTAACCTTTTAATTAAATTCAACAACTTGAGAGCTTGGAAAACTAATTACTTTGTCACTAGAGAAACCAAGCAGGTGAAGAGAAAAATCAATGTGACTCTCCAGTGAAAAGTTGATTCATAGATTATTAGCTATATCTACATTAAGCCAAACATTTAAATGAATAAATTAGTCATGTATTCCAGTGTTCCTAAATGCAGGCAAGCTTTGACTTAGGACATGAGGACAAGTGTTTTAAGAACGGTTTGTTTGGAGGAAAAAGAAATCAAAAGAGGCCTATTGTGTCATGAAGCACGACTTCAACTTTTGCTTCCTAAGTCAGAGCAACCAGTAAGTGGCTGATCTGGACAGATGCCTTCTCATATTTATGCATCCATCATGCTAATTATACGCCCTGTCTTCATTTGGATAAATTTTCCAAGTTTGAAAATAGTAACGTCACATTTCTTCACCCCTCACTTCCACTTCATTGTTCTGCCATCATCACTACAGCCAGAAAAATGTGTTTTCTATAACTTTGATTATAAATCTAAAAGCATTTTCCCACTTGAAAGTATGGATTCTCATAGAAGCAATGTTATAGAAGTGTGGAAAAAACACTAACAAAATCCCTTCCTCAATGCATAATTCATATATAAATTTAATAAAAATGTATTAAGAATTCAGTATATGCCAGTAACTAGAGATAAGAAAAGCAAGAAGCAAAACAAAGCTTCCAGAAGTGTCCTTTCTAGTAGAGGACAGACAGCTAAATAATTATAATACAGTGAGTGCATACTGTAGATTACTTACCCAGCATCCATTCTTTCCTTTTTCTTCTGAATCAAGTCCTACTTTTCTTCAATTTTCTACAACTTCTTCATGAGACCAGGGCTCTGAACATATGTCCTCATTGGTATAAAACAGTGGTTCTCAACTGAGAGTGGTTTTGCCCTCCAGGATACATTTGGCAATGTCTGAAGATGTTGCTCGATGTTACAACTTGCCATCTAGCAGGTAGGGGCCAAGGATGCTGCTAAATATGCTGTAATGCACACAGAACAAGCAATTATCTGACCTCAAATGTCAATATTGTCACCATGAGAAACCTGGTCCAAGTCAAGTTTAGTAACTCTATTTCTTCTTGACTTAGCAATGAATTCAGGCATGACATTATACCTTTCTTTTGGCAACTGCCATTAGTCCAGTTGGTCCAATCAAAAAAATTAGAGGAAGGCTTTCTCTTTCACTTTTAGATTTGAATAAAGGAATATTTTGCTCTTTTTTATTCTAGTTACCTTGGATTCTTTGGACAGTCAAACAGGAAGTAACGGAAACACAAAAAAGCATACAAAAACTTTTTTGTTTGTGTGTTTGTTTTTTTGGTAGAGAGGGAGCAAGAGCTTTGATAATGGCATACTTCGTGGCTATGTGAAATATACATTTCCTCATTGTTTAAGCCAGTCTGTATAGATTTTCTGTTACCTGAAAATAAAAATGTCTTAAACAAAGATAAGACTAAGATATACTTATGCATGGGGACCAAGGAGAGTACAAAGGAGAGACAACTAGCAAAGCCTAGAAAAGTCTGGAATGGCTTTTCCCAGGAGGAGGTATCTGAGTCAAGTCTCAGTCAGCTAGATGAAAAAGTGGTAATAAAACAATATTGCAGATAAAGTGAGCATTTTGTACAAAAGTCTGAAAACAGGAGAGGACATGGCATGCTGAAGGAACTATATGCAGTTCAGCGTGGACAGAACAGGGTATGAGTGGGGTGCAGGTGAGGGCGAGTGACAAGAGCATGATCCTCAAGAGCTGGCTGAGGACTAGTTCTGAAGAACCTTGCGTGCCAAGCCAAAGAGCTCAAACATCATATTGACCTAGAGAAGCACTAAATGATTATAAGTATTAGAGTGACAGGATCATATTTGTGTTTGTGAATGATTATTGTATCAATGCTATTAAAACTAGAATGGAGTTACTGCAGTATTTGGAATAATTTTATTCATTTGTGTTCTAATACACACAACCATCATCAACCAGTAATGCCTTCATAAGATTGCTACTTATGGAAGAGCTCTAACCATAAAATAATGTATGTATTTCCTGTTTTAAACAGGCTATAGAATGCTTACATTTTTCTGTCTTGTTCTATAAATTCTACAGATGAATTGCCTCCCTCCAATATTTATTCCTTTAAAATTCAAACAATTTTTGTACTATATGCTGCATTTTTAAAACCAAATTTGTATACACTATGTAACTTATGTGAATTAAGTTCAAATATAATAATAATCTAACAGGGTTTGAAAAATGTTTCTGTAAAATGCTAAGCTTTAGATGTTGAGCCCACTTTCCATATCTTGTGTCGCCTCACTTTGGACTCAACATCTACTCGCCATCAAATTGGTACTGACTGATTAAAACTATGGT
>VBSM01000272.1:78420911-78455009 GCA_008086735.1 Cheirogaleus medius
TCGGCCTCCCAGAGTGCTAGGATTACAGGCGTGAGCCACCATGCCTGGCCAGTTTTGCAGATGTTATGATCTCTGTCACAACTATTCATCCACTAACACGTGAAAGCAGCCATTAACAATACGCAAACCAATGGGTGAGGTGTGTTTCAGTAAAACTTCACAAAAATGGGCTGTAGGACACACTTGGTCTGCTGGATATAGTCCACCTACCTCTTTGTCTCAGAACCCCAGATAAAGTTGAGTGGGCAAATGTTTCTATTGGGGGCAGTGCACAGGTAAGAAAGGGAGTAGGAATTTTTTGCTCTGATAGTTGCCTAGTTGTCCCTCTAGAGCCATTTTTCTTTCTGAGTGTTCCATGTTGTTCCTCTCCCTATTACAATAGAGGGTAAAGAAAATGAATTAAGATATGAATAATAAATAAATCGAAATCATGAAAAAGTGAATATGTTTAAGAACTCTCAATATCAGTAGACTAATAAGAGTTTAGAAACTTTAAATTTGGAATAAAGAGTTCTCCTTTTCCTCTTCATTTTCATTCAATCTTGCCTGAATGATTCTGCTCTACAGTCCACATTGCAAATTAGATTTTTTATTGCAATAACTAGGACTTCAGAATGAATTTGTGTTTACCTTTCCTCTTAGGGAAAATGACTGACTACTACTGTGTGGGCATTGTACACTGACCTTTAAAGGAGCAAGGAAGAGAGAGCCACATTCCACTTCATTCATTAGGACTAAAGTGCTAACTGTCCTGTTACACAGTCATTCTAGAATTGAGTTCTCAGCTGAAAAGAATTGAGAAAATGTTGTTGGACCTCTCTAATAAACAGTAGAAAGAAAGGGCAGAAAAAGTAAACTAACAATGAAACCATATTTTTAGTATATCATTTCTCCAGCCTTCCAAGACTACCTTCTTAGATATAAAACATGCATGATTATTGGAGGCCATAAAAAAAAATCACTAAGAGAAGATGCAAAAATATGCAGTCTCAGCACCATCACTTGCAAGTGATTGCAGAAAACCATTTTACTTTTCATTTGTACTTTTCTTTGACTAGAAAGTTGCTGCATTAGCAGTCTTTCAAACCCAAATAGAGAAATATTATATCGAGTATAATTGTGAATATAATTGATGCTTATATAATTACAAAATAAACCTGTGAAGCTTCTAAAACAAAATATGAGTAGAATGAATCTACAGTTTAAAAGGAAGGAAGGGGAAAAAAAAGGAAAGATTAATAGATACGTGCTCCCACAGAATGAGGGCTCTCATGCATTTAGCGTGAAATTGGTATTCTGCCATTAAAAAAAGGGAGACATTTTAGAGACCTTTTCAGTTATAAGGGGAGGTATTGAAAAAAAATTTTTTTTGAGGGGAGTAAAGGAAATGATAACTATAACAAAGAGTTATTGGATATCTTGTTATTCTCACCTGATTTAAGAAATACATTAATATCTGTCAATGAATGTGATACAGAAATTTTAATAGAGGCACCTCTCATAAGCTTACCATTATCAACTCAAGGGACCATTAGACCATGTTTCTTGCATTAATCCATGTTTCTTCCATTAATCCATGTTTCTTCCATTAATCACAGGTTTTTTATCAAGTTTCCATTAAAAAAATGGTTTTGGAGAAAACTTTTTAATAAATGACATTTTTATATAGTTGGAATAAAAAACTGTAAAAATACTATGCACCTTTATCTGGTAGAACATGTTTCATACAGTGTTCAACAATACTCAATTTCTTGTAGAGAGACAGGTTATTCATGTGAATACTTGCTTGGGCTGGAAGTCAGGACACATTCTTTCTCTGCCTTGGTAGGGACTTATTAAAATCTATACAACTAAGATCTTCATTTCCTCTTCAAAAAATATGGTTTTCATTGGATGATCCTGTTGGTAGATAGTAGATATTGTTGCATTATTTTCTCATTCTCCTACAACTCCTACACATTTGGGAGGGAAACCCACCCCTTCCCCAACTTCAGGACAAGTTGTAAGTTTCAGCTTCAGCTCCAGCCTTTGGGAAAACTCAGAGCTAAGCCAGATAGTCAATATATTTCTCCAGTGGAAACAGATTGCTTCTCAGGAATTTTCATGGGAATTCTAG
Organism: Cheirogaleus medius; assembly: GCA_008086735.1. NCBI lineage: Eukaryota > Metazoa > Chordata > Mammalia > Primates > Cheirogaleidae > Cheirogaleus > Cheirogaleus medius. The sequence continues at coordinate 78,423,028 of VBSM01000272.1, forward strand.
GACATTTCTCATACATTTGCACCTAGAAAAATGCAGCATGAGGATGTGAATGTAGTATGAAGCCATCTTGCAACCATAATGGGAAAACTTATTTGAAAATAGAATCAACACAGAAGCAGCGGATTGCTGAGAGATGGGGGTGGGTAGGGGATGGGTGCAGGGAAAAGAGAAGATTCTGTTGACACCAGTTGAATTCATGGTTTCGGATGAAATCAGATATATTATATCCCTGAATTGTTTTGCTGTTATTAAGTTTTTGTTTTTATTTTTATTTTTTTTTAAGTCAAAGCAAGTTTAAAATGCAGTGCGTCATCTCTGTCTAAAGGAATCTTAAAGGTGTTAACTTCAAAATACTGAGCTATAAAAATATACAACACTAGTTGAATTCATAATGATACTCTACAATAAAATTATGCATAGAAATTCATATTCAAAGTGCTATTTTCTGTAAAAACTAGCCGAGTGTGGTGACATGCTCCTGTACTACCAGCTACTTGGGAGGCTGAGGCCGGAGGATCGTTTGAGTCCAGGAGTTTGAGGTTGGAGTGAACTATAATGACGACACTGCACTCCAGCCCCAGCAACAGAGTGAGATAAGACCCTGTCTCAGACAAACAAACAAACCAAATAAAAAGTGCTATTTTGTTACCGCTAGTTAACTGCCTAAATATGATGAATTCCTTTCACATTATTTGTGCCCATGTCCTTATAGATAAAATAGTATCCTCACAGCTGTCTTCAATGAAGACACACTCTCCACTGTTTCTGACCCAGTCTACCTTTCAAATTTAATCTTCTGAAAATCCATCCTCTTAATTCTACACCTTATCCTTAAACATGTTATGTACATTCATCTTCCATTTCTTTGAGTATGATTTTTTCCATTGTCCAGAATGACTCACTCAATTTTCTATATCTGATAAAGGATATTTGATTTTCCTAGACTTTGCTTAACTGGTGGTCTATGAAACTTTGGTTTACTCTTCCCAGAAATGCATTACATGTTCCCATGTTAATCCATGAGTGCTTCTATTATGTCTCTCATGATTTTGTATTGTAATGATTTGATGGTTTTCTTTTCATGATAGCGATTGTGGGAAATGGTGGGGGAGAATAACATGGTTTTTGGTATCCTTGGTGCATGCATGCACATACACATACACAAACAAGCACAACATGCTGTTTGAAAATGACCTTTAGGGTAATTCACCCATTGCAAAAGCATTAATAGGCAGGATGCAAAATAGACAGTAGTAAGGCAAGTTAAGAAATTACCCAGAACCTATTGATTAAGATTTTATACTTTACTTGCTACTTTGTCTTTTTACCTCAGTGGCATATAGTTAGTATTGAAGAAATGTTTGTATTTACAAAAAAAATAAATTGAATGGGAGGCTCCACTCAGAGAAACTAGAAATGAAGCTTCATATCCCTAATAAAGTGTCTCATTTATCTATTATTGCTTAACAATGACCCCTCCGGTTTAAAACAATTTTTTAATTGGCTCACAATGAAATTTTGTACACCAGCAATGTGGGCTGTATTCAAGTGACTGATTTTCCTGTAATCCTCTGGAGTTTAGCTAGAAGGCTAGTTGTTCTAAGGGACTTCTGCCGGGATGGTTTGCCTGTTTTGTATTATCATATATTCCAACAGGCTAGCCAAAGATTCCTCAATGATGTACCACTTTTTAAGAGGGCAAGCTATATAAGCCATTTTTAGGCATTGGCTTAGAAATCATGAACTTCTGCTACATTCCATTGTTCAAAGCCAAACATAAGACAAGCCTAGATTCAAGGGTATGGAAATACAAATAATGTCAAAGGGATAAGTATACAGATTTGGGTAACTCATTCCAGCCACCTTTGCAAATGATTACCAAGAGAAATACTAGTGAAAATAATTACTTTTATAGAATATTGGAAGAACATCCATGTAACATAGCCATAAGGAAAATAAATTCCATTTGCCATAAATGTTAAAACTGAGCAATAGCAAAGAAAATATTTTCTATGAAGATCTAAAATTGTTTACATAAGGAACTGTGCTAAGTCCTTAATTTGTACTGCTATGCATAATCTTCAAAACTATGCTTGGAAATAGGTATTATTAATTCCATTTTATAAATAAAGAAATTAAGCTTTATTGTGATTAAGTCATTCGTTATTCATGGCATTAGAATTGTTAATTTATAAACTGAAGTATTAGATAATTGATCAAGGTCACTACCTCTTTTAGCTACTTAGCATCAATTTCAAGGATTCCAACAATAGGGGACTTTTTATTTTTGATACCTGGAAAGTCCGTGGAAGGTATGTCAATACAGATTACACTATGATTAATAACACTTTACTTATTCTACCTTGCATTTAACATCTATTATATTTCAAGGATATTATTTTTCTCCACATGTCTAGATTTTCTTAAAGACACAGGCAGTTTAGGGTTGATCTCCACGCAGTTTGCAATGTTATACAATGTAATTTATTTTAACACATCAATAGAATTGAAACGTAATTTGGGCTGAACCAGGTATTGATTATATGTGCAAAACAGATCTTTTTTTAAGCATACTTTTAAAACTTTTTAAAATGAAACTCTTACTAAAGAAATAACATTGAAGAATAATATTGTTCTAGGAGTCTTTTGCTGGAGACTTCAGGTTTTTCTAGATACAAGATCATATTGTCAGCAAACGGGTAGTTTGACCTCCTCTTTCCTGAGTTGGATGCCCTTTATTTCTTACTAATCATCAAGAAAATACAAATTAAAAACCAAAATGAGATACTACCTTATGTCTACCAGAATTTTCATTATTAAAAAACTGGGCAGGGTGCTGTGGATCACGCCTGTAATCCTAGCAGTCTGGGAGGCCGAGGTGGGCAGATTGTTTGAGCTCAGGAGTTTGAGACCAGCCTGAGCAAGAGCAAGACCCCGTCTCTACTAAAAATAGAAAGAAATTAGCTGGACAACTAAAAATATATAGAAAAAATTAGCCTGACATGGTGGCGCATGCCTGTAGTCACAACTACTTGGGAGGCGGAGGCAGGAAGACCACTTGAGCCCATGAGTTTGAGGTTGTGAGGTACGCTGATGCCATGGCACTCTAGCCTGGGCAACAGACTCAGACTGTCTCAAAAAAAAAAAGAAAATCGATGTTGGCATGGATGTGGTGTAAAAAAATGTTTATACACCATTGGTGGGATTGTAAATTAGTACAAACTCTAGGAAAAGAAGTTATTATATCAAAAAGACACCTGTACCTGAATGTTTATTACAACATAATTCACAATGGCAAAGATATGGAATCAACTTAAGTGCCCATCAATTCATGAGTGGTAAAGAAAATTTGTATATATATCTACACACACACATACACCATAGAGTATTGCTCAGCTATAAAAAGGAATGAAATAGTATTATTTGCAGCAACTTAGATGTAACTAGAGAACATTGTCCTATGTGAATTATCTCAGGAATGGAAAAACAAACACCACATGTTTTCTAATAAGTGGAAGCTAAATGATGGGTACACACAGTCATAAAGTCGTGTAAAGGACATTGAAAATTAAGGAGGGGGAGAGTGGGAGGAAGGTGAGGGATAAAAACTATTGGGTACAATGTACCCTATTCTTCTGACAGGCACGCTAAAAGCCCTTACTTCAGTATTACACAATTCAATCATGTATAACAAAAACACTTGTGTCCCCTTAAAATTTTGAAATAAAAATATATATAAAAAAGAATAATGTTGTTATAAACATTTTATTATACAATAATATAAATTTAAAGTTTAAAATTAATTAATTAATTAATTAATTTTTTTATCGTATAGCTCCTTTTATTTTATTTTTTTAAATTTTTTTTTAATTTTTTTTTATTTCAGCATATTATGGGGGTACAAATATTACGGTTATGTATATTGCCCATGCCCCCCTACCCCCTCGAGGCAGAGCCTCAAGCATGACCATACCCCATACGTTGCACATCTTACTCATTATGTTTGTATATATCCATTAAATAAAATTAATTTATTTAAGGAAATATGCACAATGGTCATAAAACCATAGGATGATATAGCTTAGAACAGTCTTAAAAGAAAACCACAATTTAAAAAATAAGTTAGCGTTTTTCATATATCTAACCAGTAACTTATTTGAAAAAGAGATCACTAAATACTGATCTGTATGGTTTATTGTAAATGTAAATAAATAAGCTGTTTTAGAAAGTAATATTCAGGTATATATCAGAAAGTGGGTGACCCTATAATGACAGAACTATAAATGTCACTATGAAAATGTAATAAATCAAACAACATCTCCCCCGCCACATACACGCATACCCCGTTCTTCATAATATCTATCACATAGTAATTCATAATAGTAAAGAACAAATCTTTAAGTCTTCAGTAATAAGATATTGTTAAAATGAATTATATTACAGTCAGGATAAAGACTCTCAACAAGCAAAACATTGGGGGGACTTGTCAAGATCAGACCTAGTCTAAGAAGTACTGAGATCTACATTATATATTGATGAGCACAATAGTCACCCACCAGTGTAAAATCACCCAAAAGCCAAAGCTCAGAGCTCATATACTATAATGACTCAGGAGGTAAAACAAAGCAATAAGATTCTACCCAATAGGATAAACAGAAATCCACCCCACTTATCAATTCTTACAGTAAATGTGAATGGCTTGAATTCCCCACTCAAGAGACATAGGCTGGCCAAGTGAATAAAAAACTACAAGCCAAATATCTAGTGTCTGCAGAAAACTCATCTAACCACAAGGACTCAGTTAGACTGAAGGAGAGTGATGGAAAAATTATTCCATGAAAATGTAATACAAAAGGAAGCTGGTGTAGCCATTCTCATATCAGATAACATAGTCTTCAACTCAATAATAGTATAGGAAGACAAAGAGGGTCATTATATAATGGTAAAAGGACCAATTCAAAAAGAAGACATAACAATCCTAAATATGTATGCACCTGAAACAGGTTCACCCAGATTTATAAAGCAAACCCTACTAGAGCTAAACAAAGTGGTAAACATCAGCATCATAAGAGTTTGGAAATTCAACACCCCATTGACAGAACAGGACAGACCTTCCAAGCAGAAAATAAATAATGAAACAATGGATATAAATGGGACTCTGGAACAGATGGGCCTAATGGACATTTACAGAATATTCTACCCCAAAACTACTGAATATATGTTATTCTCATCAGCACAGGGAAGATACTCGAAGATTGATCACATCTTAGGCCACAAAATATGTCTCAACAAATTAAAAAAAAATTGAAATTATGCCATGTGTCTTCTCAGATGACAGTGGAATAAAATTAGAAATCCACCCAACAGAAAAACTCAACTCTACACAAAGTAAGGAAAATTAAATAAGCTACTGTTGAACTATCAATGGATAAAGGAGGAAATTAAGATGAAATCAAAAGATTCCTTGAACTAAATGACAGAGGAAACACAAATTATCAAAATCAGTGGGATTTAGCAAAAGAAGTCCTAAAACAAAAATTCTTAGCCTTAAATGCTTACATCAAAAAGATAGAAAGATCACAAATTAAAAATCTAATAAATCATCTCAAGAAATTAAAAAACAAAGCAAAAACCAATTCTGAAACAAGCAGAAGAAAAGAAATAACTAAGATCAGAGCAGAACTAAATGAAATTAATAACAAAAGAATTATACAGAAGATTAATGAAACAAAAAGTTGCTTCTTTGAAAAGATCAGCAAAATTTACAGACTTCTCACTAGACTAACCAGAAATAGAAAAGAAATGACCCAAATAAGCTCCATCAGAAATGAAAAAGGAGATAGTACAATTGATACCACAGAAATACAAAATATCATCTCTGAATACTATAAAAATCTCTATGCACATAAACTTAAAAATATTCAGGAAATGAACTAATTCTTGGGAACATGCAAGTACCCATGATTCATTCAGGAAAAAATAGAATTCCTGAACAGACCAGTAATGAAAATTGAAGCAGCAATAAAAATTCTTCCAAAAAAAAAGTCCTGGACTAGACGGTTTCACAGCAAAAATTTTTAAGACCTACAAAGTACCTATAATGCAAAAATTATTTCATAACATTGAGAAGAAAGGAATCCTCCCCAACTTGTTCTATGAAGCCAGTATAACCTTGATACCAAAGACAGGAAAGGACACAAAAAAAGAAAGCTACAGACCTGTATTACTTATCAATGTAGACACAAACATTCTTAATGAAGTTTTAGCAATCTGAATTCAACAGCATATAAAAAAAATAATCCACCATGACCAAGTGGGCTTCATCCAAGAAATGCAAGGATGGTTAAACATACATAAATCCATAAATGTGATTCACCACATAAACAGAAGCAAAAACAAGACCATATGATTCTCTCAATAGATGCAGAAAAAACATGTGACATAATTCAGCACCATTTTATGATAAGCCCTTTTATAATAGCCCTACATGATAAACCCACAGCCAACATCATACTGAATGGGGAAAAGCTGAGAGCATTCCCATTTAGAACTGGAACTACACAAGGTGGCTCATTGTCATTTTTATTCAATGTAATGCTGTGAGTCCTAGCCAGAGCAATTAGGCCAGAGAAGTAAATCAAGGATATCCAAATGGGAAAAGAAGACATCAAACCATTGTTCTTTGCTGATGATATGATGTAATGTCTAGAAAACCCCAAAGATTCTGCCAAGAGTCTCCTAGAATTGATAAATAAACACAGAAAAGTCTCGAGTTACAAAATCAGTGTATACAAATCAGTAGCATTTCTATGTACTAACAATAGTCAAGCTGAGAATCAAATCAAAGACTCAGTGCCTTTTGCAATAGTAACAAAGAAAATAAATATCTAGGAATACATTTAACCAAGGAGGTGACAGAGCTCTACAAGAATAACTATGAATCACTGAGGAAGAAAAGTGTGGAAGATGTAAATAAATGAAAAAACATATCATGCTCATGGATTGCCAGAATCAACATTGTTAAAATATCTATACTACCCAAAGTGATTTACAGATTCAATAAAAATACCAATGTCATTTTTTGCAAATCTAGAAAAAGTAATTCTATGCTTTGTATGGAACCAGAAATGAGCCCTAATGACCAAAGCAACCTTAAGCAAAAGGAATGGGGAAGCATCACTTTACCAGACTTCAAGCTATACTACAAGGCTATAGTAACCCAAACAGCATGGCACTGGCACAAAATTGGAGACATAGACTGATGGATTAGGAAGAAGAAACCAGATATAAAACCATCCTCATATTGCCATCTGATTTTTGACAAAGCAGACAATAATATACACTGGGGAAAAGAATCCTTATTCAATAAATGGAACTGGGAAAATTGGATAGTCCATGTAGAAGATTGAAACAGGATCCTTATCTTTCACCACTCACAAAAATTAATTCACAATTGATAGTAGACTTAAACCTAACACAGTAAACTATAAGAATTCTAGAAGAAAATATTGTAAAAACTTTTCTTGATATTGGCCTAAGCACAGAATTTATGAAGAAAAACCTAATGGCAATCACAAAATAAAAAAAAATAGTAAATGGGACATAATTAAATTAACAGGGTTCTGCACAGCCAAGGAAACAATCAACAGAGTGAATACACAAGCTACAGAATGGGATAAAATATTTGCATGCTATATGTCTGATAAATGGCTAATAACAATAATCTACAGAGAACTCAAGCAAATCAGGAAGGAAAAATCAAACAAACCCATTAAAAAGTGGTCAAGAGTCACGAACAGAAGCTTTTCAAAAGAACATAGACGAATGGCCTATGAACAAATGAAAAATGCTCATCATCTTTACTTATCAGGGAAATGTAAATCAAAACCAAAATGAGATATCACATAACTCTAGTGAGAATGGCTTTTATCAAAAAGTCCCCAAACAACAGATGCTGGTGTGGCTGCAGAGAGAAAGGAGTGTGTATACACTGCTGGTGGGATTGCAAACTATTACAACTTCTATGGAAAATAGTATGGAGATTCCTCAAGGAATTAAAAGTAGACCTACCATTTGATCCAGCAATCCCACTACTGGGTATTTACCCAAAGGAAATAAAAGACATTTTATCAAAACACACTTGCAGTTGAATGTTTAGTTCAGCACATTCACAATTGCAAAGATGTGGAATTAACCCAAGTGCCCATCAATTCATGAGTGTATTAATAAAATGTGGTGTATATATATATACATATATATATATCATAGAATACTATTCAGCCATAAAAAATGAACTAATATCTCTTGTATCAACAACCAGGATGTAACTGGCGACCATTCTTTTTTTTTTTTTTCTGACACCATTCTTTTAAGTGAAGTATCTAAAGAATGGAAAAACACATGTACTTAACTATTAAATTGGAACTAATCAAGCAGCACTCATGTGCACATATGGAAGTAAAACTCAACAGAATCAAGCAGATGGGAGGTAGATGGTGTGGATTGGTTAAATCACTTCTAATGAGTATAATGCACATTATCTGAGTGATGGGCACACTTAAAACTTTGACTCAAGCTGCGTAAAAGCAATCATGCAACCAAAGTATTTGTCCCCCTCTAATATTCTGAAATAAAAAATATTATTTATACTCTTTTGGGGGTAAAGTCTAAAAAACCATTTTATATAGTGATAGGCTGAAGAATATTCCTTATTTGAAATAGAAATAAGGTAGAATGGCTTACTGGTGTAATTAGTCAAATAACCTGCTCCTATAATCTAAGCTAACTTGAATATTTTCCTCATATATATTCAGAGAATATTTGTACTTGATTTCCAAACCCTTTTCCAGGAACTTGCACAAAATGATATATAATAGTACTTTAGACTGACACAAACTTTATGAATTTTCTCAGATCATAAAACTTTATATATGGATATAAAAACAAAAAATCACAAATTTAATCCTCAGAAAAAATGCAGTTCATTTGAGGAATTTATAGAACCACTGATGTTCATTTTGGAAGTGAGCTTGGAAATATTGCAATTTAGTGGATTATCAATTTATTTTTTTTTGGCAATTTCTTTGCTCAAAGAAAACTACAATAGGAAAATCAAAATGTAAGAGATTATATAAAATCATTATGGTAGAAATTAAGTAGAAGGGCTTGTTTTTCTCCCTTTTTTCTTCCCTCTTCCTCTTTGACTATCACTCTTCCCCACCTTTCCCACTCCAGCTTGTAAAATATAGAAGTTCTAGTTCAATAAAAGAGAGACTTGGAGACTTGACAATAGGAAAACCAACACTTTGTACCCTTTCAATAACAATAATTTTCAAATAATCTTGTCGTATTCAAAACAACCCACTTATAGTTTTTCCTCTGTTTTAAAATTTTTTGTAATTATATGCCCATCTTTTAAGAATGAGGACTTTGAATTTTATATTGTATTTTTTAATTATGTTATGTTGTTTATGGCTTTTGTGCTGTGCTAGATCTTATCAGAATTCTATGATCCACCATAGAAAATTACATCCTAAGTAAGTGTGTAAAATGTTGCTGTTTGCCTAACAATATATCTTCTCTCCTCCAAGCAGAAGCCTAATATTGCTATGTGTCCATTGTCTAAAAGACCTTGAGCTCAAGAATAATGATGTTATTTCCAGCCCTAGGAATGAATCATGACTATTTTAAGCCAATCACATTGTTCTTGTACCTTTTGTCAGTAGATATTTTACAAATTATCATGCGACCTAGTCCTAATCAATTGAGCCCTAGAGAAACTGTTGATAAACTTCTGTGCAATATTTTTCTCGTTATAAGAGACAGAAACAAAAGTATATGCCTTTTTGTGACTCTGAAAATGCTGTAACCATTTTTTCTACCACCAACAGAGACATATTGTAAAAGAGGGAAACATTGTCATTATTTCATGTCACAGAATTGCAATGGTTTAAACAAATGTGAAGTTTTATTTTTCTCACTCAACAAAATATGTGAAAGTTGTTGTTTGCCAGCTTCTGCAGAGTAACTCTATGGATATCAAAACAAAGCTTCTCTTATTCTCCCCATTGATACAGGCTAGCTGCTACAGCCCTAGTCAACATGTCTATGGTCCAAGTCAAAAATGGAAAACGGAGAGAAGAGGAAGGCACAGTGACTGCATGAGAAGACAAAACACTTTCCCACAGGTGCACTCTTCAAAGGAAAAGAATTTGGGAAGGTGATTTTTGTTTTCTCACTAGCCTGTATAGTAGAAAAGACAAGCAAATCATGTATGGAAATGGGTGCTGAATTTACTGTATCTGGCACACTCTCTATCAAAGATATAAGAGGATGATAGAAACACATGGATTCTTGACAATGCTGTTGAATAAAATAACACAGAATTGCAGTTTCCAGAATTCTTTTTTTTTTTCAGAATTCTTATTATATGAAAAAATGAAGGTTTTTACTGTTTAGAATACTTGTATTTTGGAATTGTGATCCTTTCATTGAAAATATCTGTATTAACATAGTCACATAAACATACAAAATGAATACTAAAAGTATGTCAATAAAGGTCAAACTGATATAATCAATAATGTTTTTCATTTAAACTCAAAAGAAATTAAATAGTACTTAAAAGAGTTATGTTGAAGTTTGTAAATAATCTTTCTTCTCTTTAACTTTTAGAGAAACAGATTAATCATCATTACATAAACATAGATCCTTATAGGCTTTAATTAATGGTCCAGGGTTTTTTTCCTGTGGGAGATTTTTCATTACTGCTTCAAACTTGCTGCTATTTATTGGACTATTCAGTATTTCTATTTCTTCCTTATTCAAACTTGGGAGATTGTGTGTTTCCAGTAATTTATTCATTTCATACAGGGTTTCTAGTATGCTTGTATAGAGGTTTTCATAGTATTCTTGGATGATCTTTTGAATTTTTGTGGTATTAGCTGTAATGTATCATTTTTCATTTCTGATTGACCTTATTTGAGTCTTTTATCTTCTATTTTTGGTTACTCTGGATAGTGGTCCATTGATTTTGTTTATATTTTCAAAGAACCAACTTTTTGTTTCATTAATCCTTTTTATTGTGTTTTTGCTTTCCATTTTGTTTACTTCTACTATGTGTTTCGTTATTTCTTTTCTTCTGCTGGCTTTGGGTTTAGTTTGTTCTTCTTTTTCTAGTTCCTTGACATGTGATATTCAGTTGTTAATTTGTGATGTTTTTGTCTTTTGAGCATAGGCATTTTTCACTATATCCCTACAAACCAGGAAATGATAACAGCCAGGAATGAACTTTTCCCTTAGGGCTGTTTTGGTATCACCCATAGACTGAAAGTCTGTGTCCCCTTTGTCATTTAGTTTGAGGAATTTTTTAATGTACACCTTAATTTTAACATTTACCATGGATTGTTTAGCAGCAAGTTGTTTAATTTCCATCATTTTGTATAGGTTTGAGTGTTTGTCTTGAAAGCTATTTCTAGTTTTTTCCACTGTGGTCTGAGAAAATACATGGTATGATTTAGATTTTTTTGAATTTGCTGAGACTTTTTTTGTGGTCTAAGATATGCTCAATCTTGAAAAATGTTCTATGTGCTGATGAGAAGAATGTATATTCTGTAGTTTGGAGGTAGAATGTTAGGTAAAAGTCTATTTAGGTCCATTTGTTCTAAGTCCAGTGTTTCTTTATTCATTTTCTGCTTCGATGACCTGTTCCGTTCTGTCAGTGAGGTGTTGATTTTCCCGGCAATTAAGATGATACTGTTTATTTCTGTTCTTATATCTAGTAGAATTTGCTTTATGAATCTGGGAGCTCCTGTGTTAAGTTCATATATGTATTTAAGGCTATTATATCTTTTTGTTGAATTTCTTCCTTTACCATTATATGACGACAATTTTTATGTTTTTTTTAACCACTGTTGTTTTAAATACTATTTTATTTGAGATAAGAATGGCTACACTTCCTTGCTTTGGGTTTCCATTTGCATGGAATATTTTATTCCATCTCTTTATCTTGAGTCTGTGTGTGTCCTTGTGGTTTAGATATGTTTCTTGCAGACAGCAAATATTTTGGTTGTGTTTTTCATCCATTCAGCCAATTTGTCTTTTAAATGGGGCATTCAGACCATTCATGCTGAATGTTAGTATTGATATGTGGGAAGCTGTTCTGTGATACCTTACTATTTTGTTTTCCCTGTTGTGATATTGTTTTACAAGAGCTGTGCACTTTAAGTTTTGGTTGTTTTTATACTCATGGTCATCTATTGTGCTGTTCCATTTATAATGCACTTTTGAGCATTTCCTGTAGGCAGGTGTAGTAGTGCCAAATTCTCTTAGTGTTTGCTTGTCTGGAAAAGTCTTTATTTCTCCATCAATTATGAAACTTAATTTTGTAGGATATAACATTCTTGGCTGGTGTTTGTTCTGTTTAGGAAGACTACAAGTGGGGCTCCAATCCCTTCTGGCTTGCAAGGTCTCTGCTGAGAAGCCTGTTGTTAGCCCGATGGGTTTTCCTTTGTGGGATAGTTGTTGCTTCCATCTTGAAGCTTGTAAAACTTTCTCCTTCATTTTGACTTTGGTCAGGTTGATGACTATGTGTCCTGGAGATGATCCATTTGCTGTGATTTTTTCTGGTGTTTGTTGACCATCTTGTATCTGGATATCTGCGGCTCTGATGATACCAAGGAAGTTCTCAATAATTTCCTCAAACAGGTTTTCCATGCTTTTTGTTTTTACTTCTCCTTCTGGGATACCTAAGTTCATAAATTGGCTCATTTCACATAGTCCCATATTTCTCTGAGTGATTGTTCATTCTCCTTTATTCTTTTTTTCTCTATCTTTTACTGACTGGGTTGATTCGAAAGCCCTTTCTTTAAGCTTTGATAGTCTTTCTTCTGCTTTATCTCACCTGTTGTTGAAGCTATCTGCTGTATTTTGTAATTCCCTAAATGACTCTTTCATTTCTTTATGTTCTTTCATATTCTTTCTTATGTTGTCTTTTTCTTTAGAGAGTTTTTCATAGTCTTCACTCATTGTCCAAAATTTTTCATTTTGGCTTCTTTTTGTTGGTTTTCAACTTTCTTTTCAATCCTACTCATCTTATTTGTTGTTCATATTCTGAATTTCATTTCTGACACTTTGACAATTTACTTTTGATTGGGACCTATATCTGTAGACCTATTGTGATCCACTCAGGATGTCAAACTAGCTTTGTTTTTTCAAGTTGCCAGAATTCTTTTGCTGATTTCTTCTTATCTGAAACCTTTTCTTTCAGCTCAGGGCTCACAGGTTTATGGTGTACCTGTTATCCTTTGCAGGGAAGTCTGCTGCTTAATGAGAAGGAGGTCAGATCCCTAGATAGTGTTTTGTGTACTATTTGGAGGATTGACACAGCAGGAGAGGGGCAGATGCACTGAGAGACTGTTATGCAGTTTTTCTTCTGCACTGTCCTATTCTCCTGTGGTTGTCACAGTCTGAGATGGTGGTGAATATTTGTTCAGAGTGGTGAGTTGGTCCCTAGACCACTGTTGGAAGCTTGGGCAGGGGGTTTTGTGAGTTTATCTTCACAGAGGCTGGTTGTGTGGCCTTAGCCAGTGTCTGGGCACGTAATGGGACCTTTGTGGCTACCTGGGTGGTTTGTGAGATCTTGGTGGGTACATGGATATGTTGAGGGTCTTTGGTGAAACACTTGTATGGAACTTGGTGGACACCTGTATGTGCCATGAGACCTTGGCAGGTGCCCGAGCACTTAACAGGACTGCAGCCAATGGTGGGGTATGTTGTGGGACCTTAACAGGTGTCTGTGAGCATTGTAAAACTAAAGCCAGTGGTGGGAGGGGTTGCAGTGCCTTATTAGGTCAGTAGTCCTGGGCTTGTGCCTGGGAGGGTCATAGGATGGTGAGGGGTAGCTGGTTGGGGGCTGACTTGTTGGGCCACAGCAGCTGGGCCATCCACAGCTGGCAGAACTAGGGAGATGTACAGTGCTTCACTGGGGAGTTATGGTGATTCAGGCTCTCCCTCCAACCAGGTCTGACTGTGGCAGCTGTTGTGGTGCTACTCAGGTGGCAGTGGTAGTGCTATCAAGATGACAAGATGGTGGCAGCAGATGCTGAGGGCTAGTTGGCACCTGATCTGTTCAGATCCCTGAGAGGCAGCCAGTCAGTAGGGTTGAGGGTGCTGCTTGGCATCCAGTCACAGTGTGTGTGAAAGTTCCGACTCTCCTTTCTCCCTCCCTGGTCTGGCAGGGGTAAGAGAGAGATGTCTGCAGTGGATCCAGGCCCTCTGTAGACTAGGCACCCTGGGGCTGAGATTACAGAATAGTGTCTGTTGCAGCAACCTGGGATCAGAAGCTGGTTGACCCCACTGTGTCAGCTGTCTAATGCAGTGTTGCACTGTCTCTAAGCAGCTCCCTGATAAGTTTTGAGCCCCACTGTGGTGGGTGGGTCCCCCTTGCTGCTCAGGTTGCAGAGTCTGCTAGGGGAGTGTGGCACCCTAGGGATCTCTCTCTTGACTCTTCCTCACATGTAGATACTTCCCAAATTTGCCAAGCAAATCACCTGCCTCTCTTTCCCTCACTTTGTGTGTTTCTAGTTGCTTCTCTGATGATTTTCACTTCTCTCTCTAAGACTGCCCATCTGTGGGTAAATTTCTACCCATATCATTTGATCCTTTCCTTGAGAGCAGCAAGTGCAGGCTGCTTCTAGTCCATCATCTCATCCTTCCCTCCCAGATGCTATTTTAGATTTTTTAACTGGCTTGTTGGAATTAAAGTTTTCTAAGCAGAAAACATGGACCACATGTCAAATTTAACTATCTCAGACTTAATTTTCTAATTGTTCTTAACACATTTGTATATAAATATAGAGAAAAATTATAAAATTAAAGTAATCACAAATGATTAAACATACTTTTCAGATGAGGATTCCTAGATAAACTAAAATTGTTCAATTTTTGCTATTCCTTCAGTTGATGCTTCCTTTTAACATGTATATTCCACATGAAGGTAGAATACTGATATAATTTATCATAAAATAATAATAAACACCCATAATAGAATCATAATAAAGTATATTAATTTATCTTAGTCATTTTTTAAGAAAAAACATAATTTTCAAATATAAATGCAATGATGGTGACTTTGTATACCCTAAAAATATTTTGATCTATTTTTCTTTCTCCTTAGTGTTTGTCTTAAATCTCAGACATTTCTTACTGCCCCTGGAAGTGCTTGAAGACAAAGATGTCACTAATTCCTGAGCCATGAAATAAGAATTCAAGACATTAAAATCAAATCAGGGCCTTTTAAGAAAGGATAATAAATCCAGCAATCCCAAAGGGGAGAATTCACAGACGAATACCTTGCACCAACTGAGCTGCATTAAATTTCACTATTGGAGATACACTATTGAGCCATAAGGATATTTTGGTTAGATTCCTGAATATTTCTATGAGGATTAAATTCTCTTACATTGAAAGTATTTTAACAGCCTTAAAATAATTTGAATGTTAACAAGAAGATCTAGTCAAGAACAGACTTTCTTAATCTCTTATCTTCAGCACTATTCCAACATAAATGATATATAAGGACAAATAGTATTTAGCAGGGCAGCAACATAGGAACTTGTCAACCAGTGATTTTCAAAGAAGAATTTTGCTTCTCCTCTATTTTCTCACAAGGTTATCATAGGTGTATTCCCAACACCTTTGAAAATAACTGGAATTGAATGTTTGGCATAGAACAGAGGGAGAAGAGTAATTGAAAATAGAAAAAAAGAACCATTTGACTACACAAGCTGGATTGAGTTAACTTTCACCTTTCCTGTGACAAGTGTATATTCTTAACATATATAGCATATAACTGGACCTTGTCAGTTTCAGTGCCTTTGAAATATAGCATTGCTCTATAGGAAAGATTTCTCTTCAAAGCTTACTAAAAATTTCAGTGGAAAAGTTAAGATCAATGAAATAAACATACACTTGGATAATACAGCAGACAATGTAACCATTTTTGATATCAGTTTTTACCCAGAACCTAGATACACTGAATTCTCTAAACAAAGAAAATTCAAATATTAATATGAGATATGAAATATGTCATGCTATTTTTAAAGTTCAAATTTATGAGACTGTCTATAGATGAATTTAGTTTGGAATTATATACAAAATGTTACACATAAGTACACATTAAATATATTGTCAAACACTGGCATTTTATCATAAAAATACAACTATTCTATTTGTCTTTTGAGAAGTGCCCATATACAAATCTTCTTACTTAAATGCCCTAGTTCACTCCTCTCTAGAAGCTCAGGGAGCTATTAATCACATAAAATTGTCTAAATTACAAATAACAACAATGCTAATATGTAATTATAATCCTTAAATCTTATTTCAATAAATAAGTATAATCAATTGATTCCTTTGCGAAAGCAAATTAAATACTTTTTTGCTATATGTATTGTTGTTTTCCTACCTAAAATATTAACAATGTATTATCATACCAGGTTTAAAAATAAACATTTAGAATAAAAAATTCCAAACAAAGAGCATATGCTTCATTCAAAGTCTAGCATAGATTAGTAATATTTTTTAAAAAAGAAAAAGAAAGAAAATAAAAAGAAAAACAGCTAAGGTATTTCTCCAGAAGTACTGAAGATGCCTGAGGAATTGGAAATGATGTTGGTAATGTAATGGTCTGTGTAACCCTCATGAGCTGTCAAATCCTAGACTGCACAAGACTAATAGCTCTTTTATAAAGAGTTTCTTTTAGCACTGCTCCCCAAACTCAAAGGCGCAGAACACTAGCTATTTAAGGGCAAAGTGATAAAGACTCACTTACTTAGGTTGATAAGCTTTCTCAGGAGTAGCATTTTGATTCTAAAACAAGTCACAGAACTCATTAGCAGAACCAATGGCAACGATAATAGACTATGACTATCTTTAATTGTCCTTCTGTTGTGCTATGCATTTAAAGGCCACATTTGAAATGAAAGCTTTGTCCGTGATTTAATGATAGGATTTGGGTTTTAAAGTAGGATAATCTCACACATATAACAAGATCAGTTATGCATTAGACACATGTCCTGGATCACCTTCAGAAATCTTTGTTGCCCACATAAAATGCAAATATTTTAAGCTATTGATTTTGCAAAATAATAGTTCCAGTCTACCTATTATTTAATATGGAAAGTCTTTTAAAGCATCAAAAAGTTTCAAATAGACAGTACCATTATACATTGCAGAAATTTTTATGGCTATAAGCATAATGAAAAGAGATATTTTAGCATCTTTGGAAGAGTATATAAAGTTTAAATAAGCATATTAAACATGAAAATATAACTTTATATTTAAAAGTATATAAAAAGAAATTTGTTTTTTTAAAACACAAACTCTAGAAAGTAATGTCATAAAGAAAATCAGACAACTTGGTACATTATTGACTCTCAAAGTAGGATGAGATGTCCTGGATAGGGAGATATTTTTTTCAAAGAAGTAGAGTTTAGGTTTTATAAATTTGAGAACTTTCAGCAAGAAGGACATAGGCAGTGGAACCTAAACTGGGTCCCTGAGAACTGAATTCTAGCCAGAGTCCTGTACATGGCCCCAAGGGTTTAGATTGCCCACCTTGAATTTGCATAACTTGGCAGCACTGTGGGTCTATCCCTTACTTGCAGAATATTATAATAGCTCATATTAAATATTCCATTTGGATTTTAGTTTCCTCTGTTGTCAAATGAAAGGTATGGATTAACTTATAAAATTATTTCAGATATACACTTATTTAAAATATTGTTGAGAATGTAGACTACTAAATATCACTAAAATTATCTATGTGATTTTTCTGAATACTTTAAATTATGTACAATAAAACACTAAAATAACTAAAAAATGTTAAAAAGGTGTTTGCAGTTTATCAATTCTATGTATAGCAATGTGATTAGAAATGGAAGGATTATAAAGATTCAGAAGATTTTACAAACTAGCCTTTAGTTAGTCTTTCCTCTTTTGCTTTTATACATAAAAGTGAGGCTAACAAATCAAATAAGCCAGAATAAAACTTGGTTATAATAAATTAGATAAAGGGTTAGAACATTAAGGACATCTGTTGCTTTGATTTTCTAGCATTGCTTTTCTTCTTTTTTTCTTTTAACATCACTACCACACTTATCCTTTGGGGAAATATTTTGGGGATTGGATAAGAATCACTCTTATTGAGAATGATAACAAAATTGCTCAACCACTTCTATACATCCAAACTTTAGTTTAAAAAATATTGGAAGAAGTTAAATGTGGTTATAGAAACCTATGTATCAGGATAGTTGATGTATCATAATGCAATTTGAGAAATTAAAGGACCATAGACATACAAAATACTTTGGCTTCAAAACAATTATTACTCAATAAATATTTACTGAGTCCCTACTGTGTAGTAAGCATATTAGGAATGCAAAGATAAAAAATACATGATCCATGATCTAAAATATTTACTCTCTACTTGCAGGGAGATAGATAGTAAAGAATAATTAAAGTATGATGAATTCCATGAAAAAAGTGGCCATATGTAACTACAAGGTTTTCTAGAAGCAAATAAAATGGGGGATCAAATGCAGTACCCAGATTAGGAAGGACATATTGGAAGAAGTGTTGCTGATTTATAAAGCATCAGTAGGAGTTAGATAATCAATGAAGGTCATCCATCCAAAAGAGCAAGTATATGTGAAGATGTAGAAGGAAAGGAAGCCTTATCTGTCTGAAGAATCCAAATCCAAAATGAGGATGAGGGGAGAGAGTAAGTATTTAAGTAAAATTAATATCATGAAAGACCTATTACCACATGCTATGAAATTTTAATGGTAATATGAAGAATATTGGTTGCCATTGAATAATTTTAAAGAAGTGATTTTTTAAATTGTATTTTTAATTTGGAAAGATCTCTCTAGCAACAGAGAGGATAATAACTTGGGCTGTAGCAATAAGCATGGAGAAGAATAATGAAGGTTTGGATCAAGGTAAAGACAGTGAGGGTGAAAATATTTGAGTAGATTCAAGGGATCTTAATTGGTTAAATAAGAGTTAAGTGACTGATGAGAAATGGCATTTGTGGAAGAAAGAAAAGATAATAATGCCCAGATTTCTTGTTTGGGAAACTAGATAAATGATGGAACTATGAAGGCAACACTTTGTGTTCAGCTCACCATATTCTTTTTACAGGGGCACATAAATACATTTCCCAGCCTTCCTTGCAGTTATGTTGTATATCATGTGACTGACTTACAGCCAATCATATATGTGGTAGTGATAAAAGCTATTCCTAGGCTTCTTGGAAATATTTTATGCAATCCACAAGCTATTTTCTTTTTCCTATTGCAATATTGGAATCTATTTATTCTAGAGGGTTTAGCTAGAAGATTGGTAGAAGTCTAGTTGCCTGGCTCGCTATGACAGAGCTTACCAAGAGCCATACCTGGCTCTCGTTACATGGTGAGAAGAGTGAAAAATAAAATGTATTGTGTCAATTTACTAAAATGTCAAGAATTATTTTTTACTACAGCATATACAGTCCTATCTTAATTAAGATAAAAGTCATTTGATCAATAAGAACTTTTGGAAAAGAGCAAGTTTTAGAAAGAGGTATGGGATGGGGCAAAATGATGAGTCTAATTTCAACATGCTGAGTTTGTGGTTCTGTGCAATATTCAAGTGAAGATGAAAGAAATTATTTGGATATGTAAATCTGGAACCAAGGAAAAAGAGCTAGGCTGGAGATTTGAAAGTCACTGAGTAAAGATTAAAAAGTAAATAAATAAATAAAAGTCACTGAGTTATAAATTATAGTTGATGCCACAAAATGGACTCAATTCCATCATTTCATCATTTGCATATCAGGTTTATATAAAGAATATTTTTTTAAAGAATATCTACCTATTATCTCTAAATATTCAAAACACCTTAACAGGTTCTACAAATGTAGTATAATTTTGCAATGTCTATTATACCTTGAATCACTGAGATAAAACAACCTATTTAACAATCTATATTTTAGTAAATTAGAAAAATACATTAAACTAAAGCATTTTTTCTAAAGTTAACTTTTATGTACACAAGAGTTTTTTTGATCATCCAGAATTAATTCACTCAAATTCTGCAACCAGTGGCTGTCCTATTATTCTTTGGTTGTAAAAAGTCTCTACAGATGGTAAATGAACATTTATTGTTCTTTCTTAACCAAGGAGTGAGCCCATGAACTATGAGAAGCCAATCCTAAATTTCCTAGATTGAAACACATTAGCGGGATGATGCAAGGGTATAAAAAAATGTTTAGAGCTCATTCATCTTAGTAGTTGCTTTTGATGCAAACTGCAGTGGTTAATGATACCCAGACAGCTGGTGATTCCTTAGTTTCTCTTTGTTTTTGTCAGTCTTTCAGTATTCCAGTTGATTCTCTGAGCAAATCATTAGCTTTTCAATAAATTTCCATTATGCCTAAGAGAACTGCCTGCAGTCAAAGAACACTAACTGCTGAACATGCCAATGCCAATGAACAAATGGAGTTAAAAGTAAAAATAATCCTTATGAATTGGTAGAGGGTCATTTTTGAAAACAAAAATGTTGGCTTTAATATAAAATTTAAATATGTTATGCATTAAATTGTTTTATAATAAATGTAAAAAATTGCCTCAACTTTTTTCAAGTTTAGAAATAACAGAAAATCTTAAAATGAATTAATTATTCTAAAAGAAAGAGCTTAATACAGAGTTTACTTGGGAAAATTCTTTAACATTTTGTTATTTAACTGTTTCAGACATGTACTACATAATTGAAATGTAAAGTTGTCTTTCAGCTAATCATCAAATATTAAAAAACTAGACAAAATGACTTAGAGCAGAATAGTGAAATGTGCCATAGATGAAGTTTACACCAAAAGTAAAAACTGATGATTTCAAATATTAACACTGTTTTTGAGAAGTTAAAAAAGTAAAATTTGATCAAAGCAACCATGTGAAATAAGGTATTTTATATACGAGGAGATGGACACAAAGGCATCTTCTTTGAAGGCACAACTATCATTCAAACAAAAAAAAATTCCAAGTCACATAGGTAATGTAATTAAAGTATAAATAAGATACATATAAAAAGAAAAATATTTGGATCTTATTATATGAAAAATATTATTAATTAAAAAGATGTAGACTATCCTACTGAATCTGAAGCTCCTTGAGAATAAGGGCTACCCTCTTATTAACCTAATTAATAAATCATTATTAAACTCTAAGTAATAGGATTCTACCCATTTTGAGGCTTTGAAGAAATCAAGGGAGAGGTGCAAATAGGTGTCATGTGGTCCCTGTCCACAAAGAAGAGCCAGGCTTAGAACAACAATTCATTGCACCTAAATAAGATAAATGTCATTCCAGTATTGTTTAGCACATTATGAAAGATCTTTTACCATCTGTCCCCCAAATTTTCTGCTTATATCTTCTTCTACTCCACATATTCCATTTAATCGATGCTTCCTGAGGCCACATCAGAAAAAAACGAGAACAAGTGGTTTGAGTGGAGAAGGAAAGAGAAGTTTGTTACTTTTCAGACAAAGGAGGAAAATGTCAGACTATCATCTCAAAATCCAAATTCCTGTACATAAGCAAAAATACAGAGCTTTAAAAGGGAGAGCCCTCAGTTCTAGGCTATTGTCCTCTAACTACAGTTAACAATTCTAATCATTCCATCTCTACCGAAGACAAAGCTTGTGACCTCCACCCACCTGGGAGGCCCACCAAGAGCTCCACTGGCCAGGTACCAGGCCTGGGAGTGAACCATAGTTCAGCTGAGCTATCTCCATAACACAAAGAACAAAAGATATTCCCCTGCCCCTCCTAACCACTTTCCTGAGGCAGGGATGCAGGCCTCAGTTCCAAAAAAGCCTGGGGGAAGTTTTAAAGAGGCAGAAAACATCTTTTGCCATTTTTCCCAGGCCATTCCCTCTGTTACAGGATCACAGAAGAAACAGAACAACTCTTTCTGCATGGAGAGTAAAGGGTGACTTTATAGAGTAGATAGCATTTTTCCTTAATATTTGTGTATATTTATGGGATACAAATGTGAAATTTTGTTACATGCATAGAATGTGTAATGATCAAGTCAGGGTGTTTAGAGTATAATTTATCACCTTGAATATTTATCATTTCTATGTGTTAGAAACATTCCAAGTCTTCTAGCTATTTTGAAATATATAATGCATTACTGGTAGCTATAGTTACCCTACTCTGCTATTTAACATGAGAACTTATTTCTTTTACGTAACTGTGTTTGTACCCATTAACCAACCTCTCTTCATGCTCCCCACATTCACTCTTCTCACTCTCTGGTATCTATCATTTTGCAGTAGATAACATTTAGCTTGTGATTTAAGAGTTGCAAAAAAGGTGTGTGTTCTTGTGTGTGCCTGTTAGAAGGATAATATATGAGTCCTTTATGCAGTTAAACTTATGTATCGATTAAATGGAATATGTGGAGTAGAAGAAGATATAAACAGAAAATGTGGGGGACAGATGGTAAAAGATCTTTCATAATGTGCTAAATAATCTCAATTACTATAGATAACATTATGCCACTAAGTATTTTTAATCAAGAAAATGACAACATTAGTTGTGTTTAAATGATAATCTTGCCTATCCAGCAGAAGACAATTGGTGGAAAGAGAAGAGGTCAGGGGGTTTATCAGAAGGCTAATGTAACAGTCCTGAGGAGAAATAATATACAAGCAATGTGTGGTGTTTTTAGAGAAGAGATTTTTAAAACATGTAATAATTGATTATAGTAAAGATTAAGGAACTTAATAATGACTCGAAGGCTTCCAGCAATCATAATTCTTTGTATGGCTAAAAAATTAATGAGCATTGAAGAAAAATTAAAACTTTATAAGTAGACACTATGGTCATATTTGTATATGCTGAAATTAAATTACTTGGTAGATCCACCAGTGGGGATGTCTGGCCCATAAATGGAATGTAGAAGTACAAATCCAGAAACTTGGTACTGTTTATATAAATCTTGTAGTCACTAGTGTATAAAAGGTAATTAAAATTATAGAAGTAGATTTTTGCTCCAGGAGAGTGCATTTAGAATGAGATGAGAAATGTAATAAGGACAGAATACATTATCTAATGATGAGGAAGTAGAAGAAGGGGACTGAAGAAGTATCTCCTGATTGCTCAGATGAAAACCAAGAGAAGATGGCATCCCAAAGGCTAAGGGAGAAGAAAACACCAAGAGCAAGGGATGATTGACAATATATATAAATATCATCTATTATACTTTCCTTTCTTATTGTTTCTTATACATTTAACTTACACTTAGTATGGCTTATATTTTGTATGGCAAAAGGATTTTTGCTTTTCCCCCTGCTCTAAATAGTGATGCCTGTAATAGGAATATAAAATTTTTCATTTTTGTTATAAGTTTTGAGATACAGAATATTGTGACTTCCTATGTTTGTCCTCTTTTAAAAATTCTGAATTTCAGAAATAAAGCAGATATCACATTAACTAGTTTAGGAATGATCTAATTTTTTAAAAAAGAAATTCCATTTCCTATGAATTTTTTAAGTACACCAGATGAATAATCCAAATCCTATCCCTAGCAGTATGTTAGTTCCCACAGCGCAGTGCAAGCTAGGAGTTCCACAGAGAAATGCTCCTGAGAGTCAGTTTTCAATCAGTAGTGAATAAATATTCCAGTTTCTTTGTCACGTTGTAAGGATAGCCGTTATATGTGTTCTACAATGTCTCCCATAGATCCCTAGTGGGATTGAGCTTTAGCTGCTCAACAGTGATAACTTTGATAACTCACCTTCATTGATGTCTTTCTCTTCCTTGTCTCTTTTCCTCAGTCCCCTACCACTGTTTCCAGGAATCAAGTCAGAAATAAACTACCCACATTCACTTCCTTTTCTGAGGAGCTGTTGCCTATTTTCCCAGCCTCCTTTGGAACCCGGAATGGGCCAGCAATCTTAGTTGTAACCACTGAGGCCTAAGCAAAGTCTGATGGGTAAACAAGGGAGGAAAGTAGTAGGAAAATGTCTGTTCCACTTACTCCCTCCATTCTCTGCCTCCACCAAGCACTTTTTGCTTTAAATATAGATATGCCTAGAGCTGCAGCAATCATTTGTAATCAAGTATAAGAGTAAAACATACTCAGAATGGTGAATGGGGACACAGAAAATAATCTGGGACTTTCAGCAGCTGACTGAAGTCAGTAGAACTTTTTGGTTTGTGAGAAAAATAATAAAACATTCTTGAGATGACATATATTGATTTTTTTGCTACTGCATGCACTACTAAGATATACATATAATTATAGAAAATTTTATAGCAATAGGAAGAAGGTAAGCATTGTACAATACACAAAAAGTTCATAGAAATCTTCATTGAATCATTTTTTTAAAAAATCTTTAGTATTATTCTCCTTGGCTGTTTCAAAACCTTCTCTTCCTTCATATAATATTTAACAATATTTTCACTGTGGTGAAGAATTCAGTTTCTATAGTCAGATTTTATATTTGACATAAAAATAAGACCCTAAGAGTTAGTCCCAAATAATTTTTGTTTGTTTTTTTAAAGCTTACTCCTAATGAGGCCTTGATTCATTTTCCGTGTAAGCACACAGTTCCAGAAAAAGAAACTAAATAGTTTCTCTGTCATAATTCACAAATTCAAAACAAGATGATCATGGGCAAATTGTTTTCCTAGGTTTAAAGTTAAAAGCCTCACTTTAACACATTTAATAATATTCACATATATAAAAAAGGAATGAGCTAACAAAGGAGGGAAGCTGTGTCTAACAGTATAGTGGAAAAAGAGACATTTATAAAAAGAAATTGTCAATGGCCTGGCACTGTGGCTCATGCCTATAATCCCAACACATTGGGAGGCCGAGGAAAGAGTATTGTTTGAGCCCAGGAGTTTGAGACCAGCCTAGGCAACACAGCAAGACCCCATCTCTATCAAAAACAAAAAAAATTAGCCGAGTGGTGTAGTACCCCCTGCTTGTGGGGCTGGGGCAGGAAGATTGTTTGGGCCCAGGAGTTTGAGGTTGCAGTGAGCTATGATTGCACTTCAGCCTGGGTGACAGAGTGAGACCCTGTCTCAGAAAAAAAAAATTGATCAGAGTAGTATATCTAGCAATGTCTCAGAGATAGAAAGCTGCTAGATGTGAGAAATACAGAAAGCCAGTTCAAATAATCACATGTGCAAATGCATTGTGTGTATTATTTTTTGATCTCCATTGTAATACTGTGTACAAGTTATAATTAATATCCTGATTTTATATATGAAGCTAAGGCAAAGAAAGTTTGGGAAAAAAATTGTCCAGATTCTTACCAGTAGACAGTCTCAGGTTTGATCCAGCATTGTCTGATTCCAGAGGTAGTATTCTTGACCACCATGTGATACTACCTCCTCTTTTCTCTACATAACAGTACCTTTCACTTAGAAAGGAGGGCTCTTACAAGAGAAGAAAACAGTTCATGTCCTTCCCCAGAGCTTTAAAAAGTATCTTCTTAAAGTCATCCTATTACTTTTGTTATTAATCTAAACTCAACTAATTATATTCTAAATACTTAATTAAATTTCTAGCAGTTTTGTCATAATAAAGACGGTTGTCATAAAGAGCAAAATTTGATATCCTCTATTATAAAATACCTAAGCATTGTGGCTTCTAACATTTATCTATGTATTCCTTCAACATATCAATCCCCAATAGAAAAATCAACTTCAGGATACTGAGAAAGGTGATTTATGAATATGTAAATCTGAATATTGGAAACACTGGAAAATGGTAACTCTAAAGGTCAGATGTGAACAAACAGCTGCAATGTTTTAACAACCACCTTCCAATGGTGCCATGCAAAAATACTATTTTATTTTTAAATGACACTACTAAAATATTATCCATATTTGAGTGAGTCGAGCATACACTTTGTAGTCTACAGAATCCAGCTCTATAACTCATTGCTAACCAGGGAAATGACTTAATTTGAGATTACATTTTACATTTGAAAATAGATATAATTATTCTTAAACAGCTGTGTTGTTTTGGGGATTCAAGACAATGCATGCTGTCTATTAGAAATAGACAGCATGATAGATTGTTGAATCTAAGAGTCAATTCTGTCTTCAATTTACCAGTATTATAACAGCTTGGATTCACTTTCTTGTTTGGATTACAAGACCCAATCTCATAGTATTGGCCTTCCCCACACTTAAGTTTCTGGTCTTTTAAATTTACATTCATCCCCTTGGTGATTTTATTCAGTTCCTTGGCATTAAATACTATTTATAATTTGATGACTTTTAGATTTATATATGTAGCCCAGACCACTTTTACAAATTACAAATGTGTACCTAGCTGCTACTCCAAATCTTAACTTGAGTCTTTACTAGACATCCCAAAACTGACATATTCAATGTTATACATGATCTTCCCCCCAAATCCTACTCCATCTGCATTTAGTCTTCTCCACCTCAATTGATAGAAACCGCATCCTTCCAGTCACTCAGGTCTCAACTCCTCTCATATTCACACACCACACATCCAGTCATCCAGGAAGTTGTGTGGCTCTAGAATCTGACCACATGTGCTATTGTCCCGGTCCTAGCAGACATGTATCTAAGTAGATGTTTAATTTATTCTCTTAATAGTTTTCACTGTTTTCACTGTTGTTCATCCCTAGGCTATTCTCTGCAGAGAAGGAAGAGTTTTATCATTTTAGCAACTCTGATCATGTTACCATCTGCTTAACATTCTGAAATAGTATCCAATTTCACTCCAATTCATACCCAAGACAGACCTCATGATCGCTTATAAATTCCAACATGATATGGTCCTCATTGGCTTTTAATCTCATCTCTTTTCACTCTCCCCATTTTTTATTCCATTTCAGTTATATTGTCCTTTTTGCTTTTCTTTTAACCTAACAGTCATATTCCTGCCATACGGCCTTTGCATGAGTAGCTTTTTCTGCCAAATACTATCAGATTTCTAGCAGGTCAAAGTGGAACTGATCTCAGTATTAACTGTCAAGGTATGGAGCTTTTTATAGTGCCTTAAAGAAAGCTGCTTTGCTGTTACGTATCGGGGAAGAGTTTCTTTTCCCACCTCTACTATGTGATGTGATCAAGGTGTGAGGACTTCTCTTGGAAGTGAAATCTGGCTTAAGATGCAGCCATCCTGAGGTTGGGATTGCACAGATAGTAACATAAACAATGGCATTTTGGGAAGGCTGAGTGGGTGTGAGCCTATGCCAAAGAGGCAGTAACTTAATTAATTCACTCACATATTGATTTATTTATTCAACAAGTGTTTATCAAGAACTTTCTAAATGTTGGACACTATTCTAGACACACTGCTAGCACAACTGTGAAGAAAAGATACTGTCCCTGCATTCTCAGATGGGGCATAGACTTGTAAATAGGCATTTTTAACATTGGGTGACAAGCATAGTAATGTAGAAATAGAACATTCCTCACACAAAGCAAATGCAATGGCCCAAACTTCAGAAAGAGGATAACATGGTATACTCAGTGACCTAAAAGTATTACATTTAAGCATGTCTGGAGGATAGAATTGGAGGAAGAAGATGAGAGAAAGGGTGACCAGGAGCCATATTGAGAAATATCTTGTAGGTAGGACATATTAAGAGTTTAGGCTTTATTCTGAAGGCTGTAGGGAGAATTGGAAGATTTTATAAAGGAAGTGATATGATCAAATTTGCCTTTCAGAAATGTCAGTGTGAAACTCTTATAGAGCTTGGCTCACAGAGCACAATCTGTGGCAACTCCTGTTGCTGGCAAGCTTGATAACATCAAGGCTGCCTACACCTTGATCTCTCAGTGCCCCGTGGAGATTTAATGATACAGTTCTGGCTCTGACACCTTTAACTTATAGGATGCAAACAGATAAAATAAATTTAAAAAAAACAACGCTAGCCAATAAAATACATACAACCCTGGAAATTATTGGGGGTAGTCACCATAGTTTCTAAAATATACTGGTGAATTAACTTGTGGCATAATTTGACTCTCAGATCATGGCACTGTGCTTTGACTAGATTTTCAGAAAGCAGTTCTTTCTGCTCAAGGCATCAACTATAAATTAGTGAGCAATGAATCTTATCCTCATTTCCATCAGTATTTTCAAATAATTTTTTTCAACAACTCTAAAATGGATAACCTTGAGTAATATTGTTAATACATTACAGAAATTTTTTAATGTTCTAGAAAATGCCATTTCTTTAGATACCAAAGGAAAAGGATGTATACTTATCTAGAACTTTCTTTCAATAAGCTTTAGTAAAAATCTTTTCTTTTCTTAGTAGCTCTCAACTAATGACTAAAGTAAAAATCTTATATATACTGAAGAAAAGGCATTATGAACCCTGAAAAAGAGTTCATTTATACCTGGGCAGTAGGAAATCTTATAGCTTCTGATATCAGAAATAATCAGAATGTTGTCTTATTGCTGAATGTTGCAGGACACAATTCAGACTTATCTTGCTAAGATCATGTAGTAATGGTCTTATCTCAAACATTTATTTTTCAGATCTCCAATCTGCTTGAGTCTTACTCTTCTGATTGGTTGCTTTTAATAAAAATCTTTTCCAGTCTCTATCTGCCATAATAATGCCAACCAAGAAGATGAAGCCTGGACAAGCAAAAAACATGATGAAATGTTTGATCTATAAATCTAAAATATAAATCAAATGATGTAGGCTTCCCAAGAAGCAGAACCCTACCAAACATCATTTGAAAAAAAAAATTATTATTGAGCTAGAAAAATAAAACCTGATAAAATCCTTAGAAAAAGTATTTTTGGGTATGGGCAAAACAATACCTATTTTATCTATTTGTATAATAATACATATAATAACTAATATTTGTATAATATACATATATTTATCATTAGGCACTCATAAAAAGTAGGCTGAAAATCACTAATGCACAATAATATAATAAAATAATCTATATTTGGAGAATACAAGTATTTTCTAGGTTGGTCAGATTTTGAAACATTTAATTTAAATTAATGTTGAATGACCACAGAAACTTTGTTGATATTACAGTTTTTAAAACAAAAAAATTGTTAATATAGGTTATAAATTACCATTATATTCCATGAGCTTGTTATTCCAGTTTGAATATTTAACAAATAATGGAAATTTTCTAAAAAAATTAGAAACTCTTTATAATGCCACCTTGATGCAGCATTGGTTCTAATAAATCATTATTTGAATATTTGCAATGCATTCAGGATTTTATTATAGGCCCTTTTCTCTATTAAATGCACACACTCCTGCAAGGTAATAACATTCAGTTTGAGTTTGCCTTCTATTATGTGCTTTCTCTGGTGTTTATTCTATGCATCATGCATTCTAAATCTATATCTCTGGACTAAATTTTTATTTTGCAGTTTAGACTTGCCCATTAAACTGCCCAGATTTTCTGCCCAGATTTTTGCATTCTGATATTTCCCAGGCATCCGCAAATGAATATTCAAAATTCAAATAATATTTTCCACAAATCTGCATCTACTTCTGTAACCTTTTTTTACCCGAGGAAACATAACTCTCTGATATATCTAATATATATTGATCTAGGGAATATTTTGACAAAGAAATGTCATTTTTTAAATAAAATAATGTGTGTAGCAAATATTATCTGTGCTGCATTCCATCCTTAAAACCACTCCTGAGGCCGGGCGCGGTGGCTCACGCTTGTAATCCTAGCTCTCTGGGAGGCCGAGGCGGGCGGATCACTCGAGTTCAGGAGTTCGAAACCAGCCTGAGCAAGAGCGAGACCCCGTGTCTACTATAAATAGAAAGCAATTAATTGGCCAACTAAAAATATATAGAAAAAATGAGCTGGGCATGGTGGTGCATGCCTGTAGTCCCAGCTACTTGGGAGGCTGAGGCAGGAGGATTGCTCAAGCCCAGGAGTTTGAGGTTGCTGTGAGCGAGGCTGACGCCACGGCACTCACTCTAGCCCGGGCAACAGAGTGAGACTCTATCTCAAAAAAAAAAAAAAAAAAACCACTCCTGAATTTTTAAAGGCTTTCATTTTAACTTTCTATGATGTGTAAATTTTTACTAGAATGTATTGTTACATGTATCATTTTTTAAAGTCTATCAGAAAAATTTAGCAGTATGTTAGTACTGGTATCACTAACATAACTATTATTAATGTAACATAATTTCCTATGAAGTCTGGAATGGAGATGAAATAATCATCTGAGGATTCAAATATTGTCCTTTATATCTACCCCATCCCATGAAACTAATTCAAAACATATGTAAAGTATCAGCAAATAAACAGATACTTAGCAAGTTTATTGGGCCCTTCTGAAAAGAGTAAGAGTGGTAAGTAGAACAAAGCAAACAATTTTAATAATAATAAATTAGATTTACAGCCACCTTACTATGCAACACGCACTGAACTAAGCCCACTACCTATACTTAACTGTCAAATCATTTAGTTGGTAGATCCACTGATTATTCCCATTTTATAGATATGAAAAAGAAAACATATGTGGGGAAGAAAAACTTAACAAAGTGAAAAAAATAAAGTCGGTGGAGAAACCTGGATTGAAGCATAGTTTAGCTTCAGGGCCAGCCTCTGAAACACTAAACTGCATTTTTCCCTAGGTGTAATCTTTTTCTTGCAGATGTTACCCACTCTGATCTCTCATTGCACTGTTAATCACATTTCAAATTCCCACCTTAGAAATAGAGCTTAACAATGAGAAAGAAGGATATCTGAGAGGGAATAAATATCTCTCCCTGAGATAGAAAGGGGATATGTAATTTAGATTAGATTACTTGGCAATTTAAAAAGTTGATGATTAAAGAACTATTTTCATCTCAAATCAAAGTGACTCATGCTTCTAAAGTAGAAATATTGGGCGTAATATTGGACTCCTTGCCCTGCTATTTCCTCTCTCTTAATCAAAACCAAATCTTTCTTATTGTAGCTCCTAAATTGTCCTAAAATCCATTCTATTCTCTCCATTCTCATAATATCCCCTACTTCTAACTCATGACTTTTCTTCCTACTTGGTTTTGTAATGTTATGCTTGGCTCTTTCTAAATGATTCCCTAAATTTCAGCAGGTGTACACTTTCTAAAATGCAAATCTAATCATGTCAATATCTTGCAAACACTCCTGACTACTTCCTAATTTCTGAAGGGATAGTATATTTTTGTATAATCTTGTCTCTGCTTAGCTGTCCAGATTCATTTGTTTCCACATTTTGGCTAACACTTTATAATCCAACTGTGTCACACTTCACAGATCATTCAGTGTACCTCATGCTCTCTTGCCTATGGGCTTTTGCTTACTTATGTATGTTGAAATAATTTTAGACTTACAGAATAGTTGTAAAAGTAGTACAGATTTCCTATATATTGTTCACTCAGCTTCCCCTAATGCTAACAACTTGCATTATCACAGTTATTAAAATTATGAAATCAACATTGCTACAACACTATTAAGGATACTATAGTCTTTATGCTCTTTTCCTCATTTTTACACTAATGTGCTTTTTCCTGTTCCAGGACCTGATCCAGATTTGCACATTTCATTTAATTGTCATGCTTCCTTATTCTATTTCTATATGTGACAATTCTTTCCGTCATTCCATAGCCTTTTATTATATTAATAGTTTTGAAGAGTACTAGTCAATTGTTTTGTGAAATTTCCTTCCTTTTGAGTTTCTATGTTGTGTCCTCATGACAAGATTAAAGCTATGTATTTTTTTTGGCAAGAAAAAAACAGAAGTGATGTGTCCTTCTTAGTGTACCAGAAGAGGGGGTACATGATAGGCTTTATTACTGGTGTTATGAACCTTGGCAACTTGGTTAAGGATTTTTCCACTGTTAAGCTACTATTTTCTTTTTTTTTCTTTTTTTTATTTCAGCATATTATGGGGGTACAAATATTACG
>VBSM01000272.1:78456409-78485837 GCA_008086735.1 Cheirogaleus medius
TATTTGTACCCCCATTACAAGATGGAATAAAAAAATAAATAAATAAAATAAAATAAAAAAAATAAATAAATCATACAATATATAATCTTTTGATTCTGGTCAAAACTTTCTAAATATATTAAAGACTCATCCATATTGCTACATGAACTAATATCATTTTCTGTTTTATTGCAGAGTAGTATTTATTTGGTAGATGTACCACAGTTTATCCATTTACCTCTTGAGTGACATCTGGGTTGTTTCCATTTTTGAGTGATTATTAATAAAGTGTTTATAACTATTCATGCACATATTTTTATGTAAATGCAACTTGTCATTTCTCTTGAATAAATAGCTAGGAGTGGGACTGCAGGGTAATTTGGTAGTGTCTATTTAACTTTATAAATAATAGCCAAACTGCTATCAAAAATGGCCATACATTTTGCATTTGCAAAAGCAATGTATGAGAGCTCCTGTTGCTCTTCATCCTCTCCAGACCTTGGTAGTATCAATATATTTTCATTTTAACTATTGATTATGTGAATAGTCATATTTCAATGTGATTTGATTTGCATTCTCTAATACTTAATGCTGCTGAGTTTCTTCTCCTATGGTTGTTTACCATCTATATGTATTCATTGAAGGAGTGCCTATTCACAGTGTTTGCCAATTTTTTCAATTGAATTTTATGTTTTGCTTTTTCTTTATTGAGTTTTCTGAGTCTTTTATAAATTCTAAAAACCTGATCTTTGTCAGAAATGTGATTCACAAATATTTTCTCCCAGTCTTTGGCTTGTCTTTTTATTCCCTTAAAAAAGTATCTTTCTCAAAGCAAAATTTCTTAATTTTAATAAAATTCAATTTGTATTTATTTTGTATGGGTTATATTTGTTATCAAATATTAAGAAAAAAATTCAAAACCTCTTTGTCTAACAGATTATTTTAAATATTTTCTCTTTTGTTTTCTCCTAATATAGTCTAGTATATTTATAGTTT
The DNA here is from genome assembly GCA_008086735.1 of Cheirogaleus medius. Classification (NCBI taxonomy): domain Eukaryota; kingdom Metazoa; phylum Chordata; class Mammalia; order Primates; family Cheirogaleidae; genus Cheirogaleus; species Cheirogaleus medius. The sequence goes on from VBSM01000272.1 coordinate 78,457,385, forward strand.
TATATTTTATATTTGCCTCTGTTTCATTTTGAGACAATTTTTGTATAAGTTTGGATATACATGTTAAGGCTTATTGTTTTGTTTTGTTTTGTTTGGCATATGCCTAAATGTTTGAGCACCATTTATTAAAAATATATAATTGTTCCAGTGTCATTTGCTGAAAAGACTATTATTTCTTCATTAAAATTCCTTTTATCTCTGTCAAAAATAACTTGGCTGTATTTGAGAGGGTCTATTCCTGGACTGTCTATTTTATTCTCTTGTCCTGTATTTTTACTCTTTCTCCAATACCACTATCCCTTGATTAGTGCAGATTCACAGTAGATTTTGAAATTGTAATATGCATCCTCAAACTTTGTTATTTTTTTTTCTAAATTGTTTTGGTTAGTCTAGTTATTTTTCATTTCTCAAAAAAGTTTAGAACAGCTTGTCAATATCTAGAAATAGACTTCTGGGACCTTGATTGGAATTGTGCTAAATTATAGAAAAATTTGGGAAAAATGTTATTTTAAGCTATTTAATTTTCTGACACACAGACATAATATATATCTAAATTCATTTGGGTCTTTGCTGATTTCTTTTATCAGTGTTTTATACTTTTCAACATGCAGATTCTGCACAGGTTTTGTTAGATTTATACCTGAATACTTCATTTTTTATTCCACTATAATTATTACTTTTTTAAAAAATGCAATTTTTAATTAATAGTTAAAAGATATATAATTGATTCTTTTATATTGACCTTGCAACTCGAGAACTTTTTAAACTTATTTATTAATTCTAGGTGCTACTTTTGTAGATCCTTTGAGATTTTCTACAGAGAAAATCTTATCATTTGTGTATAGAGGCAGTTGTATTTCTTCATTTCTAATCTATATACCTTTTATGTATTTGTCTTATCTTATTATACTGACTAAGACTTATAGAACAAGGTTGAATAGGAATCATGAAAGCAAATTTTTTCCCAATCAAGGAGAAAGTTTTCACTGTTAAATACCATATTACCTGTGCTTCTTTATAGATTCCTTTTATAAAGTTAAGAATGTTCCTTTCTATCCTTACTTTGTTGAATCTTTCCTTCATGAATTTATGTTGATTTTTATTAAATGCTTTTTCTTCATCTATTGAGATAATATGTTTTTTTAAAAAAATCTGCTTATATTATGAATTAATACACTAGGCCCTAATGTTCTCATTAAGCTCAGTTTTTGATAGACACAATGTCCCTGAGTATGGTGCATGTGAGCTTCTCCTTGCCTCTGACTTTCCCTCAGCTATAGTTGTGAATTCAGCATTTCTCTCTGTTCATCTACCAAGAGCTGAGCTTTGGAACATTCTCCTCTCTCTTGTGGAATATTCTCTCATCTACTCCATTTCATACCCTGCCATCAACTTCTCCTTATCCTTCACAAACTATATACTTTCTCTTACTTTATAATTAAGCATTCTTTTTTTTAAATTTTTTTTTATTTCAGCATATTATGGGGGTACAAATATTACGGTTATGTATATTGCCCATGTCCCCTCTCCCCCCTCGAGGCAGAGCCTCAAGCATGACCATCCCCCAAACGTTGCACATCTCACTCATTATGTTTGTATATACCCATCCCTTCCTCCCCCCTCCCATCCGCCCAACATCCGACAAATGTTATTCCTATATGTCCACTTAGGTGTTGATCCGTTAATACCAATTTGCTGGTGAGTACATGTGGTCCTTGTTTTTCCATTCTTGAGATACTTCACTTAGTAGAATGTGTTCCAGCTGTATCCAGGAATATACAAGAGGTGCTATATCACCATTGTTTCTTAAAGCTGAATAGCATTCTTTATCTTTCAGATAACTTCCTCCAAAAGGCCACTTCTCACTCCAAATAGAGGAAGAGATCTCTCCTATGTGATCCTTCATGTATGTCTCTCATCATTATTCTTATTTGATGTTATGGTAATTTCCAGTATCCAGTCCATATCTTTATTCAGATTGTAATATCCATGCAACCAGAATCCTGTTGCATTGCTGGCACCTATCACACATGGCGTGCATTTGTTAAGCATAATTCATTCCCGGGGAGAACTCTAAACACCTCACCAATTTCTGTTTAGGTTTCTAGATTGGGCAGGGGATCATGCACAAAGCCATCTGCCAGAGTATGAGTCTGGTGAGACAGAATACAATCCCACTACTGGGTATGTATCCAAAGGGATAAAAGACATTCTATTAAAAAAAATCTGCACTCAAATGTTTATAGAAGCACAATTCACAATTGCAAAGATGTGGAAACAACCCAAGTGCCCATCAATACATGGGTGGATTAATAAAATGTGGTATATGTATACCATAAAGTACCACTCAGCCATTAAAAAAAAAAAAAGGTGAACTACTTCTTGTATTATCCTGGATGGAACTGGAGCACATTCTTCTAAGTGAAGTATCACAGGAATGGAAAAACAAACACCACATGTACTCATCATTAAATTGGTACTAATTGATCAACACTAATGTGGACATATGGGAAGTTACCTTCATAGGGTGTCAGGCAGGTGGGAGGAGGGAGGATGGGATGGGTAAATTCACACCTAATGGATGTAGTGCGTGTTGTCTGGGGGATGGGCATGCTTGTAGCTCTGACTATTGTGGTGCAAAGACAATTTATGTAACTGAAGCATTAGTACCCCAGTAATACTCTGAAATATAAATAAATAAATAAACTAAAAAATAAATAAAATGTAACTGTAAAGAATAAAAAAAAAGTGATGTAAAACAACATTATTACTTATTGATAGGCAGCAAGAGCAAACAGACACCTTGGATCCATGGTGACCTCATCCCCCAATGCTCAGAAAAGCTGCCCATGGTGGCTAATGTATTCTAGGTGTTTATTTTCTTCACATTGAAGCTGAGAGACCTTGAAAATGGACCAGTCTGGGCTATATATATCCTGGGAGCCATTCACTGGGCTAAAATGTTACAGGACATCTTGTTTTAGGAGAAACAAGAACAAACCCTGAACTGTCCTGGATAGTTTCTCCTTATCTCAGGAGGCTGCATTCCCAGCACATTCTATGTTTATTCTAAGTACTACAGGTCGGAGGAGGCAAGAGCTGGGCTGGCCAGGGTCCTCCTTCAGCATTCAATAATCATTTATGTGAAGGCCTTCTATTGGGGGTATCACAAAGGGTTAAAACAAGTATGACATTATGTAAAAGTCACAACTTTAACCTAGAAACCAAGGAATCACAAGTATTAAGTTAAATATAACTTACTGCCAAACAAGAGATCCATGCTCCAGAACAATGGAAAACCACATCGGTATTAGATAATAGTTTGTAAAATCAATGGAGGCAGGAAGGTATCATTTTAGCAGCATACCCTTACTTCACAGTAGCATGTATTATAGACTTAATTGAAAATCTTTGGAGATAGGAAAGAACAGAGGAAGAGGAAGAATAATCTAGAAATACACTCTCATTTTGGGAAAGTAATTAGCACTCTTAGGAACTTTTAAATTATTACCATTGCTATCAGTAGGGAGATCTTTGCTAAATCCTAAATAAACTTTTTGTTTTGTGTTTCCTTCAACTTTTTCTAAATATCATAAAATATTCAAGTAACAGAAGAGGTGTTTAGGAAAAATATAGATGAACTTCAAAAGAAGGGAGGACACAGATCCTCATCTGTAGTTAATAACTGTAGGGATAGTCAGCAATCCCTGGGTTGAAAATCAGGAAGCAGCTTACCTAGCCCAAGATACACAGACAATAGGCAGCTTCCCAACACACTAAAGTATGTTTCCTTAGGGAATATATTTAATTACTGTACTAGTAAAATCAATGGATATTCAAGTTATTTCCCCAGAGAATTCAACATTTATTCAACATTTACACAAGAAGAACTGAGAAATCCTTTACTGCTTTATGCTCTGAGCCACAGTTAATTGCAGTTGTACCTTCTTAATTTTTTAATATATATTTTTAATTATAGTCATAAAAATGTACCTAAACATTTTAACATATCAATGCTAAACTCATAAAGCTGCAGCCTCTCTCTAGCATTTTATTGTAGTTAACTTCTTATTTGGCTACAGAGAAGTTCAAGAAATCTACAATTATCCCATAAACACAAACCTTAAAACTTAACCTCTTCCACTTTTTGCAGTATATTACACCCCCCCCCACAAAATTCAACAGGACTGAGCCATAAAATTGAAAAAAGTAAAAAGAAGAGAGAGAGATAGAGGAGCAAAAGATTGGCAGTTTACATCTAAGATTTGGTATTTTCTAATAGCATCCAAGTATCTAAAATTATATTTACAGTATACATTTGTAATCTTTGGTTGCCTGGCAAACTGAAACTAGATTTGTAGAAACAGAATTGTCAAAGATTACAAACATTTTAATGCTCTACAATAGCCCTTAACTGGATTTGTAAATACAAACAGTCTGAAGAACCGTTATTACTCTTATCCCAGTCTCTATCTCTTTGTGCGGTCATTCTCTTTGCATCTATGCACATGGCTGCAGAATGGGCAGCAGTGCATTGCAGTGATTCAGAGAAAGGGATTTAGAGTCAGACTGCATGTGGTTAGAGGCCCTGCTGTACTTCTTAACACATTCATGGCTTTGAGTAGCTTGCAAGACCACTTTAAGACTCAGTTTGCTCGTTCAATGTCTTTGCTCGTTGAACGTCTACAGGGTAATAGTAGAATGTACTGTAAAGGATTGTTCTCAAATTAAATAATTCTTGTGAAGCCATAGACATGGAAGCTGATGTATAGTGAATACTCAATAAGCATTAGCTGCAATAATAAAGATCATACATATATCATTAAAAGTCAGAATTGCACTATTTGAAATTACTGAGTAAGCAGAAAACAAATCATTGCTTTCTTCCTGTAAGAGAATGATGCATATTTCTACTAATTGCATTAGGATATAAAAACACTCTTTCTTTTGCAATGTGCTCATCTACTCTAGGAAATCCAAATAGAGCTTCTCTTTAGTGTGTATTTATGTTTGTTTATCACTGCGAAATTGCCCATGTTTATGAGTTATCACAGGGCAGAACCAAGCATACCCAGTGATCACTGGTGACCTTTATTAAAAGCTTTTAAGTACTCAATTTTTGGTTTTTTAAGTATTCCACCACTGGCGGAAGACTTGGATATGAGAGAAAAACAAAATTTTGGAACCTCACAGATTTTTATTTGAACATTAGATCTGCCACTTATGCCATTTATTACCTGTATAAATCTGGAAAAAAATTAATCATTCTCTGTATAAGTCTTCTGTAAAGCTGGGTTAATACCATCTAACACACAGGGTTATTATAAGGATAATGATTAATAAGAACTGGGCCTGGTTCATATTAGGACCTTAATAAATGGCAGCTATTGTCAATTTCATTTTGTTTCACTAAGAAATAAATATAATTCCAAAAAAATTAACAGAGATTACACTTTAATATCCTAATTTATTTATAATGTAAATTAATGTCATCATCAAAAGGAGCATTAAAGATTTCTTTACAAAATTATTTGTGGAATTTCCTTCAAAAATATAGCTAGAAAGTTTATATTATTTCTTCAAATGGATTACTATTAAGGGAGAAAAATATAAGTAAGGGTTGCAGACTGACTTCAATTATAATTGTTTAAGTTGTTTCTGTTTAGTCCCTTTTATAATAATAACTTCAATTCCAACCCTAAAAGAAAATCGTATATTTAACAGAGTACAGGGTAAATTCAAAATGTGTTTTTTAAGTTATGACAGAGTATAGCGTTGTTTTAAATGTGTTTTTTAAGTTGTGAAATATTTCAGGCATACAAAAAAAGGACAGATAATAAAATGAATGCCTCTTTACCCAGCAACTCAGCTTAGCCAATAAAGTGTTGCATATTCAATTGAGGCTCCTGAATATGTCTCACAGGTGCTATTGCCTTCTCTATTCTTCTGCCCACTGCCAACACATACCCTCAAAATTATTACCAGCCTGAATGTGAGGTAGCATTCACAGAGTTTAACCCCAAACTATAGTGATTTTAATGACTCAGAATAAATGCTTATTTTTATTTCACCAATTAAGTTTTAGAACAAAGTCATAATGATTATAAAATTAAGAAAATGTCCACACTGCTTTTCAGGCTTTAATTTCTCATTTACAAGTAAATAATAGCATGAATTGCTACCATTGATAACAGAACCATAATATCTGAAAGCATCAAGGTCAACTCTGAATCATTAAGATCAGTTCATATGCTTATCCTTTTTTTAAAATAAATGGAATGGTCTATTAAGTCAATCTATTTAAATAAAAAGAAACATTACATACAAAGCACCATGCTAAGACTGTAGACACAAAAATAAGTAAGACTTGATCCTTGCATTATATTTTGAGATAGATTGAAAATAACTATTCTCATCCTTTTGTTAAATATTTTACATAAAGGTCTTGGTTTATATTCATGTATAGCTGTTTTAAATGTTTGCCACTCTGAGCAAATTAGTAATGACCTTGCATATATCTATACTAACTCTTGAAAGCTTAATGTCTTTTCTACCCTTCAAATAATATTCTCGGGGTGTTTAAAATATAATTGTTAAAATATACTTTTTAAAGTGGAAAAGATTTTAAATAGCCTCTAGAGAAAGTAGTGTTAAAATGGCATTACTCACAAAAATGATTTTTTTTCTATTTATAAGGCAAAATATTCTGTCATAATCAAACAGGAAAAATTAATACGTCTTTAGCTTCTGTGTTTGTTTTAATGTTTTGATTTTATTCAGATGACACCATGTTCAGAGAACGCAGGTATAAAGGGAAATGTTGAGACACACATACAGAAAACAATTGGTTATCTCTAAGTGGCTTGAAAAGTTCTGTTACCAAAAGTCATGACAATCAAGAAAGAACAAGACCATTTCTAAGAAATACAAATAAAACTGTTTGTTGCTGTATAGTCATACCTCATGGAACCAGAAAGCCATTTTCATACCATGAAGCACCTGCCCAGCTGTATCAGAGAAAACAATAAAAATAGGATACCAAAAAAGATGAACACAGTATCAAGGAAACCTATATTGGAGACCAGGATTTTTTACTGTCTACATTTCAGTGGTAAATAGGAGAGTCTTTTTATTTCTTTTATTAACTCTTAACATACTCTTTTGTGAGTCCTAGTGCAGTATTGTATTCTCCCTCCATTCAATCTCATCACTGATCCAAGCACAAACACAAATCTGAGATTCGTGTAAGCTAAACGATCACTCCAGATTCAAAGATTTTGTGCCAGTGTGTTTCATATGAGACACCCAAAGTGCTTGAGGTGAGAAGCAGAACTAGTTCTAGATCTATCCTATTTTACTAATTTATAAATATATCAATGCTTTTCAATAAGGGTATAGGTATTCATCATAATCTTCTGGGAAAGCTCTTTATTTCTTTAAAATCCTAATTTAGAGACTATGCACTAGAGATTCCGATTTAATGTATAGAGTAGATCATGCGTACTCATACTCTAGGAAAGAACTATGCATAGATATAATTGATACTCATTTGGAATGTCCTCCAGGATCCTGACAAACTACATGACAGCCATCCCTTGGTTTTGGTTGTAGCCCTAAGTTCTCAAGTACTATTGACTCTGACCCTATGCTCTTGTTTTATTGGACTGGACCTAAGAGACTCTGTCAGAGTTTTCTCCCCAGGAAAGTGGTTTGGGGATTATATTATAGAAAAGAGACTAAGTAAAGCATTGGGAATAGTGTAGTGTGTGGTTTGTATTTGCTTCTTATGTGGACTGAAGAATTATAGAAAGCCAGCATATAGAGGGAAGAGTGAAACAGGTACACAAGAACAATCAAAGATGAGAGTCAACAGTAATTTTCAGTGTTTTGGTTCTACTGCTATTCTAAGGCTCAGATGATTTCCTGTCATAGGATTTCATGATGTGTCTCTGTTTTATGAAAACACATTTACACTATCTTCTTAAGATATTTAAAGTTAGTGTCTTTTATTTCCAACCAAAATGTACTCACCAGCAAATTGGTATTAACGGATCAACACCTAAGTGGACATATAGGAATAACATTTATCAGGTGTTGGGCGGGTGGGAGGGGGGAGGAGGGGATGGGTATATACAAACATAATGAGTGAGATGTGCAACGTTTGGAGGATGATCACACTTGAAGCTCTGACTCGAGGGGGGAGTGGGGGCATGGGCAATATACGTAACTTTAATATTTGTACCCCCATAATATGCTGAAATAAAAACAAAGTCTTAATCTAAATATGTAAACTGTGCTACTCTTCAGAACAATAGATATGTACCATGGTGATAGGCAATTTATGATTAGGATTATTCTATGCAGATAGAACATTGTCATTCTCTGCAGCATCTGAATAGGGACTACTTGCTAACCCCTCCTCATTCATGGTTGAATTTCCAGCCTTAAGCTAGCAATTCATTTTAAGATTTGGACGAGGATCATTTTCCTCCATGGAACTAACAGTCATAGAATACACATCAATTTCAATTCCCTGGCAAATTCAGAAATTTCTCTATGATATTCCCTGACAAGTGGCCAGCTTCTGAATATGTCTAGTAATTGAGATCTCTTCAGTCTATGAAGCAGCTAATTGTATTATAATTAGATATTTGTAATATTTAAATGTTTCTTTTATGTTAAAATAAAATCTTTCTTCCAAACGTGACAAACTGACAGAAAGTTTAAGGGAAGTTTGCCAGTGCCTTTACAAAATGAATAGTTTACACAGTTGTTATTATCAACGTACTATTTTCAGAATTTCAGGTACTGCCAAAAAATCTCAAGGGATTAAAATACAGTTACCATGAGCAATATGACGTAAATGATCTGATGGTGGGTGGGATATTAAGCTGTGAAATACTATGAGTTAAAATGAAAATGAAAACAATGAAGAGACCATACCATTGAGAACTGTGCTTCAAGTGTTCTGCTCATAGTCATGGACCTAATTTGGCATTAACATTGGATAAGAAATTTAACTTTCTGAGTTTCTCCATATTAACACAAATTATCAGTATAAAAAAAGCTCTAAGAATCCCTTCTGATTCTGACTTCCTATGGGTAAATAAAAAGATGTAATACAAATACCTTCAGTAGACACTATACTATCAATGAGGCATGCCGTGCTCATGGAACAACAAGTAGAGAAGAGCACTTCAGTACAGTACTTCATAACTGCTGAGCCTTGACCTCTCTGTTCTTACTATGACCCAGGTTGCACAGCTAACAGAGAGTTTCAATGTTCCATCTGTCACTTCACATCAGCATCTGTAGCTTGAGGACTGGATTATAGCCAAAGATCCATCAACTGAAGTATGTCATTCCATTCTTAAAGTCATACAATTTTAAAAGTGATGCTTTTGCCTTTATCTACATTTTACTTTAGATAAATCATAACTCAGTGGTTGGCAATGGACTAGAAAAGTAAGTGAATAGTAAATCACTGATACTGACTGTGACTTTCATCATTCAAGTGAAGATGACCACTCAGTTGGACCTGAGAGATTGTGAAGTAGAAAAAGCACATTGAGTGTTTCATTAGCACCACTCTATCCTTCTCTGTTCACAAAGAGATCCCCTTTCTATTCTTCTGTATCCTCTTCCCCTTAGCCCCATCTATTATACCAGTATCCTTCAATGCCGTACTTTCCTCCCATTCTGTCCTACTCCTCCACCTTCAAGAACATTTCTCCTTCGTTCAAACTATCCTGCCCTTTGTCTCACATCCTTTTTTCCCTGGTAATTAGCTGGCAAGATAGTGAAATTATTATTTTGCACTAGGCTATCAATAGCTAATAAAGAGCCACTTACATGTTACCACTTACTTTAAAGCTAGAAAATATTTATTTGGTGCCAATTTTTGCCTCAAACTGTGTCTTAATTAAGGATTTACAAATTTATACCTATGTTATCCTTGAGTTGTTTGAGATCTCAGTCAAAAGAGATAAAAAGTAAGCAAATATCTAAGATAATGTGCAGTGAATACAATAATAAACATATAAACATTGAAAGCATAAAAAGAGAACTTGACTCAATGTGGAAATAAGGAATGGAAGGAAATAGCTCAGGCATTTGGAAAGAAAGAGACTATTTTCTCTTCCTCTGAGAGAGCAGGCATGACTCAGAGAAAAGATAGATATTGATCAGGAAAAATAAAGAACATATGCAAAGCACTGAGGTGAGGAAGAATATATTGGGTTAGTTGGGGCATATGAATGGAATAATAAAAATAAAAAAAGCCAGGAAGGACTATCTTTATAAATGATCTTATACAGAACACTACAATAATGTAGTGTATGAGTAATGGGAAACCATTAGAGTGGTTTACATGTTTGTAAGATCAATCTGATAGTAGAGTAGAGAAGGAGTAGGAAGCAAGACGAAACGAAGCAAACTATAGAAAGAGAAAATATTTTAAAATCCACCAAAAGAACTCAGGCCAAAACTCAGCAATGTCAATAAGAATACAAAGAAAGAAACAAATCCCTCAGATATTTCTTACTATAAGATCTGACAGCGTGTAATGATCCTGGGGGTGGAGTGGAAGGCAGGATCCAAAAGCCAAGTGGTTTTGAGAGAGAAGGATTGAGGATGACATTGAAGGACTTGACTTGTACAGCTTGAAGAGTCGGTGGAATGCTATGGTTTGAATATTCTCCAAATTTCGTGTGTTGGAAACTTAATCCCCAATGTGGTAGTATTGCAATGTGAGGCCTTTAAGAGGTGATTGGATCATGAAGGCTCTGCCCTCATGAATGGATTTATCTATTCATTGATTAATGGATTAATGAGTTATCATGGGAGGGGAACTGGGACTTTATAAGAAGGAGAAGAGAGACCTGAGCAAGCATGTTAGCATACTGAGCCCTCTCAGAATAGGATACCCTACACTGCCTAGGCACTCTGCAGAGTCCTCACCACAGGAAGTCACTCATCAAATGCAGCCCCTTGACTCTGGATTTCTCTGGCTCTATGAGAAATAATTTTTCCCTCTGTAAATCACCCAGTTTCAAGTATTCTGTTATAAGCAACCAAAAATGGACTGAGACATAGAACAATATGTAGAGACTAGAAAGAATACAAATAGACACCAGAGAAGGTAATTAGTGTGAAAGAAGATAAAAAGTATAACATTAGTTATAATAAGGAAAGGTATTTGTAGACAATTCAGATGGCAATATCTGGAAATATCATATGGAAATCATAAACTAGGGCTGGCCTGAATATAAATAATTGAAATTATCAGCTAAATAGGTAAGTAACACCGAAAGCACTCATGAAGAGTCTGCCGCAGGAGGAAAACAGATTTAGAGGAAATATTAATAAAGGGGTGAGAACAAAAGGCCAGAGCAGTGAAAGAGAAAAGAAGATAACATGCTGTAGTAATCAAAGAAAGAAACAAATCCAAGGAGAAGATAGGCAAAAAGCTTAAATCCTTAAGATTGGGTAAGATGATGTTTGAGAGGAAAAGGCAATAGGAAAAGGCACATTGACGACTGAAATGAAAAGGCAGATTTCATTAGCGTTTAGGAGCTCAAATGTAGCAAGAGACGATTGAAAGGAGTAATACATTTTACTGCATTGAAAACTCAGTAGGGGGTGAGTAAATGGCAATACGAGCATAGACAAGTATTTTGAGGTACGTAGCTACTCATACTTATATCTTCAGTCTTAAAGTATAATTTACTACAAACATAAAGAACTCAAATATTTTTCAGTTAATAAACAAATAAGTGAACAAATGTGAACAATTAAGATTATTTGTTAGTAACTTATTTTTAAAAAATCATTTGCTTGCTGTATGGAGAATAGACTATGAGAAGGAAAGTGTCTGGGAGAGGGTATCAGGTATATTAGTTATCTATTGCTACATAACAATATTATTACAAACTTAGTGGACTGAAACAACATATATTTATTATTTCATGGCTTATGTGAGTTAAGTGCCAGAGCTTGTATGAAGGTTTACACCAAGATCTTACAAGGTTGCCATCAAGGTTTTGTATCAGGCTATGGTCTCATTAAGACTTCACTTGTAAAAGAACTGCTCTCAAGCTTGTGTGGTTATTGACAGCACTCAATTTCTTGTTGAATTTTGGACTTAGGGCCTCAATTTCTTGCTGGCTGTTGACTGAAGTCTATCCTCAGTGCCTTTCTATATGAGCCTTCCCAACAAGCTGTACATACTGCATGTTAGAATCACTTGACTTGTATAGCACGTATTCCCTGTATATGTGAGAGCTGCCTGTGCGTTTAAGTAAGAAATTGAAGGTAAAACAATTTATTACATGCTCCTTATGCCTCCTAAAATAGTTTGAGAAAAGAGGCTTAGGAGACTTATGACAAAGATGCAAAAAAACTTGCTAAGTGCAAATAACTAAAGATCATTAAATGCCTTTAATAACTAAAATAGAGTCAAGAGTCACTGAAGACTTTGAAGGGTAAGGCTTTCCCCCTGCTGTATAAAGTGACAGTATATTTCTAGGAAACTTTTTAGCTTGAAATAAATAGCAAGGTTGAAAATTAACATGGGATCTAAAAATATCTTAGTGATGCATGCATTCTCTGGGACTTGTTTTTTTAATATATATGTATATATATGAAGGAGGGGAAAAAAATTCAAGTGCCCTAGCATTCCAACTTTCAAAACATGGAATGGTAGGGGATTTTAAAATATCCCTTTATCACCTCAGAATATACTGAATTCAGCATAATATTTCATTTTAACAGAAAATTTAGATGTCAAAGCAACACAGCTTATACTATTATTATTCACAGTAGATAATTCTAGAACAAAATATAAATAAGTGAGTAGGTTGCCATCACACTGATAATTGTATGTTGAAACTAGCATATGATGGCTTAGGAATAGCAAGAAAAACATTATTAATAATATTATTAATAATATATATATTTTTTATCATGGGTGATAGTTTTTCAATGTATATAAATATTTTCTTTTGTTTTAGATATTACTAGAGATATGTTTTATTCCTTACTAAGTTCAATTTTGCATTTTGATATAATCACATTTTATTACCACATCTAGCAATAGTGATAATGATATTTAGTCATGTTTACCTCTTATTATAAAGCCTTTGGCTATTGTCTCTTAAGATAATTTTTTAAAATATGGAATGTAGAATGCAAATGTAAAACTAAATTACTCTTTTGTCAAGGGCTTAGGAGAAGTAGGTTGAGATGTTGAGTTGACACAACATAGTGTTTATTTCCTTTCCTCAGTATACCATATTGGGTTTATCAGTTTGTGAATCATTTAGAATCATTTAGAGTTACTGTCAATTTGATGTTTAAACAAGTCTATTTCACTTTATAATAAGTACTTATATGATGTTTAGTTATTGTTATTTACCACAAGGTTACTTAGCACCTGAAATTAGTCATGTGGCCTTGCCTGATTCAATTAACCCTTACTTATTAATAATTTGGATGCAATTGAAGATTAGAATACAGCGAAATTTTTGCCAGGGAGTGATTTAATTCCATGCTATTTCAGAAACTATAGAAACTCTTTGATTTCTGAATCCAACATAATTACTTAAATCATTTATTTCTGAAGAACTGCAAACTAGCTAAGAATGTGAATAAACAGATTTTTATATTTTATTTTCTGATATGACAAAGTGGATCAGCAGCTTCTTCTTCTTTTATGCTAATAAATCAAATAAGAATACAACTATCCATGAAATTTTACAAAGCTTCCCCTTTTTCCTGATTATTTATAATTTGATATTTATATTCCCCAAAGTATTAATACAGCTATAGGTAAATATAAAGACACAGATAAGCCAGTGAATACTGACGCCTCTCACATATATAGGTATCCATATAGTCAGATATGGGAATATCAATTTTCACATTATTCTGGTTTTAACAATCAAAATAGTTATTTATATGAGAAAATATGTGTTAATATTAATTATTAATATTTATAAAATCAGTATACGATTATACATATATAAATATTTTAAAAACATATATTTATAGAGAGAGAGGGGTGGTATGAGAATGAAAATTATGATCTGTGTTAAAACTCTTCTTGTCTATGAGAATAGCTGCAATGGATTTCTTCTTCATGTATCAAACACTTCCATTACACACATTGCTACATTTTCATCAATTTGTTTATCAGATACTGCCATCACTGTTACTATGTAATGCTTGTAGGGCTCTTTCATATATATAGACTCTCAACATTATGGTAGCCAGAGAAAAACAGCAAAGAAACTCTGCCAAACATGTCCATGAAAGCAACTGTGGAAGTAGAAGAAGTATTTTCCCAGTGGCATAAGACTTCTACTCTATTGTACAATCACTTAGTCACGTGCTCTTGCTTAAAGATGAGGAGCTACACTAAAGGCTTCTTACTGCTCTTTCCTCTATATAAAAAGTAGAAATGAGCACAGTTAAGAACATGACAATACAATCAATCTGTCTTTAAATGTTGGTGAGTCTGACATTAATGTCTTATTATTATCTAGCTAGAGTATAAAGGTTAAGATAGAAAGATGACAAATATCAAAGTTACAGTATATTAATTTTCTAAATTATTAGCAAACCCCAGTGCAGTTATAGTTCTAAAGTTCATTTAAGGTTTGATCATGACCTTTCAGTAGTACTAGTGCCTTTCTCACTTCTCAGAATAGCAGCAGTCTCCAAGACAAAGATAGTTTGGATTGTGATGATACCACTCCCTGTCTAAAGAAAGTCAGTATTGATGAAGAAAAGTCAAAAGGTTAAAAAAAATCCTCTTAATTATAAAGTAACTTGACTCCTACAACAAATTAGTTATCTTTATCTTAATCCTTAAGAATAGCAGTTGAGCAGGGTTTCCAAAAATTCAGTTGTAGTTTTCATGAGGAAATTGTAAATATCACTTTCTTAAATATTTTCAGAAATTTGTATTTTATTTTTATAATAAATTATATTACTTTATTGTAACCCTACTTTAAATTCATGCATCATCAAGTTAGGAAATCAACTTTAGAGGGAAAAAAAAACAAGTATTTCTTAAGAATTTAACATCATAATTTTTTCAATGTTTAATTTCCATTTCCTGAAATAAAGGAAAACAAACGAACAAACTCTAAACTTTTTTAATTTTGTGGGGTGTGATGGGAGTAAAGTTGTAGAATAGGACTCTCCAGAGGTTATTCCCCCACAGAAACATAAATTTGGATGACTACCCATTTTTAAAAACATCTTCTCAAGAGATAAAGAAACCAAGTGATAGATTACAGTATCTGGTTATAGCATAATAATAAGAAAAGACACTTTCAAGAGGTTTGTAAAGATAGTTTTACACTACCTACTTTATCCATCTCCCATCCTCAGGAAGCATAACAGAGAGAGACACTGTTCGCTTGGTGAAAAAGGGGAAGTCAGTCAGTATAAGACTTTGTCTTAGTTGCCACTTCTGTGAGCAGAATTGTCCATGTTGAAACCCAGCACCAGGAAGACCCACAAGACCCACCCTGGCACAAGAAAGGAAACTGTAGCCCCAGTGAAATAGAGTTGATTTTCTGCCTACATCACTCACAGCCAACTACAGTGGCTTTGAATAACCCACAGCAACAATAGGCCTTGGAAGCTGTGTACTTCAGTAGAGTACTGTGCTGGTCTCTGTGACTGTAGGCTTTGGGTGCACCCAGCACTGTACCATCCTTGGCAGCTATGAGAGTCTACCTTCATGCCACATCAGCTGTCATGGTCCTGGATTTAGAGTGCCCCCTAGCATTGTAATGGCTTTGGAAGTCATTAGAGACCATTACAAAGTATTGTCCAGAATCTCTGGACAAGCTTAGTATTGAAGGGCATTTCCAGACAAAGCTAGACTGTGAAGACAGGAATAAGTACCAACTTCTCAATATTTAGACATTTAGGCATGAACACAAGGATTAAGAGTAATCATGGAAAAGATGTTACCAAACAGACAAAATAAAATGCCAATGAGTGACCCCAAAGAGATAGAGATGTATAAATTGCTTACCAAACCAATCTAAGGAAGCTCAGCAAAATTCAAGAGAATGCAGGAGAAAAAAATTCATTAGAATGAGAAAAACAATGAGTGACCAGAACAAGAAATTTAATGAAGAGATTAATATAATAATAATAATAATAAAAGAGAAATCCTGAGGTGGAAAATACAATGAGCAAAATGAAAAATGTAATAGAGAACATCAGTAGCAGACTTGGTCAAGCAGAACAAAAAAATCTTTGAACTCAAAGACAGGTTATTTAAAAGTATACAGTCAGAGGAGAAAAAAGAATAAAAAGGCATGCAGAAAGCTTATGAGATATATAGGACAGCATCAAAAAAGAAAATGTTTGAGTCATTAGGGTTCAAAGAGGGAGTGCATAAACACAAAGGTGTAGAAACCTTACTGAAAGATATAATAGCAGAAAACTTTCTAACCCTGAAGAAAAAATGCAAATTTTCAGGTACAAGAAGGTCAAAAGTCACCAGTTAGATATAATACAAATAAGACCACTCTAAGACATATTATAATCAAACTGTTCAAGTTCAAAGACAAAAAGTAGATCATGAAAATACCAAGTGAAAAAAGAAAAATAACACTATAAAAGAGTCTGGTATACCAAACAGCAGACTTCTCTGCAGAAACCTTAAGGTTAAGAGAGAGTGGAATGATATGGTCAAGGCATTGAAGGAAAACAAAAAACCTCTGCCAACCAAGAATACTGTATGCAGCCAAGCTATCTTTCAGACATGAGAAAGAGATAAAGGCTTCCCCAGAAAATCAAAAGTTCAGGAAATTTATTACCACCAGACCTGTCTTATAGGAAATACTAAAGGGAATTCTTCCAGCTCAAAGAAAAATATATGAATGAGTAACACTGGTAAAAATAAGCTTATAGTCAAATTTATTATAGAATGGTCTAATATTGTAATGGTAGTGTGTAAATCACTTATATCTTTAGTATGAAGGTTAAAAGATAAAACTATTAAAAATAATAATAAATACAATAATTTGTTAAAGGATATGCAATATAAAAAGATGCAAATTGTGACATCAAAAATTCAAAAAGTGGGGGGTGGTGGAGTAACAGTGTAATTTTTATGTGTGTGTGCTCAAAGTTAAGTTGTTTCTTTTTAAAATGACCGTTATAATTAGAAATGATATTTTGCTAAGCCTCATGGTAACCACAAAGCAAAAACCTATGACAGATACACAAAAAAGTAGAAAGCAAGGAATCAAGCATATTACAAAACAAACAAACATCTGAAACCCTTAACCACAAAGAAAGATAGTAAAAAGAAGAAATAACGATCTCTAAAACAATAAATAATTAACAAAATGATGGTAAGAAGATCTGACCTATTAATAATTGCCTTGAATGTAAATGGATTAAATTCTCTAATCAAAGAACAGAAAGTGGCTGAATGGATAAAAAACAAGACTGTTCTATATGTTGCTTACAGGAGACAGACTTCACCTGTAAAAACACAAATAAACTGAAAATCAAGAGATGTAAAAAGTTATTCCATGCCAATGGAAACCAAAAGAGAGCAGGAATAGCTATACTAATAGAATATAAAATAAACTTTAAGTCAAACCCTACAAAAGGATATGAACAAAGTCATTATATAATGATGAAGGGGTCAATTCAAAAAGAAGATATAATAATTATAAATATATATCTATCCAACATTTAAGAACTTATATATAAAGCTAAAATCAACAAATCTGATACAAGATAAACAAAAATATAGTAATGGTAGAGGAATTGAACACTCCACCTTTAGCAATGGACAGATCATCCAGTCAGAAAATCAATAAGGAAATTTCAGACTTAAACTTTATTCTAGATCACTTACTTCCAACATACAATACTTGAATGCTTTTCATTCATTTAAAAAGTATGTATTGATGTCAATACTAGCAGTTTTATTTGATTAAGCCCCAAATAAAATTGGAAAACTCTCAATAAGTTTTTGTTCACAGTTATAATTACCATATTTTGTTCATTGTCCTAATATATTCAAGGCCTTTGATTTATCTTCTCTTGTATTCTAAAATATATTTTAAAATATCTTAAAATGTATCCATAATATAAATGACTTAAATAACTAATAGAGTTAAGCTTATGTGACTATCTTAAGCAGAAAGAATTTCACTTACCTGTCAGATCAAAGATATTTAAGATAATTAAAGAGCTTAAGGAGTTTTGGGGATGAATCTCCGAAACATCTTATTCCATTCATAAGTTATGGACTCTGACCTTAACGAAGTTAGTGGCACTGAAGAGAAAGATAGAGACATGAAATAATTAAGATGTTGAGTCTGAATGAGTCCATTAAAAAGTGGGCAAAAGACATGAATGAAACCTTTTCAAAAGAAGATAGACTAATGGCCAATAAACATATGAAAACATGCTCAACATCTCTAATTATCAGGAAAATGCAAATCAAAACCACAATGAGGTAACATTTAACTTCAGTGAGAATGACTTTTATCAAAAAGTCCTAAAACAACAAATGCTGATGTGGATGCAGAGAGATAGGATCACTCATACACTACTGGTGGGACTGCAAACTAGTACAACCTCTATTGAAACTAGTATGGAAATACCTCAAATAACTAAAAGTAGCACTACCAGTGATCCAGCAATCCCAGTACTGGGTATTTACCCAAAGGAAAAAATAAACACATTCTGTAAGAAATACATCTGTACTTGAATGTTTATAGAAGCACCATTCACAATTACAAAGATACGGAAACAACCCAAGTGCCCATCAATACATGAGTGGATTAATAAAATGTGGTATGTGTATAACATGGAGTACTACACAGCTTTAAAAAATGGTGAACTAATATCTCTTGTATTAACATGAATGGAAATGGAGACCATTTTTCTAAGTGAAGTATCACAAGAATGGAAAAACAATCAACACATGTACTCATCATTAAATTGGAACTGATCGATCAACACTTATGTGCACATATGGAAATAACATTCATCAGAAATCGAATAGGTGGAAAGGGATGGATGGGATGGGTAAATTCACACCTTATGGGTACAATGCACATTATCTGGGGGATGGGCACACATAACTGACTTAAACTGTACAAAAGCAATTTATGTAACTAAAATGTTTGTACTCCTATAATATTCTGAAATAAAAAAGAAATAATTAAGATAAAAATAATTAAAACAAGAAGGCATGCTGGTATTATAATGAAATGTGCTCACACTAAGGAATTCAGAGAAGAAAGTTTCATAAAAGAAAAATTGACCATAGATCTAAGATTGGATAGGAATTAGGGAAGCAAGTGAAGCCCGGGCAAGTTTGGAGTTGGGGATAACTTAAAATAATGTCATTATATACTTTAAAAGAAATACACACCACTTAAGAGTAAAATAGTTTCATTCTTTCCTTTTAGTCAATTGGAAAACACTTCAGAACCAAGAGAAGATTAAAAAATTCTCCCTCTTCTATTGCATTTTGAGTAAGGATGTGTGTGTTCATTATCAACGTTTTAAGGACTTTCATAAATTTAAACTTTCAAATTTCTTAATATTAATTTATTCATTTTCTCATTGGAATTGTCTTTTTGTTCCATGATCAGTTTTTACTCTCAAGAATCTGGGAGCTGAAGTAGTGCAAATATAAGGAATGTCACCTACAGATAGAAGCTAACAGATTAGGGAAAAATAGACAGGCTTTCTACTTTTTTGTACATAACCTTTTTCTCAACAAATGACTACTGTGAGTACAGTGCTGCTCTTTGACCTAGAAAATAAAACAGGATATAATGGAATAATTTGGTAGACCCTAAGAGGCAGAAATTTTTATAGGAAACATCAACCAGAAAAGCTGAAAACCAAAAAATAATACAAAACAATTTATCTTCTCCTTGGTATATCCTTTAGCACTTAGCAGCTCATTCCTAGCAACATAAATGGATTTTCCTGTGCTTTTATTCTCTTATTAACCTTAACATTAAAATTGTTTCACAAAAATGTCCTTTGACAAGACTACAGATAAGAACATCTGTGCTATTCTTCTCAAAATTTAACTCCTGAAACAGTTCACAAAACATGAAGAACAAAATCCATAAAGGTCATTTATCTTTTAGCACTGGCATTTTCTCACCAAGACTTCTGAGTTCTCAGACCTTTCTTCCATCTTAGTTTCCTGCCTTTTCAAGCAGGTCACAACTATAAGCCTGACAGAAAAAGAAATGTGGTGCTTCTAATTCATTGTGAGTCTACTTGTATTTCACCTTCTTCACATTCTGCCTTTTGTCAGACTTCATCTAAAATCAAATCACTGTTGGCCAAGGCCATGTCCCCACAAAAATGGCAGGGTTAGATGTCTCCAAATGAGATCATAATTCTGCTAAGCTATAACAGTTTACGTGGCTATGTGGAATACCAGCTCCAAGGTAGAGGAAAATGTCTGCATGAGCTTATATGAATTGGTCCCATAAAATTGATTTCTCTTCATTCTACCATTAACACCTGAAACCAGATCAAATCCTACTAGATATAGTTTTTCCGTAGGGAAGAAAGAAAAGAAAATGTTAAAATAAACATTTAAAATATTTAAAAATTTTTCTTAATAAATATGAAACACTTGTGGATGAAAATACATAGAACTAAAAGCATAGTTTACTACACAATTTTAGATTAATTTTCATATGTAAAGAAGTCTAATTATCATGTAATGTTAGAGTAGATTCCATATATATTTAACTTTTGATGATAATTTCCATAAAATAATTAATATGATTTTTTCAAAATGTAGCCAAAGAACTCCTCAGAGATACACATAATATCATCAAAGTTCTTCTCATTCTACCAATACACACTATATATAGGTAAATAAATACTGTAAACTAATCAACAACCAAAGAACATCATGAACATTGTCTGCCTTTAGTTACAGTTACATGTTGTTATCACAGTTCTCTGTGACCACAATGATGTCTATGTATTTTTTTGCCTTATTGTATTTTTTTTCTTTTATTTCATTATATTATGGGGGTACAGATATTGTTAGGGTTACATATATTGCCCCTACCACCCCCCATGTCTGTGTATCTTAACACAATTCTGTAAATGGGAACCCAATATAAACAGATGACTGATTATACAAATGTAACTCAAATATGAAGTTATAAGAAATAAAGTGAAACTTTAAAAAAGTATTTGGAACGATGTATAGCTATTACATTTTCCCTTTAACTCCTTCCCACCTTCTATCCTTTACTGCCAGAGACAGCATGTTCTTTTAAAGTGTTTTTTCTATGGCAGATGCACTGATTTTCAATGAGAATGTGTGCCAAAAGTTCAGTTCTTCTGTGTGTGAAAGCCTCTTTATGGCCCAGAGAATACATCTGTACTACTTTTATTATAAAGATAAAACATGAAAAATCCACCTGGGTAAATCTGTCTATTTCTGGGTGCCCTCTGGGGGCAAGTTGGTGCATAGCTGGTGTATATAGGTTCTCATACTTCTGCTCTGCACCATGGGTATATACCTCCCAAAGGGCTGGACTTAAACATCACCCTATCTGCCTGGGCTGGTATTCCTGCAGTTGATCCTGACCAAGTGTCAACCCCAGCCATCAGCTACACAACTTTCTTTCTTTTTTTTTCTTTTTAATATTCTCTGTGGTAGTAGCTAATAATAAACCTCTCCCCTCCTAAATGAACAGAAAAACTGACACACTAAAGGTACCACTAACAAGTCAACAAAAAGTAGAAATTTGCTCAAATGACAGCCTAGGCCTTTTAGAAACTTGTTTTGGCACCATTTTACTTCAGTATTCCTGGAATAATAATTTTGATTTTAGTTTGTAAGATATATCATTATCAAAGACACCATTTACTAAATGAGAAACAGGCTAGGTCCTAGGAGTCACTATGTGACAGTATTTTTGTCACTTATGTGTTAAAGGAACCTCAGACTAGAGACATAACTATAACTTATTTTTAAAAAGGAAAGCATCAGAAGCTTGATTTCTACCTCTTAAACTACTTTTTGATATACTCTTGCATCTTGCTTCTGAAAAAAGGCTGAAAGAGTTCAAGCCAGAGACTCACCTGGTTTGGGAGAAAGGTCATAAGTCAGCTAAGAGTAGAACTTAGATTTCCAGTAACCATGATTCATAGAAGGTGAGCCAGTGACTCCATAGGTTTGGGCACCTTTCATATTGGGGACCAAAATTTGGTCAACCCAATTTTCAACACTTTCTACTTCTCTCTCTCTCTTTCTTCTCTCTCCCCCTCCCTCCTTATCTAATCTATATGAAAAATAAATTATATATACATGAAAAATAAATTTGTTCTATTGCCTCTTCTTTTCTCCACGATAGAGGTAACAGACCCAATGATATTTCCTGAGTATCAAAACTGCCTCTACTAAAAAGAGGAATTCTATTTCTCACTTCTAGTTTAATAATTATGAACAAATACTGTGATTGGTTCAAGTTGTCTTTAGTATCAAATCCAGATAAATCAATAATAGCCAGAAGAAAATGAGAAATTCAAATGGAACCAAAACTTGTGGTGGTTGGGGAAGGGGAGTAGAGAAATTCTCAATCCCATAATGAAGTGCTATATTCTGACTGATACATTAAACTGTGCAAAAATATACACACTATAACTTAATCAAAGCCTCCCCTATTTCAGTTATGTATTCTCCCTTAACCATACTTCCTACACTTATTATTTTATTTTATTTTTTCATTTTTAAATTTTATTTTTAATGGACTAGTAATAATTATATATGTTTATTGGGTAAAATGTGATGTTTTCATGTATGTTTACAATACAATGATTAAATCAGGGTAATTAACATATCTATCACCTCCCCTACTTATCATTCTTTTTTGGTGAAAACATTCAAGTTGTCTGCCAGGAAAAAAGTAGAAGAAAATTTTAAAACCTACACATAAAAAATATCTGTATAACTGGATTGGGAAAAGTTCAGTACTATTCTGGAAGTTTCATGTACAAACAATGACTTTCATAGAAATTCCTGTGTCCTTTAATTATTTGCATGACTGGACTCAATGTATTTTAGATACTTGTATATTTAGATGCTTATATAATTTTTATAAGATGGATTAATATAGTATAAGTGAAAGTCAAGTAAAAGGGAAGCAGCACAGCTCCTAATAATCAGTATATTTACAACAAATTAAGAAACTATATATTGACAAATACATAGCAAATTATATCAATGTATAATTTTGCCCTATCTTTAATATTAATATTTGAACACTATATAAAATACCTATGGAGAGTTTTTATTTCAGTCAAGTAATTTAGTGTTTGGGAAAAGAGAAGATGAATATGTAAATTTATAGAGTTTAACATAATAAGCATTTGCTAATTGCTTTCACAGAGGAATTTATGAGCAAGATTATATATTGTTCACAGTTGTATGAATAACTAACTCAAAGTATAGGCAGGAGAAAAATAATGATTCCAAGGGAAATAAAGTCTTACTTTCCAGAATGTGAACTGGGGAATTTATTGTTCAAAATTTTCCATTACTTGGGCTATTTACTACAGAGAGTATTAAATAACATAAGATGAAAGTGACAAAACAGATTTTTTGATAAGCACAGTATTTTTAAGAAATATCTTCTGATAAAATGATGTGAAATCTAAAATGTCTTGAAAATGAACTACCTTATTTCAAGTAGTTTACAGCAAAAATGAGACATCTGACAGGGAGTCAGCAAAAGAGAGAATGACACGATCAACAGAAGTGGAGTGCCAGCAATTGTAATATTTCACGACATCATCTAGATGCTATTTTTTTAAGTGAAAGATTGAAGGTGATTTTTACATAGAAAGGTATTTCTGGCAGGAAGGCAGGAAGGAAATTTCTTGAGAAAGTCCCAACTTTGAAAGCCATCAGAGTGAGAGATTGCATATCTGCCCTGCTATCTCTAAAAGAGAATGTGCCTTTTAAATAAAATCAAAGCGGCATTATTTGAGAATGCAGAATGACAAATATGACACAGAGGATGGAGTCTTGCAGATATGGTCAGATGCAGGGGTGCTATGGATAAAGATCAAACTGAGTTTTAGAATTTCTCATGCTATTCAAGATCCCTTGACCTGTTCTGCGTAGTAATAACTGTATGTTTCAAAAGTTCTTGGATACCCCACTGTGATCAGCTGTTAGATTCCAAAGAAATACCAGATAAAGGAAAATTCGAAAGGAAATTTTAACAGTTGCCCACGATGGCTGCGGTCAGGCACATGGGTAATAAAACCTAAGCCTATGAGATAGAAAAAGTCTTTGGAAGTGAGTAAAAAAAAAAAGAAAGAAAGAAACCCTAGGCCTATAAACTAAAGCTGATCTCTTGCCTGTGTTACTGGAGTTTGTTAAATACTTCAATGACAGGTACTGTTCATAAACCTATTTATCAGATATAGAACAAAGACAGAATGGAATCAGTCACCCTCCACCAGACCTTAAGATGCTCAATTTTTCTCTCTACTCAGTCAACTGCACATTTACCTTATCTTACGTACAGCATCACTGAGCACTAATCAGAATCACAAGAATGTAACTGTTGCTTCACTACCCACTTCTCCCACCTTCTGTAACACATGTATCCCTCCCCATCCCACCCACACTAGACATATGTATACACTGTGTCTCATGTAACCTACTTTATGACACATTCTCAGTCTATATCGAGTCTGTGTTCCCAGGCTTATGTCCTCAAATGTGGCTCAGAATAAATCTAAATGTGATTGCTCTAAGTTCTAGTGCCTGTTTTTTTCACTTTTTGCTTGACAGAAGTAACTACAGTTAAGTCATTCAGAATAAAATGAGGGACAGGTGCTATAAATTCCCTAAATTCCCCAAAGCCTAAAAATATTCTAGAATACTAGAATAAAGAAAAAAGTTAAAATGGAAGCTACAGCAGAATTATCTTCCAGATCTATTCTTTATGAAAAGACATCACTACTTAGGACATCACGAATGCTATTTCTAATAAAAAAACTTTAGACCATAGGAACTGAACTCTGGTTATCCTTGACTGATATCGTGTATTTCTGCCAAAACTTATGGTGTCTCCAAACTTCGCTTTATAAAGACTTAGTACCTTATATTGTCCCCATAAACCCAGTGAAGCTGTTCTTACGTAATTACCTTCTCCTAGCCCTTCTGCTGTATGTTTAGACATAGAGGGTATTTGAACCCTCTAGGGCTGACAGTCTAGTTTTCTTGATTAGTTTGTCTATTATTCTGGGCTTGCAGATTCTAAGCCCTCTCCATAAGCATTAGCTAGTATAGATTGCTTTAGCATTATGTGCTTACCTTCTTCCTAAAAGGCCAGCTCTTACTCTCAGTCCTCATTGTGGTCATATAATCTAGTGGATAGAAAGTTGGACCACGGTAGCCCTGGATTCTTAGCAAGCTTTGTAGCAGAGAGGTGTCCACTTATATTAATAGTTATACCTCTAGTCCCTTAGATGTTCTCAAGTAATACATGCTTATTATGTCAAACACTGATGCATTATTTAAAACAAGAGCAAGAAGTTACCACTTCTCCCTCCACCATCTTTTTTCCTAAGGGGTAGGGGTGTACAGTATTCCCCACAGTGCCCTATATTGATTTAATTCGTGTCAGTTGACTATTGACTTGCTGTGTATTTTAAGAATAGAAGACAACTAATGAATCTTTTGTTCTCATAAGATACACAGTAAAATATCAACATAAATTAAAATTAATTCTGAATTTGAGTATCGAAAGATACCAAAAGGGAAAAACAATTATACCCCTCTAATATCTAATGATTTTACTTATAGTTTTTGTTTCATCATATGATGTTTTTAGTGAAAGATGGATGAATATTGAATAAAACCTTGTCATGTATTAACTCACTAAGCTAATTTAAGCAATCAAATTAATGAATAGAAAATATGTAAGTTTGGGATCCTTACAATAACATTCTGAGGCCATGATTTGGGTACAAGTGGTTCATTTGGGAGATGACCCCAGGAAGCTTGATGAGGATTTGAGAGCATGAAACAACCGAGGGAAAAAAGCCAATAAGGGTGCATTACTGAGCTAATAAACCCCACAGGTATAAGGAAATAAATCCGACTGGGGATTCTATAAGAGTCTGTGCAAAAAATGTCGTAGAATTTCACCCATGTTCTGAGGAAACTTGGAAATTTATTCACCATTTCTATATGATTAAGGTTAGCTTCTCGACCAGTGGTCAGCAAACTTTTTCTGTAAAGGGCCAAATAGGAAATATTTTTGACTTTGCAGACCATAGGCTCTCTGTTACACAACTCTGCTATTGTAACATGGAAGTAGCTATTGACAAATAGCTGTGGCTGTGTTTCAATAAAACTTTATTTACAAAGACAGATGGTAAGCTCAATTTGGCCTGAGAGTCACAGTTTGTCAACTCCTGTTCATCCAACAACATTGATTTATCTACCCTGGAATTTAAGCACTCATAGCCATATAGAAAGTTCAAAGCACAAAATAATGATTCAAGGAACAAAATTATCACTTTAAAACATTGACTAAATAAATTATAGATGATTTAATGTTTTAAAATTTGTATTCATATTACAGACTTTACACAAAATATCACTTAAAAACAAGAAGGCACACATATATTCTAGGTCAACCAAATGAAAAGGCCAAGAGAAGTAATTTGGAGAAATTTCAAGACACATATATCAGCAGATATTTTTATTTTATGACTTTTAAGTTGATTTTCAGTTAGACTGCACCTGAAGAACTTTTGACTTCTAACTATGTCTTTACTGGACTTAATTTTAAAATAAATGAAAAATCAACCAAAAATGTTTGTAAGGTAACAGCATTTCTACTATAGTTTTGTAAGACTGTAATCGAGTTCACTCATAAGCAATAAGATTATTGCCTCATAAAATAGCCCAGTGGAGCTACAGTCTTATCCCAATTGTGGTGTTACAAGACCTGTTAAAAAATGTGTGCAATAAGTAGGAACATAAACATATAAATGTATTTTTTTTGCAACATCAAGGAATATTACTAGCAATGCAAGAGAAAAGTTAAAAACTGGCAAAAAATACATATAGGAATCAGGCTAACCATAAAGTTATAGCTTAATATTATAAATTATAACATTTTCAGGAATAGATATATTAATGGAGAAAAATGTCTGTGCTCACAACATACTTACAAATTAATGTTTCAAAAGCTCAGTTGTGAGCTTGGTAGGGAACAGAGATGTTAGCACAATCAGTATGTTATGAAAGTCTGGTATGAAAATAAGATGATCACACCAGGTTTTGAAGACCTAGCCTCCATACATTCCTATCTTTAACTTTAATTTTTCTGTGGACGGAGAAGTCGAGAGATATTATAAAGGAGGCGGTGTGTGTGTGATAAGCCTTCTAAGATAAACTCGAGTTAGAGGACTGGGAATAGAGGTGCACATTTCTATTTAAAATGTACTCACTATACATGGAGGCTAAAAATATCACAAGAATATATTTGGTTTGCTTTGATTATTGACTATTGATTTTGAGTGTTTGTTTCTTTCTTTATTTTCTCATGTCAGACAAACATGAATCCCTAACTTGCCATTTTATTTGCATATATTATATAAGATATAGAGGAAAGAAAGGGCAATTTGGAAAGCTAAGATGATCAACTGTTAAGATATGTTCTTTTCTTTTGATGCCTACCGTGTTTCCCCAAAAATAAGACAGGGTCTTATATTTATTTTTCCTCAAGAAGACACCCTAGGGCTTATTTTCAGGGGATGTGTTATTTTTTTTAAGTATGGTACAACAATCTACATTTATTCAAATATAGTTAAGTCATCTTCTTCTGGAACATCATCATTACTCTCCAAACCCCAAATTGCATCCTGAATTTCTTGCGACTCTATTTCCTTTAGAACCATTGACCCCAATATCTCACGCGAGCAATAGAGTTCTCATGGGGCAGATGAGAAGGGCTGCTCGTCTTCTTTACCGCTCCGCGATGAAATGCATGGGTTATGCAGATAAGCTGCATAGCCACGCCCATCACTAGGTCTTATTTTCGGGGTAGGGCTTATATTGTGCAAATGCTTAGAAATCCTGCTAGTGCTTATTATATGGGTAGGTCTTATTTTTGGGAAAACACGGTAACTGTGGTAAACACAATTCTAAGATGACCTCTCAATAAACCCTCCCCTTGAGCATGGTTATGACCATTGAATGAGATATTACTCCCATGATTAGTTTAGTGATCAGTTGGCTTTGACTTAAAGTAAAAAGGCATGTTGGGTGGGCCTGGCCTAATCAGGTGATGCCTTACAGAAAGGTAAAGCATCAGATAAATTATCCCCCTGGCCTAAAAGGAAAAGTAAGCTGCCATGCTGTGAGTGAGTC
>VBSM01000272.1:78491249-78503161 GCA_008086735.1 Cheirogaleus medius
CTGGCTTCTCTCCCACCTCATTCCAGCAAAAAAACAAAAACAAATATACAGCTTTGAGATACTCTCCAGCAACAACCCAGAGCTCACATATGAGGATGAGACAGTTCTATGTTCGGGCCCGGGCACCTGGGTTTTTCGAGGAGTAGGTAGCAGAAGTTTTGATAGTTATTTCACCATTATTTCACCATCTTTAAAGGACTGCAGCACTTTTACCAGCATTTTTAGAGGACTGGTTTCATGAGCTCAGAGTCTAAGATGAATCTGGCAGACAAATTTCTGTTGTGGCCCAGCTAAGTGGATATTTCCATGAAGTTGGTCCTAGAGCCTTTAAAATAACCATTCTTTAAAGAATTATCTCACCATCGATTCCCCATTATTTCCAGAACGGTAGCCCTTTTCACCATTCTTTCAAGAATCCTTTGTTGGAGCTGGCCTTTGTGAGAGGTGGAAAATGTGGGTCCTCTGTCAGTCCTTCCTTCTAGCTGATTATCCTCAGAGATGAGAAGTGCGCATGTGCGAGACAGGTGAAAAGTGAAAAGTGCAGATCCCATTTCAGTCTAAATTGAGCATATTTTTTATATATCTGTTGACCATTTATATGTGTTCTTTTGAGAAATGTCTGTTCAGATCTTTTGCCCATTTATTAACCAGGTTATTTATTTATTTATTTTTTGCTATTGAGTTGTTTGAATTCCTTATATATTCTGTTATTCCTTGGCAGTGATCTAGCACCGCTTATATTTTCCTGGATTGAGCTTGAGCCCATTATCCGAATTGAGGTGACACATGATCTGAAGAATGGTTTCCACATGTACTCACCATCAAATTGGTGCTGACTGATAAACACTATCAGATTGCTATTTGAACTATATACTTTACCTAAACTTTGTAGTGCATACGAGAGTAAATGATAGGCGTGGGATAATTGTTGAAACAAATTGAAACAGGGAAAAATAGATTAGGCAATCTTGAACTTGAAAACATGTACTCTTAGTGGTACTTTTACTAAAAATTAAATTACTATCAAAAGTTGCAATATGATATTAGGATCTCATTTGTGATATTTTAAGATACTTTAAAAGACATATTTATTGGACGGTCTAGCACATGTAATATACCTCTACTGCTTTGACAGCAGAAACTTTCTAGAACTAGTGTTAAATATTTCTTTACAAATGTCTTAGAGGTTGACCATCAGCCGCTGTAAGAGACACTATCATTCATCTCATTGTTGAAAGTTCTGTGATAGGGCCAGGAGGTAGGTGATTATAATTACAATGACAATGACAAAGGTAGTACTGATGAAGTTTTTCACATAAAACTTAGGAATATTGCCTATCAATTATAAATAAAATGAAATTATCACACTCAAAGTCCTTACATTAACTGGAAACCCTTGAAAATGTAAATCATAACCTTGTAAAATATCAGTAGTACGACAAATTTTTTGTAGCTTTTTTGTTAGGTTGCTGTAGGAAGTTGGGGCTCAATGTGTGATTATTATTTTTTTAATTGCTTTGTAAAAATATTCACATAAAACTACTGGGGAGCAGTTGGGGGTGAAATCTCACTGAGTTATTGTGTTCAAATAGCAAAGACTACAATACAAGTAGTATTACCCCAGAATTACCCCAGAGTTACCTCAGTAGAACGCTTTGTCTATTTGTTTTATTTGGTACTATATTTAAATACATAATTCTTCTCCATTTTTTTATTTACAAATACTCAACTAACGCCCTCACATCCCTCTCTGCTCCCACTTCCTGTTTTTATTTGTGATATGGTAAATGAGATATGATTGTATTTTCTACCCTTATCTTGGCTTCTTGTTTCTCAAATTTTGGGAAAAAGTAAATTAAAATGCACATTCAGTAACAAGATTATTATGGTGAGCATTGTATGTTTATCAGCTTTTTTGTCTGCAATGTAAATGATTATTTTCTAAATGTATGGTTTTATCAGTACATAAGGAAATTATATTTTAGGGGGATAAAGACAGATTATTATTTTAATACCTTAACCAACCTAATGATACAGTGCATAGGATACAGGTCTACTTTAGAGGTTAAAAACCAAGTAAAAGTATAGAGAACATTTCATGCTTTGAAGTTATTAAAAAGGAACTTTATAATAAGTTTCAGAATTATCAATAAAAGTAATATTTGTGAATAATCATCATAAATATTCATCATAGTGTCACATAAAAAGAAGGCAATGATTTTTCATAATTTAACATATCCTAATTTTTCAGCTTTTAAACAACAGAGATTAAAGATAAAAAAATGAAAAGCATACAGATCTTTATGATATGTATACATGTGTGTATATATATATATATGCATACATAACCATACATACACACATACTCATGGTATCTGAACTTTTTGCAGAGGTTAGTAATCATAATTATATTGCCTATGTTGACTCAACACTGTGGAAGCTGAATATTTCATACTTATGAAAATGCCTAATGCAAACCACACATGTTCTGTGTTATTAATGAATGTGTGAAATAAGGGATTGGAAAATGTAAAACATTCTCATAAAGTATGCAGGGGCAGGTGGTTTATTTGTCCATGAAATAAATCTTTAATTAGTGCTCTGGAATATGATTTTGCAAAGCAGTGTTTGTTTCTTATTTCTTACCACTGAAAGAAAATACCACAAAAATATCTGTCTTTATCCCCCTAAAATATAATTTCCTTATGTACTGATAAAACCATACATTTAGAAAATAATCATTTACTTTGCAGCCAAAAAAATCTGATAAACGTACAATGCTCACCATAATAATCTTATTAATGAATGTACACTTTAGATTGCTTTTTCCCAAAATTTGAGAAACAAGAAGCCAAGATAAAGGTAGAAAATGCAATCATATCTCATTTACCATATCACAAATGGGAACAGGAGGTGGAGGCAAGGAGGGAAGTGGGGGAGTTATATGTGCAAGCAACACAAAGCTATAGCCTAAGAAATAAACAAGGTAGTTATAACTCCTGAAGAATAAAGTCAGTTTGTGTTTTTGAAATGTGACAGACAATTTTAGTGAAATCTAACAAAAAAAGGATATCTCAGAAGGTTACAAATATATAGCTATGTATAATCTAGAAACAGAGCAGGCAAAATGGAGAAAGGAAGGTACAGTAGCCATTAGCATCAGCAAGCGTGGAAATAAGTAGCAGGAACTCATTCATGGCTTAGATACAGAAACAAGATTATCAAGATAGGTCTCCAATTTTGAGCTGGGCTTAGAGGAAGATTGTCAAATAGCCCCAACCATTGGATCATAGAGACATAGGGATTAAATCACGCAATCATTGAAGTAAAATGATTCCCACTGGCATTGAACTCAAACTCTCAAATTCATGGTGTTCAATCATTGATTTTGACTACAGGACCTCCAACAACTATGACGTGAGTCACAAATAATTTGTTACTGATATAAAAATTAGAAAATATGGAAAATATTGAGGGAAATAGTTTTGAACTCATTCATGTAAAAATGTTAATCTATTTTTCTCTCAGTCCAATTTACTCTTAGGGGTAGAACTAGGATTGGAGTGGGTTAGAGCTACCAGAAAAGCACGTAGCAAGTAACAAACAAGTGAGTCATTTCTGAGATGTCATATGAAGCAGGGAAAAAAGGCCACAATTCTCTACTTTAGAGAAGAGAGGTAAGACGCTAAAGGAGTTATATTAGCATCTGGTAAACAACTATGGCTGCAAACGCTCCCCAACCAATGTTTCTTTTTAAAAATATCAACATTTACTTGAAGCAGGTGCTGTAATTGTGTAACAAAGTGAACAACATATTCTCTACTCCCCCAAAATTTATGATCTATTTAAAAGGTAGGAACCCGAGGAGATGTAACCAAACTTTCCTTGTTTCTTGATGCATTCCCATATTCTTATAGCATCCTAGGGATTTTGCAGACACGGAAACTTTGCTGATTATTGGTGATGTGTTAAGGAGACAAAGCAAGTGACTTGAATTCTGAAGATAAAAAGAAAGAAAGTACAGTCTAAATGTTCAGGCAATTCACTAATCTGAAAGAACAGATAGAAAAGCAGGGAGAAGACTGGCCAAATGTCCCTAGCCATATGGCCTCAAGAACTTTAATTTCCTCATTTGTAAAATGGAAATAAAATTTTTTACATTGTTTTGTTAATCCAGAAACAAGTGATAACCTGGCAAAATTCTCAGTTTTGCCTAGCACCAAATCCTTCACTATGCAAATATATACTTCTATATAAATGTATGCATATAAGTTTAAGAGTACACAGTTCAAGAAGTGGCACCTGTGTCCTCCATCATGAAGGCATTGATACTACCCTGGTGAGTAGCCCAAATAAGTTTCCACACCCAGTCAATTATTGGCTTATCTAAGGACATTCTTAATTCACTAGCTCTTTTTCCCTTTGCTCTATAAACGAATGCAGCCCTCTTCTTTCCTTTCATATTTCTTTATTATCCTTGCTTCTTAATTGGCTGTCTATTTCCTCCTATGATATGGACTTCAAAGTGGAACTAGAAACATAAATGCCATTGTGATATACACACAATAAAATTCTTCTTCCTACAGGCATCCATTGATTTCTATTTAAACTTTATTACTTTGAGGATTATCTTTCTGAGTGTTGTCCCTACCTTGGGAACTAGATATATAAGTATCCATAAAACATTCATTTGATTAGAATATGCAATAATGAGATTAAGTGAAAGAGGGCAGAAATTTTAAAAATAGAAGATTAAACTACATAAAATTTCAGATGCTCTATTTAAAATAATATTTAGAAGACTAGACACTAGGCATTCATTGCTAAATTCATGGTTTTGTTTGTTTACTTGTTTTTGTATTAATATATTGTTTCTAGTAGAAAGCCACAGATTTAAAATAATGTTTTTATATAACATGAAAGAAAATGTTTCCTTGTGTCTTGATAGTTAATTTTAAATAGCATAGATCTTTCTAGTCCAGTTACTATTGAAATATAGGAAATGAGGGGATATTAATCAGATAAGTCCCCTAAGACTATGATTTTATAAATCACTACTATATAATGGATAATTCAACAGCAGAAGGCAACTAAAGTATAGTGGGATAAAAGAGAGATTTTAGATTTGAATTGCTCTCTACATTTCTCATTATCATGGAGTCTTAATTTTAGTTTGTTTAACAGAAGTGCAAGGACAGAAAAAATACAATAAAGACTTTCTTTTAATAGAAAAGTTTTTCCCCTAATTCATAGAATTTTAAAACTAGAAAAGAACAACTGATTTATTGTACTATGGAATGAAGTATAGTTCATACAGGTAAAGTGATATGCTCAAAATTACACATATTTTAATTGCTTTAGAAAAATGAAAACTAGAGTTTTCCTTAGTTTCAATTCCATGGCCTTCCCAATATTTACCACAATGACTTTTACACTGAAAAATTAATTTATATAAA
The DNA here is from genome assembly GCA_008086735.1 of Cheirogaleus medius. NCBI lineage: Eukaryota > Metazoa > Chordata > Mammalia > Primates > Cheirogaleidae > Cheirogaleus > Cheirogaleus medius. The sequence continues at coordinate 78,496,706 of VBSM01000272.1, forward strand.
ATGATAATACAGATAATTACATATAAAATTTTAAAAATCAATGATACTATAGAAATTGTTCAAGCCAATTTAAATTTTGCCTACAATAAGAGTGATAAACAAGCTACTGTTTATTGGGATTTGATGGAATTAAATTTACTTTTTATTATTTATGATTGAGAATTAATTTTTGCAATACTTTCATATCTAAGTTTCAAAGAAAGAAATTTAGACTCTGTCAATCTAACCACATGGACAAACAGTAAAATCCATAAATGAGTGATTTCCTTCTCTCTATAATATTACAAATATAGTACTTATATATATGTATCTCCTTGTAATTTATAGTTGTTTAATTTGAGAAAAATTGACTTGCACTCATCATTAATTCATCATTAATGCACAATTCACATAAGGCAGAGTGTCTTTGCTAAAAGTGACCTATCAGCCTCCCACAGAAGAGTATTACAGGGGCTATAAGGTCTTTACAAGCTTTTCAAAGGAGCCTTTCTTCTCTCAAGTTCAGTGTGCTTTATCGATATTAGCTCGTTAATCTTCCAGCATCCTTGCAAAAAAGACAACAGGTATTATCACTGCTTTACACATGGAGTAACAAATAATAGAAAGGTCAACTGCCTTTCCAGGTTGTGGTGAGACAATCCTAACGCTGAACACATCTACAAATGCACATATACCTGAGCTAAATACCCCTGCTCTGAGCTTCCCCAACTTGTTTGATAAGAATCATGGGAGGCTCTTATTAAAATACATATTCAACAAATACATTACAATGGGAGGAAAAAGATTAGGAAAAAACCTACATATTTAAAGATTTAAAATCTGTAGAAATTAAGTAAATTATGTGATCTTTGTTTCAATCATGATTGAGACAAACTGGAAAAACAATGCATGTATAAAGCAATGAAAACTTTCACCAGTGATGCACAATGGTATTTAGTAACTATTGATGGAATTTTAGGTGTGATAATATTATTGTGGTCATGTTAAAATAAGAGTTTTGTTTATGGGATACTTTCTGAAATACATATAGATGAACTGAAAATGATTTCTGGGATTTGCTCCAAAAATCATATAGGAAGAGAGAGCGCATGATAGTTTAAATCTTATCTTGGTTCATCATGAGTTGATAATTGTTGAAGCTGAGTGGTGGCTGCATGTGAGTTTAGCATACTCACCTTTATATTTTTTTATGTTTGAATTTTTCCATCATAAAAAGTTTTTTAAAAGGGGAGAAACATCTCTCCCTGATGAGTCTCTGATTTAGTAGGTTTGTTGTGGGATCCAAGAATCTTTAGGTTTAAGAAGCCCCCAGCTGATTCTTATGATGAGTAAGTTCTTGGGCCCCTAGTGAGCCATTCTTGAACTCTGAAGAAACTGATGTAAAAATCCAAATAGTTTAACACCTATAATTTATTTACATGCAAATTTTATGTATAAAATTTTGGGTAATATCTGGTTATTGGAACAAAATAATTTTAAGTTCCCTTCCAAAAGTAAATGACTCTGATTCATTATTTTTTAAAAAATGAAATAAGTTATGTGTTTATGGTTAAAATGTACTCTTGGATTAAGTGGGCTGTGCAAATCTATCAGATTTTACTGAAAATCGAAGGAGCAAAGTTCATTTTTCACTGAAAAATTTTCTATTTCACTGCAAGATAGTTCTGCTCTGACATAGAATGGTGTCAAAGCATATATTTAGAAGGATGCAGGCTGTAACAGGGTCAAATAAGACTTTAATCATTACTTAAGGAATAAAAAAGTAATGTAAAGGTAGATTTCTGTTTTTACCTTACCAAAGAATTATATACAAATCTAGAATCAGAAATGAGAATGAAATGTGTCTCTGGAAAAGAACCAGATAGAATAATAACGCTATCATGTTGATTGAATGCAATTTAACTTAGTTTTTCAGGAAATCTTAGGCATTAAGCTGACATTAACAGATTGAATTATTATTTTACTAGTGCTCATTTGGTGGCAAAATTAGACCACAGGAAGAACAATTATAAAAAGATTTTCTAGTTATGATACAGCTTTTTTATTTCTATTCTAGAATTTTTAGAGAAACCTTTCAAACAGAGAAGTCTTATTATTATCAAACTTATTCAGGAAATTTTATAACATTTTTACTTTAATTGTTTTCAACATATTTTTAACTTGAAAACAGACTTAAAATATCACATGTGATTAGGAAAATTATTTTAATTTATTGAAATTCTTTTGCTTAAAGAGGCCAATATGGACCAACAATCAACATTTACTTCTAGTCAGTCAACTTAACTAGGAACAATTTTATTACTTAAGCTTATAAAACATTGCACATAGGCTTACTGAGCATTTATAAACACTACCTGCACATCTGTGTGTACTTAGGTGAAGTTTTATTATCTTAGATCAATGTAGAAAGAAAGCTTTATACATTCTTAACTTAAAAATGTGTTTCTCTATACTAATGCATATTAATCAATATTATATGATCTTCATTTACAGAATAGCTTCGTTCTGTTCAGATTCAGAGATGGTCATTTCCAGGATTTCCTACCCATCCACCCAATTCTTGATTCCCTTCTTCATATTTTTGAATCAATAACAACTCTGCACAGCTCTTAAACTAGTCGGTGGAGCGAATAGTACTGAGAAAGTGCTTTCTCCATTTCGGAAGCCATCAACATAAAAAATGATTATAGTATAACTAAAATGTGTTTTCAAAATTAAATTTGCCCTATCAAGTAAGCCTTTAAACAATTTGTTTTTACCAACTGATGATTGTTTAAAGCTCCACCTTTCTACTATTTAAAATCTTTAACAACACAAATTTCTGAACATATGGGATTCTTTTACTTAAATATACAAGGCTATGCTTCTCACAAGGGAGCTGAGGTGACACAGAGGTGGGAAGTTTCATACATGTGGTACGTAAATAACATCCACAGGAAAAATTTTCATGAGTTAGAGTAACTGTGCTAATTTTTTCTTCAGAAATAGTAAAACAAACTGCAGTATTTGTTTCTGTTTTAGTCTGCTACGGCTGCCATAACAAAATATCATTGACTGGGTAACTAAAACAACAGAAATTTATTTTCTCACAGTTCTGTGGGATAGAAGTCTGAGATTCAGGGCACCAACATAGTTGGCTTCTGGCACCGACTGTCTTTTCGGCTTGCAGATGGCTGCCTTCCTGCTGTGTTCGCACATGGTCTTTTCTGGGTGTATTTGCATGGAGAGAGAGAGAAAGATATCTCTCTCTTCCTTTTCTTATAAAACTATCAATTCTATTGGGTATATACTCAATGGAATATTATATAGCCACAAAAAGGACTTAAATCCTGTCATTTGAAACAACATGGATGGAACTGGAGAACATTATGTTAAGTGAAATAAGACAAGCACAGAAAAACAAATCTTGCATGTTCTTACTCACATGTGAGAGCTAAAACCTACTCTTATGAAGTCATTTAGCCTTAATTATTTTCTGCAAGCCATGTCTCCAAATATAACCACATTCAGGGTTAGGCTTTCATCACGTGAATTTTTGGAGAACACAATTCAGTCCACAGCATTTTCTCACCCTCTATCTCAGTATTAATTTTTAACCCAACCCAGTATCAATCTTCCCTTATAGTGGTAAAGTAAAATGTTGTGTAGTTGTTGGTATAAGATTTTCACATGTTAAATCCAGAAAGACCTGGTTGCTTATCCCAGCTTTAGTACATAATAGCTGAAGAAGCTTTGAGTGAGTTGAATTCTCTAAGGCTCAGTTTAGTCATCTCTAATTTGGGAATAATGATGTGAAATTGGGAATAATATAATGATGTAATTGGGAATAATAATTAGTTATTGCAGGTTATGCATTTATTCCATTATCTACTACTGCCTAAGCACTTGAGTGCTTTTATTAATTTGCTACAGTGCTCCATTGTCTAAGTGTAAGTAAATTATATGCAGGCATTCACTCACTTGACAAATCTTTATTGATCACCAACTCTATATAATTCATTGTTCTTGCTGAGAATGTGGCAGTGAACAAGAAAAACAAGGTTCCTATTATCATGGAGTTTTCTGTGTCAAAGGAAACAATAGTAAACATATAAGACCTTCACTCCATAGGGTATCTTGGTGGACAATTATATAAAATGATGAAATAGTGTGACAACTTTAGATTGGGTAGTTGGAGAAGTTCTCTCTTTATATTTTAATATGAGTACTAAGAACTTACCAAAACAAAAAAAGAGAGAATGTACCAATTTTGCAAATGGTAAGATACAGCATTCAAATTGTAGGGAGGAAAAAACTTCATAAATTCAAATAATAAAAGACAAAGACTGGTATGGCTAGAACATGCTGGAAGGAGAAGAGTGGATAAGTTGAGGGATTCTAGGCATTGAGCAAGTAGGAATTCAGGGTCCAGGGGAAGGGTGGCAGATTTTTTTATATGTGGGATTTTAAGACTTTTTAAGGTTGTACCCAAAAGAATGATGTTACAGGATATATATTTTAAAAGAACCACCCTGGCCTCTGTGAGAAGAAAGGATTATAGAAAAAGATAGAAGGCAGAAAAAGCTGCTGAGAGGTTACTGCAATGTCGAGAAACATAAAATTGATGCGTGTCAAAGAACAGCCTCTTCTCATCTACTCCAGCCAGGTATCATCAGTGCTATGAGAATTCTGGGGGACAAGAAATATGTCTTTTGAAAATTATTGCATATAGCATTTTGCACTAAACAGATTATTTAAATCACTTTCTGTTACTGTGGTTAAAAATAGATAGGTAATTGAACAGAGAATATTCTGCATATGGTTTGTGCTCAGAAGTACTTATTGCCAGAATATGTGAGAAATGATCTTTTTGTTGTTGCTGACAGTTGGAAATATTGTTTTTTGGTTTTTTTTTTCCTTTTTCTTACCTCATCTTCCTCCTCCTCTTCCTTGTTCTTCTTTCTTCTTATGGTCATAGAAGAAAAATATAATAAAATGACTAAAATAGATAGACCTCAAAATTGGGACTTCCAAGTTTCAGTCTAGCTGCAAAATGTTGTGAATTTATGTGAGAAGACAATATGATTGAGCTAGATATGGGGTAGCCAGATGGTCAGATTGAGGCAATGTATCTAAATAATTTAAATACAGATGTTGTGGTAGGAAACAGTATAATGTGGAAGATAATTATATTATTCTGTTTGGGCTGCCATAATTAAATGCCATAGACTGGGTGACTGAAACAACAGAAATTAATTTTTTTCACAGCTCTGGAGGCTACAAGTCTCAGATGAAGATCTAACAGGACTGGTTTCTATTAAGGGTTATCTTTCTGCCTTACAGATGGCCACCTGTCCTCACATGACTTTTTTGCTGTGCATGTGTGCCGGAGACAGCTCTGATGTCTCTTCCTCTTTTTATAAGTCCACCTGCCTTATTGGATTAGAATTATATATTTATGACCTCATTTAACCTTTATCACCACCCTGTGGGCCCTATCTCCACTTAGTCCCTCTCACATTGAAGGTTAGGACTTCAACATATTAATTTGAAGAGACACAATTCAGTCTATATCCTTCTTCCCTGGCCCTCTCAAATTCATGCCTTTATCATATGGAAAATACATTCATTTTGTCCCAACATCTCCAAAAGTCTTAACTCATTCCAGGATCAATTCTAGTCTGAAGTCCAAAGTCTCATGTATCATCACAATTTCTCTCCAGTTGTGAAACTCTGGAGACAAGTTATATGCCTCCAAAATACAATGGGGGGACAAGTATAAAATAGAAATTCCATTTCACAACAGAAAAATAGAAAAGAGTGAAGGAGTGACAAGTCCCAAGCAAGTTCAAACCCTAGCAAGGCAAATTCAATTATATCTTGAAGCTCAAGAATAATTATCTTTAGTTTGATGCTTTGCCCTTCCAGTCTCACCGTAACTCTGCAGCTGCTTCTTCAAGGCTCTCTCTGAGGTTCCACCCTTTGAAACAGAAGAGAAAGCAGCCATTAGACTAGTGGTGGGTGAGACAACCCTGATGATCTCTGAGTTATCTTTGAGGTCATTCTTTCCTTTTCTTGAAGGTTGAAGCATGTTTGTTACTAAATAGCTCTGTTCCTAATGTCTGGGTTTTGTAAAATCCTGAAGTCCAACAGCCTTCTTTCATTCCCTCACTTTTTTTGTCTGCTTTAGTCCCAGATGGCAGGGTTTCTACTGGTATAATCTCATGTCTATTCCGGGCATCTGTCCAGGTAGCTGATTAAATTTGCAGTTCACACCCAAACTAATCTCCTTATCAAATTGTTTGTTTAGTCACAACCTTAGTTTCTTTTCAGAACAAGATTTTTCATTTTTTGCTATATGCATAAGCTAATAATTTTCCAAATCTTCAAGTTCTGGTTGTTTTTTGTTCAACAAGTCCTTCTTTTTTTCTTTCTTTGATTTATTGCTGTTAGGGTAAGAAAATTAATAATGATTCA
>VBSM01000272.1:78503261-78523754 GCA_008086735.1 Cheirogaleus medius
GATGCCTCTAGAAACCAAGGAAAGCTAAGGATTGCCAGCAACCACCAGAAGCTGAGAAAAAGGCAGGGAAAGCAGTTTGCCTCTGAAACTCCAGAAAAAGAATCCAACCCTGTATCTAAGCTTGATTTTAGATTTCTGTCCTCCAGAAAAACTGTGAGAAGATACATTTCTGTTGTTTAAGGACACCACATTTGTGGTAATTTGTTAAGGCAGTCCTAGGGGAAAAAAAAAGTTGTATAGTGTTATAAATGGGTTTTCTTTTGTTGTAGCTAAAAGTTTGCAGAACAAGACCTCTAGTTTACTTTGCAGACCACTGTGGGGCACTATAATCTGTATCTTTAGGAAGTAGCCTTTAACAAGTCCTTTTTAAATTCATTTCTTTCTTCTCACATTTTACTATGAGCAGTCACAGGAATCAAGCTGCTTTTTCAATACTTCCCTTTAGAAGTATCCTCAGATAAACATACAATTTCACCAATCACAAGTTTTACTCTTCACAAAACATTAGAACAGAATCTAGCCAAGGTTTTTTTTGCCATTTTATAACAACTATCACGTTTCCTCCAGTTTTCAATAACCTGTTTTTCACTTCCATCTTATACCTCAGCAGAATGACCTTTAATATTCATATTTCCACCAATATTCTGTTCATGATTGTTTATGTAATCTCTAAGAAGATAGTTACTTTCTCTCTAGACTTTTTCTCTATTTCCTTTTTTGTGTGTGTGTGTGCACTCACCAGAATGACCCTTAATGTCCACATTTCTAGCATACACTTCACAATTCTTTCAGCTTCTATTTATTATCCAGTTCCAAAGTGACTTCTACATTTTCAGATATTTGTCATAGCAGCACTCCACTTCTCATTGCCAAAAGGGAAACAGAACCAACGGGGTGTGTATATCTGCAAAGAGAAAGATTTTTTATAAGGAATTGGCTCACATGGAGACATAATAGTACCAAGATCTGCAGTTGGCAATCTGGAGACTGACAAGAGCTAATGTAGTTCCAGTCCAATTCCAAAAGCTTGAGAATCCAGGGAGCCAAGGGTAGAAGGTACAGTTTGACAACCTGCAGTTTCTTTGCCCAAGAAGAGGCAATGTTTTAGTTTGAGTCCAAAGGCAGGAAAAGACTGATGTCTCAGCTAAAAGTCAGGAGTTCCCTCTTACATAGCGGAGGGTCAGCCTTCCTGTTTAATTCAGGCCTTCAGCTGATTGGATGAGAGCCATTCACATTAGGGAGGACAATCTGCTACACTCAGTCTACCAATTCAAATGCTAAATTAATCTAAAAATGCCCTAACAAATACACCCAGAATAATGTTTGATCAAATATCTTGGTGCTTTGTAGCACAATCAAGTTAACACATAAAATTATCCATCGCAATAATGATTCAAAACTTTTTAAAACTTGTACTTAGCTTGTGTTACAAACATTGGTTTTGTGGCTAATACTGTTGACACTCGGGGAAATTGCAAGTGGCGGCATTTTAATTCTCTTTATGGTTTTTTTTTACGTTAATAATAAGAGAAGGAGCAAGAATATTTCTAAGAAACTTCAGCTTCCATAATATATATATATGTTTACAATTGTTAATACTAATTGATTCTCTATTATATTAAAAGGAAATAAAAGCTAAGACCATCACACACTGAAAGGTAATTATGGTCATTTTTCTATCCCTCTGTTTTATATGAAACAGATCTTCATGTAAATAATTTCAGATGTGTAATTATTTTTTATTAATAGTCACAGAAAATTCAGCAAAGGATGATGAAATATCCACTCTAAAGCAAGAACAAAAAGATAAATAAGCCAAAGTACTGCCTGTGAAAACTTGACAATGAAGGAGTTAGAAACTTGAACAAATTATTTAAATATAATATGCTTAGAAACTTATTTCAACATTAAAATAAAATCATCTTTACCTTTTATTTTTCTATAATCCATAGCAAACAGGCCTTTGATTCCCCTAATATATTTACTTTCCCAAGGTCACTAACACATTTCTTTTTGCAAAGATCAGAAATGTCTTCTTATTTTTAAAGTCTTTTTTTAAGACTAGTCAAGTGTAGTGGAGATAAGGGGGAAAACAGTAGAACAAGGAGTTTGATCTGTAACTGACTGAATAATCAATTGAGATAACTCACTATGGACCAGACTTTCTAAATGTTAAATAAAATGGAGAGTTTTCAGTTTTTATTTTAAGGGATCTTTGTGCTGTATTTGATTCTGTCTTTAGTCAATCTTTATTTAAACTTTCTGTTTCCTTGAAGTCTCCTTCAGTGCATATTCTTGAGTTTTTGTTTGTATGTAAATCCTCAATATTTCCTTCTTGTTTTATTCATGGGCTCCTTTTTCTCCCTCCACCTATTCTCTGGCTTGGGATTTGAACCTCTTCTTATTTGACTCTATCTTCTATTTCTAGGTGACCTGGTTTATGCACGCTATGTCCCCAGCATCCTTATCACCTGCATCTTTTCAAATAAAATAGCCAATATTAGTAGTAAGTAAAATAAGAATTTTGTTTAAAGTTTTTACGGTGTTAAAATATTTCTTCTTAACTATTAATGGCATAGTACAAAACATAAGAATTACTAGCATTGAGTATACTATTTAATTTTCACTTTAGTTTTTTTAAGAACTAGGGTTAAATTTGACGTATACCTCACTTAGTAGACTGCCCACAACATAATGAAAATTAATGCTGAGTCTAATCCTATGATAGGGGAATGTTAGAAAAATATGTTTTCTTAGAAGTAAACCTCTCATCTTAGTAAATTACCTCTGCCTGGGACCTTAATAGTGTTAAATTATGGTCAGCCTTCTTATATCCCGGAAGGAGTAATTTACTTCGTGTGCACAAAAATTTACTTTCAAAATAGAACTCTGTGTTTATGACTATACCTGAGGCTGATATCAGCTAGTGAAAGAGCAGTATCAATGTCATTCTTTCTTGGAAAATCTTGAGTATTTGTTTAAGAGATAAAGATAGTATACATATTTTTAAGTTAAGGAATATTTTTAAAAGCCTTTAAGAGAATGTGAAGAAACAGAAAATTTTATAGTTATTATATTTCTGTGTCTTCACGTGGACATCATTCCGTATTCAGAACTAAATGAATGATTTGGAAAGTCCAAGTGATTTGTTTTTGACTATCACTCGTTATTTATACACTAACTTTTCAAACATTACTGGATAATTGTTATTAGACATATTCAGAGTTCAACATCAAAAACTGTGACAAAGGGACAGAGAGAGGCCCAGCATTGGAACAGCTGAAAGGCTGTGCCCTGGCAGTGAGCAAGATCTCACCTGCAGATGTGTCTGTTCTGCTTAGGTCACTACAATCCCCACCACTCTTTATTGTTTTTCTTTTCTGTCTGGACCATGTGTAAGCCATTGTGTTTACAATCTCTAATCATGTTTGTTCAGCCTTGAGGCTGGGCTGCAGATAAAAAGGGGAGATAGAAATAAACCATCACGGAATATCCACCATTCATATACTAATATGAAAGAACATAGTAAACTTGGGTTTGAATTAAGAAGGATTCTTTATCCAATGACTTATCTAATATGCAAATCTGAGAAAGAAGGTATGGGTTTTTCAATTGGTGTATGTGAAATAATGAAAATAGATAAAATCATCTAGGTGATGGTATATTTATTTTTTGTTTTGTTTTTTAATCCACAATTCCTATTTTAAATAATATATAAAACAGAAGGAGTAATGCTGATGAAAGTAAAGTTACTATGATTAAGGAGTATGTGGCAGCATGTAGTATTCCACAGTCTATGTGTAAACTCTGGAAAGCACAGGATGAGAGAAGGGACAAGAATAAAGTTCTAAGGGATTCTTATATTTCAGTTTCAGAGAAATAAGAAACAGCAGGGAGAAGTCTGAAAGTAAATGGTGTAGTAGTAGAAAAACAATAAATCAGCATAGGAGGGAGTTTCAAAAGAAGGCATTTTATCATGCAAAGATATTTAGAATAAAAAATGAAGAGACTTCTACATTGAGCTATTTCTTCACATTAGAGAAAAATTTCTGAAGTTGGGAAAAGTCAGATTGCAATGTTGCTAGGAGTAAAGAAAATTGAGATGGAAGAATTTTGTTGGATTATCAAAGAACATGATGGGATAGTAGTCTGAAGGAAAAGTGCAGTCAAAGTAAGGGATTTTTGTGGTTATTATTTGATTTTAGTATATTTATTGTTTGAGGGAAAGGGGAAATGTATGGAGAAGTAAACAGTGGTAAGGGCATAGCAAGATCCTGGATTAGGTGAGAGGTTGTAGGATAAAGAAAACAAAAAGAGTGATTTGTGCTTAGAAAAGACAGGTATCTATACATCTATGTAAGAATAGAAGGATGGATACTTTGGGGGCTAGAGGGAATTCACATTGGATAGTCTTTATTTTCTCTGTGATACAAAGAATAAGGTGTTTGTTAGAATGAAGTAGGTATAGATGGGTAGACAATTGGAATAGAATAAACTAAAAAAGAACACATGAGAAAAAGCTAAAAGCAAATTAGCCAAGACCAAATTAAAAAATATTTCTATACTGTGCTGAGCATCTAGCTATTGCCATTAATTCTTGTTATAAAACACAATTTTTACAGGTGTCAATTTGAACCTTTAACATCATTTTCCCAATTGTTTATTTTGTCGTTGGTAAAGTAGCAATAATTATCCTGATTTTGGAATCAAAGAATCTTTGCCCTAAGGTACTTTATGTACTTTGGAGTGATTGATCAATGCAAAAGTTATAATTCTATTCATAAAAAATCATAGTCTATACTTAAATGTTTCAAGGTCAATTTTAGATTATTTTAATCAGCAGTTAATATTTGAAATCCACAACTGAAATAGGATAAATCCAAACTGTAGTCATATACTGGCTCAGCTTTGTGATGACTTTGGAACAATTTCATTTGACAGTTAGGATAGATCCACCTTGAAAAAATTGTTGTAGAAAGATTTGGGTTTATATAAAAAGAGAGCACTTTATCTGACATGAGTTTTATGGTCAATAGCTTCTTGATCACTAGCGATACACAATCTAAGACTATTACTTTTTATTAGATAATAAATTTCAAAACACAGTACATGTAAAATATATTTTTATCCATAATTCTGACTTTTCTGAGATCATTATTTAAAATCCTATAAATATCCATTTGTGTGTCTTTTAAAAATTATAATTATACTTTTAAAGGTTAAAAATCATTATATATATTACAATTATTCCTCATAGTTTTGAAAAATGAGCTTACTTTCATATGCAATGATGCTACTGCAGATCTATTATTTGTAGGATACGTATTTTAAATTACTTTTCTCCGATGTACGTATGCATGCGCTGAGCTGTTTCAGTTTCTTCCCTACATCTAATATGTCTATAGGACATATTTTCAAAAGACCTAGATTATGAGCAGCATCCATTATCATGAGATAATTTTTTTTTTTAATTCAAAGCTAACCAGCTCGTATATGGATCTATGGCCTTGGCTACATAACAGTCTTTAGCCAGCTGAGCATACTGCTTCAACCTATACTTATTTATGTCTTTCTTGCTGAAAATTCTTCAAATGCCCATTTTAATTGTTCTAAATTTCACAAGGTTATTTTAATAGATTGTCTGACTTATTCTTTTTATAAACCTTCAACCATGAAAGCCGAGATTGCTTAACCTCCACCTTTAACCTAATCTCCACAGCAACCAGATTCTGGTACAAATCAAGAAAACAATTTGAGCTTATCTGTCAGTGACTCACTAGGTCAGCTGTGTCTCCAAATCATACTTGACTTTTCTGCAAGTCACCGGTCTCATAGCAATGGCAAATTACTATGAACTCTAGTCCTCTCAGAGGCTGGTACTAGCCTTGCCATATGCCCAATCCCATCATTACTAGCATAAGAAAAGAAAAGAAAATGAGAAATTAAATAAACATAAGGAATATAAGAAACAATTCTGAACAATTACACACCAATAAATTAGATAACCTAGAAGAAATGGATAAATTCCTTTAAGCATACATACAGCATACCAAAGCTGAATTATAAAGTGTTAGAAAACTTTAAAAGACCAATAATGAGTAAAGATATTGAATCAGTAATAAAAACTCTCCCCTCAAGTAAAGTCCAGGCTTCACTGCTGAATTCTATAATACATTTAAAGAAGAACTAATAACAATTTCTCTCAAACTATTCCAAAAAATTGATGAGAGGAAATACTTCCAAACACATTTTAGTAGGCCAGAATCACCCTGATAGCAATGCCAGACAGGGACACTACAAAAGAAAAAAAAAAAAAAAGAAAGAAAACAACAGACCAATATCCCTGGTGACCATACATGCAAAATTCCTCAAAAAAATACTGGCTATCCAAATTCCATAGCACATTAGAAATATCATTCACCATGATCAAGTAGGCTTCATCCCAATGACTCTAAGCTGTTTCAACATATGTAAATCAATAAATGTGATACATTACATTAACAGAATGAAGAACAAAATCCATAAGATCATTTCAATGGATGAAGAAAAAGCATTTGATAAAATTTAATATATTTTCATGATAAAAACTCTCAAAAAATTAGTTATAGAAGTAATGTATTACAACATAATAAAGGCCATATTTGAAAAACTCTCAGGAAACATCATATTCCATAAGCAAAAGCTGAAAGATTTTCCTCTAAGATCTGAAATGAGACAGATGCCTAGTCTCTTCACTTCTATTCAATACTAGACACTCTATTCAGAGAAATTAGGCAATAAAACAAAATAAAAGCTATCCAAATTGGAAAGAAAGAAGTTAAATTGTCCTTGTTTGCAGATGACATGATTTTATATATAAAAACTCTAGATACTCCATCAATGAAAACCTTTTAAAACTAATAAACAAATTCAGTAAACTTGGAGGATATAAAATTAAAATCCAAAAACTGGTAGCATTTCTATACACTAACAGCAAATTATCTATACACTAACAGCAAATTATCTATACACTAACAGCAAATTATCAAGAAAACAAGCCCAAGTATAATAGCTGAAAAAAGATAAAATACTTTGGAATGATTTTAACCAAGGAGGTGAAACATCTGTACCGTGAAAACTACAAAACATTGATGAAAGAAATTGACGATGATGCAAATAAATGGAAAGATATCCATGTTCATGGATTAGAAGAATTAACATTGTTAAAATGTCCTTGCTACCCAAAGAAATCTACAGATTCAATGTAATTCCTATCAAAATACCAATGACGTTCTTCACAGACATAGGATAAAACAAATAGAAGATCATGTATAGAATGCATTTGAGACCATAGGAATGGATGCAAGAGGAAGAGGGAGAGAGGAGGAAGAGAGAAAAGGTGGAGAAAAGAAATTCAGTTTTAAGAATGTTTATAGCAGCACAATTCACAATCGCAAAGATGTGGAAACAACCCAAGTGCCCATCAATACATGAGTGGATCAATAAAATGTGATATATGTATACCATGGAGTGCTATTCAGCTATAAGAAACAATGGTGATATAGCACCTCTTGTGTTTTCCTAGATAGAGCTGGAACCCATTCTACTAAGTGAATTATCCCAAGAATGGAAAAATAAGCACCACATGTACTCACCAGCAAATTGGTTTCATTGATCAGCACCTAAGTGGACATATAGGAATAACATTTATTGGGCATCTGGCAGATGGGAGGGGCATGGAGGGGGTGGTTATATACATACATAATGAGTGCGATGTGCACAGTCTGGGGGATGGACACACTTGAAGCTCTGACTCCAGGGGGGAAGGCAGGGAAAGGCAACACATGTAACCTAAACATTTGTACCCCCATAATATGCTGAAATTAAAAAAAAAAGAAAAAAAAAGAAATTCAGTTTTAGAAATTTTTTGAGGAGCTGAATTTCAGAAAAAGACTAAAAAGGGCCATCTTAATTGCAAGAGAAAATATCCAGAGGGGATAGTGTCACACATTCCAAGGGAAAATATTATCATAAGAAGAAGGAAATGGTTACCTTTGTTGATTGTTCTTGATAAATCTAATAATGTGACAGCTTTCATGCAATTCTCCAGTAACAAAATTATCAGAAATCTCAATTTAAGAGGCTTTATTAGTGCAAGGGGAACAGACTCCAGATAGATTGGAGTGAGTTGAAGAATGAATAGAGAATAAGAGCATGAAAGCTGCGTTGTAAAAATGTCTGAAGAAATAGGATAGCAACTGGAATCATTTTGTTTTTATTGTAGTTTTTACTGTCTTAAGATCAAAGATTCTAAATATGTAATGCTGATGGAAACCCCACATGAAAAAATAGATTGAAGATATTTGTGAGGGATAGGTAATGGTCACTTTCCTGAGAAGGTAATAGGGTATGGCACATACATTTTATTGACCTTTGAGAGAAAGAAAAAAAGTTCCTACAACGTAGAAACTAAAAGAGAATTGGGATTTATGTGAATGTGACTGTGTATCTGTAGTCTTGGAAGCCAAATTAATCATTTTTGAGATATTATTGAGGAAAAAGGTAAGATAATTTGCTAAGAGTGAGGGAGAAAAAGGTGTGCAGGAATGTTGAATCAGTAGGGAAGGCACAGTTGGTTAGAGGGGAAGAATAAGCTAAATATAGAGCCTGATGTAACATCAGTGCACTGCCTGAAGTAATTCCTGAGCTTTGTGATTATTTCCAATTATCTGGCTCTAACTCTTCTCCAGGAATTTCAAATAATATACCATCACTCATCACTATACAATACACTCCTCTTCCTGTTCTATCAGTTTCTGTTAATATTATCATCATCATCACCCAAATCACTCAAGTTCCAAATCCTAGAAACATTGACATCTTCATTTACTGACAACCAGACAGTTGCCAAGTATAAATTGTATCTCAATAAGTGCATGTCTCTTACTAATTTTTTATTTATATAACTACTACCCTAATTCGCATCCTTATAACTTATTACCTAATCTCCCAAATTTCATTTAAAAAAAATCCATGTCAGATACTTTATATGTATTGCACTCTATAAAATTCAGACAGAATAAATTTAATTTATTTACTTAAAAGTCTTCGAAGACTCCTATGATCTTCTACATATAACCTATAACCCTCCAAACATACATAACTGGATTTTTGTGTGTGATATGTCTGTTTTCTAGTCTCATCTTATAATTTTTCATATGTATACTTCATAATTCTTCTAAATGAAGTTATCTCTTTTCAACTATCACATTCTAAATTTTTATTAAGCCACTGTTCATTAGCTCTGAGTTTTATAATACTCCTACCTTCTAAGTTAATTTTATTGATCTATACTTTAAGCCAATCTCAAATCGTGTTTTATGATGTGTTTTTGCATATATCCAGAAAGTTAAGATCTTCTCTTTTTTCTTCTTTGCCTCAATTCCTACAGTTTTTCTACAGTCTTTTTTTGTGCTTTTGCATGGATATGGTTATTGTCTTATTCTGCTACATAGGAACACATGACACAAAGTCAAATATATGCTTTACATTTTTAACTGTTTCATCATAAGCAAATAACTTGAGACTTTGAGCTTTAGTTTATTTTTTGGGAAAAAAAACATAGGAATAGTACATTACTGTGAAGATGAAATGCAATACATGAAAACAATAAAATATTACATCTAAATCCTCTCTCCTCTTCCACCCATTTTTATTGCTCTACCATCTAATACAGTGTCTTTCACAAAATATCCATTCCATTAAAATTTGTAAAAGTAAATTCAATATGTTAAAACTTGTCTTTAATAATTGTCCTTAATAATCCTTAAAAATGTTGATGTAGAAGTAACATATGTAGCATCAGTCATGAGCTCCTCCTGGGAAGTTACTCCTAGGATTTTTTCTTTTCATAATAACCAACTAAAATCTAGATAATAAGGTGATAGATTTGTTTTTGTTTATGAGTTTTCTTTGAAGAGGAAAATGAGGCACTGTCCACCAAAAATAGACCAAGTTAGAGTGCCACCCTGAGAATACAGAAAACAAAAGAAACAAAAGGAACCAGAGGGTGACGTGGGAAATAAAAGCATTTTGCCTTAAAAAGCTCTGGGACAATTCTAAAGAGAAAAAAAAAATCATGGAAGAAATATAATGGCTCAAGAGCTAAAATTATAAAACTAAAACAGGTTTTTATTAGATCCCGTTATTTCCCATTAGGAGCTACAATTGACTGAGACCAGCCTGCTAAGTACTAAAATATGTATATACTGAAAACAGAAACTACACATACAACATGTGAAATTCAACTCCTATTTTATAATTTCCACAAACATTTGAAATATATAAAAATATTTCCTAACTACCAATTACAAAATAAAAAGCCTTTTTTTAAAACCACACAGGCATTTTCATGTCAGCAGGAACCTCTTGATGGCAACAAAGCTTTGTAATTCATAGGTGCCTGTTTTATTCCACACTTTAGCATGGTTATCAGAAATGTTTCTAATTCTGTATTAAATACAAAACTATTATATAATCAGTTTGTTACCTGAAGGGTGGATTATGGCTTTGCATTTTTGTGAAGTTTTAAACTTATGCTTCAAATGAAGTACATATTCTTGGTGGAAATAATATTTAGCTGCATTTGCTATTTAGCATTTCAGAATATTGCAAACCCACAGTGTTTTAAATCTGCCACAGAAAGTGAAGGCATCTTGCTAGAGATACAAGATGCTGCAAATATAGGAGCAGGAAGAGTAATAGCGTCTAAAAATCCAAGACAAATTCATTAGGAGTTCATGACTGGTAGAGTTGATAGGTGGCTTCTAAACTCTACAAATTAATGCAGGCAGTATTCAAGTTAGATTCAGCAAGTCACAAAGGTTTGGAAATCAGATATTGGGATGTGGGATGGATTTTTTTTCCCCATAAAATAATGTTACAATTGGTGGTAAATTCCTTATGCTTTCCAACCTAGAGCTTAACGAAAACATATTCAAATATACACGTATCTGTGCCTAACCTAGGATTGGCAGCTTTATGTTATTCAAAATTCCTGCCAGGAATCCCCTGTTTTTGGTGAGGGAAGCAGATAAAGAAGTCCTTGAGACTGAGCCAGGGACTAGGTGCCCACTGTTTGGCATTTAAAAAATCATAGAATTCTTTGTATGCTTAGGTATTTATACTCAGTTAAATATCTAACCTATGCAGTTATACTTAAAATGGTACATCAACTTAAGAAAGAGCAAACAGAGGAAATGTATCAACATCTCTATGAGAAAATCTTCACTAAAACAATGAAAAAAAAGATTAATGATGTCTGTCTGGAAGCCTGATCCTTAGATCTCTTCAGTATTCCACAGTTTTTTTGGCCTTTCCTCCTGATGGGGTAGGAAGGATGTTTCTGCGAATTCTGCATTTTCCAAATTTTTCCCTTTTCTTGAATGTCTTAATTTCTACTTCCTCATCCAGCATCTTATTTACTAAATCCTCTCTGATTCCCAGATGCTTCCTAAGAATTGAGATTGACACTGTACTCTTCTTTCTTTACATGCATTATCTTGGAGGGGGCAGGATCACTCATTTTAAGTAGTTCCACATTAAAGCAGACAGATATGTAGGGTCCTGGCTTATCACTTGTGAGACCAAGGTTTTATAAAACCTGACTTTTCATGAT
This sequence comes from Cheirogaleus medius, assembly GCA_008086735.1. Taxonomy (NCBI): domain Eukaryota; kingdom Metazoa; phylum Chordata; class Mammalia; order Primates; family Cheirogaleidae; genus Cheirogaleus; species Cheirogaleus medius. The sequence goes on from VBSM01000272.1 coordinate 78,514,918, forward strand.
TTATTTTACACACTGATGTTTCCTCCCAGTTTCATAGCTTCTGCTTCAGTCAGGCATATAGTTTTACTGTTTGAACATGATTATTTAGTTTTCCCTATATTTCTTGTTGTCATAATCTCCATGAGGACAGGAACTTTGTGCTGTTGGCCTTTGAGTCTCTAGTGTCTAACACAGTATCTGACACTAAGTTATTGTTTAAAGAATGATTATGCATAAATAAATTTTTAAAAAACAAAGTATTTGTATTATAGAGTTCAAACTCAAAGCCATAAAAATTGTTAGTAGGTAAAATAGGTGCTCCATTTCTGATGAATTTGAATTTCGATTGAAATCAATTAGGAAAACCAATACGAAATGATAGAATTGAAAAACATATTTTAAATTGCTACCCTTGACGTGTATATGGTAAGAAAGATTGGCAGGTGTAGAGTTTCCTTCGTGGTCATTAAAAAGTGAAAACCAGAATTTAAATTACGAGATACAAAAATTAAAGAAAAATGTTACATTACCCATGTGTATATAAAAGGCATAGCTCACCCCCTTCCTGTTCAGGTTCTCTTACATGACTAGATGGTGCTCCCATACTTTACTTCTTAATGTGCCCACTATTAACCTATTTGGGGATCACAGAAAGGCAGTTGGAATAAATAGCGAGTCTTCAGATTTGCAATGCTACCCAAAAGACCTTAATCAACAACTATTGATTTTAAGTCTAGAGGGAGGTCAGCCACAGTCATGTACATTAATATTTATTAAGGGTTGTAGGTAAGGTATAATAAAAATTAGATTTTCTATTTATCTGCATTTAGATGGCAAGGAAATTAGGCTGTAAAAGTACCAATAATTGATTTCAGTTATTTTCTTTACTTTAGCTTGGCAGGCTTCCGGTGTTGATTTGTGAGTGAATTCAGAGGTGATGTTTACATGGATCAGACCTGAGAAGAGACGGCTCCAGTCTTTTATCACAAAATCTAAGTCAAGGGACAAGGAGTTATCTATATAGCAGTAGCAATGCAATCTACACTGTCTGTAATCTGCTTTTTTTCTTCTGCTTTTTCTTCCATAGGGTATATTGAACTTACAGAAAACTAGAATGAAAAGAGAGAACTTGTTATGATCCCACACATGTAGAAATTTTATATAACTCAAAGATGTAGAAGTCAACTGAGAGCAAGCCATTCAAAATCAACAAAAGCTGATTTTTAGCTTTTGAATTGGATGTTTGCAAAATGATGTAAAAAGAAAGAAAGTAGAGAAGAAAAGAAAGAAGGATGGAGGATCAGTTTTTATCATATATTTCAATTATTCCCTCCTGCATTTTTAACCTCTCAATATTGATATAGTTGATTATTGACAGAGTAGAAAGATAGGAGGCATAGGGCAAATGATGCTACGGAGAGAACTATAAGGATGCAATTTCCTGACTAATCTCATGGTGATGTTACATGAGCATTGTGGCCATGTTGGGGTAACCTGCTAGGCCATATATTAAAAAGTTATTCTCATTCTATATTTTAGAGAGTAGGCAGAAATTCAAGCTTTGCCCCTGTTATCTGTATAACTTTTGCCCACAGAGGTTACCACAGGGGTATATTCTCCCACAAAACACACAACAATGGGTACCTCGAGTACATGGCAGCAGAAGAAAGTATAACAGAAAAGAGAAAGCACTTATGATCAGAATAGATTCACAGTACCATGTATTATAGTTTGCCTTAATATTACCTTGTATTTACAAAGTAACATGCTTTTCAAAACATTTTCACATCATTAGAAATGAACAACAATTATCTCTAAGTTGTACGTTGCTGACAGATGTCATATTATTATGTTAGTCACCTTAACACAATGACAGTCATATTTCAAGCAGCCTTTACCAATGAGTATTCAGTGACCTCAAAAGAAATTGCAGATTAAAACAAAGAAAGGATTTCAGAACCATGATGGAATAGGGATAGGGGACCTGGCTTACCTTAAGGAATCTTGAGACATAGTAGACAGAAAATCCAACCATAAGACATGATAATTTTGGACTGATCAAGATCATCACTAATCAAAAGAGGTGCAGAATGAATATTCAAAACCAGGTATCCAGATGGAACAACATCTGTCATGTGTCTTTAAATCAGAGTGATTATAACACAGACTAGATAACTATTTAACCATATTCATTTATTATGAAATGTCAAATTTCATATCAAAAGTTTAGTTTATTATATCTCAAACAAAAAGTAGTACAATTAATCAAAGTATGCACATAAACTATCGACACTATTTTACCATCTTAACGGTAGCTTGTTAATACAAGCAGCAAAGAAAGCTGGAGAGCAAGTGGCAGTGAAATCATGAAAGGCACTTTCCACAGCTTGTTGAGAATTGAATATTTTTCCTTGCAAGAAGTGGTCCAAAGCCTGGAAGAAGTGGTAGTCAGTTGGTGCAAGGCCTAGTGAATACAGTGATGACAGAGTTTCCAAGTCCAGCTTCTATAGTTTGAGTAGCGTTGCTTTTTGTGACATGTGGTCTTGCAAGAGAATTGGCCTCTCTCTATTGACCAATCTTGGCTGCTTAATTGCAAACATCCTCATCATTTCATCCAATTGGTTGCAGTAGACATCTGCTGTAATTGATTGACCAGGTTTCATGAAGCTGTAGTGGATAATACCAATGTTGGACCACCAAACAGATACCATTAGCTTTTTTTTTTTTCATGAATATTCAGATTGGGCCTGTGTTTCAGCACTTCATCTTTTTTTTTTTATTTCAAGAAAATATGACAGTACAAATATTTTGGTTGCATTTTATATCTTTGCTTCTCTCGAGCAAGGATTAGAGGTATGCCCTTCCCCTCCACAATGCTCACCACATCCCTAAGATGTGGGTCTACCCCCCCAACCCCTGAATCCCTGGTGAACACCACCATCATTTGAGCACCATAGTGTTAACCAGTCAGTACCAATTTGATGGCAAGTATATGTGGAGCCCATTCTTCCGATCTTGTGTCACCTCACTTTGGATAATGAGTTTAAGCTCAATCCAGGATAATATGAGCGGTGCTAGTTCACTGTCATTTCTTAGAATTGAGTAATGTTCCATTGTAAACATATACCAAATTTTAATAATCCAGTCATGAATTGACGGGCACTTGGGTTGTTTCCACATCCTTGCAATAGTGGATTGTGCTGCCATAAACATTTGGGTGCAGATGTCTTTATTATAAAATGTCTTATGCTCTTTTGGGTAGATGCCTAATAATGCTAATGCTGGATTGAATGGTATTTCTATTTTTAGCTGTTTAAGGTATCTCCAAATTCTTTTCCACAAAAGTTGCACTAATTTGCAGTCCCAGCAGCAGTGTAAGAATGTTGCTGTCTCTCCGCATCCTCGCCAGCATTTTTTGTTTTGGGATTTTTTGATATAGGCCAATCTCCCTGGGGTTAGGTGATATCTCATTGTGGTTTTGATTTGCATTTCTCTAATGATTAGAGATGTTGAGCATTTTTTTTATATGTTTGCTGGCCATTATTTTGTCTTCTTTGGAAACGTTTCTGTTCATTTCCATTGTCCATTTCTTCATGGGGTTGTTTCATTTTTTCTTGTTAATTCTTTTGAGTTCTAGATAGATTCTTGTTATCAGACCTTTTTCGAAAGTGTAGAGAGCAAATATTTTCTCCCATTCTGTAGGTTGTCTACTTGCTCTAATGATAGTTTCCTTGGCTGTGCAGAAGCTTTTTAATTTGTTCAGATCCCATTTGTTTATTTTTGTTGCTGCAGTGATTGCTTTGGAGGTCTTCTTCAAGAATTCTTTGCCTAGGACAATTTCTGAAAGGGTCTTCCCAACATCTTCTTTTGGGATTCTTAAGGTGTCATGCCTTAGGTGTGAGTCTATTATCCATCTTGAGTGGATTTTTGTGAGAAGTGAGAGGTAGGGATCCAGCCAGATTCATTCTTCTGCATGTAGCTATCCAGTTTTTCCAACACCATTTATTGAAAAGAGATTATTTTCCTCAATGTATATTTTTGTTTGCTTTATCAAAGATTAGGTTACCATATGCAGATGGTTTCATCTCTGGAATCTCAGTCCTGTTCCAAAGATCGATGCCTCTGTTCTTGTGCCAGTCCAGGCTGATTTAATTATTATTGCTTTATAGTACACTTGAAGTCAGGAAGACTGATGCCTCCCAGTTTGTTCTTTTTACTTAAGATTCAACACTTCATCTTTATCCAACAATTGTGCCAAATGCTTGTGATTGTCAAAAAGAATACAATTTTCATCATGCATAGCAATACAGCATAGAAATGATTTGATTTTATAGTGACAATAAAGAAAGGCAAGGGCTTTGAGATGATTTCTCTTCTGATACTCATTTAATTCATGTGATACCCATCTAGCCATCTTCTTTACCTTGCCCATTTGTTCCAGATGGTCCAATATTATTGGAATAGTAATGTCAAACCTTGTTGATAATTCACACGTAGGTTGAGATAGATTTGCTTCCACTGTAGCTTTCAGCTCATCATTATCCACCTTGGTCTTAGGTAACCCACATGACTCATTTGCAAGATTAAAAGCACCAGAATAGAACCTCCCAAACCATTGACATACTGTGCATTCATTAGCCACATCCTTCCCAAACACTTTGTTGATATTTTGAGCTGTCTGTACTGCATTGATTCCATGGCAGAGCTCATATCCAAAGTAACACAAATTTTTGACTTATCCTCCACTATGGTTTCATAAAAATTGCTCTAAGAAAATAATTTGAATGATAATCCCAAGCTAAAATGTGAGTTTGAAAGAATGAGGATGTACCTTCACAATAAAACCAAAACAAAGACAAAAAACAGAAGAAATATCAAAGTGAAATATCAGAAATACCAACTGCCAAACTTAGTAATTAAGGAAATCAGACATTACATACTTAATAACCTAAAACAAGTTGTACCACAATCCTTGTATCATTACTAGGTAGGACTGACTATAAAGCACATATGTTTTTTTTCTTTTTTTGTAGTGTTATGTGAACAAGAAATAAACTTATAACATATTTGAGCCACCATATACTTTTCATTGGTCTTCAAGAGCAGCTAGAATAACCTTGACTCATATCATAGCCCAACTGCACATAGTCATCCAAAGGTCCATAAATGTGTCTCAGACACTCTTAGTCCCCTTTCTGGAAAATAATTTTATTTATTTATTTATGTATTTATTTATTTATTGCCACAGTTGGCTTCATTTAATGGCTCTACTTTCCTTAAATCCTTTGTTATTAACAGAAGAGTTTAGATTCCCCAGTTTAATGTCTAGTATGCTAGTATAAGGCTTGCATATAACTCTTCTTCTCTGGTGTTTGTTGCTACTGGACACTCTATACAACTTCTTTACCCAATCCAGGTCTGGGGCCTGGACCTTACCAAGCACTGGTCCTTTCACTATTGAGTACCCTGGGCATTCTTGCCCCATGAAGATATTATGATATTATAGATTCTGCTACTGGTAAGTTAAAGCAAAAAGTGTTCTAGTTTCTCACTGGTGAGTCACTATGCCGAAGGATAGTGATAGCCAGAATTTAAAAGCCAAAATTATGAAAGCTAAAGTCCAACTCCTTATGAGAAAGAGAATGGGAGAAGGTATGACATTTGTCAGTGGCCAGGTCAAACGCCTGGAATTTAGAAGTTCAGAAAGGAAAATATACTGATAATACCATGTCGTAAACAGTATTGTATATATAAAAACATTATTTTAAATATTTTCTGAAATTATAGTATATGTACACAAATGGACAACACATATCCTTAAAAAAATGATCAACATCATTAATCATCAGAGAAATGCAAATTAAAACTACAATGAGGTATCTCACATGTTAAAATGGCTTTTATCCAAAAGACAGGCAATAGGAAACACCGGCAAGAATGTGGTGAAAGGGAAACCCTCATACACTGTTAGTAGGAATGTAAATTATTTAACAGTATAACCACTATGGAGAATGTTATGCAGGCTCCTTAAAAACCTAAAAATAGAACTACCATACGACCCATCAATGCCACCACTAGGTATATATCTAATAAATAATATATCTAATAAATCAGTATATTGAAAAGATATCTGTACTCCCATGTTTATTGCAGCACTATTCACAATAGCCCAGATTTGGAATCAACCTAAGTGTCCATCAACAGCTGAATTGATAAAGAAAAAGTGGTACATATAAACAATGAAATATTATGCAGCAATAAGAAATGAAATCCTGTCACTTGCAACAACATGGATGGAACATTATGTTAAGTGAAATAAGCTAAGCACAAAGAAACAAATTTCACATGTTCTCACTTATATGTGGAAGATAAAATTAAAGCAATTAATCCCAGGGAGGCAGAGAGTAGAATGATGATTACTGGAGGATGGGAAGGGTGTCAGGGAGGGGGCATAAATTGGGGATGGTTAATGGGTGCAAAATATAGTTAGAATGAACATTTCCTAGCACAACAGTGTGACTATACTCAACAATAAGCAACTGTATACTTCAAAATATTTAAAAGACCAGAACTGGAATGTTCTTAACACAAAGAAATGATAAATGTTTGAGGTGATGTATACCCCAACTACCCTGATTTTATTGCACATTGTATTCCTGTATCAAAACATCACATGTCCCCTATAAATATATACAACTATTATGTACCCATAATAATTAAAACTAAAAATAAAAAAATTAAAAAAAATAAATAAAAGTCTTACATACAATGAAAATTATAGTACTTGTGTATGTGTTTGTGTTGGTTATTTGTTTACTTATTATGAGACTTTAGCGGCTCAGTTCAGACCCAAACTTCCTACTTAAAGCAACCAGACTAGTTCCAGACTTTGTAACAATTAGATAGCCTGTGAAAGCATTGGTCAGAAATTACTTACAAATGAGGGGACTTGATTGTACAGATTGAGAGATTAGATTCTGCGGGTGAAAAAGACTGAAAAAAGTAGGCTGACAATGATTTAGGCTAAAAAGCCATTCAACAAATACTTCTTGTTTGCATGAATGACCAAATCTGAGGACCATAGGACCACAGTTATCATCTGTATTAGGTTAGTTGGAAAGGAAGAAAAATCCTATTTAAAAAATAAAAGCATTTGTCAACCTCTATTTTAAAGCTTATTGTGTATAGGCGTTTTGGGTATCCTCACTGCATTATACAGATTCATGAGCTGAAGTACTTTTAGTGAATTTGTTTTTAATACTTACTGCAGGGGTCATGCTAAGTTCTCTCTTATCACTCTTCTCATTCAATAACCCTTCAGGGAAGAAGATTGTAAGACTTCAGACTTCATGTCTAATAACACCTAGACAACACTCATGTTCATATTTTTTTAATTCAAATACCAATTTCATAAGGTTTTAATTTTCTGGGATCTGCCTAGCACATTTAAATGCAGATACAGGGTAATAGAATTATCATAGTTCCAATCTGTGTTATTCATTAACAAATCATATTTATTAAGCTTTCTTAAAATAGTTTATATCTATAGTGACCTTGGTCTTTTGTGTTCTTTTCCCCCTATTCTAAATTATTACTCCCAATCATTTTTCTTTATTGTTATAGCTTCAGAATTTGAAAATAAAAATAACATAACAGGATCTTTTAACATTTAAAAATACTGCCCTAAATATTTGTGGTAGATAGTCAAGTGAAGGCACACAAAATGTAAAATGTATTTTGTTAATGCAAGTGCCTAAGTATCATGTTTTAATATGCTTTCAAGGACACTTTCGAAATTGTCATTTGAAAAAAATACAATAAATAGGAAATGCTAAACTAAAATGATTATAGCAAACTGTCCAAAAATGTTATATAACACTTCAGCAAAAAAAAAAATGAACTTCTGCATGCAAACCATGATATTCTATACTTCAAGTTATTAACGAATGCGTTGCTACACTAAAAGAAAACATTAAATAATTGATATTCAACAAAAGACACTTCAGTGAAATTGGAAAACAACAATTACAAAATTAGGCCATAGTCATTAAAACTAATATACAGCATTTTATAATCCTTGTTTATCAGTATTATGATCTATTACTTTTAATTTCTCCCTAACAAAGGGCAGACCTCTGCACATACGTTCTGTGTTTTTTTTTTAAATAGATTGCTTTTTTAAAAGTTGCAAAATAAATGCATTCGCATAGAATATATTTCTTAAAAATGTGGAAGAGGGTAAAATTCTCTATCATACACAAATTAAATCTTCTTAAAAAGAAAAATAGCACACATATATATTCTTATATATTCTCCTAGATCTTTTCTATACACATACAAATATATAATATGAAATTTTACATATTTGTTTGTGTGCACATGTTATTTAGTGTGATCATGCTATATACCTTGTTCTGTGATGTAATTTTTTCCACTTAACAGTATATTACCCATAAAATTATCAATGTGAGTATATATGTATTCTTTTTGAGAGTTCTTATAATTCTATATTTTAGTGTGCAATAATTTACTCATCCTCCAGTTAATTGCTATGTGATTTTTTCCATTTTTTCCCTATATTCATCATGCTGCAATGAATATTCTTGAAGGTGTTTTCTGTATTTCTGTGAATATTTTTGTAAGACAAAATTCTTCAATGTGCCAATGGATTGAATAATATACACATTTAAAATTGAATAGAGAGCGATTTCCTCAGTGCCGCCGCCGCGCCTAGACGGCCTTGGCCTTTCGGGCTTCAGGACAAGGAAACTTTTTAACCGCCCGGTGTCCGCCACAGCGGACGAGGTTGGGGGAGAGTCTGAGCCCAGCAACCGCCTTTCAACACCACCGCTGCCACC
>VBSM01000272.1:78532864-78586412 GCA_008086735.1 Cheirogaleus medius
CAGAGACGCTCTAACTGGCGGTGTTTCTCGTCCGCCATCTTGCTCCGCCCCCGTTTCTAGCTGGAATGAGGGTTTTATGACCTACTTTAGAGGCAGGTCAGAGAATTCTTTTGTGGCCTGTTTCAGGGGAGAATGGTGAGAGAAAGTCTGAGAGAACTTCTTGCTCTGCTGTTTCCTCAAATGCCCAGGTGCTATATTTTGTGATATCATGTCATGTACCACATCAATGTACTTGTATACTTATATATTAGTACATTTATACATATTTGTTTTTTCTTTAATGTTCACATCAGGAATTACCTGTGCATATATTGGTGTGTTCATTTATCTTTATCCACTTCACTGTACCATAAAGTTAATGATAATTAACTTTTTGAGGAAAATAATAACTTTGTAAGCCTAAATGGTATGCTTATATGGTATTCATTAAAAAAATTGAATACCATGTTCATACTTCTGTAGCAAAGAAAACAAAACAACTTTGTTTAACCAGTAAATCAGAGAAACTAAAACTAGGAAAGGTAGAAGATATTCAAAGGAAAGTCAACCTAGATTAATTATTTTGTACCATTCTGTTAAAAAGTTGTCTTGAATGACTTCACTTAATCATCATGTCACTGACTGCTGCGTGACCTTCGCCAAATTGCTTAGGCTCCTCTGGTCTCAGTCTTCTTGTATCTAAAATTAAGAAGCTAAGTTTGACAAATTCTGGTGTTTTTCACTGTCCCCAAAGTGTGTGCATTTTATAGTCTAAAAATGTACTGTTAATTCTCATATGAAAAACTCATAAAATGTTAATAAACTGAAAGTATACTTAGTATTTCACAAGAAATGTAAATGTCTATCTAACAACAATAAAGCATTTCAATGATAAATATTGTTCTCTAATGTTGTATTATAAAAGATAGAATATTAGAGAAATAAAAATAAGATTCAGAATGTAATAAAAAGAACAAGTATATGAGGAAAATATTAGTAAACCTTGGCTAAAAAATGTTCGAATGTCTTCATCTTAAACTGAACATGGATTTTAAGATTACCAAATTTTAATGGAAGTAAATTTTGAATATTTCAAGACTAGACATAATTTAGCTTTATCTAATATTACATCCAGATTACATTTATCTAATGTTACATCTAAATTATATCTAATGTGGTAGTGCCCAACATATACTCAATAATATTTTTGAATGAATTCTGCACATTATATTGGAACTTTTACTGTGTATCTTTGCTACCAACTTGGAAGAAAGAACATGGATTTTAGAGTCATGTAAATTGAGTCTACATCCTGGCTCTGATACTTGCTGGTTGTGGGACCTTAGACAAGTAACATGAGCTCTTTGTGATTTTGTTTCTTTGCATAGATTTTGTGCAGATAGATGTGCTGTAAATACAAAGAGCATAGAAGAGTGCCTGAACACACTAAGTACTATATAAGTTCAAGCTGTTATGATATCATAATTTGTTGTTATTACTTTTTTGTACTTTTTAAATTATATGAATACAGAGGAAACTAGAATTTTTTATGTCTACTAACCTTACATATTTAGATTATGACTTTTACTACATACACTGACCATTTTTCCCTTTGTTTTATTTTAACATGGATGGCTTGAATAAAAGGAAATTTACATTTAACTAAATATATATCATTAAAATATGCCTATTATTTCATTTCAGATAAGAGAACGAAAAGAAATGGAAGAGGACACCTCTTAATACTCTGGTTACAGAAAATGGAGGCTTTATAACAAGAGATAAAACCTCTATGTTCCAAATAGGGAATCAAAGCATTTCATGCTTTCATTCAACCAATATTTATTATGCACCAATATGTTAACATTGGACATCATGTTCTCAACTATACTTATATAAATGTGCTGATAATTGTTATAGGAAAAAAAACATGAAACTATACCAGCCCTCAAGGAGTTTAGAAGCTTTAGAAAAGAGATTTGTTACAAGCATTTATATCCTAAGGTGAAAAGAAAGAAACTTCATTATATAGTACTTTGGAAGTTAAGAAAAAAAGACGACATCATATAGAACAGGGAGGTCATGGGGAGAGGTCTCAAGAAAAACACTATACATAAGACACAGGTGGCATTTTGAGTTGAGCAATGAAAGACGGATGGAATAGAGAGAGATGAACATTTCAGGTGAAGGAATAGTCTAAAGAAAAACACAGAAAAAATGAGTAATATTAAGGCAAGAAAAATTAGATGGCATTTGATTATTTTGAGTGGCATTAAAGTAAATTAGCAAATAAATTTCTTTGATAATACAAATATTTAAACACAACTACGATTAATAGATCTCTATTTTTTCTTTTATTGAGAATATTAACTCATATGACACTTTAATACAAATACTTCATTTAAGTGCTAATTAATACATGAAATATATGAAACAAAATCCTTTGCGTTACACCTTTCCCAGCTTGCAAAGAATTGCTATCTTTTGAGTTAATGGACTCATAAAAAAACCTATACTTTTAGCAAGAAAAGTTCTATAATATTGGTTAAACTGAAAGAGATACTATACACAATGAGAAGTAGACTTCAAATAAGTTTAGAAATCATTTTCTAACTACACAGTACCATGCAGTGCAGTATTTTATAGTAGTACGGAATGACTTGTTGAAAAGTAACAATCAGTTTCATCAGTTTTGTTTCATGCTGAAAATCTTTTGTTACTAATAGTAAAAGAATAAGAATCAGTGCAAATAATACAGTGTGTTTTGAATTCAAGGGAGTTTTATATTTTTATGATGTTTTCTTATTGCTTAGTAATCTAATACAACAGCATTTGAAAAACTATTAATGAAACATTTAAAATATTTGGGAAGGCAGGCAGGCAGAAGTGGGAGAGAGAGTAAGAGGAGAAAGAAAGGGAGAAAAAAAAGGAGAGGGAGAGAGGGTAAGGAAATAAGGAGAGGTGGAGATCAGAGAAAGAGGGGAGAGAGTTTTCATAATAATAATTTAGTGTTTTTGTATCTAGATCAAAAATATTCTTTCAAAGATTACTTGCTCCAGTCGTTTTAATAAGCATTTTAAGGGAAACTGGTGGCATTGTGTTCTTAATAAAATTCAAGGCCACTGAGAAAAACATATTTTTCCCATGAAAATGAGCAATTTCAGGAACCTTCTAAAGAGCATATGGTCACCACTAATCTAGTGACTTAATCCTCTCCTTTGGGTCTCTTATTCTATTTCAGGTTATCTATCCTTTGCCTCCAGGCAGGACTACAACTAAGCCATGTAAGACAGATGGGTTTCTAGCCTAGGCAAGATTTCTGGGGAAGTCATTTCCACAGCCTCTCAACATTAATCAAAATAACCAGCCCCAGAATTTAGGAGAATAGCAAATTATCCCAAGTAGGCAAAAGTTTTTGGTATACTTTCTATTCAATGTCTGATAAACAATGATTTCTCTCCTTTTCTAATGACATGTGTGTCTGAAACATTTTAAAATATATAATAGCTGATTTGATTGCACACAACCTACTAAATCTCTGTGTTTTGAAATGCATTCATTCTTTCTTGCTGCAAATGTAAAATCTAGTTGGTAAACAAACACAAATGAAATAGTTTGCATACCACATAAGGCTCCTTACCTACATAGATCCTAAGCTTCCTTTTGTTTTTGAATATATTGTTTTCTTTATAATCTTTAGAGCCTATAATTCGCTGTGATTTTTCTTCCAATCAATCCAATCCTCAAAACATTTGAAAATTTTATTTTCTAAAAACCAATGTGCTATTTTACAAAGAAAGGTTACCTCTGACAAAATAGAATTTAAATAAAATATAGAAAAACCTAAGCTGCTTACCTGACTTATAGGGCTTTCCATAATTTTGCCTTATCCTATCATCTGCTTTTACAGCTAATTTAATATTTTTATCCATCATAATTCCCTGTCAATGCTGACAACTTCTCCCTGTGTTCAAACATATATTCCTAGGCTTTGTGAGCATGTACCCTCCACATCACACATTATCTCCGTTCCTTATTGTCATGCTCAAATCCAATACATCCATTAAATTTTCACTAAAAATGACTCATGCAAAATGGTGCCTCCCTCCATCCAGAGTAATAACAATATTAGTAGCCTTTATCAAACTATAACTATCTTATTACTACGTGTCAGTTAACATAGTTCGAGAAATGTGAGAAGCATAATACATGCATTATTCGCTTATTTGTTCCAAAACATATCCAATGACCTAAGCATTACTCCTAATTGAAAAATTTTTAAAAATCTGAAAAAAATCTAAGACAAATATAAATAATAACATTTACTAGCAATTATTGGGGGTTTTACTACTTTTGATGCACTGTTCTAAGCACAGTTCATCTTCTTCTTTCTGTTATATTAGGCTGTTATCCAATGAAATAATAGGTTAGTGATGAACAAATATTTCCAATGTAGGAATTGGTTTTCATGTCATTGTTAAGAAATTCCCTTTAATTTCAGGACAATTAACATATTATGATAGCAATAAAGTTTTCTTGTTAGAGTAGAGTAGCATTCTATGAAAGATTAACAGCATGGAGTATAGATTCATATTTAGAACTACTTACTGAACTATTAAGAAAATATCTATGATATATTGAAACTTGTAAACAAAGAAAAATGCTGATCTTGGTTGTGAACAACGTCATGATTCAAGACTCCTATTGAGGATTCTCATGAACTCTGGACCTAACTATATTACTAAATTATCTCTACATAATATATGTATGTATATATATATACACACACAGATACACATCTACTCACATACATACTCATACATGCACATACATACACATGCATGTGCACATACATAGAGTACCCAACTATCCATGTGGGGCTACCATTCAAAATAGTTAATCTAGGTACATGATCAATCAATCTAGTTTTTTAAGTTACACATACATTAATGATAAATATGATTAAGCTAATAGATCTCGCAAGATACCAACTCCATTTCAATTTCAAAGTAATATTAATTACCTCACTACATTTTAATAAATTTTCATCAATTATATTTATTAATAAAACTGAAACTATTTGTAATACAATAAACACAGACTAATTACCCTACAAAGGAAAAGGTCTGTCTTTTATTCCTGCCTTTACATAAAAATTGATGTATATAGCATTCTAAATCATATTATCAATTTCAATCTTTTTTTTTAATTTCAGGATATTACAAGGGTACAAACATTTTGGTTACATTTTATGTCTTTGCCTCACTCAGGCGAGGATTAATTTCAATCTTAATTCAAAATTAAATCTATAGGTCTGTAATAGAAATTCATTAAAATAAAGACAGGTAACAACGATAACAAAAACATAACAGACATCTAGCCGCATTAGAATTTTTAACTATATGTAAAAAGATTATATTCTTGCTGCTGCTCTGAAATTTTCTACAGGTTTAAGAAAAAGTGGCATTTTAGATAAGAAAAAATATATGTCCATATGTCACTTTAAGTTGATATACATTTTGAAAAAGTACAAGAATTCTTCATGTCCTAGCTTTTTCAAATAGATTTTTAATAGGTTCTCTTTCAAAGAACCATGATTATATTCATAAAGGAAACAAAATGTACAAAGTACATTTCTAGCATTATTTTGAAGTTATGAAATTATGTAAGTAAACTGTTTTGCAATTTTCAAATGATTCGTTTCTACATATACTTGCTGATACTTAAGTAATGCATGCTACATGATTTGGCCTCATCACTAATTGCCTTCTTAATAAATTCTGTTAATAAAATAGACATCTACTTCACTTTCATTGGGAAACATTTTAAAGTGATTTTATATGTTTTCTTCCTCTAAAATAACTTAGCAGTACAAAAGTGGAACTGTTTCTTTTATCCAAGCCCTGATTAAGCAATGTAAACTAGCCTCATATTGAAGAAAAACTTTCTCTCTTGTTTGTCCTTGCCAAGAATTCTATATTTAATATAAATGCCTCACTCTAGGGGTGGATGGATTTCAGCTGTGTATGATGCATTTTGTTTCTTGGAAATTGTTTTGGGATTCTTTAAGATAAAAAGATCTATATAAAAGTTATTATTATTGGTTACCTGTCTTGGTTTCTTGATTCCTATATTGACTATTTTCCAAAGGTAATTTTCATTAAATCCTATACTGTTCCATTGCTAGACCTTCACCTCTTTATGTTCATTTCAGTCAGTACTCTCAGACTTTTTGTGTAGGTAAAAAGCGATCTTTCTGTGATTGATTTAGGGATGCAGGGGGAGAATTTTGTGACCTGCTTTTTTTTTTCCCCTTGTAAGATTTCTCTTTCAAGTCCCTCAATCTGATATAAGGGACATGGTAGTCTCTAATCATACTCTAATCTCTATTGGTTTAAATCCAAATAATTTCCTTCTACACCCTGCTCGGTTGAGACTTAAATCCTTTATTATTCAATGATCCTATTTTTAAACTCTGCTTGGGAAAGCAGTGGTGACTTTTGATGCTAATCCTATTCAGTCCACTGACTCTATCCCCTTCAGGGAAATGGCCAAGGATTTTTAAGGGGGTAAATATACAGTCAGCTGCATAACAAGAAAGAGAGGGAAGCCAAGTTAGAATTTTCAAAACTATAGAGGATAATAAAAATGGAGCCTTTATATTAAAACCTAAGTATATTTATTCTGATGAGCTACCTATTAATTCCATTGGAAATAGCTAGTTAAATCCTTTAGTCACAGTTTTTCATTGCCTGGGATTGAAGGATAAGCATGTGGTTTCATATTCAAGGCAACAGCACTAGCAAATCCTGTCAGACCCTTCAAATGAAAATCGAACCCAACCATATTATTCCATGTTCAGAGTCTGAATAAACATATTAATTAATATGATAATAGTTCTTAGGTTGTTCCTTCTTGACTTTCTTTTTGGAAGTTTAACATGGCCAAAAATAAATAAATGAATAAAAATATGTAGCAGAGAAAGCTCTGGGCTGGGAGTCAGGACACATTTGAGATTCTCATGACCGTCAAGAAAGTATATAAAGTTTAGATATTAAGCCACTCTTTTATAATGGAAAGAATTTCAGATAAATGATCATGATGCCATTTTAGCTTTAAAAGTCTATGAAATTTATCAAAAAATAATGCCTTTATGGACCTAACACAGGTAAGGTAGTAACAATCAATTTTATTAATACAATATGGTCACTTCTCTCTTTTTCTTGTCATGAAAATAGAGATGATGTTGATCTTTCATATCCTCTTTCATGCTATTGTGCCTGTTGCACCTTCTACATAGTATGACCTGCTGCTCCCTGTCTGTTTTCATTTTTATTCTTTAAGGCCAAAGTCCTAGTAAAATCTTCTCTAATTTTCTTTTCCTACCCTGGGAGAAATAACCTGTACCTTGGTGCTACTTCTGAACTTTACATCTAACTTTGTCATAGTACTAATCACACTGTCTTTAATTGTGTGTTGATTTACAAATTCATTTTTATATTCAATATGGGCTTCATGAGGACAAGATTTATGGCTTATTGCTGGTGTTAACATGTGAATCATAAAGGTACTGCCCTAAAAGTATTTGAGAATGAAAGTCTGAATGAATGATTGGCTATCTTGACATTTCCTTACTCAACTCTTCTAAAAAACAATCATAAATTCTTAGATAATGGTATCATGAGAATAATCATTAAATGCTAGATTAAAAGTATAAATAAGAAAAACTTCTTAATGTATATTGCATAGTGCTTGTAACCTAGATTTGAACCTAGATTTGTAAACAGAAAGTCCTTGGTTTGAATCCTGCTCTCTCTTTCTTTGTAGATAAGTGACATTAAGAAAATCTCTGGATTTTCTTAACCTCATGGTTCTCATCTTACATTTGGACACTGTTATTATTAATGTCCAATTTTCACCTTTTCCACAACTCTTTAATAACTTCTAATATATACCTGATAAACCACAAATTTTGTATATATATATATATAAACATTTAAAATTATATTAAGTGTTTTATCATTACTGAAATTCACAAGATTCACTTCTCTTAGGATATTAAGTAAAACCTGGATTTTGGCAGAGTCAAATCTGCATTTTTTGACTTCTAGTGCTGGCTAAGAAGCACTAGAAGTGCTTCTAAAAATTGCAACTAAAAATCTAGACCAAATACAGAAAGTAACCACACAAGGACTCTGAAAAGTAAATAATAGCTTTCAAATTGAGTGAAAAATCAAAACACAAAGAATGATTGGCAGGGTAGTAAGCTTTTTTGTTGTCGTTTTCATTCTTTATCACCTGGCTTTGGGCAGTCTGAATTGCAGAATGGCGCAGTGGGAAGAGAGCAAAATCTCCTAGGGAAAATCCCCCTGGAAAGAAGAGTAGAAAAAGTGGACTTTGAGATCTTAGGGGTGTGAGAAAAAGATTTTTTTTTCCTTCTAGTTGTTTTTTTCCTCTTATACCTGCACTAGGGGCAACCCCAAGCACAAGTTGCACTGCTATGGTGCTGACAGTGACATCAGCTCCTGCAAACCTAAAAGAGAGAAAATCCTGATCTTTAGCCATAGGAGCTGGGAATACAAAAGTCTGAACTGAATATGAGGAGTCCCCATTATTTTGTCCTCTCTGTTAATTATTTGACATCTCACCCTAAAGATGGACTTGTCCTGTGGAATTGTGTGACAGCACAGAGGCTAAAATTCCGAGAGAAACTAATTTTCCATCCATAGGGTCTGGGAAATGAAGTTCTTCAGAACTGGAAGTTGTGGAGAAAATATTGAAGAAGATAGAGCTAGAGAAGCAGATCCCCAATTCCGTGTATAAACAAATACACGAGCTTGGGCTTATCCCGAACATCAACATACACATGATACACCCAATAAAGCAGAGAAAAATATTGAAAAGTGAACTATAACATAAATCAGCAATCAAATATTTTAGTCCTAGAAGATCTCCTTAGTCAGGTATGGGCAGACAAAAATAGTATGGCGACATTTGAAGGTACAATGACACTGGAGCCACTGCCTACAGAAGGTAAGATAGAACTTTCGGTCTGAACGTAACCATGTAAATTGCCTTCTAAAGCAACAACAATGTTACAACAAACCACATTTTCCAGAGGATTTAAGGAGGGCCCAGAATCCCACAATATAATATTTAAAATGGCCATGTACAATTCAAAATAATAAAATGCTATAAAAAAGGAAAAGCTGACAAATAACTAGGAAAAAGACAATTAGATCTTCAACTGCAAGATTGTCATGATGATGGTATTATCACACAAAGAGTTTATAGAAACTTTTGAAATATAATCCATGAGGTGAGGATAAACATTCATAAAATGAATGAAAAGTAGTTTATAGCAGAGAAATAGAAATCATGGAAAGTATCTAAATAGAAGTCTTAGAAAGTAAATTTACAAGATCTGGAATGTAAAAAAATACTAGATGGCCTCAGTAGCAGAATAAGGGTGACAAAAGAAAAAATTGGTGCACCTAAAGATAGATGAATAAAAGTTATTAAATCTAAAGAGTAGAGAGAAAAAGATTAAAACTGTAACAAAATAGTTCTCCACACCTATTCAGTATTATGCTGGAAGTCCTAGACAATGCAGCAGGGAAATTAAAAGCAATTAATGTCATAGAGTAGGGACAAGAGAATAAAACTGTATCTACTTGCAATGTAACCATCTATATGATAAATTTCATATGGCATCTACACAAAAATCTCCTATAGCTGATAAATTTAGCAAGATGGTAGGATACAAGGTCAGTAGTAAAAAATCTATTGTGTCTTTAAACAATATTTGAAACTAAAAATTTAAAAACAATTTTTTATAAATCATTTATAAGAGCACACAAAAATTGCAGTACTTAGACATGAACCTTACAAAATATGGCCTGAATGTGAGTGTTAAAAACTACAAAACACAGATGAAAGAAATCAAAGAAAAACTAAATAAATGAGGAGCTACACTAAGTTATGATTGGAAGACTGAAGAGTATTATGTCAGACTCTACTAATTCATCTATATATCAGAGTAATCCAAATCCAAATCTCAGTAGAATTTTTCATAGCTATCAAAAAGAAGATTCTAAAATTTATACAAAAAAGAAAATAATGAAGTATTCACACTATCTGATTTCAAGACTTACTATTAAGCTACAGTAACCAGGACAGTGTGGTATTATCAAAAGAATAGACATATAGATCAATAGAAAAGAATGCAGAGCCCAGAAATAGACTCAACAGATATGATCAATGGATTTCACACAAAGGTGAAATGGTAATTTAAAGGTGAAAGAATAGTTTTTTCAACAAATGTACTGGACCAATCGGACATCTGTGTGCAAAAAAAAAAAATTGAATTTCTACTCACACCTCATGTTTTATACAGAAATGAACTCTAAATAAATCATAGACTTAAATATAAAACCTAAAACTTTTATGAGTGAGAAAACATAGGAGAAAATATTTGTGGCCATGTTTTAAGTAAACTGTTCTTACGTGTGACACAAACAGCATGATCCATCAAAAAAATTGAAAAATTGAAGTTCTATCAAAATAAAAAATAACAAAATATTAAGCAACAACAGTAACAATATTGAAACGGACAATAAAAATTTTCTGGGTGAAAATGCAGAGCAACTAAAACTCTCACACATTGCTGGTGGGAATGCAAACTAGTATAGCCTCTTTAGAAAGGAGTTGAGTAGATTCTCATAAAGTTAAACATATGTTAATCATATATGATCCAGTAATTTTTACTGTATATATACACCTTAGAGAAATAGGTTGCAAATGAATTTTTATTGTAGCTTTACTCTTAATTGTCAAAAATTGGATACAACCCAATCTTTCTTCAGCTAGTGAAAATATAAACACACTATGGCACAAACATGTGATGAAACACTACTCAATAATAAATGGTAATGAACTACCATTACACACAACATGTGTAAACTACAAATGCATTATGATAAGTGAAATAATGCTAGACTAAATAGACTACAAACCATATGAGTCTATTTTTATGCCATTCTGGAAAAGGCATAACTATAAGAAGAG
Organism: Cheirogaleus medius; assembly: GCA_008086735.1. Classification (NCBI taxonomy): domain Eukaryota; kingdom Metazoa; phylum Chordata; class Mammalia; order Primates; family Cheirogaleidae; genus Cheirogaleus; species Cheirogaleus medius. The sequence goes on from VBSM01000272.1 coordinate 78,543,911, forward strand.
AGAACATTTCTATAGTTGCTAGGAGTTAAGAGTGAGGGGAATGATCAACTACAAAGAAGGAAATGTTTTGGCTTGGTACATATGTACTAGAGTTGTGGTTACAAAACACTATCATTTATAAAAATTCATAAAATTGTTCACAAAATGAGCAAATTTTATAGAAGGTGAATTTTTAAAATTATATTTTTAACCACAGTACCTGTTTTTTCATAAGTTTTCTAGCTGTATTTTCTTTTTCATTTATTTATTAAGAAAGCAAATAAATATTTTTTTATTAAGAAAGCAAATATTAGCAAAAAAATTTATTTATTAAGAAAGCAAAGCTAGTTATACTAAATACATATGGATAAGAAGAAGCATAATTTCAAAATGGCAGAATCAAGTCTAATTTTGAAGCAGCAGAACTCTTAGTTAATGTGTTACTAAAGAAGTGAAAGATATTATCAAGTTAAAAAGCATTGGAAACATGAATCTTAACCCAAAGACCAATATAAAAACGTACATGAATTAATCATTAACTTTTTAAATGAATGCAATTTGATACTGTCAAAGAAGTTATTTATTTAAGTTATAGATACTTGATACTATTTTATAATGCTCTATCATAATAATTTCCATTATAAAGTATACTAATAAATGCTTTTAGGCATACTAAATGTTCATACATTTTGTTGAAATGTTAAAAAATGGTCTGTGTATTTGAGTTTCAGAGTAAAAGTCCCTTTTGGTTTGAATACTATAGCATAAAGGGAACTTGGGCAGGATAATTCTATATAAAGTATTTTTATCTTTTACTTTCAAATTTATAAAAATATTTTCATTAAGAGTATATCCTATAAATTTATACTATTAAGATTAAAGTGTAAAAATTGAATTTAACACTCTTCTCGAAAAGAAAAAAACAGAGGCTTCTCTTTACAGAAAGTCAATATTATACTGACTTTTGTATCTTAATAGCACCTGGGTAATAGGCACTACCGTTTAACTGCCTTGAGGTTGCTTCTGGCTTTTCCATTTCTATTCTGTCTGAATTTTGCCTCATTTTAATTTTTCATCTTTTTCTGTGGAGATTAAATTTAATATTTTATTATTAGTGCCTATATGTGCATGAATAGAGGTCCATAAATCCTTTCTTTTGTGTTCTGTTGTTTGCGATATACATATACACACGCACATACATATGTGTATATATATCACTTGCTTTGTTTAATTATAAAGCATTGTATTTATATCCACAAATCCATGCATCAGCTAGAATATTAAGTTATAATATTTTAAAAAGGCAAAATAATCACACAGATGTCAATTTCACCTTATCATGTTTGATCACATGTTCCATTCTTCTCTCAATATTCATAACTTTATTTTTTTCTACATATTTGAGTCATAATATACACTAGTATTATTAATTTCTGTGTGACTATATTAAGTCCCCAGATAAAAATTAAATTATTTAAGAACAGAAATAATGTTTTAAGGTTCCTTACATATACCTCAAATATGTACTAATGAACTGATTTAAAATAGTCATGGCAGCATAATGAACACACACATATGCACAGATTTCATTTGCCTTAATTCAATAATCACTTATTGAGCAAAAATTCTATTATGCATATTTATATGGATGAATATTTCCTATATTCATTTTTCAGGGGTATTTTCATGTCTTTAAATAACCAGTTAATAGAAGGACATTTAGGGCAACAAGTTTTTCTATATTTAGAGCAAGATTCACTCTTAAGAGTTAAGAGTTAACATAATTAGTTGAATTTTTACATACTATTACTGTAAACTCAATTTTTAAAAAACTACATAAAGTTCATGTTATGAAAAAAACACCAAATAAATTTTCCCTACATATCTTTACATTTTTAATGTCATTTGCTTTATTATAGTCTGCACTCACTTATTTTTATGGCCATTACTCTGCTGCTACTCAATAAATATCTTGTTATTATCAATTTGTCTGATATCTTTGATTGAGATAATTAATTTTCAAACACACACAAACCCACTCTTAGACATTCTACACCAGTATTGGCACTTAATAGATGAAATTTGAATATCTTTAACAAAAAATTGGCTCTATCAAGGATCTTGTGGATGATAATATAATTTTTATAATGCTAACAGAAATCAAAGAATAGTTAAGTCATTAGAAAACTGAATTTTGTATAGAGATGTCAATTTAGGTCCCATTTTCATTATTAATTACCTATAACAATAGGTAAGTCATACTCTGGCTGAGCTCCTTCATCTGTAACATTAATATGTTGAGTAGGGAAAAGGTGGCTTACTTAAAATGAGTCTGAGGATAACTACCCAATTGTTTGTGAGAAAGTAAACTTGGATACCTAACTTACTCCTTAAGTCAAAATAAATCTCATGTGTTTAAAGATTTAAATATAAATAAAAAACCACAAAAGACCTAAAATTAAAAGTTATTTTATTTTAGTTGTATAGTTTAGAGTTTGGGAAATCCTTTATAATCACAACAGAGAACTGAAAAGCTGCATAGGGAAAAATCATAGTTCACAAATGTGATTATATAACTTTTAAAAAACAGTTAACAAAATATACACAATTTTAAAGGACAAACATTAATCTGGATAAAATATATAGAGAATAAAATGAGCAATAAACTTCTCCTTAATGTCCTTAATATGCTAAAAGCTCATTAAATTAATAAGAATAAAATTTAAGACTCAATAAAAATGAGCACAATATTAATAGCAGCTTAGAGAGAAAAAGAGAGCAAGAAGTAAAAGAAATATATTAAGTATATGTAAACATTAGGTAATTAAATATGAAACCTATGATTTTGAATCAAAAGTGTAGTTTATTATATCTCAAACAAGAAGCAGTACAATTAATCAAAGTATGCACCTAAACTATACATATAGCTTTGCTTGGTTATGCCAGCAGTGAAGAAGCCTGGGGAGTGAGTGGCAATGAAATCACAAAAGACATTTCCACAGCTCATTGAAACTGGAATATTTTGCTCGCAAGAAGTGGTCCAAAGCCTGGAAGAAGTGGTAGTTAGCTGGTGCAAGGTCTGGTGAATATAGTTGATGGCAGAGAGTTTTCAAATCCAACTTCTGTAGTTTGAACAGAGTTGTTTGTGTGACATACGATCCAGTATTGTCTTGCAAGAGGATTGTCCTGTCTCTTTTGACCAATGTCGGCTGCTTAACCACAAGCAGACTCATCATTCCATTCAGTTGGTTGTAATATACATCTGCTTTAATCAATTCACCTGGTTTCATGAAGCTATAGTGGATAATACCAGCACTGGACCACCAAACAGACACCATTAGCTTTTTTAATGAATATTCAGTTTTGGATTGTGTTTCAGCACTTCATCATTATCTAGTCATTGTGCTGAACTCTTGCAATTGTCAAAAAAGAATCCATTTTTCATCACACATAACAATATAGTGTAGAAATGGCTCAACTTTATGTTGTGACTGCAAAGAAAGGCAAGCTTCAAGACAATTTCTCTTTTGATGCTCATTTAATAAATGCAGAACCCATCTATCCAGCTTCTTTGTTTTGCCAATTTGTTTCAAATGGTCCAACAATGTTGGAAGAGTAATGTCAAAACTTGCTGTTAATTCATGTATAGATTGAGATGGATTCACCTCCACTGCAGCTTTCAGCTGATCATTATCCACCTTGGTCTCAGGGCATCCACATGTCTCATTTTCACAATTAAAATCACCAGAATGGAACTTCTCAAACCACTGATGTACTGTGCATTCATTAACCACATCCTTCCCAAACACTTGTTGATATTTCAAGCTGTCTGCACAGCACTGGTTCCATGAGGGAACTCATATTCAAAAATAACACAAATTTTTGACTTATATATGATTTCACAAAAATTGTTCTAAAAAAAGTGAATGATAATCACAAGCCAAAACATGCATTTGAAAGATTGAGCATGTATCTTCACAATAAAAATAAAACAAGAAGTGTCAAAGTGAAATGTCAGCGAATTCAACCATCAAACTTAGCACTTAAGAAAATCGGACATTTCATACTTAATGACCTAATAGATTAAAAATATATTTATAAGTTTTTAAAAAGATGCTTTGTCTTCTAAACATGAATTATTAATATTTGGTAAAAATCTTGCCCACTAAATGCTTCTGGGAGTTGAAAATAAATTATTATGGAATCCTAACTTAGTTCATAAAGAATAAGAGGAGGAGGGCCTAGCATGGTAGCTCAGGCCTGTAATCCCACCACTTTGGGAGGCCAAGGAAGAAGGATTGCCTAAGGCCTGGAGTTTGTGACCAGCCTGGGAAACATAAGGAAATGCTGTCTCTACAAAAAAAATTAAAAATTAGCTGGGCATTGTGGAATGGTTGAGCTCAGGAGTTTGAGGCTTCTGTGAGCTATGATTGCACTGCTGCACTCCAACTTAGGTAACAAAGCGAGACCCTGTCTCTAATAATAATAATAATAAAACTATTTTTAAAAATGCTCAAGTAGAGATTGAACAAAAAAAAAGAAAAAAGTCGAGGAGGAAAAGGAGCAAGAAAAAGGAAAGAGAAAAGGGAACAGAAAAGTAGAATGGTAATAATGTAAGCAGATGCTCTCATTACCTGGGGAAGCATATATTGATCTAGGGAAGCTAAAGGATTAGTTTTAACTTCAGACAGGTAGATTAGTAGGCCATAAATCTGTGAAAGCTTGAGAGTTAGCAATGTAGCCAATACTTGAAGAACTTTCAAGTCAGTATATGGCTTGATTAGAAATGCAACAACAACATCCACAGAGGAAGGAGATTACCAAAGAACTTTATATCTTTTTATTGAGAATTTGACAGCTGGTAACTATGCCAGTGCCATTTCCAGCTGGGGGCTAAACTTTGACAGTAACTTACAAGTCTAGAAATTCAACAGTGTAAAAAAATCAATGTAAAATTTTGTTCTAGGAAGGTGCGATTGCTAATTTTATGTGTTATCTTGACTAGGTCATGGAACCAGATATTGGGACAAACTTCACAGATGTATATCTATAAAACAATTTTTTGAATGAGATTAACATTTAAAATAGCAGATTTTGACTAATTCATATTGCCCTCCATTACATAGGTAGGCCTCATCCAATTAAGAAAAAGACAGACCTCCCTCAAAGAAGAGGGAATTCTGCCAGGGGATTGCCCTAAGACTTGAACTGCAACTCTTTCCTGGGTCTCCAGCCTGCTCACCTATCCTGCAGATTTTGAACTTCCCACCTCCACAGTCATATGAGCCAATTCCTTAAAATAAATATGTTTATATATACACATCCTACTGATTCTGCTCATCTAGAGAACTCTGACTAATACAACAGGTGATATATTTGAAAATACTGGGAGAAATATTCAAAAGCACTCTAGAGTGATATTCCATAATCCAGGTCATGGACACCCACAGAAAAACAAAACAACTGAACAACAACAACAAAAATGTCCTCTAAAAAATCAACTCACACATCCCAAAAAAAGAAAAAAAAGATAAAACACAATAAAAGAAATCCACTTTGAAGCAGGAAAAGCATCAGTTACAGAGTAGTATATTCTGTGTAATCTAATAACAATCTGAAATAGAACATAGAATAAGTATTTTTAATATTATTTCAGTCACAAAGAATACTTGAATGCTTAGGAGAGAGAAAAACTACCTGGGAGATTTGGAAAAGACTCAGAACAATTACAAATAAAAATATATAGTTAGTAAAATTAAAAAAACAAACTTAAATGTATATTTGTTTTTTTTTATTTTTGGAATATTATGGGAGTACAAACATTTTGGTTACATATAATGTCTTTGCCCCACTCAAGCCAGGGCTACAAGCATGCCCTTCCCCCAATCTGCATCCATTAGTTGTGAGTTTTTCCCTCCACCCCACTCTCACCTGATCAGCACCCAATGACTATTACTACCATGTGAGCATCTTAATGTTGATCAGTTAGTACCAATTGGATGGTGACTACATATGGTGCTTGTTTTTCCATTCTTGTGATACCTCACTTCGAAGGATGGACTCAAGCTCTATCCTGAATAATATAAGAGGTTCTAGTTCACCACTGTTTTTTGTAGTTGAGTAGTATTCCATGGTATACATATACTACATTTTATTAATCCACTCATGTATTGATGGGCATTTGGTTGTTTGCATATCTTTGCAATTGTGAATAGTGCTCCCATAAACATTCAAGTACAGATGTCTTTATTATAGAATGTCTTTTCTTTCTTAGGGTAGATGCTTAGTAGTGGAATTGCTGGATCAAATGATATTTTTATTTTTAGCTCTTTGAGATATCTACAAATTACTTTCCACAGGGGTTGTACTAATTTGCAGTCCCACCAGCAGTGTAAGAGTGTTCCAATCTCTTCACATCCACACCAGCATTTGTTGTTTTGGGACATTTTGATAAAAGCCATTCTCAATGGAGTTAGGTGATATCTCATTTTGACTTTGATTTGCATTTCCCTAATGATTAGAGATGTTGAGCATTTTTTTATATGTTTGCTGGCCGTTATTCTGTCTTCTTTTGAAAAGTTTCTGTTTATGTCCTTTGTTTTTTTATTAATGGGGTTGTTTGATTTTGTTTTTGTTAATTTTCTTAAGTTCTATATAGATTCTTGTTATCAGTCCTTTATCGGATGTGTAGAATGAAAATATACTGTATATTATACTGTACTGTATGTTATACTGTACTATATATTATAAGTAGTTGAAAAAAGAATTGAAGAACTGTCATTGCACTAGTTAGCTATAATACAACACAGAAAGATAAAAAATAGAACAGAATAGTGAAAAGATATTGAAAAGTTATACAACATTTCAATAGTCCTATGCCATTTAGGAAATTGAATCATTGCATTTGTTTTATTCAAACTGTTTTAGACATTAAAAGGAAAATATACCCAAATAACTGTTACTTTGATTTCAAAACTAGAAAAAGACATTTTAAGAAAAATTAACATGAGTTTTACTTAACACAAGTGTAAAATTTTTAAACAAATATAATTTTAGACCAAAAAAAATTAGCAAATCTTCACTTAGTCAAAATTATTTGTGGAATATAAGATCTTAGACATAAAATATTTATAAGAAAAAGAGTACTATCATCTCAATAGATTAAAAAAACCTATTTTATAGCATTCAACATTCCTTCTTGATTAAAGAGAAGTCCATTAGTAAAGTAACTGTGGTAGGCTGAATAATGGCTCCAAAGATATCCAAGTCCTAATTCCTGGATCTATGAACATTTTCTTATATGTCAAAAAGAGCTTTGCAGAAGTAATCAAATAACAGATCTTGATATGGGGAGATTGTCGTGGATTATCCAAGTGGAACCTAAATGTATATACCATGTCCTTATATGGGGGAAGCAGAGGACTATTTTACTACAGAAGAGAAGGTGATGCAATGATGGAAGTAGAGATTGTGCTTTGAAGATGGAGGAAAAGGTCACAAGTCAAAGAATACAGGCAGCCACAAAACCTGAAAAAGGCAAATAAAGGGATTCTCCTATCAGAGCCTCTACAAGGAACCAGTCTGCTGTCATCTTGACTTTAGATGGTGAAACTGATTTGGGGCTTAGACTCCAGAACTCTAAGACAATAAATTTTTATTCTTTTAAACCACTCAGTTTGTGGTATTCTGTTACTACAGCAATAGGTATCTAACAGAGGAATATATGGGTGCTTTGTATATGATGTTAAAATTACAAATCCTAAGAAAAGATGGACTTATCAGTGTACAATCTGGGACAATTGACTGAGAAAAAATGTGAAGATAGATCCTTTTTTCACTATGTTCACAAAAACTAAGGGAGATGTGAATTTATCAATAATAGATATGTACTACAAACATAAAACTTTCAGATAAATCCAAAATACAATGTCTTTATGTCTTAGTGTAAATAAAAATAACTTTACAAAGACAGATAAATCTGTTAAGAAAAATATTGATCATTTTGCATCACAAGTGATTTCAACAATACAGACTATTGATTCCTGGATAATAGAATAGTTTCCAAAATGTGCATTTATGTGTATGTATATATATACATACGTGTGTGTATATATACACATACATACATATGTATGCATATGCATATCTAGTGTTGAGAATGTGGAAGAAGTATAAATTATGTTCTTTTTAGTTAGTTGAAACTATGAAATAGTATATAATCTTTGACTAAGCAATTCCTTCTCAAGTAATCTACATTAGAGAAATATTACAAGGACTAATAAACTTCTGTGGATAAGGATGTTCATTTTTGCATTATCCAAAATAGCAAAAACTAGAAACAATCTAAATCAAAAAGTGATTACTTAAATAAATTATGCCTCACAAAAACAATAGCATATTATGTATTTGTAGAATGAGATAGATCTCTAAATACCAGCATGGAAGTGTGTGCCTGTGATAGTATAATATATTTACTATATGAGATATGCTTCCAATCAATAAGGAAAATGAAACAATCTGGGAGAAAAGGACAAGAAATAAAAACAGGACCCTAAAATAGAGAGGGTATCCAAAAGACTAACACAAATTCAAAAGGTTCTCACTCTTATAGTTAATTAGGCAAATATGTAATAAAACAGTAATAATTATGTACAATTTCAGTCCCATCAGATTGGCATAATTTGGATAATAAGGAGAGTTGGTGAAGGTGTAGAGAAGTACAAATTCTGGAGAGGTATAAACTGATACAACAACATTAAAGAGGAATTTATAATTACTAGTATAATTACATATAGCCTGGCAATTTTTCTGATTTTTGGCTACCTAATTTATAAGTAGAAAATTGAGAAATAATATAAATGGATGCCTCACTGTCCCTTAATAAGGGGGATTGATAAGTCATTCTAGTGAGAATGGATAATGTAATAGCATCATTTTATATGAGTTAATTAGATCACAAGATCAAACATGACTTAAGGTTTCAAAAACCTAATATTCAGTCAAAAAAGAATTTGCAAAAGAAAATATACAGTATGACTCCATTTACAATTTTTCTAGAATATACAAAACAATAATATATTTTATTGTTTTATGGATATATATGTGGTAGATGTATGACATGAATGAGAATACATACCCTTTTAAATTTGTTTATTATTCATTTGATAATTATCTATTGAGTACCTACAATGTGCCAGTCCCATTCTAGGACTGGGGATCCAAAGTGAACAAAATAAACATGAATCTTTGCCATAATGATATTTACATGCTAGTGGAGAATGAAGACAAAAAAGAAACTATTGAATATAAAATATGTTAAACAGAAAAATATTCTTCAGGATAATGTTTATCTATGGTGAGGAAAAGAAGGAGAAAATATAGGGTGATAACATTCATGTGGAAATTATATTTCTTACAGGACATGAGATAAAATTAATAAAATAGATACCTAAAATAATAATAGTCAATTATTAAAATCATTTCAAACTTCTTCATAAATTCTTTACCTAGGCCAATGTCTGTAAGAGTTTTTCTAACATTTTCTTCTAGAATTCTTATAGTGTCATGCCTTAGGTTTAAGTCTGTTATCCACCATGAGTTGATTTTTGTGAGAGGTGAGAGGTGCAGATCTTGTTTCTGTTTTCTACATGTGGCTATCCAATTTTCCCAGCACCATTTATTGAATAAGGATTCTTTTCTCCAGTGTATGTTTTTGTCTGCTTCGTCAATGATTAGATGGCTATATGAGGATGCTTTTATATATGGGTTCTCAGTACTTACATGTTTTTTATATATTTTATATATTTAAGATGTTTCACAGTTTTTAAAATGTAAAATAAAAAGTGGTGTTCAAACGCTTCAAAACTTAATAAATATGTACTTAAATGAATTATCATTTTCATATCTAGTGTTGAGAATGTGGAAGAGGTATAAATTATGTTTTTTTTAGTTAGTTGAAACTATGAAATAGTACATAATCTTTGACTAAGCAATTCCTTCTCAAGTAATCTACATTAGAGAAATATTACAAGGACTAATAAACTTCTGTGGATAAGGATGTTCATTTTTGCATTATCCAAAATAGCAAAAACTAGAAACAACCTAAATCAAAAAGTGATTACTTAAATAAATTATGCCTCACAAAAACAATAGCATATTATATATGTGTAGAATGAGATAGATCTCTAAATACCAGCATGGAAGTGTGTGCCTGTGATATATTGTTGAGTGAAAAAAGTAAGTACCAGAACATATGAATTGTGTGAAGCAATATTTGGTTTTAAAAAATCTACCTGTTTATGTATTCATAGAAAATGTCTAGAAGGATAGACATAAAACTATTTATGGTGGCTACCTCTGAAACCTGGAATCAGAGTGGGTTTTAATGTGAATTTGTTTATTCTACCTTATATACTTTTGTATAGTTGCATTTTCACCACCAATATTATTTAAAGATTAATAATATTAGAATAAACAATTGCTAGATGGATATTTAATACATGGGAAATTGATTACTAATCTTTAACTCCCTACTCCTTATTCCTCATCATACTCACTTAGCAAAACCCCATCTCTAGTTAAATACAACTCCCTGCTTATTCCACACTTGTATCCACACAGCTGAACATGGCTGGATAAAAATAGCCAACCATAGTAAATACGTCTCACTTTAAATTCATATTCACTAACTTCAAGTGTGCTCTTTAATGGTGCCAAATAATCAAACTGCATTTTCCTAAATCCAATTAAAACCCCATGTTCCCAGAAAGCTATTTTTTCTCTTTTTCTCTTCAGACCTCTACCTTTATCTCCCAGTCATCACTTCCAGCTGATAAACTTGTTTCCCATTTCAATGATAAAAAAAGGAGCAATCAAGAAGGAATTTCCACCAGCTGCAACAAATCTGCCTGCTCCAAGTTCCTTCCCTTCTATCATTGTGGGTGAATTAAGATTAATCCTTCCCATATGCACTTCACCCTATTCTTTTCATCTATACAAGGACCGGCTTTAGCAATTCTTTTCTCATTCTGCTACATCATTATTTATTAATCTCTACTGAATTACTTTCAGTAGCATGCCAATTATCTGTAATTCTCCCTACCTTTAAAAAATAAAATCAAAATATAAAGTTTTGGCTGTATACGCCCTCCTGACGATACTCCATTTCCCAGCTCTACATTTATTAATACAACAAAACCTTTCAATGTTTACTTTCCTATACTGGTTCTCTAATTTTCCCTCTTCCATTTTCTCTGGAGCTCATTGTATTTAGCCTGTGGTCTCCACAACTTCATTTATGATTCTTATGAAAGTCAGCTACTGACCACAAATTCTCAGTTCTTCTCTAACTTGGCCTATCTTGAAAATACTCTTGACTTTACTTCTAGATCACTCTCTTAGTTTCCACCTACCTTACTGGCTATTTCTTTCCAATAATCTTCCTGAGTACTTCATTCTTTCATCATGCCAATTTGGATGGCTTTAGAGATTAATCCTTTCTCCTCTTTTCTTCTCTGTCTTCACTCTCTTGCTTGGTGATTTTACTCAGTCCCATTTCCTTAAGCCCTATTTCCATGCTGACAAGTCCTATACACATATCATTAATTCAGACCTCTCTTCTGAAGTCCACATTAAGAATTCCTACTACCAATTTTATATTTACATTAAGAAGTCTTATAGTCATCTGACATTTGCCCTTCTACCTTCTTCAGTCTTTGTTTTTTGTTGTTGTTGTTTTGTTGTTGAATTTTTAATAAATGCCAACTAGATATTTCTAAGTGACTAAGCTAAAACCTTGTTTCCACACCCCACAGCCAGTCTGTCAGAAAATGCTACTCTCTCTAATTTCAAATATGCTCAGAACTGATCATTCCAGACTGCCTCCATCATGAGCACCCTGGTCCACAGCATTGTTATTGCTTATCTGGATTATTGCAGCGGCTTCCAACTTGTCTTTCTGCTCTTCTTTTCTCCCCTACTGCCTATTCTCAACACAGTACAGAGTGTTTCCTTTAAAATAAATCAGATCATGTTATTTCCCTGCCCAAACCCTCCATGGCTTCCTGTCTTACTTAACTATAAAAGCCAAAGTTCTTACAACAGCCTTTAGGGCCCTACATGATATGTTTTCCTTTTTATTACTTTTCTGACCTCATCCCCTACTCTTCTCCTCTCATTCAGTTCATGCTTGCTATGTATTGAGAATACTAGATAAATTTCCTCCTGAGGGTCTTTGTGCTTTCTTTTCCTTGTGCCTGAAATATCTCCCAATACATTGATGAATGCTTGTTTTCTTATCTCTTCCAGCACTTCATTCAAATTCTACCTTATACTAGACAACTTCCTTACTAACCCTATTTAACGTCATAACCCTATCCCCCACCCTAGCACTTCCCAGTCCTCCTCTCTGCTTTATCTTTCTCCAAAGCACTGATTAACATCAGAAATATTAAAGTTATATATTTACCTCATTATTGACTATAATATGCTAAAAACACCACTTCATAATATCATGACTCATCTCCCAGTCTATGCTCAGCACCTACAACATGCTTGGAAGTAGGCTTTTAATAAAAACTTCTTGAATGGATGGATGAATGGTCCAGTTCTATCATACTCAAGACAAATATAGTGGGCAAAGTAGGCAGTTTAGAAAACCAACATAAAGAAAAATATGAACCCAATCACAGATAATTGTATATGGAAAAAATATCTTAGTTACTATAAAAAGATCTATTTACCTATTAAAATCAATATTTTAAGTCTGAAAGCATTCATTGCTCAACCAATGATTAATAGACTAATTATATTATTAGGACTTTGTGTTTTGCTAAGGATTTAATATTTAATTTTAGGTCATTTAATGATAACTATAACATGAATTAGTATAATGAGATAATATCAAATATATTACAAATATATTATTGTTTAATTTAATGTATCTCATTGATATAAGCACAAAAACATTTATAAAAATATTGATGAACATCTACACATGCAATAAACATTAATATCAGCAACTGACTGTAATATTGTAAGTTAAAAAAATGGGAATTTAAAAAATTTTTGATATATGATCCTGTAGAAAAACTAAAGTAGCATCTTAGTCAAAACTTTTGTAAAACTGTAGGATATAGCCTTCTATCCCAAATTCACAAAGAAAATTGTTATACATATAAAGATATTCAGTATTATTCTATTTAACTAGATTTAATCCACAACTTTCTAAACTTATTTGAATATAGAACTCTCTTTTTCATAAAATGAATTAATATACTAAGTAATTAAAAGTTTATTAAACACACATGGATATATTATTTATTTGTTTGGCACATCGAGCATTTTGTATTCAGTATAGAATTCAAGATATGGTTGAGAAAATTGTTTTAAATGTAAATGTGTAATCAATATCATATTCAGGGAATCATGATCTTTGTAATATTCAGCATTTTTTGATGGACACTGTAAATTTGTCAATATCTTCTTTAATAACATATATAACAGTTTCTAAATAACTTTATAAATCAAAACAAGGTTAATATATCATTTCTGTATGGATGTGCACCAAGTCAAATTTATGCTCATCTATGTGTACCCAAAAAGACTGTATCAACTTACTCTGTATCATAAATATTTATCAAGGGGAGTCAATATAAAAGCTACAACTGAATAGTTTTCTACACCTCAGTTTTTACAAGCAAATAAAATGTATAAAATCAAATGTAATCAACTGATTAATTTCACTGAGGGTGTAACTGATAACATATTGTAAACTATTAAATAAGATTTAGGAATTAAAAAAAAAAGATCTGCACAAATGATAGCTACAAAACTGTGTTAAGCATAAAGAAAAACAAGTGCTCCCAATCATGTATATTCAGGTGACTATTAGAAATATTGTTTTCTCAAAGTAGTACCTCAGGGAGACCAAGGGCCGTTTCAAAATTTTCACAGCTCTGCTGACGCTGCTTAGGAGTGGAGGTGAGTCATTTTTGAAGATAATTTAGTAATAAATTTAGTTTGGGAATTATAAAGTAATGGAATTGATTTCTCCATGCCACTCTAAGTCATTTTGAAGGCAATTCCAAAAAAGAATATTAAAAAATGGCTTGAATGGCAATGTTTTAACAATGCTACTCTCCCACAGTGAATAAGCTAACACCTACATGGATACTTAAATTCTGTTATGTTTCCTCAAAGAAAAATTTCATTTGTTTAAAATCATTTTCTTACACATATGAACAAAATCTGTCTACATTCACAGGCACTTCTCTTCTTTAAATCAAAAGCTGATTATGTAACCCCCTAAGGACTTTAAATCATTCTCTATTACCTCTTAGATATCATAGAAACATTCAAATGTAGCATAAAGCAACATTTCTAGAGCAGGGGCATCTGTAAACTAAATCACAAGGAATCAAAGTTTCTCTATCATATTTTAAAAATATTCTGTTTCTGTTTTCATTTTGATAGAATCAACAAGACTCAATATATATGGACTATCTGAATAATTGCTCCTACTACCAAAAACTGACTGACAAAGAAATTCATTGCTTGAGTTTGTTTCTTAAAATCACATTGACACCATGTTGAACTATTATAATTTGCAGATTAACAAATAAAAGAATAATGGTAACTCAATATAGAAAAGATCCATTCTTGCCTAGAAAGAACAAATAATATCATGATGTGGTTTACTACCAAAGGTTTTGTAGTAGTTTAAATCAGTGTGTGACATATGTTGAACTCAAAAAAAATTATCAGAAAAACCAAGTTTTTCTTCATGTTTCAAGCATTAATTTAAGCAAAATATATTTTCATTATATTGTATTTATGTTGATTATTAGCATGTGTTTCATGAGTATACATTTTGTGGATCATATAAATGTATAAGAGCTATAAGCTTGAAATTTAAAACTAGATTTATGCTTGCACATATTTAACCACTTCAGTACAAGTGTCGACTATAGTCAACAGCCACAGATGAACGCGCACAGCCCAGCATCTGAAGGCGCACAGCCGAGCATCGACTTTAGTCGACAGCCAAAAGCTTTTACTTTTACAGCTTTTATCTCTGCAATTGCAGTGTGTATGTTCAGCTGATAAGTTACGAATCTGTGACCCTTTAACAACTCCTTAGTAGGAGTTATTATAGTTATTTTCCTAAAGCTGCCTGTAAAGTAAAACAAGTTTTCAGTGCTTTAAAGCTTTCCTCATCACACAAGAGCAAAATGGATTTGTCGTCAATGCACAGCACAAACTATCGTGGGGACCATGAGTGCCGGCTGTGGGCAAGGTTTCGCGGCCAGTGAGTGTTGTACTGAAGTGGTTACGTAGCATAAAAAATTAACAAAAATAAAAATGATTTTTCCACAGTGGGAGACTCCTGAGAATATTTGTTCTTTTAAAATGAATCTCTATATTACTTCAGAAACCAGGTCATTCACTACTCACAACCTAACACTAGAGCTGTACTTTCCAATGAGACAATCACTAATACCATGCCTAATGGGCACTGACATGTGGCTGGTCGGAATTAAAATGTGTTGTTAGTATAAGCTACAGTCAGATTTCAATGATTTCATTTAAAAAATGAAAAATCTTTCATTAATGACTTTTATACTGATTCCATGTTGAAATGATAGTATTTGGGAAATATTAAGTGACTAAAATATATTATTAAAATTAATTTTGTCATTTCTTTTTACTTTTTAAATGTAGCTTTGAGAAAATCTAACATTATGTGTCTGAGTGGCTTGCATTTCATTTCCATAGAGCAGCTCTGCTTTGCAGAGTTACCTCCTGTCTCCGTGTCCAGTGCACCCCTTACATTGATCATAGTTAACTTTAGGTCCTCCTGAACATACTTTTTTGTTTTTGTTTTTGTTTTCACCTCTGTATTTTTACACATGGTTATTCCTTCTTCTTGAGTTGCCCCTCATATCTTTCTATTTTTGAAGAATCCCTAATAATTGTTCATTACCTTGAATAACTATAAAAACTCTGATTTTTTCAAGTTAGATATTTCTACTTCTGAGCTTCTTTTGCCTTTGTACATGCCTATAATTTAGCACCTATCACAGATTGCAACTATTTTCTACATGTTTCTTTCCCTGTGAGATCTTGAGAGAAAGGGTATTGTTTTCATTAGCTTTTCATTCCCAACCTATAGCCTAGTATCTGCCACACAGCAAATACTTAGTAGATATTTGTTGAATTAATTATTAAATAAATGAACAAATGATTGCAGTTGAAAGTGTATACTTCAAATTCATATACATTTATTCATGTGTAACTCAGAGGTCAACTGTGTTATCTTTGCCTACAGATCTGTAAAAGGTTAAGTTAAATCTGAAGAAGTTTAAAATCCTCTTCATTAGAGCTCTGAATTCTCATGTTACATCAATTTCTGAGATTCTGCTTTGTATAATTTATTCCATTTAATAAATTCCCTCTCCTTTCTATGAATGATATTGTTATTCCTATTTGTATTTTATCCACTCATACATGGAATTTTTCCCATTCCATAAATTTTCAAAGAAACACAAAATTACACAAAGCACTCATGTTTATATTAGATCTTGTTTCAGGTTTGCATCAATGAAAGGAGTTTAGGATATAAAAATGAAACAATTTCAAATATTAAAAGTAACTACTTAAAAATTGTTCCTGGATACTCCAAAACTGGAATAGTTTTTAATTTTTTTTCCCCACAGTCTCTTTCACACATCCTTTTTTTTTTTTTTTTGCTCTTCATGTCTCTTCTCTCCAGAACTCCTTTTTTTTCCCTTTCACTCTTGAATATCCAGGATTGTTATCGTCTTCTATTTTATTAGATATTCACTTATTTTTCCTGACTTTAGTCTCAAGCTCAGCTCCAGATATATCCTCTAGTTATCAAGATAATTTGAAGAACAAAAAGATATTTTATTTACTCCAATCATCATTTATTGGATGCACATGCTTGTGTTTGAAAATAGCAAGTTTTGTCCTCGACAACACAAAGAACATAAGGTGGTTAATATCATTCTTTTTTTTAGCGGATTTAGAACATTGAAATAAATTCACTATTTGTGAAAACAATATCTAGAAAATTATCGTAATTTTTAACATTCTTTTTCTGGATTCTAAAACTAATTGCTATATTCAATTTAATATTTCATGTGATAAATGTGAATTATCCCAGGTTTGAATTTTGTATCAGTCTGCAATGTATTTAAAATTTTTATCAACTGTCAAATGTACTACAAAATAGTAAGCAAATTGTGGTAAGTTAATTAGCTACAGGGTAAAACAGTATCTATTTTCATAAAGTAATTAGATTCAAAAATACAGAAACATAATACATAAATAAGTCTTCCAGTTCACTATAAAATAATCAAGAGTTTATAAACAAATAAATAAATATTTTGATTAAGACCATGTAGTGTTAACAGTACATTTAGAACAGATAAATATTAAAAAATATATTCAGAGAAAATTAAACATTTGTTATTCTATTACAAAGTAATTGTAAAATATGTGTGTGTGTGTGTGTGTGTGTGTGTATAAAGAGCAGCCTGGCATTGTGGCTCATACCTATAATCCCAGTGTTTTGGGAGGCTGAGATGGGAGGATCACTTGTAGCCAGAAGTTCAAGACAAGCCTGGACAACATAGAAGACCCTATCTCTACAAAAGGTTTTTGTTTTGTTTTTTAATTAGCTGGGTGTGATGGCACAAGCTGTCTGGTCTCTTACACTTCTTATAAAGACACTAATCTTATCATGAGGGCTCCACCTTCATGACCTCATCTAAACTGAATGACCTGTCAAATCATCACATCTCTAATACCATCATGAGATCAGCCCAGAGACTTTGGGAATGACCATAAGATAATGCTAAATATCCCCTTGGTGTTGGAGACCATTATTTCTCAGTGGCAACACTAAGAACATTCTTGAGTTTTACTCCAGCAGTGTTTATGAGGTAAAAATATTAGACACTAGATATTTTTAGAATAGGTATGACAAAAAGAGCGAGAGCCAAGTAATTGAGCAATGAAAATAATAGAAATTGAACAGAAAATATGTGAAATCAGTATCAATCTGCTAGTTTGAAGAAAATTGAAGGAATAAAGGTTTAGCATGCTTCTGTGCAGTTAAGAAGTACATGTTAAGTTTTTATATCTATATTTATTTATACTGTCAGAAAACACAAGTTTTCTGGATCATAACACAGACCAATTATTTACTCACATAGCAATCTTAGTGCCGACACCCTATATCTTAGCTCTCCACAGGGCAATGCAATGAGAGTCAGATTGTGCCTTTTATATACATGTTTGTACCACAGGAAAGCACTTCTGATATTATGAATCTTGGAACTTAAAGAAGTCAGCTGGTATATTTACCACTCCTCCTCTATGTAGAGAGTGACCTTTGTTCTGGAATGTAAAGGCATCCTCTCTGGGGAAAGGAGGCAAAGGTCCTTGGGTCTATCTATATTCATGTGTAATGTAAACAAAAGCCTCCCCAAGAGAATTGTCTCTAAATCTCTCTGGAGGTCTCTATCTTTAACTTTTCAGATTTGTTTTCCATTCATTCAAACATCCTTTAGCCAAGAGGCCAACAATCTTTGCTCACAAAGCCCTGATGGTAAAGAAACATGAAAATATTCATGAGACATTGTTTCCTGACAGTGCAGTGGTAATGTGGGTCCTGTGATAAGACGAATGGTGCAGTTTATGCATAGATTGTTCAAGCAGAGTGCTAGGGTCCTAGCCTATTTGGTGTTACTGTAAAGGAATACGTGAGGCTGGGTAATTTATTTTTTTTAAAAAAAAAGGTTTATTTGACTCATGATTCTGATGGCTGAAAAGTTTAAGATTGGGCATCTGCATCTGGTGAGGGCCTCAGGTTGCTTCCACTCAAGGCAGAAGGCATAGGGGCCTGGAATGTGCAGAGATCACATGGCCAGAGAAGAAGCAGGGAGAGGAGGGAGGTACCAGGTTCTTTTTAACAACCAGCTCTAGTGGGAACTAGTAGAGCAAGAGCTCATTCACCCTCAATGGAGGGCATAAATCTAGTCATGAGGGATCTGCCCCATGATGCAAATACTTCCCATTAAGCCCCACCTCCAACATTGGGGATCAAATTTCAACATGAAGTTTGGAGAGGACAAATATCTGAACCATAGCAGCAAGTGAATGTCATATGAATTGAAGAGATTGAAAATGAGTAAACTTAGAGAAAAAAAATGGGTTAATCCCACAGACTCTCTGGTATCTTAGAAGTTTGAAAATTAAATTTCTTCCAAGTCCTTAAAGGATGTGTTGGAATGCCCCAGCATAAAGAAAGTAGCATATCCAGATGCTTTGAGAAAAAGGGGGGATTTTATAAACAGGCAAGAAATAATGGTTGAAAGCCAAAATAATTTTTATCCTCCCACTCCCTCACTACCTTTGAGTCAATTTTAATGGAAAATTAGTAGCTTTCTTTTAAAAACACCAAAATGAAGTGGTCTTTTGGAAATCCAGGTTTAAGTTAAAGCAAAGAGGGTCTGAATGTGTTCTGTGATGCAGTTGAGTAAATATTGTTTACCATGAAACCAGCATTCTAGTTGGTACAGAGGAGTAAAAGTCAAGAAAAGATGGGTAGAGAGAGTTTCAAGCAATCCAATGACATGTTTGAAGAAAGGCCAGTAAATTAAAGAGTTTATTTTCTTTTATTAGATTGAAGATTATAGAAATATTTCAAATACCTTAGAATGAAGCTCTTTTAAAAAATTATCTTCTGAAATAAGCATAGTACTCGAGTTAAGGTTTGTTAAGCAGTTATTTGCAAGACCTATAATTTCGTCAACAGTCTAATTTGTGTAACTAAGTACAAAAGATCAAAGAGTGGTGGTAGACATTTGGTTTGAAGAGATTATGGAAAGCGTCCACCTCACACACAGTCGATCTGTCTCTGTGGTACATGAGGAAGGCTCTAAGAGAAGCCTGCCCTAGAAGCCTAGGGGCTGGATTAAAAGGAATGGTGAGGCCTCTCTTAGGTCAGGCTTATCTCACAGATGTAGGCAAATGTTAACTAAAAGTAAAAGAAGCTAGTGAAGCCACTACCATTTATTCCCCTTTCCTATTTTTTTCCTCATTGAGTTTCACTTGTTCTTTCTTCTCCATTATTTTTTGCTTCTTATTCATTATTCACCATATTTCTTTCTCTTTTCATTATATTTCCACCATTTTTTTTTTTCTTCTTCTTCCTATGTCCTTGTAGAATGCTGGACTATTAGGCTAACGGCTGTCTTCTAGCTTCTGTTTACTGCTTGCTTGCTGACAGCAGCTTACCGCAGGGCATTATGGGCTGAAACAAAATGCAGGAAAAAAGTGCTATTCCAGAGCCCACCCAAACAGATTAGGATCAGTCAAGGACAGGGTGAAGTAAAAGGCTGAGAAAATGGCAGATAAGGAGCTTACCAATCACTGTAACGGGCAGCTGCGTGATCAGAATGTAGAACAAATCACTGTAAAGGGCAAATGCATGATCAGCGCATGAACAGATTATGTGCACTGAGTATAAAAAGCTTACACCCACCCCATTCGGGGTCCCTGCCTGAATAGAGGCCACTGCGTTGGTGCTCTGAGGCTTGGACCCTAGCTAGCTAGATAATAAAACTCCTTTTGGTGATTATAGCCTCGGTGACTCTGTCTGTCTCGCGGTCCTGCGGATCTGGGCTCTAACATCTTGATTTGTCCTCTTCTTTTTTCATTTTGTTTTCCTCCTTACTCTATTTCTTCTGCTCCAACCCAACCTCCTTTCTCATTTTTTTAATTGACTTTTTTATATTTTCTTTCTTTTTTTTTAATTTCAGAATATTACGGGTGTACAAACATTTAGGTTACGTATATTGCCTTTGCCCCACCCAAGTCAAAGCAATAGATATGCCCATCCCCCAGACGGTGTGCACCATACCCCTTAGGTGTGCAGCTGAGTAGTACTCCATGATATACATATACCACATTTTATTAATCTACTTATGTATTGATGGACACTTGGGTTGTTTCCACATCTTTGCAATTGTGAATTGTGCTGCTATAAACATTGGAGTATAGATGTCTTTATTACAGAATATCTTTTTTTCCTTTGGGCAGCTACCCAGTAATAGAATTGCTGTATCAAATGGTAATTCTACTTTTAGTTCTTTGAAGTATCTCCATATTACTTTCCATAAAGGTTGCGCTAGTTTGCAGTCCCACCAGAAGTGTATGAGTGTTCCTATCTCTCTGCATCCACATCAACATTTGTTGTTTTGGGACTTTTTGATAAAAGCCATTCTACTGGAGTTAATTGATAGCTCATTCTCTTTTAGAATATTGCTGTCCACTCATAAAAAAGAAAGAGTAGAGTTCTGCTTTTTCAGCCTGCTGTGTTCATATGAGTAATGTGCCTCTCAGAGGTTTAAAAATGCCCTTTAAAAAAGTCTACATTTTCAATAACTGCTGATTGGCATGTGACTGTACTTTGAGATATCAGTCAGTATGTGGAAGAACACTGAACTCTTACAATTTATGGTGTATGTTATGTTTAGGATTTATGATTATTTATTACTGAGACTTAGCTTAAGAGAACTCTAATGCAAGTGACAGTGTTAGAACTTTAATAGTTACACCCACATTTTACTGAGAATGTAAGACTAATTCCTCTAGATTACTTATCTGAATTAATTATACTTTTGGCAACTCAATTTCTGACAATAATGTGCATCCTTGAAACACATTCCTTTTCATTAATATTCTTACCTCTACTTTAATCCATATTGCAGAATAGGCAGCTACACATTTACTTAGTTAATATGACCCTTCTAAATAGTGCTATAATGATCACTGAATCAAGAAACAACATAAAATGAGCATTGCCATGCAATAAAACACTCAATACCCTTCTTCAAATGTCTTATGGAAAATGAAATGTTATTATTTTGTGTTCTGTTGATTAAACAAAAGTCTGTTTATGCCTACTTGAGTAAAAGAGAAAAAGACCTCAAGATGAATTCACTTAAGAAATAAAAAAAATTTTGTTCAATTATATTGGGGTTATCAGAATTTGGTATATATTATATTTTATACTTACATGTTTGGTTATTGTTTAAAACTTCTTATTTAAGTTAACCAAATAATAAGATATCCCCAAATTTTCATTGTAAAAACAGGATATGTGAAATTAGGGGGGAAAAAAAGTTTTGCAAACTATTTGAACTTCTTTCAGTGTCATTTCAGTTCAAACTTTGGGCAAAGATTCAGGCCAGTTCTTATTTTAGCCAAACTAGTGAATCCCTAATCACAATGCTAGCAACCAGCTGTGTTGATTCACTTGTATTCACTTGTATTCACTTGTTGTATTCACTTGTACATGTTTTGTTGTGATGTAGAGGAAAAGAACTTTATTTTGTGCTCAAAGACTTTTTTTAATCAAATGCAAAATAGGACCATCATTGATTTTTGCTACACTCCATAGAATAGGTATGAATGACAACACAATTTGTGTTTTTAAAGCTACTCTACAACTAATTTGAAATAAATGTTTTGCCTTATTAGAATATGAAAATATAAATATTTAATCTAATTTTGATCATGTATTTATTATTAATACCAAATTAACAGCCTCTATGTTAAGTCATTGTTTAGTAAAATATGCTGAAAGATACCCCAAATCATATTAGATGTTGATAAAAAAAGGCATCAGTCCTGTTATTTTGATTTATGGGCATTCAAGAAAAGGTAATGAAAATGTAGGGAATGACAATGTTCCTACATATGTGTCCACATACATAAGTACACACATGCACACACAGACACAAAATTCACCATTAGTTTACTATCAGTTTGTTTCTATATTATTAGAAAGGGAAGTCACTTTCAAATTCACTTTAAAACTAAATTCAGCAGACTTTGATGCATTTATAAATAAGATAAAGTATAGTGAGGCTAATAACTGACAATGTACAGAATATTTTACCTCACCATGTTATTTTAGGATACAATTTTTAAATATGTATAGCCAAGGACAAATTACCTGGTCAATTAAGGTGTTCCATACATGTATCATATTGAATATTAGCTCCAATTAAATTCTGATGAAATGTAATAAAATTATATCATATTCTTCATATCATTCAAGACTGAAAACTAGATAAACTAATTCTAAATATAAATGCAAATATGTTTATAGGGAAAGAGTTCCTATATTATGATCTAAATGATCTAGAAAACCCATTAAGTTGAATGCATAATTTGTGGTATATAGTATAAATAACAAAAAGTTATTTTAATTATTTTTATCTGTAAGAGTATACTGCATAAAATATTTCAGTATTTCTCTAGAATTGTTTTATATAAATATATATCTAAAACATCAGAGAATCTACACTATATTTCTATTTTATTTTTATGATAACAAAAGCATGCATACTTGTTTTATAAGCATATGATACATATTGTATAAGGTACAGTGCAGCATTTTAATATCAAAATAACACTCTTCACATGATATGATTAGAGCTCAGAAGCTGAGAACATAAAATAATAGAGTAAAACAGTGTATCCTGTTACTGAACAGTCTCAACCTATAAAATTGTTCATCTTATTTCATATTGTTCAACTAGTAAATGAACCAACATTGAAAAAAAAAAAAAACAGTTTAGTCAGTGCATTTACATAATTCCAATTCCTTTTTTCTCTTCATTTTTCACGTCTCTGTCTTAGGAATCTGTGGGCAGTGAAGGGCAATTCCAGTAGGTGGAGTAATAGTAAAGCAAATACTCTGTGCGACTATAACTTTCTGCTTCTATTGTCATCTAGAACAAAAATTAGCATAAATCAGATGAGGTTAACATAGAATAGAAGTAAAAAGCATAAGTACAGATAAATGCATTGCTTTATGGAGTAAATGCACTGCTGTAGAACAAAAACATATTCCCTTTAGTCTTCAATTTTCCCTCTATTTTTCCTTTGCACTTTTAAAAGTTTCCTGGAGAACTTGCATTAATACAAAAGTCTGAGAGACTAGTTCATTATCAGCGGCACCAAATTTGACAGAGAGCTCCTGAGTAATGTGTTGGGGGAAATCAGAGAGGACAGACTCAAGCAAATTCGACAGTGGTATTTGGGTCATTTGAGATTTCAGTGAGAGGCTTTTCTAATAAGGTCATGGCCTTGCCAACCCACACTTGTTTAGAGTGGTCAGAGTCTTCACTGTCCTGTACGGAAACATGACAGAGAGAGCTTTGCCAAAGAGAGAGAAAAAGAGAGGGTGTGTGTGGGGGGGGAGAGAGAGGGTAGGGATAGATGTTCTCTGTGCATCTAATTCTATTTCTCCTGGAAATCATACTATACCAGCAGTTTATTTACCAAGTAAGTTTAGACAAAGAAAGGCAAAGATATTAATTTACGCTATTACCAGCCTATCTCCAAAATTGAGCAGAAAAATTAATGTTTGTACTTTATTACAGATTTATGATTCAGAACAGAAGTCCCCAACCATCACCAAACTCTGGCCACAACATTTTACAGAGAGGTTCACCTGAACAAGTAAAAATGTATCTGGTGCCCAGAGGAAGGCCCTTGGATTGCTCCTAGAATGGACAGCAATTTATAGATGTTTCTTCTGTGTGCTTTCCATCTCTTGTGAATTAATCTCGGGACTACTCTAGGATGCCAGGATATTCTAGTTTAGAATTATATAGATCTGAAGGCTACCTTGTGTTTATGTTTTCCTTTTAGTCTGTCAAGTCAAGTATATTTGCCAAGCACATGTCTTTATGCCTTGAAGTCTAGATACATGTACTTCTGCAGTGATATATAGAAACATATGGTACCTTCATTCTTTTTCTTACATTCAATATACTACAAAGAATTGAAATCAATTGAAATAATACACATTTCATTATCCTAAACCTTGTTTCTTTCTATGTCTGAATTTGTTCATGAATTGGCTAAGTAAATATGGACACTATTTTTCAAATATGCATGAATAAGAAAACATTACTACATACTATGAATTCCATATACTATAATTAATACTTCTCATCAGATATTTCCCTTTAAGATATTTTAACATTATAATTATGTATCATCATAGAAATAAAAAATATTATGAAATATTTAATTAGTATTCTACTAAAGTTACTCAAAATAAAAAATATTTAAATTCATCCTGTCATTCTTATTCTCTCTCTCTGTGTAGACTCATTAATTTAGGACAAAATTTATATATATGATGTGATTTGTACACTTTGACCTTCTATCTAAATATACTTAAGTTTGACCCATTAGACTATAGAGTATAAGATTCTAAAAATCCAAAAACATCTCATAATGGGCTTTCCATTAGCATAATTGAATAGCACAGAAGTTAACAAAAAATGTTTTAAGATCTAAACAAAAGTGAATCTTTAATCAAGACTACTCTTGATTCATTTTATAAATGTTAAACAGAGAGAAAAATCAGTACTTTCATGTAAATATTTTCCGCCTCATAATCAACTCAATTTTTTGCTAATTTTTCTTGTCTGTATAATTCCATATCCCTCACAAATACATAGCCATTTTTGAACTGCAAAGCTGCAGAATCCCTGAGGACACGTTGACATTTTTTCCTCATTTTGAAGGGATAAAAAATTTATGAGTTACTACCAGGAGGATAAAAGTATCTTATCAGGGAATAGCCAATCAATTAAGTGAAATAAATTTTATTAGAATATAGTGTGTTGGTGGGAACACTCCCACTCTCTGATATGAAGGCATTTGTATTAGAATACTGCTCCTTACTTCTCTCCCAGATTTTTTTTCTCCATTGACTGATTATCTGACTGGTAGGTAATAAGACACTGTCATTCACTCACTGGTTCATATTTCCTAACATTGTAAAATTAAAGCATTTAAAGTTTTCAATTACAGAGCATTTGCTCAATTTTTTTCCCATCTCAACCAGAAATAGGCAGAGTTGGTGAAAACTCTAGTTGCTTTGTAGACACAATCTTTTCCTCAGATAAATGGGCGATGGATTCCAATACATTTACAAGTTTAAAAGTGTGGGGAAAGGATATGATAATCTTGAAGAAGGAAAGAATAGTAATCAACCTCTTTTAAACAGAAATCTAAAGTGACTTTCTATACATTTTTTCAATCATAATTTTTATATCCACCTGACTGTCTCTTGTGACTTATTTTTCAATTAGTCTCTAATTTAAGAGGGAAAGAATGAAATGCTATATATTGACATTTTTAATCCCCAGATATGTTTACGACATTCTGATAACCTCTCTGCTGAATATAATTATATGTTAAATAGGGTACAGACTTTGAAATATCTTGCAACTACTCAAAAAGAGGACATCAAATGAGAAAAATGTTAGATAGTATATTATTTTATATAATTAGTAGTGTTTCTAAAATTATCTTTAACTAGGATATAGTTGTAAAATAACAGTACAATCTGCTGATGATATGATAATTTATTCCTTGATGAAGCAGCTATTTAAACATTAGGGCCAATGTAAAATCTACATAATGTATTGACTCTTTCCTAATTAGTTTTAGTTTTTGGATCAGGAAATGAATCTGTTGATAATATATCTAAGTGTAGGCTATGTAAATAGAAGAGCTCATTTTGTCAATATGTATTGTCCTGAAGCTTCCTATATATGAGGCTTTAATCTACTAAAAATCTTCAATAAAAGCATTGATAATATAATATTATTTATGATTATATAAAGTGGCAATAAGTTAGAATAATACTTTCAACACAATTAGAAGTACTTTTTAAAGTAATTAAGTCAAACTTCTGTAATGTTTTTCACTTTGAACTGATATGACATATTATTGTATAATCTTGTTTGGAGAAAAATGTATTGTTCTGATTAATTTTATAATCACCATTTAAAGACAACAACCGTAGTCTTGAATTTTAGGTAAAAATTAAAGCAGAAAAAATAATTTGGTCTTGGCTCAATTACTATATGAAGGCATAAAACTCAAAAGAATCAATCCAACAGTAAAAAAAAAACAAAAAAAACCTATAAGTCTATATGCAGACTATTGTTCAAGGACAGAAAGCATACTTTTGCCTTACAAATGTAAACGATTAATGGGTTTGTGGATAGCAATGAATTTTTAGAGACTCTCTTAATCTCTATGACACACAGTTATACAACTTTAAAGGCATAACGTGATTTAAAGTATAATATTATATATGGCACATTGTGACTTGAAAATGATGTTTCCAGTAGGATTGTAATATTAGCACAAAGAAAGTACATTCCAGAGAAGCAACAAAATCATTATGTGGTAAGTTCCATCTTATCTAGATGGCAAAAGAGGTCATGTCAGTCATGAAGGACAATTCCAAACCATAGCAGCTGAGGCAAAATTCCATTATAAATCATCTCAATATAACATCTCAATATACATAGAATCAATTTTATAAAGTCATCAAATCATGACCTCATCTTGATAGTGATATATAAAGTAACCGCAGACCTGGTTTTACCTCCAACTAGTTGTGCAATCTTGGACTGATGCTTCCCCTTTCTGACTGTTATTCTCTCCACCTGTAAAATATGAGGATTAGAAGAGGCGATCTCTAAAAGACCCCTACAGAGTGAACATTCTGTGTTTGTTTCCCTAAAAATACAGAGAGAATGTAACAAAAATGCTACTCTTGCTTCTCAGTAACCAAACTCTTGAATGTGATTATGTTGCATTTTAAATAAAGAATAAAAGAATACAGGTTTAGTTAATCTATATGTATCAGTCAACTAGAAATGTGACTGAATTTTTCACCTTCTCAGGGAAGAAAAAGTCACTCATTAATATACTTATTAAAAAGGCAATGTTTCTTGATGTTTAGAAGTCTTCAAATTCAGATATATATGAGTGACTAGTTATCACCATATATACATCACATACTATAAGTATAGATGTACAACAAAGAACTTTTAACACTCCAGATAGTTATAATTCAATAATAGTATTTCCAAATCATTATATGTTTTAGGTTACAAAAGTAAGTTGTATGCTCATAAAATAGTCAATTGCAGGATTTCTCAGCTTCAGCACTATTCACATATTGGGCTGGATAATTCTTTGTGTGGGGAGCTGTCTGAGCTCATAGAATTTTAGCAACATCCTTGCCTCTAGATACTATTATCAACCATTCCCAGTAAGTCACAATAAACAAACATGTCTTCTAGTGGACAAAAGGGTCCCTACTGAGGACCAATGGTCCATTGCAATGCTGTCTGTGTGTGCAAGCTATCAGCAAAGCATTTTTTAAAATATTCTCATCCTAATGCTTCAGGATGCATTGCTTCAATAATTTTTAAACATTTATCACATTTTGTGTGGAATTCAAACAGTATAATGTTAAGAAACAAAGATGATTTCAGCCTAGTTCTCCCTAAATGTTTGAAAAATTATAGGAAAACTATATAAAACAAAAGGCTTCTGTTAAGAAAACTGAGTTCTACAAAGTGCTTCCCTTAGCACAAAATCTCCTTAAGTTCCTGTGTGCCATGTGACCGAGGAGCAGCTGATTGAATTCTGTGCCCTTCTCCATAACCTCTGCACTCAAAACATTTTATTATGCTAGAAAAAACAAACATCATCTTTTTTATTACTGGGTTTTGAGCCAACAACTTTGTTGGCTCCTAATGAAAATGCTTTATCTCCCAAGAGTTTTGTTTTTCCTTCTTTGTGGATCTATGACATTCTCATTATTACTCATTTGCATATATTGAGGCTTATTTCATATATTTAATATTTTAAAAGTAAGCATGATTAAAGCTACCATATATCTATGCTGTGGGAAATTCCACTGAGGGAAAAATAATAACTGTCATTAAACCTAGAGAGAATTATGCATGTCCATAGAGAGAATGTTATTCACTCAGAGCATGGCCACATGGTGACTTCAATCAGGTTTACTTTTCAAGTGTTAAATGGACTGAGTGGCTCTAAAGGTTTTTGGACCCTCTCCAAAATTGGAGTAGTTGTAAGTTCAAGTTCTATGGTTAAATTGGAAGAATATTTAATATGAAGAAAATAGGTGTAATTCCAAAAAGAAAATGTATTCAGGGAAATTAGGTTGTAATTTATCTGTATGCTAATTAGTAAAACATGTTGCAAATCCCAAGAAAGTCATAGAGTTTTTTATTCTAAACACAAAGAATACAACCAATGTTACTTAAACCGCAGTTACGGTTGTGTGTGAGACTCAATCAAATAACTTTATTTTCTTTAACAGCAATGATCTTGTTCCCATCATTACTTACTTACTAATTCCCTGAAAAGCCTTTCAAATAATGCATTTTGCTATCAAATGTATAAAATTTCTAAAACTTACTTGCCATTTTCATTCTTACAAGAAAAATAATCAAAATGTAAAGAATATTAAAGAATGTAATTGCTGTAGATCCGGATTAAGCTTACATAAAGTGAACAGAAACATTCCACTGTAGATTGAACTTTTATTATTCTCACTGTTCAATCACATAGTGAGTTAAAATAAAAATTGACAATTTATCTCAGCTGCCATTTATGTGAAATTCCAAATATATTTCACAGCATATTTTCCATTTTCCATGCAGATATACATTTTTAAGTATTACCCTTAAAGTAAGGCAAAATTAATAGCTTTTTAAAGTACTTTTGTTTTAACCCAGAAATAAAATGTTTATTTTGCAGATAACTTCAGTGTCCACCTAATTTAAACTGTACAAAGCAGAAGTTTAATCAAATGTTCAGAATAATTAGTTAATGTAGATAAAAATAAACAAAATTCAAGTTTAATAGCTGAAGTCATAGTTATATGGAGAATAATTCACTTTTTCTCTATCATTATTTTTAGAAAAAATGTAGCACTATTACAAAGGGCTACTAGCTTTTAAGTCAGACTGCCTCCATTTACTTTCCTCCATCTACCTTGTAGTTTTTGACCATGGGCAATTTATTTAAGCTTTCGGTGCCTTAGTTTCCCTAGCTCTCCTTATATTTATCTTTCTCTAATATATAGGCGTGCCATTTGAATTAAATCAGACAGTATACCTATAGCATTTTGAACAGGGAAGCATAGTTGGCACTCAATAGGCACTACCATTTATCACCACATAGTTCCCACTTTTGCTGTAAATTATGAAACTGTTAATTCAGCTTCAAACATGGATAATAAAATAATGAAATATGTCATGAAAAGGATGATCATGTAAATTATTGTGAATTGCATCATAAGATAAATATTTATTTGCATATTTCACAACTTTGATATTTCATTAATATTTTTTCTCTACAAAGAGTAAAATATTACAAAGATGAAAAATTTACAAAGGTGTCCCTCTTTCCCTCTCTACCAGGAAAGACAAAGGTTGATCAGCAAAGATGACTTTAGACCCTTATTATCTTGGAGACTGCATTGGAGGATCTATGTAACAAACTTTGCCAATGAACTTTTATCTACCTTTAGTTCCCCATATTTTTGCTTTCTCACAATTTGTCACTCCTAAAGACTCAAGATCTTTTTCCTTTGTTTTGTCACATTTCTAAAATTAAATTGTCTTTTGCTGAAGATGTTATATAAGCTTATATTCTAAATCACATTTTTGAGAATTACTTATTTCTTGAGTATCTCCCATGTATATATGAGAAATAAATGTTAATAAACTCTTGTTTGTTTTTTTCTTGTTGATCTGTCTTTTGTTTTGGGGTCCCAGATAAAAACTAAAGAGTAGATGGAAATTTATTTATTTTTCCTGTATGCATGCATACACATGATCTCTCCATTTTACTTCAAACTATAATATATACTAAAAATTGTTGGCATCTCTTGCCTTGTTTCTGCTTGCCTAGAATGTTGTATGCATTTTATAATTTAATCTTCATAGTGACCTTACAATTTAGATATTACTACCCTAATTTATCATATAAAACAACAAAATCAACAGGTTCTAGAAGAACTATAATTCAAAATCAAGTCTATGTGACCCCTAACATATCACTGCTTTAGTGAAATGGTAGCTTCAAATTTCTAGGAGCCCTTTCGTTTGAATGTAAGTATTTACTAGAAGATTTGATTTGAGGGAAAAAGATAAAGAAAGATAAATCCTACTTTTTTTTTCAAAAGTATAATTATCCCCAATTTTTCTGCCACACAGAAGCAAAATAAAATTAGCTTGGGGTAACTCATTGATTTTTTTAAAAACTATTTTTAACTCAGCACTTCAATTTCTCAGTCTCTAAAATATCCTTATCTCAAATGAGGATGTGGGAAGAATGAAATCTTTGAAAGTAGTTGAGATGAGTGCCAGGGACTGTGCTAGAGATTACACACCAATCACATGTTACAAAAAGAAAACTTTGGAGAGGTGGTAGACAGGCTAAGGCTTTAAAAGATGAGAAAATTTACCTAAAGGCATTGCAAGTTGTGTTGAAAGTTGAAAATGATTCTGTCTAACACCAAAACCCATACTTTGGAAGTCAGAATTTATTTTTTTCATTAAACTAACTCAAGGATTTTTTTTTTCCCACTGAAAATGTTTTGACTGGTTCAATTTTAGTTCACTTATTTAAATTTATTCATATATATTTATTTTAGTTTCATGTGTTTTATATCATAAACTTCAAGAAGGCATAGATTATTTTTTAATTTAATTTAATTTTCTGGTCCCATACACATAGATCTTTATTTTAAAACAAAACTCATCAATAAAAATAATTACATTTACTCTCTGTAATTCACAGACACATCCCTTCGTTAGCCAGCAGTGGAAGAGATATATTGATTTCTGAGTTAAACTCTGAGAGCCTGAACGAAAATCAACATTTTACTAGATATTTTCACACTACTTGCAGTTACTTTATGTTATCAAATTTAACTTCAAAATACTAATACCTAGGGGTATTAAATGTCTTCGCCCATGATAGTTTACAATTTTTAATGCAAAAAAGTAGATTAAGAATTATTGCTTTGCTTAGTGCAATCCTTCAAAAATATCAAAGATGTTTCAAAAGATGAAATAAGTGTGACTTTTAAAGAAGATAGGCTAAAATATTATCAATGAAACAAATTCACAGTAAGAACAGCTTACAGTGGGAGGCTGAGGATTAAAACTGCTCTCATTATAAAGGATTCACAGTAGGCATTTGAGTTATTTCTGAGCTCAGTACAATAGAGATGCAGCCTAACATGAACCTGTAAGCAGTAGCAAAAGTGACTTTGGATAAAGTTCAACTTTGCAGTAATTTGCAGCTACAAGATCAATATTTCAAGGAAGGCATTGAATGCATTAACCTACTTCTAGCTTCTGAAAAAGATCTAAATATGTGAGAATTTTAAAATAAAGGCTGCCATTTTATATGAATTTACAACTATTTCCTCCATTGTAAGTCTTTTTAAAATAATTGCTTTATGTTATAGTCATGTAATGAAATTATCATTTTCCTTTTTTTGTTGTTCTTAATTTAAGGTGATTCTCCATTATGTTTCTGGCTCTTCTCTTCAGTAGGTGTCAAGGAAATCCAAGAGAGTGGACATAGATTAATATTCTACATTATTAGTTTAATACATATTTGCTGAATTAATTAATATGAATTGGTCCTACAACTTTAAGACAATGATTTTAAATGGAGGGGGTGTTATTTTCAAGTTCCCCATGTTTGCTCTGGCAAGAGGAGTCATCTTACTTTTTATTTTGTAACTTTTTTGCCCTCTGCCTGGTTATTAAAGTAAAATGGCCTACCACATACTGGAACTAGGAAAAATGTTCAGCAATGTTTAATAGGAGAATGAGAGGAGGAAAAATCATTCTTATGTAAAACTATATTTGTTCTCCTAAAATGATTTTATTGTTTTACATAAATATTTTTTTTAAATTGCATATAGATTTTCTTTTACCCAGTGTCAATGAAATCATGTTTTTTGAAACCAAATTTTATACACTTTTTAAGCTTTGTTGAGGTACGATTGACATAAAGTTAATTACTTAAGATTTAAGACAGTGTTTTGACAAAAGTACACCTTGTATAATTATTTCCAAAATCAAAGTAATGAACATCTTTATCACCTGACATAGTTATGTTTTTCATGGGGTTTTTTTGGGAAAACATTTAAGATTTACTCATTTAGCAAATTTCAGATATATAAAATATATGGAATGCTTTATGAATTTGCATGTCGTCTTGGCACAGATGACATGCTAACCTTCTCTATATCATTCCAATTTTAGTATATGTGTTATTGAAGTGTGCAGTGGGCCTCATTTTGTGAGAAGAAATCCCTTTCCTTTGAAAAATTTGATTGTTTTTATGATAATGTTGAGATTTTAGTAATATTGACTAAAATTTATTGCCTGTAAAAATTCTTCAAATGGAATACCAGAATTGATCAGATGTAAATTCATAGATAGAGTGGTCATAATATTTGTGAAACATTATAAGTAAATTATAACAACATTAAAAGAGAGCTGTGATAAAAAGAAGAGCACAGAAGCAACAGTAAAGATGACATAATAGACCAACACACCGTTAGGTTGGCAGCAAGGCTGTCAACAGCAACAATAGCAGCCAGAAGACAGTGGAGTAATATTTTTGAAATGGTAAGAAAAAAATAGCCATAGGCCTCGATTTGCTTGCACAGTAAAATTATCTATTAATACTGAGAGTAAAATAACGACACTTTCTAATGAACTAGAGTTGATTTTACTAAAAATAATTGTTCCTAGAAGAAATTTTTAAACGATAAATTTCAGGAGAAAAAAAAATCTGTGATGCCAAAAAGAATAGCGGAGAGGAAAAAAATGGTACAGGGAAGACACGTGGAAATACAGGAACTTTATGTGAACATGAATATGGCATCTACAAGCCACAGTGGGAGCCCTGGAACAGATTCTTCCCCAACAGCCCTCAAAAGGTACCAAGCCTTGATTTGGGACTTCTAGCTTCTAAGTGTAAGATGGCAAATTTCTGTTGTTTAAGCCAAAAAGATATAAATGTGTGAAAGTATAAATAAAAGTTACCTTTATATAATGATCAATAACAATAATGTAAGATATGTTCAGCTAAAAAGAAGAAATGAAAATCATGAATGAAATAGTTTGTGAATCAGGTTAGAGTTGATCAGACTGAAAAAGTCCCTAAAGTCTTAGAATTATTCAGACAACATTGAAGTATACATGGAAAATAGCAGAACTCAAAACTTCCATATTTTACCAAGTAAAAATCAATAAAAAATAAACATTTTCAGTTGATATATAAAAGGAAAGAAAAGAGAAAAAGGTCATAAAAAGTGAGAAAAGCCTAAAACCCTAAATAAGATAGAAGAAATGTCAAAACATATCAATCATCTAAAAGACTGTATTTGTCAAACAACAACATAAATTGTCTAAATGGAAAAATCAAACAACATCCCACAATATTCTGTTTACAAGAAACATACACAAAACATAAATACTGCCAAATTTACAAAAAGAAGATTAGAACAATAGTCCGGAATGTATGTAGGAATATCAGAAATGTAGGCTTTAGAGCAAATATGTATAAAGAAAGGTAAGAGTCACTTCATAATGTTAAATGTTCAATTAACAAGCATGATATAGCAATTCTGCATTTTTTACACCTAACAAAATAGCAATTTTAGTTAGGAATAATTAGAGACTGGTGTTCCAAAATTTATTAATAAAATAGCAATGGCTAAGTAGTTCATTTTCCTCTTCTTTACTTAAAGTACACCAGCAAACTATCCAGTATTGGTATGAGAACTGTGTACCTAAAATTCTTCAGGAATTAGCCTTCTACCTCTTCTCTCAGTCACACTTAGGTATAGTCCTCATCCTCATGGTCCAAGAAGGTGACATTTGTGTCATATGCTAAATTAGAAGAAAGGACAAAAAGAGGGCAAAATGTCTCTGGCAACTATAATCTAATATCTTTCAAAAGCTAACACATCATACTATATATATCCCATCGGCCATTAGCCATATCTTAGTGATAACCTCAAGTGTTAATGCAAAGGAGGCTGGCAATGGTAATCTGCATAGTTGCTATTACCGTTGAAGAAGGAGAGAACAGATTCCGAGGACAACCATTGGCCTCTACTTCAGTAGTCTCAAATTTTCTAAAGTAAAAGTTGATAGAATTGCAAGGGAAAATTTGACAACTACTATCATACTGAAAGATTTCAACATTCCTCTCTCAAAAATGAGAAGTTAAAACCACAAAAATATTAGCATATATATAAATATACACATGCATATATAATTATCAATCTGGATTAAAAGATACATATAGCATCCTGAAACTAACAATTGGAAAATATTTGTTCTTGCAAACAAAGAGTGTACTGACAAAAATTTGGTCACATTCTAGGCTATGAATGAGTTATTAAGAAAATTTCAAAAACTCTGCGTCAATTAGATTACAAATAAATTTAAATACATTATATGGTAATAAAATTCATAAATATATAAATGCATGTATTTAGAAATTGTGTCTTCTGAATATTGAATAGAACAAAAAAAACCATTATGGATCTTTTTAAAAATACTAAGATGAGTATGTGTTTGTGTGTGTCTATGAGACTTTGATAAATGAAGTGAAAACAGTTCTACTATTTAAATAAAAGGAAAATATTTTTTAAAAATCAATGTTATCAAAATTGAATTAGGAAGAAATAAAGCTCAAACATTTCTGAAACAAATAAATTAATTAAATCAGATTTTTTAATGTTTCAAAAAGTAAATTCCAGTACAAAATGTTTTCTGAGTAAATTGCAACTTTAGAAAAGATCATTCAAATATTATATAAACTCTTCTAAAGGACTAAAATGGAGGGGAGGGTTAAAGATAGCTGAAGATGCAGCTAGTGCATGCCTCTTCCACAGAGGGGAACCGAAATAGGGAGTAGATATTCACACTTTGGATAGATCATCTAAGAGAAGACACTGGAATTTGACAGAGAAGCAATAGAATCTCAGAAAGCAAAGGAGAGGGAAGCCAGGCAGTCTGCTTGGGTGGGATTGGCAGGCAGCCAGGAGAAGCTCCGCAATGCAGAAAACTGGTGAGTGAGAGAACCATGGGGCTTCCCACTCCCATCAAGCCGTAGACTTTTACAATCCTAGCTATGGGAGAGCCCCTCAATCCTCGCGGACCTCCAGACTAAAACAGGGAGTTGCCTAGAGATTGCACAGAAGCATTTCTAGAACTCACACGGAGTCCCACGGATTTCTGAGCCCTGAGTACCTGCAGCCCAGTGCCATTCTCAAAAGCCAGCCTTTCTGCATCCTGCCCTGGGGCAACTGCTGCTGCCACTACTGACCACGTCTGGGAGGGAGCCGGGAGGTTGGGTACTTTCACATACCCCAGGGAGAAATACCATCACCACAGCTGCTGGAAGGAGACACAAGCAAACCACCCACTGGGACAGACACTTCTGTCTGCTGCATCTCCTGAGAGGAGCCAACTCTCCCTGGTGGCAGGAATGCAGCACAGCCACCCTGCATCTGCCTAAACATTCTAGATGCAGCCCAGCACCATTCTAAGGGCCTCGTCTCCAGAGATCTGTGTCCTGACATGGGGCTTCTGCTTTGGCCAGGGAGGAAGCAGGGAGGCCATGCACTTTCACGCACCCCAAGGACAAGTCCCACCACAGTTGCTGCAGGATGGAGGGTCAAGCAAACTGCATGCCCCACAGCTGTCTGCCTCTGCTGCTCCTACTGAGAGGGGCCCGTCATCCTGGTGGCAGGTAGTCAGTGAAACCAAACTGCTCCCACCTGAGAGTTCTACCAGCATCCTGGGGACCAGCCCACCCCTTCCTATCACAGCCAGCCCCTTCCCAATCCTATCTTCTCAGGACTCAAGCACACCATCCAGGGGCCTAGGGATTGGGGATTGTTTAGCCTAGTCCACCACCATGGCAGCCAAACACTATCCCTGGGAGCTGAGGTCCGGCCAACTCAAACTGCCAACACCAACATAGCTGGCACATATTTACCCGTGCTGAAAGGCAGGGCCTCTCCCCCTCTCTGCACAATGCAGCATCATTGCTGCAGCAGAGAACAGGCGAGCTGCAAAACTGTTTTGAGCTTAAGGAACAGGTTCTGCCCAGAAGATATTGTGGTAGAGAGCTATGGGACAGGTGTTTTTCATGACTGTCAGTGATACTGTGGCCTAGAGGCAGAAAAGAATGTCTGACTGAATTAACAGTCATGAACTGCAGGACAGTGGTGTGATAGGGGAGTGGATTGCATTCATGCCTGCCTAGGATGTGTTGCAGCCCTCTACACCCCCTGCAAAGACCTCAGTGCATTTTACCAGGATCCCCCCACCCCATTCTCATCAGGGTTGGTGCCTGTGCTTGTCATTGGGTATCCATGGGTGAGCTTAACAATCCAGCTGTACCCAGCTTTGTCCCTCACTCAGGGGCTAAGCAGAAAACTCGGGCACTGGGCATCCCACAGACAAGCCCATCAACCGAGACAATAGAGCGCACTTCACAGTAAACAAACACATACCCATCTGTTTCTGCTCATTCAGCTCTTACCCATAAGTGCCACCTACTGTCCCAGAGATTGAGCTGCACAACCCAATACAAATCTGCCACAAAAGTGCACAATACCAGATTTCTGAGACCTCCACAATCCTGGTCATTGCAGAAGACAATGATTATACACCTGGCATGTTGCTACCACAAGCAGCATTTAACAAAGCCACTGTATACAGAGCCTTGACCCCCTGAAAGCATCCAGAATCAAATCCAAGTGACCATATACAACATACTTTGTAGTCACTCCCTCAAGGGTTGGGGAAAATCCCATCGAAAAGAAAGAAAATAAAAAATAAGAAGTGATAGCTCTCCAGTAGAAAAGGAACCACCATAACAATTCTGACAGTATAAAAAACAGGGTGTTATGGCATCCCCCAGAGGATTATACTACCTCTCTAGCAATGGATCCTAAACAAATTGAAAAGTCTGCAGTGCCAGATAAAGAATTCAAAATATGAATTATAAGGAAGGTTAATGATCATTAAGAGAAAATTAAAAAACAACAAAAAGAAACCAGAAAAACAATTCAGGATATGAATGAAAATTTACTAAACACATAGATGTTTAAAAAAACACAACAACCAAAAAAAAAACAAACAAAAACAAAACAGAATTTCCAGAAATGACAAATTCTTTGAAGGAATTCCAAAATACAACTGAAAGCTTTCAAAGTAGACTAGAACAAACAGAAGAAAGAGTTTAACAATCTCATAGCTTAAAGACAGGTATTTCAAGTTAACCCCATCAACAATAAAACAAAAGAATTTTAATATCTAGTAGCAGCAGGAAAAAGTATCTAATTACCTATGAAGACAATCCTATCAGACTAACAGTGGACTTCTCATCAGAAACCTTACAAGAGAGAAGAGATCAGAGTCCAATTTTCAGTCTTTTTAAAGAAAAAAAAATGTCAGCCAGGAATTTTGAATCCTGCTAAACTAAGTCTCATAAATGAAATAGAAATAAAGTCTTTCCTAGAAAAGAAATCACTATCAGAATTTGTCACTAGTAGATTGGCCCTGCAAGAGATGCTCAAAGAAATTCTAAACATGGAAATGAAAGAGAGATAATTGCCACCATAAAAACACATGAAAGTATGAAACTTAGAAGTCTTATAAAACAAAAACACAATTTAGACTACAGGGCAACTAGATAACAATTAACATTATGACAGGAACAAAACCTCACATATCAATGTTAACCTTGAAAATAAATGCCTAAATGCTTCACTTTAAAGATATAGATTGTTGAAATGAATAAAAAGCCAGGATCCACTCAAATGTTGCTAACAAGAAATCCAACTAACTGATAATGATACTTACAGACTCAAAGTAAAAAAGTGGAAAAAGATATTCTAGGCAAACAAAAACCGAAAGTGTGGAGCAATAGCTATATTGATATCTAATAAAATAGACTTAAGTGAACAACAGTCAAAAAAAGTCGTTATATGACAATAAAATAATCATTTCAACAAGAAAATACAACAATCTTAAATATATATGTGCCCAATACCAGAGCACCCATATTCATAAAACAAATATTACCAGACGTATGAAAAGAGATAGGCAACAATACAATAATAGTGGCAGACTTTGATGATCTACTGATAGTACTAGACAGATCATTGAGGCAGAAAACCAGCAAAGAAATACTGGACTTAAATTGTACTCCAGAACAAATGGATTTAACAGACATTTAAAGAACTTTCTATCCAACAACTGCAGAATATATCTTCTTCTCCTCAGTGCATGGAATATTCTCCAAAATAGATCATATATTAGGTCACAAAACAAGTGTCAATAAATATTTTAAAAATTGAAATCATATCAGGTAACTTCTCAGACAACAGTGAAATAATACTAGACCTTAATACTAAGAGAAACTCTCAAAATTATACAAATACCTGGAAATTAAAAAACACGCTTTTGAATTATCTTTGGATGAATGCTAAAATTACCTAAATAAAAAATTTTGTGAAGTGTGTGAAAATAGAAACACAGCATATCAAAATCTCTGAGATACAGTAAAAGCAGTGATAGGAAGAAAGTTTATAGTGTTAAATGCCTATATCAAAAAGATAGAGTGAACACAAATTAACAACTTAACATCACACCTCAAGGAACTAGAAAAACAAGAACAAACCAAGCCCAAAGCTAGCAGAATAAATGAAATAACAAAACTCAGAGGAAAACTAAATAAAATTGAGACCAAAAACAATGCAAAGTATCAATGACACAAAAACTTGATTCTTTGAAATGATAAACAAAATTGGTAGACCACCAGCTAGATTAACCAAGAAAAAAAGAAGATTCAAATAAGCACCATCAGCAAAGAAAAAGAAGGTATTACAACTGATACCAAAGAAACAAAAATCGTCAGATACTACTATGAGGATAGCCATGCTCAGAAACCAGAAAACCCTGAATAAATGGATAAATTCCTGGAAATATACAACCTCTCAAGATTGAACCAGGAACAAATAGAAATCCTGAACAGATCAATAATGAGGAGTGAGATTTCATTGGTAATAAAGTCTCCCAATAACAACAACACCAACAACAACCCCATGACCAGATTCACAGCTGAATTCTATTACAAATATTAGGAACTGCTACCAATCCTATTGAAACTGGTCCAAAAAACCATGCAGGAAAGAATTTTCCATATCTCATTCTGTGAAGCTGGTATCACCCTGATGCCAAAGCCAGGCAAGGACACAACAAAAAAAGAAACAATAGGTCAATATTCCTGATGGATATAGCTGCAAAAATTCTCACAAAACAAACAAACAACCCCCCCCCAAACCAAATACAACAGCACATCTAAAAGATAATTCACCACATTCAAGTGTGTTTTATTCCAGGGGTACAAGGATGGTTCACATACAGAAATCAATAAATTTGATACACCACATAAATAGAAATAAAAACAAAAACCATATGATCATCTCAATAGATACAGAAAAAGCATTTGATAAAATCCAGTAACCCTTCATGATACAAAAGCCCACAAAAACTTGACATAGAAGGAACATTCCTCAAATAATAAAAGCAATATATGACAAACCCACAGCCAACATCATGCTGAAGGTGAAAAAGTAGAAAACATTCCCCACCAAGAATGGTACTTAACAAGGATGCCCACTTCACAACTCCTATTCAACATAGTACTAGAAGTCCTAACTGGAGCAATCAGACAAGACTAGGATGTGAAAGGCAGCCAAACTGGAAAAGAGGAATTCAAATTATCTGTTTACTTATGATATGATCTTATACCTAGAAAACCCCAAAGACTTCTCCAAAAGACTCCTAGATTTCATAAATTACTTCAGTAAAGTGTCAGGATCCAAAATCAACATATAAAAATCAGTAGCATTTTTGTACCTCAATAACAATCAAGCAGAAAACCAAATCAAGAATTCAATTCCATTTATAATACTTAAAAATAAAATACCTAGGACTACATTTAAACAAGGAGGCGAAAGATCTCTATGAAGAGAACTATAAAACACTGATGAAAGAAATTGTACATGACATAA
This sequence comes from Cheirogaleus medius, assembly GCA_008086735.1. Lineage (NCBI taxonomy): Eukaryota > Metazoa > Chordata > Mammalia > Primates > Cheirogaleidae > Cheirogaleus > Cheirogaleus medius. The sequence goes on from VBSM01000272.1 coordinate 78,584,991, forward strand.
ATAGATGAAAAAACATCCTATGCTCTTAGATTGAAAGAATCAATATCATTATAATTGTCAAATTATCCAAAGCAATCTACAGATTCAATACAATTCCTATCAAGTTACCAAGGTCATTTTTCACAAAATTAGAAAAGAAAATCCTCAAATCCACATGGAACCAAAAAAGAGCCTGAATAGCCAAAGCAATTGTAAGCAAAAAGAACAAAGTAGGAGGCATCACATTATCCAACTTCAACTTATACTACAAGGCTGTAGTAACAAAAACAGCATGAAAATGGTACAAAAATAGGCACATAACAATGGAACAGAATAGAGAAATCAGAAATAAAGCCACATACCTAAAAGCAACTGATCTTTGAGAAAATTCACAGAAATATACACTTGGGGAAAGGATACATTGTTCAATAAATGGTGCTGGGAAAATTGCATACTCATATGCGTAAGAATGAACCTGCACCCCTATCTCTCACAATATATAAAAATTAACTCAAGATATATTAACAACATTAATGTAAAAGCTGAAACTCTAAAAATCATAGATAAAAACCTCAGAAAAAGTCTTTGGACATTGGTGTAGGCAAAGAATTTACGAATAACACCTAAAAAGCAAATGCAACAAAAACAAAAATAGGCAAATGGGACTTAATTAAATTAAAAAACATCTGCACAGCAAAAGAAATAATCAACAGATTAAACTGACAGCCTATACAATGGAAGAAAATATTTGCAAACTATGCATTTGACAGAAAATGAACATCCATAATCTCCAAGGAACTCAAACAACACAATAAGGAAAAAGAAAAGATAACCTCATCAAAAAGTAGACAAAATGCATGAAGAGACACTTTTCAAAAGAAGACATATAAGTGGCCAAAAACATTATAAAAATTCTCGACATCACTAATCATCAGAGAAATGAAAATTAAAATCACAATGAGATACCATCTTACACCAGTTAGAATGGCTATTATTAAAAAGTCTAAAAGGAACAGATGTTGCCAAGGATGTGGAGAAAATGCAACACTTATACACTATTGGTGGAAATGTAAATTAGTACAACCTGTATTGAAAACAGTATAGATATTTCTCAAAGAGCTGAAAATAGAACTACCATTTGATGCTGTAATCCTACTTCTGAATATCTACCCAAAGGCAAACAAATCACAGTATAAAAAACACACCTGCATTTGTAGGTTTGTTGCAGCCCTATTCACAAAAGCAAAGTCATGGAATCAACATAAGTGGTCATTGACAGATGACTGGATAAAGAAATGAGGGGTGTATGTGTGTGTGAGTATTTTATATATTTATAAAATACATTTATAACATATTATTTAAAATGGAGACTCCATTGGAGACTCTCATTATTGCAAGGTCTTGGAAGCAACCCAAGTGCCCATCAATTCAGGAATGGATAAT
>VBSM01000272.1:78586512-78605265 GCA_008086735.1 Cheirogaleus medius
CCTAACAATATTTGTACCCCCACAATATAATGAAATAAAAAATAAAAAAATATAAAAAGAACATGTAACATATGACAGAAGAATAACTGTAGTCATTAATAAATGAAGGAGTAACTGTTTAATGGTGCTGGGACAAATGACTATTCACTTAAGAAAAAAAAAGAAAATTGGGTCCCAGCCTCGCAATATCCACAGCAATAAACTTAAAACAGATTAAAGACTTAAGAGTAAAGCTAAAACTATAAACCCGTAAAAGACAAAAGAATACTTAGTGAGCTTGGGCTAGAAATGATAGTCACACACAAAAAGTGTTTGCTAATTCTGCCACATTAAAATCAGAAACTAGTTCACCAAAAAACATGTTTAAAATGTGAAAGGAAAAAAAAAATTAGAGAAGATATTTGCAGCACGTATAGTTGGAAAAGTATTATTATCCAGTATATATTTTCATATACAAAACATACATTCTGTGGATAAGAACCAAACAATAAAAGCAAATGAAATATACTGAAAACTCATTACTAATTAGGAATATGCAAAATGAGATTATAATGAGGAACTTTTATATTCATAGGACTTGCAATATTTGACAATACCAAAAATGGTAGGAACATGAAACATAGGTAACTATGTACATTGCTAGTGAGATAAATTGATATAATTATAAAAAATTGGCATTATTTTATAAAGTCATACAAGCAAATTCTTAAGCAAGCTACTGCACTTCTAGGCTTAGACAAATTGTGCAAATATGCACCATAATATACGTGCAAGAATATTTAGAGCATTATTTGTATTTGCAAAACACTGGAAACAGTCCAACAATATATATTAATACATAAATAAATCATAATATATTTGTACAATATATTATAAAATAATGGCAATCACTGAAAAAAACCATAGCAATGACATGAATAAAATTTAGAAAAATGATGTTGAATAATAAATAAAAATATGTAAAACTACATAAAGTATAAAAATACTTTTAAAAGTTCAAAATAAGTAAAATTAATTATGCAATATGTAAGAATGCATACATATAGTAATTACATATAGACAGCATACAAATAAAATTCTGAATTTTAAAAAATTCACATTAGTTTCCAATACAGTGAGAGGCACGACAATAGGATGGGGAAGAGTATTCAAGTGACGATAATAAGTATGACTTCATTGATAACTGTTTTTATTATGTTTTATAAATTAGAAATCTGTTCCATACAGTTTTATTTATCAAATAATACATGATTGTTCTAAGAATGGCAAAAGCAAAAAAACTACCGAGAACAATTAAAGTTGTTTTGTAATCTTTTTTGTAAAAATGACAAAGCTCTATTACTGAGATGTAGTTAAAAAAACATGGCTATGAAAATAATATTTTAATTATTTTTCTCTGTTGTGCCACCAATAATAGATGACAGTTCATCTACTTTGTGTGAATTAAAATAAAGATTTTAGCTAAAATTAATAAAATGTTCACATATATTGAGACAGAGTACATCAGTGCCTTGCAATTAAATTTCAGCTTCAAGTTATATTTCCTAAATTAATATCCCATGTCACTTGATCAAAGTTACTGGTTCTGGCTATAGAGTTAGAAGCAAGAAGAATGCTCTTTTCCAAACAGAAATTTCCCAAATGTCAGCAAAATGTTCAAATCGTCTATTTCACATTGATGTGCTTTTAAAAACTTTCCCCTTCAAATCAAGGACACTTCTTTGTTCCAGATTTAAGGAGCAGATGAAATATATTTTAATAGATTCATATCATAAATTCTAGTGTCTAAGCAGACCTAAGAAACATCTTATCTGTCCTAATCAGTATCTCCAGAGGCTATAATATTCCCATTAAAAAAAAAAGTCAACTGTGTAGAGCCCATCTCAGTCTCCAGCTTGTCAGTTCAAGAACATTAGAATACTTCTTCAGTTTTTCTCATTAAGAAATATATCTTTTATGCCCCACAATAAGCATTAATATTAAAAAAATCCAGGGAAATGCCATAAGGCGAGTGCTTAAACTAGAGACTACTACTATGCCAAACATTTGGAGCTTCCCAATTACTACTGGACTCTATTTTCGTCTGGCAACTGTTGTGTTATATCATAACACAAGTGCCATTTTGAGGCTAAAGTAATCAGCGTCAATCTAACTGCTAGTTCAAGATGACTTTGTAGTCCTCGAGGATTGCAAGATGTGGATGATTGCTCCTTAGAGGAATAACTGTTGACAGGGCTGGTGAAACAATTCATGAATGATGAACTGAGAAAGTATCCAACTGTTCATGCAGACCTGTAAATGTGCCACACCACAACCTCAGAAAGGATTACAGCAATTTTCCCATGTCCTATTATTTGCCTCTGACCAAGAATGACAGAGACGCACAGGCATCACTAGGTGCAGCCTGGATATGCATTTCACACATTCTGATCCCTGAACTTCTTTGTGTTAAGAAAAATCATCATACCAAGCATCAAACTCTTAAAACTATTACATACTGAACATAAATGAATTTCCTTTGTTGCAAAATTAATAACTAAAGCCAACCCTACTAATGTCTAAGATGAAGAAAAAACAACTGAACCAGAGTTCACCATTGTATTTCAGTTTAGCCTTCTATTCCCAAGGCTATTCCCAAGCATGTACGATGATTTTGATTAGGACTTGGAAGAAATGAAAATATTTTTAGTCAATTTGATCTTTTATGAATTTATGTAAACATAGGCACATAATAGGTATGCCTTGAGTAGATTTAGTTTTGGAAAAACATTTACATATTAATCTAAAAATAATATATACTGTAAAAAGAACCGTAATCAATTCCTCTGCTGTTAGTTTTCTCCCTGGTAGCAATAGCTATAGTATTTGCAAAAGGGAAATTATGATGCAATTGAGAAAGAGGATTAGTATACACACAAGAAATAGGATCATTTACTATTTAATAGAGAAATCCTATTCTCTGTCTGATACAAATACCACTTTAAAATACTCAACTATTTGCTCAAACATCATAATACACACTTTAATTTAGCAGTTTAAAATTTAGCAGTAGAATAACACAATCAATATATGAGCAAACTTTTATTTCCCTCCTCATCTTACATATTGTGTTAGCCATCTCATTTATTTTTCAATTACTGGTGACCTCTTTGTTAGCCTTTATTGAGCTACCTTATTCACAATCTGTATCCCTCATTGCATCCCACTTCTAATACACTATGTCTTCTTTCCTTCCTGGATCACTTTGTTGTCCTTGCATTTATCACCTTGTTTATTATCGTCCTGACTCCTTGTCAAATTCATTCAACTTTTTCTCACTTTTATTCCCAAATTGCAAATAAAGAACCAATTCTACATGTGAACAATATTTGAATTGTCAAAAGAAGACAACACTTTGAAAAGAAAATCATTATATATTAAAGAGCTTTTGTTTGTGGAAATTAGATAAATTTTTTACAATATCAATATTTTTATGACAATCTCTCTGCTAAGGAGGAAAGGATATACTAGGGTACCTAATACATTTCCTGTCATTCAGTCCATTAAACTTAGGCTTTGTATCTAAATTAAGATTTTGATTATTATTTTTGCATATTTCTAATATTTTTCAGCTTCTCCTTTTAATTGTCTCTTTTTTTTCCTTTTATTTCATCATATAATGGAGGTACAAATATTGTTAGGGTTACATACATTGCCCCAACCACCCTTCCCACCCCCCCACATGCCAGAGCTTCAAGCGAGTCCAATCTCCAGGTGGCACGCACAGCTCACATTATGTAACTCTACACTTCCTCCCCCCTCCCGCCTGCCCTCCATCCCACAAAATATTTTTTTTTTTAACATTTTGGATACATTGCATAACTTTGCCTCTCCCTAAGAGGGGTTAGACGTATGCCCTTCCCCCGATAATGCTCACCACATCCCTGTGTCATTTGGTTCAAGAGACAATTAAGACCCACATCATAGGGATTTAATTGTCTCTTGAACCAAATGACACAGTAATGTTTTCAGACCACTAAGATCCTAAGAAAATTTAGCATTTGAGTGAAGAAGACCTAGTCTCCAGTAGAATGAGGTAACTAGACAAGGAGAATTGCAATAGCTGTTCCACATCAGGGAGTAATTGAAATGGTCTGCTTTTATTTTCTCTTTATTCTTAACCGCATTTTAAAACTAAAGTGAAGGCCAGTTCTGCTTTATCTGTTGGTTGATGGTGGTTTTAATGAAATTAATTAATTAATATTCATCCTAAATTAGTTATAAAATTCTCTTTTTCAGCAACTTTTATCTGATAATACATATTCAGTTATATTTGTATTTAAGTACATTTGAAAATAAAAAGTAACAAATAATATAAATGTGTGGAACAATTAGAAACTTAATATAGAGACCATTTTTATTTATTTTCAAAAAGAATCATAATCCTTATGTACTATAATACTTAATCCCTTTTGTAAAACATAAAAATATGCAGCAAATATCTGTCTGATCCACTTGCCAATTTGAAGGAAGGATTGAATCATACATATTTAAAAACCAAAAGTCTTAGTAGATAGGGAAACCATCATTTCCCAAAAATATATTTCTTGAATGTCGTCTTCTAGGTTACCTTTTAAAAAATTTCCTACTTTTCCTGATATCCTATTTTGACCTGATCTTCTAAGAAAACATGTTATTCTTACTAAGTAATTTTATCAGAAAATGATTTACAATGAAAATACATTGGCCCCCATACCTTTATATATGTGAACCATGCACTAACATCTCTACTTAGAAACCCATGTTCATCAACATTTATTAAATATTTATTTGCCAGTGGATTATAGCTTTGTGGTATTTTTAATAATTAATAGTGACAAGGCTTTGCATAATCACTACTCAAGTAGTCAATTGGTAAATTGATCATAGTATGCTTTATACAAATAAAGCATTTATCACAAATGGTTTCCTCTCTAAATTTATAAGCTTAGTATTATAGTGTATGCTTCTAACAGACATTAAATGCTAAATTAAGTACCTTACATTACTTACAGTATTCATATATCCGTTATAATAAAAATGACATTTAAATATATTCAATTAAAATACATTTGAATATGATCATTTTATTTTAGTTTAATAAATGAGAGATTTTGCAAAATTTACTTGGTACATATAACAGGACATAAAACTAAAAACAAGAATAAACTCTGATCATCACTTTGCGTGTGAAAATTTAGTTGGTCATGGTAGCACTAATTTATTATGACCATAGCCATATTACCTGCAAAATGAACAGAGTTTATTTAGTTAAAGAAGCTCATTTATTGTTTAAATGTAGGAAAATATATATTCTTTTAAGATTTTCAAAGTGTGCTTCAAATAAACATGAATTTTGGAACCCGAAAATCATCCTTGTTAAACCTTGCATTTGCTAATCACATTAATTGTAACTGTGAGTCAAATTGTCAGAAGCAACATCTTTCTCCTCCAAAATAAACAAGGTAGTCAAAATGTGTATTATAGAATATAATGAGAATTATATGGAAATCTACATGAAGGACTCAGTACCTACCTAATAGTTTTACCTACACAAATATTAGCAAATTTTTCAACTTCCTTTATCACAACTATAGATAATCATCATACAATTTATACTATTTCCTCATACTTTTTTAAAAAATTGTGGTAAATACACATAACAAAATTTACCAATATAACGACTTTTAAGGGTACAATTTAGTAGCCTTAAGTATACTCACATTATTGTACAGCTGTGACTATTATCAATCTCCAAAACTTTTCATCATTCCAAACTGTAACTGTACCCATTAAACAGTAGTCTCTACAACCCCTGATTGCCACTATTCTATTTTCTAGCTATGAATTTGATTATTCTACATACCATATATAAATGGAATAGTAAATATTTGCCCTTCTATGTCTGGCATGTTTCACTTAGAATAATGTTTTAAGATTTCATACATGCTGTAGCTTGTTTCAGAATTTCACTTTTTTTTTTTTTTTTAGAGACGGGGTCTCGCTCTTGGTCAGGCTGGTTTCGAACTCCTGACCTTGAGCTATCCACCCGCCTCGGCCTCCCAGAGTGCTAGGATTACAGGCGTGAGCCACCGCGCCCGGCCTGGAATTTCACTTTTTTTAAAGGCCGGATACTATACCTATTGTATATATATGCCACGTTTTGTTTATCCATTCATCTATGCATGGTCATTTGTGTTGTTTTCACCTCTTGCATATTGTGACTAATGCTGTTATAAACATGTGTATAAACACATTGTTTGGAGTCCTCTCTTTCAATTCTTTTAGGTATATACCTAAAAGTGAAATTGCTAGATATATGGTAATTCTATTTTTAATCTCTTGAAGAAACACCATATAGTAGTCTATCACTTTAAATTCCCACCAGCAATGCACATATGTTCCAATATTTCCAACATTTGTTATTTTCTGGTTTTTTGATAATAGCCATTCTAATGGGTAAGAAGTAGGATCTCATTGTGGCTTTGATTTGCATTTCCCTAATAACTACTGATATTAATTAGTGATATTGATCTTTTCATGTGTTTATTGGCCATTATATATATTCTTTAGAGAAATATGTATATTTAAGTCCTTTGCCCATTTTTAATTGAGTGGTTTGGTTTTGGTTGTTGAGTTTTAGGAGTTCTTTATATATTTTGGATATTAAGCCCTTGTCATATTTATTATTTGGAAATACTATTTTCCCATTTTGTGGGTTGCTTTTTCTTTTATTGCATTTCACTTTTATAACAGTTTTTGTACCATATTGTACAAAAGATTTTCATTTTGATGAAGTCCATTCTTTTTTTGTTTCCTGTGTTTTTGATTTCATATCCAAAATATTATTGCTAAATCCAAAGTCATGAAGAGTTTTATCTTGTTTTCTTCTAATAGTTTTATAGTTTTAGCTCTTACATTTTGGTCTTTGTTCCATTTGGAGTGAATTTTTGTATATGATGTAATGTATGGGTCTAGCTTCATTCTTTTGCATGTGGCTATAAAGTTTGCCAGCACAATTTGTTAAAAACAGTGTATTTTACCCATTGAATTGTGTCTTGTCATTGTCAAAGATTATTTGACCATGTATGTGAAAGTTTATTTCTGGGTTCTTTATTCCATTTGGTTGGTCTATATGTTTATCTCTGTGATGGTAGTACATTGTTTTGATTTTGTAGGTTTTAACTAGGTTTTAGAATTAGGATATATGAGCCCTTCAACTTTCTTCTTTTTCAAGATTGTTTTACTTACAGACTCTTGAGATTTCACATGAATTTTAGAATAGGTTTTTCTATTTCAGCGAAAACACAGGGCTTTGAAAGTTATTGTATTGGATTTGTAGATGCTTTGTGCAGTATTTAGATCTTAACAATATTACTACTTCCAATCCATGAAATGGGATATCTTTCCATTAATTTATGTCTTTTTAAATTCCTTTTAGTAACATTTTGTAGTTTGTAATGTACCAGTCCTTCACCTTCTTGTGTAAGTTTATACCTACCACGTTTCCCCGAAAATAAGACCTACCCATAAAATAAGCCCTAGCAGGATTTCTAAGCATTTGTACAATATAAGCCCTACCCCGAAAATAAGATCTAGTGATGGGCATGGCTACCCACCTTATCTGCACAACCCATGCATTTCTTCGCAGAGCGGTAAAGAAGATGAGCAGCCCTTTTCATCTGCCTCATGAGAGCACTATTGCTCGACATGAGAGATTGGGGCCAATGGTTCTAAAGGAAATAGAGTCGCAAGAAATTCAGGATGGAATTCGGGGTTTGGAGAGTTATAATGATGTTCCAGAAGAAAACGACTTAACTATATTTGAATAAATGTAGATTGTTGTACCGTACTGAAAAAAAATAACACATCCCCTGAAAATAAGCCCTAGGGTGTCTTCTTGAGGAAAAATAAATATAAGACCCTGTCTTATTTTTGAGGAAACATGGTATGTATTTTCCTTTTGTTTTTGATGCTATTGTAAATGGAATTATTTTCTTAATCTCCTTTTTGGATTATTTATTGTTAATATATAAAAACACAGTTGATTTTTAATTGATCACTTTCTGTCCTGCTACTTTACTGAATTTGTTTATTGGTTTTAACAGGGTTTTTTTTTCTGGGGGAGGAGTATCTTTCAGGTATTCTACATATAATTTCAAATCATTTGCTAGCATAGATAATTTTAATTCTTCTTTTCCAATTTGGGTAACTTTTATTTCTTTTTCTTGCCTAATTTCTTTGGCTAGAACTTCTAATACTATATTATATAGAATTGGTGAAAGCAGGCATCCTCATCTTATTCTTGATCATAGAAGAAAAGTTTTATTCTTTTACCATTGTGTAAGATGTCAGCTGTGGGTTTTTCCTATATATGGCCTTTATCATGTTGAGGAAGTTTTTGTCTATTCCAAGTTTGTTGGGTGTTTTATCATAAAATTGTGTTGAATATTGCCAGATGTTTTTTCTGCATCAACTGAGATGATCCCATATTTTGTTCTGTTTTTTCTTTCATTCTGTTACTGTGGTATTACACTGATTTCTGTTTGTTGAATCATCCTTGCATTCCAGGGATAAATACCACTTGGTCATGGTTTATAATCCTTTTGATATTCTGCTAGGTTTGTAAATATTTTGCTGAGGATCTTTGCATGAATATTCATAAGGGATATTGGTTTGTAGGCTTTTTTTCTTTTTTCTTTTTTTTGTCTTTTTATTTAGTGCCTTCATCTGGCTTTGATGTCAGTGTAATGTTAGTTTCATAGAAGGAATTAGAAAGTATTTCCTCTTTTTCAGTATTTTGGAAGAGTATGAGAAGGATTTTTCTTAATTCTCCTTTAAAAGTTTGGTAACATTTACTGCTGAAACTTTATGGCCAGAGCTCTTCGGAAGAAAAGTTTAGATTACTGATTGAATCTCATTACTAGTTATAGGCCTATTCATATTTCCTATTTCTTTTTATAGAATTTTATGAATAAGTTTTGTAATTATTAAGCTAATAAACAAAGTGAGCTATGAATCCAGGAAAAACAAGATTTGGTTCTACAAAATTTACTCTTTGTTTTATGTATTTTTGTATTAGAAGGAACCAAAGACAGGGAACATATTTTTATATGTCTACTCTATGACAGGGGAATATTAAAAATTTTGTGTACATTATTTTCTGTAGGACCTCATGTTTATTGCTCCTCTGGTCTATACTATATAAATCCTATAAAATTATCTTAAATATTCTTCTAAATTCCACATACTAGCTATGTGTCTTTGAAGTCATGTAATTCTTTGAGCCTCATTGTTTTCAAATAGGGATAACTATCTTCATCATACTTGATAATATTACAGACTTAATGATACTGTATTTCAAAGCCTCTAGCACAGTCCCTAACAGTAGTATATACCTAACAAATTTAGTTACAATTTTTTTGTCTTGCTTTCATTATCTCTTAAAAATAAAATAAAAATTTAAAAAGTAAATAAGTAAATAAGAAGTGACAACTTTATCTATTTTTTCTTTTATTTAAATAGTCCATAATCTCCATATACCTAATAAATAATTCTAAAAAGAAAGGATTAAATGCTAACTTAAATTTAATTATTAGAAGTTGAAATATTTAACAAATTTTTATCCTTGAACATCTTTTTTTATGGACATTAGAGCACATACATTTTTTCTAGAGACAAAAGTCTCACTATATTGTAAAGCCTGGACTTGAACTCCTGGACTCAAATGATCTTCCTGCCTCAGCCTCCTGAGCAGCTGGGACTATATACACTGCCCTTGACAGCACATGAATTTTTTAAAGTTTTATGTTTCATATAAATTAATACGTATTTTAAATGATTTATTTACTGGAGAGAACTTTAAAAAAATAAGCATTTAAAAATATTTCTGCTGAAGTCATTTAGAAACAATCATATGAAATCTGCTGAAATTCTTTTTCATCATGACACTCATGGCTTAATTTTTTTCTAACTTACAATGAATTCAGAAAGCTGAAGAATAAGTTAATTTTAGCTAGGTGGTCTTTTAATTCCCTCTACAATTGGGTATTGAACTGAAATTTTAGAACAGCGGACATTTTATAAGAGTACTTTCTTTCTTCAGGACGAAAGGGAACAAATTGTATTTAAAGGATATACAAAACATAATTGTTGTATGAAACTGTCCTAGAGAGTAAATAAAAATAAATTATATAGTTATAAGTAAGGGGATAAGTTTGTAATATATAAAGTAATGATATTAACTTGAAAAATGATAAAAAATGGAGGTTAATTTAAGAGGCATAAATTAGACTGCTAAATAAATTTAATATTTTTAAATACTAGTGCCAACAATAAAGCAGCATAAGGGACACTGAAATGTTATTCAAGATGGTGAATAGAATTTACTGTCTCAACACATGCTGAAATTATATAGAGTAATGCCATCATCATCTCCCTTGACTGTAATTTTATTTTCTCTCTGTGTTTTTGAGAGATTCCTGTAACCTATCTTTGAAATAGAAGATACTCAGATACTTCCTCATCATCAATACAAATGAGACCCTGGTATGATTGAGATTAATTTCATTTATATTAATAGATCATATAAGTATCTCATTCTTGTTCACCTTATCCAGTTCTATTATTAAAATACTTGGTCCTGACAAGTAAAATTCATTGCTTGTGAAAAAAGTGTTTTTAGAATAAGGGAGAGAGCGAATTTGAAGTCCTGAGTAGCTGAATGTTGGCCTTAGTATATTTGCTAATTACTTGTTATAAACACATATCTGTATCTGTTGTAAATGGATATGCATATCTGTTATACAATAATTTATAAAGTTTATTTTTATATGTCATAAAATAAGTATTTCAATTCTACGTGGCCAAAATTATTAAATCGCAAGGTTATGAACACTTTTGATGGTGTAACTTAGATGTCAGACATCCCACATCCATATTTGCAAATTCCCAGGATTATATGTATTGTTTTCACTCATCTATGGTCTGATTTCCACCTTAGGCTAGACTTTCATTTTCCACTTTACAGGTCATATGCTACTTTAGACTTTTGCCGATTTTCACACTACACATTTTAGACTTGCTTGAAACATTTCATACCCTGCTCATTAGAAATGTATTTATTTAGGTTCAAAAGGTTATTTGATCCATATATTACACAAGTGGTATTCTGAGAGTCAATATATATTTTAATTAGGAGGACAGGGTCTAAAATAATGTTCTGTCCTTCATTCTTCCTCTTCCTCTTAAAAGCTTCCACAGTATGGTAAGCCAATAATACAAGTAAAATATTTATCCTAAATAAATTTAATAGTATAGAGCACCCAATTTCTCTATTTTTGAATTTAACTCTCTAGTTAATAAAATTTTGACCATAGTGTTAAATTTATTAAATAGTTTAATAAGTGCTAATTATAAAGAAATAATAGTAAAATGTATTTTTCTATGCATCGTACAATCAGATTTCATTTAACATTTTTGATTTTTGTTTCCAGGCACTTATAATATTAATAGCAATAGTCTATCTTGGTAGGTGCTAAGACAATTCATAGTGAGCAGATCTAGAACTGAATTCTCACAAATGTTCTATGATTTATATGTAATATTTGTCCACACATATGCTAGGGCCCTCAATGGAATGCATTTGCCTCTCCTTGATTTATACCTGCTCTTTGGATTTTACCTGAAATATCTCTTCCACATCATTTCCCTTGATATCCTCCTAGTTGTAATTATCTCTTGCCTTCACTGGATGGCAATAATTGGTAGCAGAGATTGTATATTTTATTTTTTCAATCCAACCCTTAGCTTAGTATCTGCTACATAGTGGACACTCAATAAATTTGGAGAATGGATGAATTTTTCAAATTTCATATATTTCCCTTACTCTTGTCTTTGATTCAATTAATATTAATTTATTGAACTAAATGCTGAAGTTGATTATAAAGATATCTCAGATATAGTTCTTGTTACATAAATTATAAAATGTGATTAAAAAGAAAAAACAATCAAAGGGAAGATTTGACTGGGAAGAAGATGATGGCTTTTCTTAGTTTTTGAAATAGTGAACAGTGAAAGTTATGTGCTGATTGTTGGATCAGGAGAGAAGTGGTAAATTTGCTCACAGAGTTTCCTGCAAAATAAGATTCTGAAGCAGCACTACATACAATGATTTCTTTCAAAACCCAACTTCATTAATGGAATTTAGCCATCTGTGTTTGGGCTGTATATATTTTAAATTGAGCATTTGAAGGCTCTCAAGAAATATATATATGCACTTAAGAGTTTGTCCCCGCACTGTCCCTACATTTGGTTAGTAGCTGTGCCACAGGCACATCCCCAGAATAATCCTTCTTGATATTTTGAAAATCATATGTAGCTAAGAAAGATTATACATTCAGCCACCTCCACCATGCAATGTGATGACAACACACACATTTAATAAATATTCTCAAAATAAATGAAGAAATTCCATGTCCCCACAGCCCTATGTGAAAGAATAAGGAATTAATTTACCTAGGAGAAAGTTAAACTCCCAAGACATATTTAAAATCCATTTCAATTGTCATAATTCATGGGATTCCTTCAGCTATGAGTGAATAACAAAGTTCTTCAATTTTTAAAGCCAAATCTAGATGTTTGTAATTCCTCCATATCACCCTTCAAAAAAGACAGAAATATTTAATCAATCATATGTGCAAAAATTTGAAAACTCTGACCTTTACTACAAATTCTGTGTTTCACCTGTGAAAAATTATATTTTCATACATATAAATTTTCTTGTAAGATTCCCATATATAGGAATAATTCTTTATCAAGGAAATATCTACTGATTGTTAATGACTATCCTTGAATGGTTCCTATTTTTAGTGATACTACTTATAATATCTAGAATTATTGTATCAGTAAATCCAATTTTCTTATGCCAGGCTTCTAGAACACACAATATTCATTTCCTCTACCAACAAAATTAATTATGATACATTTATCTTAAAGTAAGAATCTTCTTTTCACAAGACATAGTAAATTTCAGCTTGTTTTGGATGGTACCTACATACCTAGTTTGGGCTTGAATTATTGTTCTGCTTATGGTAGACTGTGAAGTCCAAACATGTACCTCTTTAATCAATTTTACTTCTATAGAGACCCTTAAAAGGCAAACAAAAAATCCAATTATAATCATAATTCCAGGAATCATTCTCTTTTCCTATATTCTTCTTCGCGTAAAGTTTCTAGAGCTCCAGGCCTCATAGGTTTTAAAAATATAGTGTACATTAAAATCACCATAGGAGCTATGAGAAGACAAATGCAAGCCCCCATCTCCACAAACTCCACATCAGTAGGAGGCCCAGGACTTGTACTGTCAACAAGTTTGTTGGATGGCTCTGGTGCTGTTTAACCTTGAATCATACTCTGAGACTCACTATTTTAGAACTCTAGATTCAAAATTCATAGAAACCTGGGGGAAATTTTTTAAAGACAATACTTTGACTTTTTTTTTCCTTGTCCTGTGTTTTAGTCTTGCATAACATTTTGCATAAAGATAATTAAAGGTAAGTGATAGTGATCCTTAACTTAAGCTACATAAAAATATGGATATTACAGAGAAGTGTTATGTAAAATGTTGACTCACAAAAGCTCAGTGCATTATGCATTTTCATTATAAATATGTTTTTAAAGAGTTGGCACGTGCTGTCTCCAATACATTTCCTTCACTTAGATATCTATATTTGCATTTATTCATACCCATAAAAATAATGTATTGATAATTTTGTGTACAAAAGTCCTAATACTATAATATGTTAATTTACAGAAATCTCTTGTCCTCTGAACAAAGCCTTTATGTCAATGTATTGAAGAATATCAAGCCAACTTTAAAAATAGGTAGCATTTTCAATCACATTCCCCTCAGTAAAATATTATTAAAGTTGATATTTCTTTTGTATTTTATAATAGCAAATTATGTCCCTATTATCAAAAAATAAAATGACTGAAAAAAATTTTATTACAGAAAAAAATAATAAGATGCTTTTAAGTAAAGAAGGAGAAGGAGAAAGAGAAGGAAGAGGAAAAAGGGGAGTGGAGGAGGAGGAGAACAAGACTCATTAGATGCAAACTGAGCCATAGAAATCTCTATTAGGGATAATGACACAAAATAGATTTAAAAATTAAAAGCAACAACACAAAAGAGAGACAATGGAAAGTCAATATAACTAAGAAAAAAATTAAATTGTGAATATGAGTAGAATATGAATATTAAGGGCTCAAACACTATCTGTACAAAATGCTACCAAAAATTTACTATATTGTGGAAAAAACTAGAGAAATCTTTTTAATCTTGTATCTTAGGCTTGACCAAATCTATAAAATTATATATATTATGACTAACGGCACTGTTTTCAAGAATAAACTGGGCAAATACATTCATGTAAATGACTGGATACAATTAAAATGTCCTGTGATAAGATGATAATATATTCTCAGTAGGTATAGTTTAGAAGATTAGAACAGAGCAATACATAATTACAAGCCATGTAACAGAGCTGAAAACCTCATGACATTCTGACCGGTTATTTGTGTTCCTGTAGTCATGGACAAAGTAGACAATGACCGCAATGATAATTAATGCATTTAATTTGTGTCACTCTTTGTATTTTTATGTGCTCTAATTGCATGTTATTTCTGCTAATTTTCTTGGTTCCTCCTCTAGATTATATTGTCTTAGTAGGAAAAAATCTTGGTTTGTTAAAATTTGAAATTTTCCAGCTGTGTCATCCACATTGATCTACTTTACACACTGCTTTAATCCATTCCTGAGGTGAGTCTGGTAGAAATCTATATGCTTGATAAATCAACACGTATGCTTGATAAATTAACTTCAAAATTGGTTGTCATCATCAGGTGAGCTAGTTTCAAAATTATACGTCCCCAACAGCTATATATGCTCTGCTTTTAGCAAGATGTGATGTAATTTTGGATATCAGTACCTAGAACACTCTTTCCTTAGCAAAAGCTTCTAAAGTGCATATTTTGACCATTCTCAACTCCCAACTTGACATGAGATCATATGCTTGGTGGCTAATATTTGACAATGGCCATTAATTAACCACTTCGGTACCGCACTCACTGGCCGCGAAACCTTGCCCACAGCCGGCACTCATAGTCCGCATGATAGTTTGTGCTGTGCATTGACAACGAATCCGTTTTGCTCTTGTGTGATGAGGAAAGTTTTAAAGCACTGAAAGCTTGTTTTACTTTACAGGCAGCTTTAGGAAAATAACTATAATAACTCCTACTAAATACTTGTTAAAAGGTAACAGATTTGTAGTAACTTATTAGCTGAACGTACACACTGCAACTGCAGAGATAAAAGCTGTAAAAGTAAAAGCTTTTGGCTGTCAATTAAAGTCGGGGCTGTGCACGTTCATCTGTGGCTGTCGATTATAGTCGACGCTGGTACCGAAGTAGTTAAGAGGTAATTTCATCTTAAATCTAATTTATGTAATTGTCCAATTCCATTCTCTGCCTATTCTCTGAGTCTTTTCACTTTTTGGTTACTAAAGAATACATAATAAGTTGTGTAGGGGAAAATGTAGAGAGCTATTATCTGTCCTTGGATACAAATTATCCTACAATGCATGTTTAATTTGATTGGCGACAGTTATACTGGCAACAGTTATGGTATTTTATTGTCAAATTGTGCTCAAAGGAGGGGTTGAGCAAGATGGCTGAATAGAAACCTCCAGTTATCATTTCCACCAAATTCAGCAACTATTCATGTGAGAAAGCACCTTCAGAAGAACCAAAAATCAGGTGAGCAATCAGAGTACCTGGTTTTAATATTGTTTCAATGAAAGAGGCCCTGAAGAAAAGGTAGTCTTGCATTGCCTATGCAACTTGTAACCCAGCAGTTTTGGCACCAATGTGCTAGGTGGAGAGAGAATCTATGTCACTCGGGAGGGAGAATGAAGGGACTTTACACTGGAATTCAGGGCCACCCTGTCACAGGAGAACACAAGATGACAGAATTCTGCCACACCCTTGGAACATTTAGATCAGCCTGGCCAGAGAGAAAACCTCCACTCCAAAATCTGAATTCCAGCTAGCTCCACCACTGGCTGAGAAAATGCAGCCTAGAGACTAGAATAAATTTGTAAGGTACTAAGCCCACAAAGGGTGCAGTCCTTGGACAATTTCTGTAGCTGTGCTGGCTCAAAGCCAATGGACTTGGGGTGCACATGACCCAATGAGGCACCAGTTGTGGTGGCCAAGCCAGTGCCTGTGTCACCCCTCCCCCAGCTCCAGGCAGTGCAGCTCAGAGTCTTCTTCCACTTGGGGAAAGAAAAAGGAAGAGTTCAGAAGACTTTCTTTTGAAATTTGGGCACAAGCTCACCCACAGTAAAATTAAGTAGCAAGCAGAATAGTGAAGCTCAGCCCCAGATTCCAGGTTTTAGTTCTTGGATGATATTTCTATACCTACTCTGAGCCAGAAGGAAACCTACTGCCCTGAAGGGAAGATACCCAATCTTGGCAGGTTTCACCACCTGCTGATGAAAGAGCACTTGGGCATTGAATAAATATCAGTGGTATCAGGGTGGCAATCACCATAGGCTATAGTTGAGACTGGGATGGCTTCAGGTGCAAAAGTCTTGGTACAGACCCAGCTTGATGGCCATGATGGAGTGCCCATGTCACTCATCCCCCAACTCCAGCAGCCCAGCACTAAGACTTTGCCTAGGAAATTTCCAGGGAATTCTCTGGTATTTTACCTAATTCCACCAAGGCAGTAGCAGCAGGAGTCTGCAAGAGTCACAGCATTACTTGGCTTGGGGCTCCCCAGTGATGATGTGGCTGCAGTAACCAAAGACTTAGAACACAACATGCGATTCTCTTTGAATATCTGGAAAGCCTTTTCAAGAAGGACAGGTTCAAACAAGCCCAGACTACAAAAATTAAAATAATACCTAACTCTTCAATGCCTAAACATAGATGAATATCCATAAGCATAAAAAATGTACAGAAAACATGACCTCACCAAATGAACTAAATAATGTATCAGAGACAAATCCACAAGTGATGGAGATATGTGACCTTTCAGACAAAGATTTTAAAGTAGCTGTTCTAAAGAAGCTTGATGTACTTCAAGACAACACAGAGAAGGAATTTAGATGCCTAGCAGAGAAATTTAACAGACAATGGAATAATAAAAAAAATCAAGCAGAAATTCTGGAGCTGAAAAATTCAATTGACAAACTGAAAAAATGCATCAAAGTCTCTCAAGAGCAGAATTGAACAAGTAGACAATAGAATTAGTGAGCCTGAAGACAGGCTATTTGAAAATACAAAGTCAGCAGAGAGAAAAAGAAAAACAATGAAGCATGCCTACAAGATCTAGAAAATAGCCTCAGAATTGCAAATCTAAGCATTACTAGCTTTAAAGATGAAGTAGATAGAAATATTAGGGGGAGAGATTTATTGAAAGAAATAATAACAGAAAATTTTCCAAACCTAGAGAAAGAAAGATATTAATATTCAGGTACAAGAAAGTCATAGAACACCATACAGATTTAACTCAAACAAGGCTACCTCAAGGCATTTACTAATCAAGCTCCCAAAGGTTACAGATAAAGAAAAGGTCCCAAGAGGAACAAGATAAAAGAAAAAAAATAACAAATAAAGGAGCTCCAATATATGTGGCAACAGACTTGTCAGTGGAAAAATTACAGGCCAGGAAAGAGTGGCATGACATATTCAAAAACTGCTGAAGGAATAAAACCTTGACTCTAGAATATTATATCATGGAAAAATATCCTTCAAACATGAAAGAGAAACAAAGACTTTTCCAGACAAACAAAAGCTGAGGGATTTAATCAACACCAGAGCTATCCCAAAAGAAATGCTAAAAGGAGTTCTTCAATATGAAAGAAAAGTAAATTAATGAACAATAATAGATCATCTGAAGATATATAACTCACTGGCAACAGTAAGTCCACAGTTACAATATACTCTATTGCTGTAATTGCAGAGAATAAAACACTTATATATTGAATAGGAAGACCAAAGACAAACCTATTAAAAATAATCAGTACAACTTTTTGAGAGATAGGTAGTATAAAAAGATATATACAAAAATGAGAAAAAGTTAAAAAGTGGGGACATGGAGTTAAAGTATAGAATTTCTTTTAGATTTCTCTTTGCTTGGTTATTTGTTTGTTTGTTAAAAGAGTTCAGTTGTCACCTTTTTAAAGTAATTGGTTATAAAATGTTTTTTGCAAGCCTCATGTTAACCTCAAATAAAAAAAATGTACAACAGATATGCAAAATAAAAAGTACCCTACTAAAAAAAAACACCTTTCACACAGGAAGCCAAGAAGGAAGGAAGGAAGGAAAGAAGAAAGGGAAGGAAGAAGGGAGGAAGAGAGAACCACAAAACAACCAGAAATCAAATAACAACACAGCAGTATTAAGTCCTTACCTATCAGCAATAACATTAAATGAGAATGTAATAAACTCTCCAATCAAAAGACATAGAGTAGCTGCAATGATTTTTTTTAAAAAGAGCCAATGATACATTGTTTACAAGAAATCCACTTCACCTACAAAGACACACAGACTGAAAATAAATGGATAGAAAAATATTTTCCATGCAAATGGAAACCAAAAAAGAGCAGAAGTAGCTATACTTCTAACAGATAAAATAGATTTCAAGACAAAAACTGTAAAAAAAAAAAAAAA
>VBSM01000272.1:78605365-78621130 GCA_008086735.1 Cheirogaleus medius
AAGTGTCCATCAGTGGATGAATGGATAAAGAAATTGTGGTACATATACACAATGCAATGTTATATACCCTTAAAAAGGAATGAAATCTTGCCATTTGCAACAACATGGATGGAACTGGAGAGCATTGTTAAGTGAAATAAGCCAAGCACAGAAAGACAAATTTCACATGTTCTCACTTATATGTGGGAGATAAATATTAAAACAATTGATCTCATGGAGACAGAGAGTAGAATGATGGTTACAGGGGGTGGGAGGAGTAGCAGGGAGGCAGGGGATAAAGTGGGGATGGTTAATGGGTGCAAAAATATATTTAGATAGACTGAATGATATTTGATAGCACAACAAAGTGATTATAATTGACAATAGATTAGGGTATACTTTAACATAACTAAAAGGGTGGAATTGGAATGCTCCTAACACAAAGTAATGATAAATGCTTGAGGTGATAAATACCCCAATTACCCTGGTTTGGTTAATACACATTATAGGTCAGTATCAAAACATCACATGTACCCTATAAATATATACGAATATTATGTACCCATCATAATTAAAATTAAAAAAATAGCAGAAGGACAAAAATAAATTGTGCTTAAACTTGCCTTCCATAATTGTAGCAAAGATTTATTGAGTGCGTACCAGATGACAGAAAACATTTCTGGGTTCTGAATATGTAGCAGTGTACAAACCAGCAATAACCCTAATGCGTACAGTTTATAGTCTAATGAGGGAAGACAAACAACAAATGTGTGATATTATCAAGTGGAGATGAGAGATGAACAAAAAGAATAACACATGGTGATACAGCTGTGCATTGTTATATAGAGCAGCCAGAAATGTTTTCTATGAGAAGGTGATTTCTGAGTAGACACAGATTTTGCTCTGCTTAGTGAGGGTCATTGCTCTTATTATATCGTGAGTGATACTTTTTCCAGGATAGTCACCTTACACTGTTTGGCAGTGCTCTTTTGGCTTAAAACAAAAGGGGGAAAGGCATAAATAAAGCTAAAAACATCCATATATGTGAATTATGAAAGCATCCCATCTGACCAAAGAACTTCAGTTCAGTTGCACAGGTTTTGTGAAACTGGGATCCACTGCCCTGAATGGCCATAACTCAGGTCCAATTTTTCTCATACGTACAAGTTAAATAGCAGTTGGAAGTTTCAGTGAATATGCATTGCTTTCCAAGTTTCTGGCTTTATTAAGACAGACCAGATACAGCTCTGCCATACCAAAGCTTAAAATTACCAGTCTGGATCCCTTAAGAACATTAATATCCCAGGCTCTCAGGTCTGTACTGGCCTCAGTTCCCCTGTGAGTCATATAGCTTCAACTTCCATTTTACTGCCACAGTTAGAAATTTCTTTTTAGCACTTGAAGATTTTTATTTCTCCTCTCCTTTTCTCTTTTCAGTTATGTCTACTCACTGATTATAATATATATTTTAATTTTATTTTTATATGTTTGAAGCTTCAGGTATGAGATTTGGTAGAGGTGGGAGTGTGTTCCAAAATCTACTCAGTACCCCATTAGAAGTACCCTTAATTATTAATAAAAGTTGAAGAGTTGCAAAGTGTTTCCTTTGTGCTAAATCCCATTCTTAAAACCATTCATAAGAAAGACAAAGTATATAAGTTTGATTATTTAGAAGATTCATTTCAACCATTTAATTCATAGTGACAAATAGTACCTTACTAGATGAAAATTACTTCAGTGCACATCAAGCAAGGCAATAGACAAATAAATGTGTATAGTTGCTGAGAACAAAAAAAAGTAAGCTTCAAGGATCAAAATTTGGACAGATCAATGTTCATATTTAGCCTCTCCCCTTCCCTGATAACTCTAGGAGGCTCGATTAGAGTGACATAACATACTAGTTCATCATCCATCAAGGAC
This sequence comes from Cheirogaleus medius, assembly GCA_008086735.1. Taxonomy (NCBI): domain Eukaryota; kingdom Metazoa; phylum Chordata; class Mammalia; order Primates; family Cheirogaleidae; genus Cheirogaleus; species Cheirogaleus medius. Next base: position 78,607,265 of record VBSM01000272.1, read on the forward strand.
ACATTGGATCACTGAAAATTCACTTCAAATGGCTTACAAAAAAGTCACTGTGTTTGGCTTCAGACAAAGAACTCAAGAGATTTAAGTTATGCTGCAAGTTATACAACACTCAAATACAAGCATTTATACATGTTGGTTATAGAATCCTCTCCCACTAAAGATCTTATGGAGCCTGCAGAAACGCCTCCTCAAGAGATATAGGACACACATTGATTTGTGAAAATGTTCTTTTTTTTACTGACTAGGTGGCAAGAAAAGCTCTCCTTTGAAGGGGATAAACAGACTTTCACTTTGATCATAAAGAAAAACTAAACTCTTCTAAAAATCCCCTATCAAACTGACATCAATATGATCAGAACTGAGAATGTGGACTAAGTTCAAATGGAGAGTTATTAATAAATCCAACAAATTTCACACTGCAGTCATCCCTCAGTATCTACAGGGGACTGATTCCAGGACCACCCACCGCCCAGAGATATCAAAATCCACAGAGGCTCCAGTCCCTTATATAAAATGGCCTAGCATTTGTATGTAACATACACATATGCTCTCATATATGTACTTTAAATCATTTCTAGAATATTTATAATATCTAATACAATGTAAATGTTATGTAAATAATTGTTATATCATATTTTATTTGTATTATTTTTATTCTTCTTTTCTTTTTAAAATTATTTTTGATCTGCAGTTCATTGAATTTGAGTATGCAGAACTAGCAGATAGGAGAGTCAATTGTACAGGTTTGTTTGTCATATCTTCTAAGGAAAGTGAAAATCTAGTTAAAGTCATATCATTGATTTTATTGATATATCATTCAAATAAATACTACAAAACCTTGAAATAGATCTAAATATTGTGCTGCTTTAACATATTGACTGCCACACTGGAAACAAAAATGTTTTTTTCTTTGGAACCACAATGTTTTATTATTAAAATAGAATAAAAACCTAAAAAAAAATGATCCTTTCTAATTTGATGAAAAATTTGTTATTTTTTATTATTTTCTATGCGTGAGTTATGTAACCTGAAAAATAGTTCACACAGCTCCCAAGGAGAAGAGATGTGTGAGTTACATATGCTTCACAAGGCCCCAGGCTCAAAACTAACGAGAGTTAAATACAACTCACATGGCAGTTAATGTGTTAATTTTTTAACCATATGACACAAAGAATATATACTTGCATTTTGTGTTTTTGTAAGTTTTTATGTGTGTATAATTATTTTCATTTTTTTATACTTATAAGAAAAAATTCAGTTGAGAAGCTTATCTCCTTCTCCACCCTGCTAGAATTCATGCCTGCCCCGCAAAGGAAAATTATACCTAAGAAGTTTTGTGCATCATGACTTAAATTAAGCCATCAGGAAATCTATCTTCATTGAAGTGAATGAAGCATAAGGTGTTGAGACTGTTAAACTAAAATCATACCCTCACTCACTTAGTTAGGATTTCAGTTTCTACATGCTTAAGTTTCGGGTCAGACAGAACTTCAAAAACATAGGTGGCCCAATTCATACTTCGAGAGATCCAAGCTACCTCCCAATTACAAAAAAATTCCTAAATTTGGCATTTGGTTTATCCTTAATAATCAAATAAGCAAAAAACAGTTTAAACAATTTATTTTTGTAATGGACCTCATGTTGCCTACTAGAGGAAGGGGTGGATATGAAATGTACCCCTTTGGAATAGGCTCAGAGAATAAGGATATTCATTTTTCTTTTAAAAATCCATCAGAAACTAACCTGTACCTCAGAGGTTCTTACCAATCAAGTGGATTGAATGATCCACTCCATGGATAAAAAATCAATATTCTTGTCATCCAGCTCGCCACATGTTCAAGGGACTCATAAAGGCACCTAAGATGGCAGAGGTGGAGGCTTTTAAGGAATTTCAAATCACTAAGACTAACCTGACTACTCTGGTTTAGATTGTATGTTTCCAGCAATGAAAAATAAAGAAATAAAAACTTACAGTCTTTAGATGATACCATATTTTCAAAAGACAAATCTAGAGGCAAGCCCCTTTTAAACTAAGAGTTGAAGTTAGTTTTCTTCCCTGGAAGAGACCTTATTCTGGAGATGATGTGCTTCATCTGTCTCTACATGCCTCTGCCAGCACTTCTGCAAATGGGTTCACCACATGCCTCATACACAATTCTGTTCTTTTATATAATATCAACTTCACTCACAGAGCTTATTTAACAGCAAAACTAGGGCAACAGGCTTATGCCTTTGGGATTCTCTAGTACTATCTACTTTGCCATCCAGAAACAGTTTTGGTCAATGGTATAATGACACACCAACTTGTAGATTGTGATTTGAATCAGATACTAATTAATGGTACAGTTTTCCCATAGGTAGAAGAACCAATGGGCCTTTAGGAAAAGATGAGCCTTACATGTTAAATGGTTTTAACAATGGAAATACTGGCCCTTAGGAAAAGGTAAGCACACATATGTACATAAATATATCTTATGACACACTAATATTTTCTAATGAGGATTTGACTCCTTAGCAGCAACATGTGTGCTGAATAAAAACTATAAGAACAAAATAGTATTAACTCTCAACTGATGAAATGAAAATTCCATACCAAGTATAATATGCCCTAAGGATGTTTCCTACCCCAGTCTGGATAGAAACATTTAAAAAAATATCTATACCATGAAGCAAGATTAATATTCTGTGACCTATAGTGATGAGGTAAAATAAATTTTGAATATTAAAAAATTATTCTCCAAGCTGTGCACATACCATAAACAAAGATGAATTTATCATTCTCCAGGCCTACTGAATAGAACTCAGGGAACTGGTGTCCTGACATTTGTATTTTTAGAAATAACATGTGATGATCAATCAGATGATCAATTGGTATTGATATATGTCACATGATATGCCTGAATGAAGAGTCTGATTTGGTGCCAGTCCTGGATGTGCTTCAAGAAAACTGTGTAGTGCTGATATTAAAATTATCTAGGTTTCATTTCTGTGTTGGTAAAACTAGGTAGTGTGACTGAATGTTTACCAAAGGTACATGTTACCTTTGTAATAAAAAATTATTGAATTATAACAAATCTGCTATAGTATTAATATATAAAAAATGATTTTTATATTGCCATAAAGATAACATCATTCTTTTTTACACTGTTAGAAAGATTTCTTGTTTTTTAATTTGTTTTTTAATGCATCTCATTTTCATCATTATTCAAATGAATGAATTTATATGTGTGCTCATAAATGTAATAATAATATGTTATTCTAAAATCCCAGAGAAGACTCCATATAGCAAAAGCAATCTTAAGCAAAAATAACAAATTGGGAAGCATCAATTTACCAGACTTCAATCTATATTACAAGGATATAATAACTAAAACAACATGGGATTGGTACAAAAACAGACACATAGACCAACGGAACTGAGAACTCAGATATAAAACCATCCTCATATAGCCATCTAATCATTGACAAAGCAGACAAAAACATACACTGGGGGAAAGAATCTTTATTCAATAATAAATGGTACTGGGAAAATTGAACAGCCACATATAGAAGACTGAAACAGGATCTGTACCTCTCATCTCTCACAAAAATCAACTCACGGTGGATAACAGACTTAAACCTAAGGCATAAAATTATAAGAATTCTACAAGAAAATGTTGGGAAACTCTTATAGACATTGGCCTGGGGAAATAATTTATGAATAAGATCCCAAAGTCAATCACAGCAAGAAAAATAAATAAATTAAAAAGCTTCTGCACAGCCAAGGAAACTATCACAACAGCAAACAGACAACCTACAGAATGAGAGAAAATATTTGCAAGCTACACATCTGGATAAAGGGCTGATAACTAGAATCTATATAGAACTTGGGAAAATCAGCAAGAAAAAAATCAAACTATCCTATTAAAAAGTGGGCAAAGGACATGAACAGAAACTTTTCAAAAGAGGATAGACTAATGGCCAAGAAACATATGAAAAAAATGTTTGACATCTCTAATTATCAGGGAAATGCAAATCAAAACCATGATGAGACATCGCTTAACTCCCATGAGAATGGCCCAAAACAGCAAATGTTGGCATAGATACATAGAGAGAGGGACAGTCATACACTGCTGGTGGGACTGTAAACTAGTACAATCTCTGTGGAAAGCAATATGGAGGTATCTCAAAGAGCTACAAAAGAACTACCATTTGATCCAGAAATCCCATTACTAGGCATCTACCCAAAGGAAAAAAAGACGTTCTATAAAGAAGACATCTGCACTTGAATGTTTATAGCAGCACAATTCACAATTGCAAAGATGTGGAAACAATCTAAGTGTCCATCAATACATGAATGGATTAATAAAATGTGTTATATGTATACCATGGAGTATGACTCAGCCACAAAAAACAATGGTGATCTAGTACCTCTTGTATTATCCTCAATAGAGCAGGAGCCCGTTCTACTAAATGAAGTATCACAAGAGTGGAAAAACAAACACCACATGTACTCAACATCAAATTGGTATTAACTGACCAACACTTATGTGCACATATAGTAGTAACATTCATCGGGTGTTGGGCAAGTGGGAAGGGGGAGGAGGCGATGGGCATATTCACACCTAGTGGGTGTGGTGCGCAACATCTGGGGGATGGACAGACTTGAAGGTCTGACTCGGTGGGGCAAAGGCAATATATGTAACATAAACATTTGTATCCCTATAATATGCTGAAATAAATATAAAATAAGATAAAATATACCATCTACAAAGTATCATTGAGTCTAGGGGAGAAATGATAAGTTAGGTGCCAAAATATTAATTTGGATAAATTTTGGCCTTATGTTGATCACATCAAAGTTACAGATGATATAGAATTAGATTTGCCTGAACCTTACTTTTATTTCATTTCTTTTCTATAGCAAAGTACAAGTGCCAAAATCATCATTTGGAAAGCACAGCGGGCATCAGGAAAAGTGGGCAGCTGCATTGTCTTTCTTCTCTCATACTGACAAACTTATTTTTGAAATGCTGATAGAAAATTCAAATTGCAGTTTGCCAAAAGAAAAACAAAATTCAAACTGTACTTTCACAAAAGTCTTTGTTTGTCTCTATTCTTTGCAAGGAAAAACCATTTTTGTTATGAAACTTATATTTAGGACAAAATTCTTTCATTGACCATAGGATAATTTTGTGGTATTTTTGTATATGGAAACTAAATGGAAATTTTTGTAGTATTCTGGATATAGGAAGAGGCTTATATATTTATAATACAATATCAACTATGTTATAGTTATTTTAAAAGGCAATATGCCCTTATATGGTTTTATTTGAATTAATCCATTTTGATATGCCTATGATGTTTACCTAGATAGAATGCCAACTTATTTGCAGACCATTAAAATCGATGTGGAAAATATTACATTTGCTAATTATTTTTCTGTAGAAGACAAATAATATGTGGGTAAACTTCTAATAATTAAATTAAAACACTCCCTAGAAGGCTGGTTAATTGTTTATCTATGCCCATATTTCACAAGTAAAAATGCAAATTACTCACAGTAGCTGTAAGTAAAATGTGAGCTTCAAGTATTCACATGGAATTTGGGGAATTGAAGGATGTTTAGAGAGTTTATAAAACCTGTTTATTTCACAGGTAACTTAGCTTCTTCAAAGGGACACATTAGATCTTATAACAGCTGAATTTGGAGTCTCACTTCCAGGTTTATTTCAATTCAGTGTCAGTTCCTGGATGATTTCCATTACTCTCAGCCTGTTATTAAAGAATAAAGAAGACGAAACAGATGTTGGGAAACAAAGAGCAATAAATGCAATGAAAGAAAAGAATTCAGATGAAAATATACATCAAAGACTGAATTTGCTTCCACCATATGGAGAATAAACAAAATTGCCAGACTTTCTTTTTCCTGAAGGAGGGATGTAAACGGCTTAAATGAATCATGTCAATAACATTGTCACCATCAACAAATTGATCTCTGCTTTTCTCAATTTTTCTTCAGATATATAATTTTAGCTCTAACTTTTCCACTTTCTCTTTAACTCACTTCAGTTTGGCTTTAACCTCCCATTTCACACAAAATTCCTTCATTAAATTTTAAATGACCTCTATGACTTTAACCTGAATGACCAATTTCATGTTTTTCTTATTTGATAACTTAACTTTGGATATATGTTGTTGCTACTTCCTTCTTGAAATATTTCTGTAGCTTCTGTTTATAATTTTCCTCCAATAGGTTTGGTCTCTCTTCAGTCCCCTTTGTTGGCTATTCACCCTCTCCCAGACCTTTAAATAATGGAATGCGTTGAAATTTCTCCCTAATCTATTTTTGCTTTCCATACACCCTCTGTCTACAAGATCTCATTCATTCTATGGCTTTAGATTTATTCCCTACATAAAATATAAAAACATGTTTCATTATCCCAAACCACTCTTCTGTATATGAGAAACCTAATACCCAACTGTCATTACATATTTGTAGATGTCTCCAAGGCCTGTTGAAGTTCACCATCCAAAAATAAATTCATCTTCTTTGTCGAACATGAATTGCAAAATGATATTCAGTTGGTATGCTTTATTATTAGTCAAAAGGAACTGTATTCAATATAAAGAGAGCTCCTGTGAGCTCCATACTTGGTGTACTTCAGACAATATTCCTCTCTACCAAATTGCTCCCTGTAACAAATCTCTATCACAAGCCACTGTCAATCTCATATTGGTTCCTCAAATAGCCTCTTCAAAAAAAGAAAAAAGAAAGTAAAAAAATACTTACCTGTTTTGTAAGTATTACATTGTAGTCCAATTTTACAACCCTGAACTTACAGCAATGAAATATAGAAGATTAGGCCCCTGATTTCATGCAACTTATAGTCTAAGGAGAGTAAAATAGTTAATATCTATGGGTACAAATAAAATTATTTCAGATAGCAATGAAATATTATGTAGAAAATTAAACAGAAAGGTATGTACAGGTTGTCACAGAATTGTGTGCTACTTTAACTTGAATATAGGAACAGCTCTAAGAAGGCAACATTTCTGTTAAGATCAGAAGAATGAAAATATCTAAAAGAGCAAAGATCAGGGAGAAAAACAGCTAAGGCAAAGAGGTAGAAGTTCACATGGCCTAGTGAAGCAGAAGATAGATGAGTGTGCATGTTTGAGAAAAAAAAGGACAAGGTTGATTGGAAATGATCAGGGGAGAATTTGTGAGGTGTGGTTAAAAGAAGATAAAGTTGAGGGGTAGAGTCAAAGAAGCTCATTTAAGGTCCCTATTTGTGGAAAGTTTGTCTTTTATTCTAAGGATAATGGGAAGCCACTGGGAGTAAAGAATTTAATAAGGCCAACGATCTGACTTGATTTATATATTTAAATGATTATTCTGACTAGTCAGAGAAAGAATGTCAGTCCTTCTCTGATGACAAAAGCTATGAGATGTAGAGCTCAAAAATAGAGGCCATAACCCGCATCTTGTAAAGAAGTCAAGCCACAGTATAAATTAAGCCAACAATCAGAAAGAAGTAAAAATATTAATAAAAGACAGTAAAGGCTCTGCATTAGTGATCTTTTGATGCATAACAAATTACCTTCAGATCTTACCAACTTAATGCCAGGCACACTAGCTCATGCCTATAATCCTTACACTTTGAGAGGCGGAGGCAGAAGGATTACTTAAGGCCAGAAGTTTGAGACCAGCCTAAGCAAAAGCAAGATTCCAACTCTGCAAAAAATAAAAAAAATTAGCTGGGTGTGGTAGTGCATACCGATAGGTCCAACTACTTGGGAGGCAGAATCCAGAGGATTGCTCAAACCCAGGAGTGTGAGGTTGCAATGAGCTATGATCATGCCATTGCACTCTAGCCCGTGGCAGAGCAAGACCCTTCCTCAAAAAAAAAAATAAAAAAAAAATTAGCAACTTAAATCAACACATACTTATTATTTCATAGTTCCTGTGCATCAGGAACCTGGCAAAACTTATGTTGGACCTCTACTTCAGGGTCTCTCAAAGGTTGAAAGCAAGTTGTTGGCTGGGCTTAGTTATTTCAAATCTCAACCGGGTAAAGATTTGCTTCCAATATCATATTGTTATTGGCAGGATTCCATTCTTCACAGGTTGTTGAACTGAAGGCCTCAATTACTCGCTGGCTATTGGCCACAAGCTGCTCTCAGTTCCATGTGGGCCTTTCCAGCAAGGCAGCTTGCTTCATCAAAACACGCATGCTGAGAAAGAAATAGAGAGACTTTACTAGCAAGACGAAGACAGAGGCTTTTAAAACCTAGCAATGGAAATGACATTCCATAACTTGATGCATTCTATTTGTTAGAAACAAGTCACTAGGTACAGCCTATACTCAAAAGGAGGCTATACAAGAGCAGAAATACCAGGAGGTGAGGATCATTGGGGGCACAGTCTACCACAGTCTACCTTCTGGCCTCCAGTGATTTATTTATGCTTCTCCAAAATGTAAAATGTCCCCTCTGAAGGTTCCCAGAAGTCTCATCCCATTATAGCAACAGCTCAAAGTTCAGAATCTTTATCATTAAAATCAAGTTTTTAGGTCCTTATTCAATACCTCTCAATCTGTGACCTTCAACCATCCAAAATAGAGTTGTGACACTTTTGACACGATGGAGAGAAAAGCATAACCTAGCCAAGCCTTCCTGAACTTCTGAATTATGAATTTGTAGAATTTAATAAAATGTCTATTAAGTACCTAGATTTTGTGTCATTTTGTTTACAGCAATAAAGAACCAGAACAATTTCCTAGGAATTACAGTTCCTACAACATAGAAGTGAAGGACGACAAAATGTACTTCGCAATAGGAGAATGTCAAAAGTCTTGAAGCAAAACATTTTTATGTTTCATGGTCAGATGTCCAGAGCACTTTCCTCTGGGGGAGTAGACCTTGAAGGCCAAACAGCTACAGAACATCACACTGGGAAGATTCAACAACTAGCCTTGCTCATAGAACGCTTCTCAACATGGAGCACAAAGGTAAAGCCCTTCAAAGGCTGGAAAGGGAGTAACTTTGGTAACCATTCATATGAAATGCATTATTACAGCACACATCAAGATGTAGTAGCAGACACATTATTTTTTAGTTTTTCATTCCTCCATAACCGTCTTATGTAAAGAACATGTACATAACAGTAAGCAGCTCATTGTTCATGAAGTCAATCACAGAGCCCTGGATATTACTAAAACTCCCATTTTATATCATTGTCAAGAAGAGACATCAGATGCCTCGAGGTCTGAAGGTAGGTGAATTTGTTCAACATGGTTATATCTTTAAAAAGCCACATATCTAGTTTCCCAAGTCTATAAACCAACAAATAGTTGACTTTTGTTTATGAGGCTTTACCTGAGCAAGAGCTATTATAGCTTAGACTGTCTATTGAGTAAAATTTTATTCAGTTAAGAAAAACAAAATGCATCACTGAAGTTTAAGAGATAGGAGCAATAGGATTATCAACCTGGTACTAGGGAATTGTAGCAATGTTCAGGGTTGTGGCAGAGATTTTTATGGCACAGTTTTGACTTATGGGTAAAGTTCTTACTATAAATTTTCACTATGCTCAAGGGCTTAATCCTGGAATCTCCATCCCTTACTGTCTACACTCACTCGCTAGCTGCTCTCATTCAGTCTCATGACTTCAAAGATCTTTCTGCTAATGACACACACCATGTTTATCTTTCTCATCTCCATCTATTACTCAAATATGATATTCAAGTTTCTACTTGCTTACATCTCCTCTTTGATGTCTAATTGACATCTCAAACTTTACATGTCGAAAATCAAATATTTTAGTTTCCTTTTTCCCAAACCTCTTCCTTTCTCAATGATTCTCAGTTCCACATGAGATGCCTCCATTTACTCACCCAACTTCACAGATAAAAATGTTGGAGTCACCTTTGGCCTCTCTCTTTCTCTCACATCACACCCTGATACTACAGTGATGTTAAGTATACCTTCAATATATTTTCAATCTGTTCACTTGACCCCATTCACAGCAAACTTCGTAATTTATGCTACCAAATTCTCCAAATGGATATGGTGGTAGCCTTCTGACTTTTCTCCCTTCTATTCTTGCATCCTTATAGTCTAAACCACTGTGCTAGTTTAAATGTAAATATGATTATATTAAATCTGAGAATTTCAAAAAGGATGCTTCCTATTCCTAACAAACTGGGTCAAGATCCTGTCATCTCAGGATGTTGTCCGTGGTCTCTTTTCCTGCTTGAGCTGCATTGCTGATATCCATTCTCAGCCAAACTACTTCAGTAATTCTCATCTCCATCATGATCATAAGCATTGTTTGAATGCAGATGTGTGTGCCAGAGGTACTTTCCAGCCATTTTTAAAATTATCAATAATTGTTAATTGTTGTTAATTGCAAATTGTTAATTTGCCTTTTACCTCCAGAATTAGATCTGTTTATGTCTTCACCCATTACTCCTCTTATCTCCAAAAATAAGTGTGAAAGATACCTTAAATACCAGTGGATGCCAGCAATCATAGGGATGGTACACTTGGTTGGTCTGATTAGACCTATAATTTGCTCATTTGGGTAATCTTAACTTAGAAATGAGACTCTTTATGCCCTTGTTCAGTGCTTTCATTTAGTTTCCACATAATTCTCTTTATTTCAATTCTTCCACCTCAACCCCTCCTTCATGGACATTTTGCACCTGGGCTTGAGGTTTCTTGAAAAGTCTTTTGGTAATAACAGAAGGCAAGTATAGTTCAATAAATTGTCAGGGGAATTGGTGCTATATTTTATTAACAATACTCAGACTGGGAAGGTTTGCCTGCTTTGAAGAGAAATATGAAAGGTAATGTGATGAACTGACTTCCTACTGTAGAGTTTACAAAGCTCCTTTTGTTTGTAACTTATTGTTACTTTCATTCTTTATGTTTCAAAGGTTTTAGATTGCTCCTTAGAGTTTGGAATTTATCTGTCCAGAACATTACAATGTCATAAAAAGGGGGAAAATATCCCCAAGTTCAAACTTCTATTTTCTATAATAAAGGCATAAAAACCCCACAGAACTCATTCTTCATGGTAGAATTGTGTCCCCCCACAAGCTGAGACTAAGGACAAAGAACTGCACACATCTCCTCTCCCTCAGTTCCCAGCAGTTTTCATTTTCAAGCAACCACTACAAAGTTCTTTTTCTAGTTACCAGGATGAATACAGAAAAGATTTAATGCTCCAGGGCATTTCTGTGTTAAAAAAATCATATCACCTGAATAACTAATGCAGACTTTAATATGATATTCAACTTTACGATTCTACTATAGATGGAAAGAAAACAGATAAATTACACTTGAATACATACCAAAATCTATTCGACACTTCAACCTATAAAATAATCTTTCAAATGAAAACAAAAAAGGTAGATGGCTTTTCATATGTCAGGGGTGCCTGATTTATGACAATGTCTATGTTTATTCACACCAAAATAACACTGGCAAAAAACTGCACAAAATGTAGTGCCACTTCTCATATAAGAGAACTACAGCTCCTGAGTTTTGACCTGTATTTTTAAAAATATAATTATACTGATCTCTAATCAGCTTCTGTAGTTTGGGGATCTAAAGTATTTGAGATCTTTGAATGCACATGTTCCATGTGGGCAATTCACTAATTCAAGGGTGCTTTACAGAGTAATTATTATCAGTAAATTTCCTTTAGGTAAGAATAACCATCTTTTCAAAAGGCTTTCTATAATAATAATTTCAAAATAAAAAGAATAGAAACTTCCATTAGTCAATTGCACTAAAAAACAAGCAGTTACTTACTTTTATTATTTTTCTACACTTCCAAGATGTTAAAATCCATCAACTCTAAAGATAGGAAAAAATATGAACATATATATGTAAAAGAGCCCATATGTATAGTTGTTTTTTAGGTTCCCCAATATAGAGTTAGAACATGCTTTTTCAATTGCAAAGGATAAAATAATACATAGATACATATTTTAGATTCCCTGTCTTTGTCAAAGACAGCAGTTGAGTAGTAGAAAGACTCCTAATTGGAAAAACTAAATTTGCAATCTGCTTTGCAGCTTTTTGCTCAATGATACTATTTAGCCAATTTGAACCCTAGTTGCAGTATTAAAAACAAGTTATTTAAAAAATGCCCTATGTAAAGGTACTTAAACTTGTCTGTCTGGATTTTAATTTTTATGATAGGACTAACATATATAAGCAACAACTTTAAATTAAAACTTTCTACAAATTGAGGGGTACTCAAAGATGGCATGAGATATCTCAGGAAGTAGTCAGGATATATGCCCAAGTTTAGGCTGATATTGCAAAATAGTATTGCAGAAATCTGGGAGAGGAGATCTAAGCACTGAAATGTACACAGGACTATAATCTCTACTAACCCTGAGATTTTATTACTTTCTGGTTTCTATATTTCTAATCTTCCTCAAATGTCACTTCCATAACGACACTTACTTTTGCAAAACCTCATTACTTTAAACTATATTGAATCAAGATCCTTTGAATGATTGAAATGGCCCATGATCTCTGTTTAAATGTATTATCCCTAAAAAATACCTTCTACTCTAGCCAGAACAGCCTTCATCTCGTCCCACAAGTACACCACATACCACCATCGTGACTAAATCCATTCTTTTTTTTTTTTTTTCATTTGAAATGCCTCATTACTTCTCAGTTTAGGCTAATGCCTGCATTCTTCAAGACTTGGATTAGTGTTTTAAACACCTTTTATTTGCCCCATTGGTGAAGGAAGGATTCTTGCCCTAGGGTTAAGGAATGACTGAACATATAACACCTGGACAGATGAGAACAACAGTTTACTAGTCACATATGCTTACAGCCTTGAGGAGGAGGACATCACACCCCTTGCAGGGCCTCATAGGGGTTGTGCTGAGGATCAGAGTGAAGAACCAGAGGCGGTGGGAGGCCAGTGTTGTATAATAATATAAAGAGGGTGAAATGCTTTCCGTTTCCTCCAGGAGGATGTAATTGGATTGTCTGAATAATTCCATGGGCTGGCAGGGAACTGAACTTGCTATTTACGAATAAGCAAGAAATATACCTGGTCTGTTTGATAAGGAGGGTTGTGTGGTAGGGAGACCATATTTGTGCAGGAGCAGAGTTGAGAGGGGAATTTACAGAAAGACCTTTTGAGGCCCTCCAGATATCAAAACAGCACATAGAATTAGATCTTAATTTTAGGCCTTATTCCAACTATGTTTTATATGCCCTCTAAAAGCTTCTTATCAAATGAGGTAGTACCTGGATAGAGTCATAAATTACTAAGTTGTTATTTTTCTGTCTACTATAGCTTTCATTTATGTCTCTCTCCAACCGAACAGCAAGAATGTAAAACATTATTTTACATGTGCATTCTTATTACTAATTTGTTATTTTGGTCTCATTTTTTTGATTTTACATTTTTTATACTCTTAAGTATAGAAGCCATACTTTTACTTTGCATTCTCTACCATATAGCATCAAGAACACAGTAGGTATTTGACTGATTTAATCATTCTAAGTAAGGAAAAAAAACTGACTGATAATTAGTAAAATATCCTTTACATTCTAATAAATTTGTTCATCCTTACTTAACAGAATAGATGCATTTCAAGAAATCTTATTATAATATGTATTCCCTTTCCTAGATGACTGCCATTATAAAATTGGAGATACCTTTCCATATAAAACTAGGCTTTAATAGACTGTGTTAAACATTTCTAATGTGGAAGTTATTAACATACTACTCATTTGAAATTCTGGAACAGGAAGAATTATTAAATAATAAGTTTATGGTTATTTAGTGCTGTGGCCCCTTTGCAGGACGGGGGATGGACATATAACACAAAGAGACAG
>VBSM01000272.1:78629619-78748543 GCA_008086735.1 Cheirogaleus medius
AATGGATCAATACCTAAGTGGACATATAGGAATAACATTTGTCGGGTGTTGGGCAGGTGGGAAGGAGAAGGAGGGGATGGATATATACAAACATAATGAGTGATAAGTGCAACATTTGTGGGATGGTTATGCCTGAGGCTCTGCCTCGAGGGGGATGAGTCACGGGCAATATATGTAACCATAATATTTGTACCCCCATAATATGCTGAATTAAAAAAATAAAATACAATAATTTAAAAAAAAGAATATCATGAAACATATCAATCCTTACAAATAGATAGTATGACTTAAAAAGAAACCCCAAAGATTTTAGTTTAAAGAACCCTATGACATTTCCATGTATAAATTTAAATAATTCAAATTAGTAGAAGTTGAATATATTCTCAATAGATATTCTTAAGAGCAGTCATAGACATGCTTATCAAGAAGTGTGTCATTCAAATCTGCTTCCATAAGCTCACATTAGATGTCTGAGACCTGAACTTGATGCTAGAATTTTAATTATTGAATTCTTAGCTTGTACAATTTGCTTCCTTAGGCTTTTCCAATTAAATAGGTTTACTTAAATTGTTTTATTAATACATCTTCCTAAAATTTTATCGTTTTAAAATATAGTTAGTATACATTTTCAAATGGTGTAGGCTTTATTATCATTCAATTTTCTAGCTTTCTTTTAAAATTTCAGATTAAAGTCATAGAAAAATCTTGCTTTTAATTAAATTTTTCTCGGAGTTATATACTCTGCAAAGCTAAAATTTGGAGTGCCTGACCAAAGATCCAGCATTTGTCTGCAGGATTGTGGTGGGCTCCACACTATTAGGAGAGAAAGTTCTATTTTTCAAGGAAGACAAACTTTGGGAAATAAACATAAGTGCTGCCTGAGAAAACAAAGCCATGACATCACTTTAACTAAAGATAACTAGAGTTTAGTTATAGGAGTTTGGAAGCCTACACGGGAGTGGTTATGTCGGAATCACAGACTACCTAGGCAGCAGAAGATTAGTATTATGGCAGAGCATGCACCAGAGTTTACAAAAAATACCTAATATCAGTCACTGTTCTTGCTCTTGATAGAACATGATTAATGTAATTGCAAATGAAGAAGTTGCTGTGTACATTATGATATCTTTACAGCAACAATTTCCCAGGTTTTTGGATAAACACTTACTAAAATTCCAAAATAAAGAGTACTCCTTGCCATGCATAAGTTTACAGAGGGATAAGATAATGATATCCAACTAGATGGAGAAACTTGTCAGTGAATTAATAATAGTTTAACAAAACATTGTATTTTTGGAAAAGAAAAGAATTGCCTTTCTTTGGCCTACTGGACAATTTTTGGCTGTTTTAATTTTTAAATATTCATTATATGACTTAATTCTTTACCTATTTATTTCAGATTGAATAATAGCAGCACGATGGTTAAATAATCTGTATTTGGTGATGAAAAATATAATATAGCCAGGCTATGCAAAAAATGAACCATCTATAAGTCAAGTCACCTTCTGTCCTAGTTTGCCTAGGATAGTCCTAGTGTTTGGCTATTTTTTATGTTATAATTTTTATTATTGTCTGCTTTTACTCTCAGTGTTCTGGTTTTGAGGATAGATTATGTGGTCACTCTACTTATAAAAATCTAAAAAGGCTCATCTTTTATCCTTTAATTTTAAATAATTAATTTTGGCTCTAATAAAAATGACTTTAGGATGGAGATGAAGAAAACCCAGCCCTACACCATATGCCACCACTGGAAAAGCCTTCTATTAATAGAGAATATTGGGTTGGATGATCCAGCAAGCAGAAACTTATAAATCATTCAAGGTCAGAGTTAAGTCTACTTAGTCTCTACTGAGTCTTCTACAGTATCTAGTACAGTGTAGGGTATGTAGAAATTCAATAAACACTAGTGGATAGATTAGATAAATTCTTAATACAGCAGACTTAAGAATGATCAATTAATATTAAAAACTATATCTCTGTGGTGATTTTGGAGAAGGTTTCCCTGAAACAAACATACCCATACATAAATAGCTTACAGAAACCTCATTTTGAATAAGATTTTATTTTTAGTGAATACAGTAAAGGATGAACTTGTCTCTGATGTTCTTCGAGGGAACGTATGCCTTATAGGCATTGGTGATTGATTTAGAATAAGAAAAATAAGAAGAAGAAAAGAAAAAGAAAACTAGTAAAAGAATTTATTTATATTGAAAAAAAGTTTTGCTTTACAACCATGTTGACTATAGACACAGTCTGAAAATGAAGCTTCAGATTTTCGTTAAGACTATTTTTTAAGTAAATTTTATATTTCTTTAATTACATTGGCTTTAATACTAAGTTGGATTTTCCAGGCCTTGCCAAGCATTTATTTGTGAACAATTTTATAGCTGAATAAAAAAAATAATAATGTAGAACTGCCAAAATGTATTATTAAATATGTGAATTCTGAAGTAGGACATTGTGATATCCTGGTGTGATGGAAGCAGCAACCACGGTTCTGTGGAAACACAGGGGCTTTGACAAAACCTGCTTTACTACTGACACCTTCCCCTGAAAACAGGACAAACCCCAGCAGAAATTCAGAATATTTAAGACTTAAAGCAGTCATACACATAAACAAAACATTTACAATAAAATGAGAATTGTCAGAGAAGCCAGAATAATTGATGATGATTAGTTATTAAGAGAGCTTATTAAAAGTAAGGAATGGTCACTTCGAGTGACCATGAGTGGTAGCCAACTTCTTGTTTCCCAATTCTGCTCTTCCTCATATAGTCGCTGTCTTAGTACAAGCTCCACCATTCTCCTGGTTGCCCAAGCCTAACTTTGGAGTCATCTTTATCTATTTTTCTGACTCCTTACTCCAGGCGTCCTCAAACTACGGCCCACAGGCCACATGCGGGTGTTTTTGCCCGTTTTTTTTTTGCTTCAAAATAAGATATGTGCAGTGTGCATAGGAATTTGTTCATAGTTTTTTTTAAACTATAGTCCGGCCCTCCAACGGTCTGAGGGACAGTGAGCTGGCCCCCTGTTTAAAAAGTTTGAGGACCCCTGCCTTACTCATATTCCTATAGCCTTGCCCAAGATCAAAGTTCCACACTTATGCCATTCTTCTGCTAATATGTACTAATGCAACAGTGGAAGGTGAGCATTTGGCTCACAATCCTATCAGTTATGTTTGAGGGTTGCCAGTCAACAATTTATTCCTTTTGTGGGTTAAATTCTACTTTGACTCTTTTTGTCTTTTCAATGAAGTGGAATTTTCAAGACCCCAAGGGACAGACACGATCAAATGTGATGCCTAGGTAATATCATATATTGCATATGTGCTTCTCTAAAGGTAGACATATTCAATCAAATGAACAGTCCTAGGATCCTGAAAATAAATGGGAAAATGGTCTAGCTCTCACATTATTGCTCAAATTTAATAGTGGTTAAAATTCTAAGAAAGCATGTTCAAAGAATCAGGATTACTCTCCTGAGACTAACATTATGGGTCGTGGTAAAATCTAATTAAAAGTTCCCTTTTTTTTTTTACAAAGGTAGTTTCTTCTTAATTTTTCAAGGAGGCAAGCATATCAAAGAATGAGCAAGCAATATTTTTAAAGAGGTCGCTTATTGAACATGGTATTAAAAAGTACACATGCCAGGTACTGTACTAAATATTAGTGAATATGGAAATAAACAAAACAAACAAAAAAATTCCTCTCTAATGCAAGTCTACCTTAAAAATGTTTTTCCTTTACTTTAAACATTCAACTTACTAAGGAAAATAGCAAAGCTACCATGGCCCCCCTAAGAAAAATAATATACTGTATTCAACCCATCTTGTTTTATTTTGTTTCTGTGAGAAGTAAAATTTTTATGTGACAGAATGCCAGAGAGCTCAAGCTCCATTGGGGGACTGATAACATTGAAACTTTCCACTCTCTGTTTGTTTTTTTTTTTTTTTTTTTGGATACAGCACCTGGCTAGAGTGCAGTGATAACACCTTAGCTCACCACAACCTCAGACTCTTGGGCTCAAGTGATCCTCCTGTCTCAGCTGCCCAAGTAGTTGGGACTACAGGCACGCACCACCACACCTGGCTAATTTTTCTATTTTTTGTAGGCACGGGGTCTCACTCTTGCTCAGGCTGGTCTTGAACTCCTGAGCTCAAGGGATCCTTCCACCTCCGCTTCCCAAAGTGCCGAATTACAGGTGTGAGCCAGAGCTACCACACCCAGCCTCCACTCTTATTTCAAAAGTTTACCCCATCTCCATATAGAAAGGGCATTTCTTATGTTTACTATCCAAAAACCATTTCCTATTCTTGTAACCATTCCAACGTTGTGCTGGGGAATAACCTTTTCCCTCTTGTATGCATTCCGATGGTATAGTCAATCAAGATTGAAAACATGACTGGAAAACCTAGTGATAGCTTTGTTCCAGCAGTGATGACCAAAAGGTCCATCATTTCTTGCTACCTGGGACCTGTCCTGGTGCCTGCCCTGCTTTCTCAGCATACAGTTATTTTTGTGAGCTCCATAAATTAACCCATGAAATTACCTTTTGTTTAAGTTAGTCAGCTTTAGTTTCTCTTGTTTGCAGTCAGAGATTCCTAATAGACACACCATGGATTTTCCCACTGCATTCCTTGGACTCAGAGCATACGTTATAGTGGCAGACAACAAGCACTAGGATGAGTGCATTTTATTTCAAATAAACATAGCACAAAAAGATGGTGCTAGACTCATTCTCTAATTTATTCATATAAATTATTCCTTGTGATTAATGTAGCTCGCAGCTAAAACTGTTGCTTGGTCACAATTCAAAAATGCCAGAAAATTATTTTCCTGGATAGTAAAAAGCTACTGACTTTTATACCAGATTATTATTACGGCAATTACACAGATGACATGCAGAAGCCTTGAAGTTATGTGGCCCTTGGGAGAGCAAACAAGAAGTTGGAAATAAATGAAACTCAAATACCAGAATCATGTTGATGGTCAGCACTGCTCCTCTTGGCAAGGAAGCAGTTTCTTTTCTTCCAAAAAACAATTTGCATGACACTTGCTGGAGACATTATTTTCCTCCCGGTCACACATTAATTGACTACCTAGGTGCTCAGAGTAACGAGAGACTAACACCAAGTGCTTATTAAAAAACCTTTCAAGAAAGCACAATGTAATCACAAACATGATTGCCTTGATATTAATTAATACCTGGGGGCTAGCTTGTAGCCTAAATCAATAATGGTTATTTTTCCCATCTCAAATCTATAAAATTCCAGACATGAGCCTTTCTCTACACCCCTTGCCATAAGAGCTAAAAGCAAAGTCTGTGTCAAATTCTTGATTCTGTATCTATTGCAGACACAATACAAGAGATAAAACCTAATGAGTTTCTACAAACACAACCAATTTGTTAGCATTGACTGGTCACTTCAGTGAAAGAACCAGTCAATTTAATCAAATTGGCCAAACTGGCCTTAAGCTGAAGTGACAAATGGATGCAGTCAAAATAATCAAACTAAGTAAATAGACTGGGTGTGTTCACTTCAGTATCCTTATAATGGTTCTGAATCTTAACATTCTTGCACATAAGCACTAGTCTCTGCTGAGTGGAAAAACTTTAATATTGGGGAACACAAAGCAGGATGCCTGCTCGACCCAGTGGTCATAAACAATCATCTGAATGAGCAAAACATGTAGGCAAATGGAATAAACCTTTCCCCTCACCTCTTGACTGAGGGCATGCCCAGGAGTCCTACACCAGGTTTTCTAATCATTGGCATGTGAAGAATCCAGAAGAGACATTGCCCCTAGCCACAGTATAATTGGTTATATACATACAGTATAAACATACGTTTACTGGACAGTGGACACAGGAATACTGAATTAGAAAACATACCCAAGTGACTGCACCAGGAGTCTAAGAAGAATAGACAGCAGAGAGGGCTTGCTAAAGCCCCAAACAATCATGGTAATTCTCTTCCAACTGTTGCCCTGCTGGCACTCTTCCTAAGCAGACAGGGGAGAGCTGCTGCCTCTCTCAGATAACAAGGTAATTAATGTTAAAAAGGAAGACCATATTGAGGAGGGTCAGTTGTAGCTTCAGAATTATAAAAAGGTAGAATTAAAAAGCCTATTTCCATGTGCCTCTAACTTTTTTTCTAAGGCTTATATTAAAGAGATTTGAAAAGGCAGGGGTAGAGACGTGAATAAACAAAGGCTATTATAGGAAAATGAAATTCCTTTCCTCTTAGCCTCTTTCCATTACAGATCTTTTCTAAGCCCCAATAACATTTCATAACCCAAACTTCAAAAATTAGTTTCTTCTCCTTAAAAAAATAATAATAGCATATAATTTGTTCATAACCACCATTACGGGTGATGCCATCCTTTTCAATGAAGTCAGGATCTCTCTCACCTTCTTGTCCCAACTCTCTAATTTGCTGCAGATACATAGATAATTACTATTTGTTGATTGCTTAAACTCTGGTGACAAAAGGTACAATTATGATAGCATCACATCTGGAAAATTTTGCTATCAGAGATGATGATGGGCTTGTAGAGAGCTGTATAGGAGGATTATATGAGGTTTGAATGTCCTTTATTAAAAGAAAAAAATTAAGAGAGAAATTATATATCATTTTCAAATTCATAACAGTGATTTTATAATAAATGACAATAGTATCTCTTTGTCTTTAAGGGAAAAGAAATATGTATCCTTGTATGAGAGCTAAAAGAAATAAATGAGACCTTGAAAATACTCATTAGGCTTACTTATAGAGGCTATAATGTAACAATAACCATACTTAACATTTTCTGAACATACTCTTTGCTTAGTGTTTTAACATGTATCAACATACTTAAATTTCATAAAATCTTTAAGGAGAAAATATGAGTTTTATCTTTATTATTTTAAGATAATAAAATTAAGGTAAAGAGAAGTTGAGCAACTTGACAAAGGTAACACAGCTAATAAGTGGAGGAACGAGGATTTAAGCCCAGAAAGTCTAGGTCCAAGATCCACATTCTCAATCATTATTTACAGTAGCCCTTAAAATAAAAAGTCTGAATGTCTGTATAAATGAAATGATATTATATATAGTTGAGTTTTGAATATAATGTTGGATAAGCAGGCTACTACTCAAGTAATCCTAAAAGGAATTGTAGAAGAAAATAATTGTAGTAAGCAGTATATAACATTTATATAGCATTCTAAAGCAATGTTAGTTTTTCCTTTTTAAAGAATACATCTTTGATACTATATACCTATCTTATATATGTGTCTGTATTGCACACACTCACTCACAAATTACTTAATGGTGACTTTATGTCCAGAAACAACTGTTACAGAAATTATTTAAAAAGAGTTTTTTCTTTTTTTTTCTTTCTTTCTTTTTTTTTTTTTTTTTGAGACAGGGTCTTGCTCTGTTGCCCAGGCTAGAGTATAATGGCATAATCATAGCTCACAACAACCTCAAACTCCTGGGCTCAAGTGATCCTCCTGCCTCAGCTTCCCAAGTACTGCCTGGCTAATTTTTTCTAGTTTTGTTAGAAAAGGGGTCTCGCTCTTGCTCAGGCTGGTCTTGAACTCCTGACCTCAAGCCATTCCCACCTCAGCCTCCCAGAGTGCTAGGATTACAGGTGTGAGCCACTGCACCCTAAAAAAAGTTTTAATTTATTCTTTACGCCCATCTATAATGTCTGTTCTTGATTAAATATGCATTTAGTATTTTTTAATCATAAAATGCAATTGATTGGTTTGGATTTGGGGAAAACTATTCTAAATGAAATTATGATAAGTCTTACAAGCTTCTTGAGACTAAGCATATAACACTAACCACAATCCTGTGTCCATAATCATGAAAGAACAATTTTATTGGCTTTCCTTAAAAGCTTGATAGAGAAAAAAACTGGGATTTTTGAAATTTTGAATTTCACACTCAATTGCATAGTTAGCTAAATCTATGACGTTGGCTCTTTCTTAAAATATTTCTTAACACATGTTAAATGATTATGACAGGAGCAACCATAGCCTCTGGTCATACTTCCAAACTTTTGGCCCTTGTGCATACACAAGCACACTCAGACTAACAGCAGTATCATTACCGTAAAGCAGCAAAGGGAAACAAAAGAAGTGATTCACAGAAAGTGTCTGAATATTTTAGATTTTTCGAAGGCTAACTTCATCATTTTGATCAATATAACTAAAGAAAGCCCTAATTGGTTCACAACTCCTGAAATTTCAGTGCACCATAAACACAGGAAAAGGAGGATGCTCATGATTCCCAAACTATGGAAAGTTCATGAGGAGCATTTTCACCCAGGAGAAGGTCTGCCTCATTAACCTTTATGTGATGGCAACTGAGAGAGACAGCAGAAAAAAGAAACTGGAACAGCTCTAGGAAAGATGACAACAAGTCAGAAGTAAGATGGGTTATGACAGGGCCTATCTCTAAAGGAAAGAAAAAACACAGAAATTGGCGACACAAATGGAAAGTGACAGGAAGAGATGGTTTGGGACTGTAAATGAACTCAGTAGGAAAAGAAGTGGAACATGCACTGGAGTGAAACCACTGAATTATGGGATTATACCCCCAGAATTCTTAGCATAGCAATGTCGTCCCCCAGCCAGCATAGCCGGACTAGATTTATTTCACATCCTACTGCCCTCCTCATCCTGTCTTCAGAGAAGTAGCAAAGTCAATTCCACTAGAAAATTAACCAACTCTTTTCCTTTCTTTTCCCCCTCTTCTTTGCTTCTTAAATTAGTGAAAAAAATGTACATGTAAATTTTCCTTATGTGGTTGTATCCTTATAGACCAGTGACCCATTAAGAAATCCTGGTGAGAATATTTAATTCTGTGTTTTCTTCTTTCCATCAAGGCTGATGCCCCTGTGGAAGTGCTAATGGACCCTCTCCAGTTCAGGCTCTAGTATATTTACCTCTAACTCATTTCAATAAAAGGTCTTTTAAAATTAAGATATCTGGGATGTAAATGGCTCAACTTAGTGCCTGTGTTTGAACCTCAGGTGTTTCTTGTTTGTATTTTCCCTGTGGGCGCTGTTAACAGACTCTATGTGGCAGGATGCCCCTGACTCTGAAATCTAGGTCACAGACTGAATGCTCCTTGCACAGCATCCACTCTGTTTCTAGAGACAGCCCTTCTCTACTTTGAATTAAGGATATTTAACACGTCTCTAAATACTGTGAAATGTTGCAGAGTTACGCAATTGAGTTCAATAGGAGCACATCAGCTCACACTTACTGAATGTTGGACAGCAAGAGCTGTGGCCATTCTACGCTCTACCCCATGCCGTCTAGCTTTTAAATGAGTAGCCAAATAAACACTTAACCTGCTGTGTGTTCAATGCCTCTCTGCTTGCATTACTTGCTTGGTAACAGATGCTTAAAGATGAAGAACAATAATAGTCAAGAAGTAGGGTAAAGCTTTTGAGACAGAAAAGTTTTTATTTGATGCAGGCTTTTCATAGAACACACACACACACACACACACACACACACACACGTGTGTATGTATAATTATAAGCCAGAGATTAAAAGCAAACAAAAATCAGAGATCTTATAAAACCTTAAAGTACTGCTGTCTCTAGGATAAAATGCCTGCATTGCAACAAAGCACTGGTGATGGGTGTTTCATTCTGCCAATCTCAAAGCTGAAGTCACTCCAAAAGGAGCAGCAGGGGAATTCCCACACAAGAGTCCTACAAATCCTCCCAAGGTGGAACTGGTTGGAATTCCAAAGAAAGAAACACTAAATGCCAGAGTGATCAGTCCAAACATTTATTAGGGGAACTTATTATGTTCAAAGTGGACGTGGACTGTATATCAGTGCCTGGGAATGCTCAAGGTCCTGGTTTGCATTCAAGTCTACTGGGAAAAAGCTGCAGCTGGTGGGTCACAGAGCAGTCAAGGTACTCATGATTTTCAGTGAAGACATAGAAAGAAAACTGGGGGACTGGGGTACCCTACAATGGGGCAAATCAGGGGTGCCACAAAAAGTTCCCCTTAATATTTACTTTAAGCTGCTGAGATAGATGAAATTCTCTCTTCCCACAAAAAAATGAGTCACTTGCAGGGTTTGGACATTAATATGTTCATTAATTATAGGAACATTTTGGGGAATGACAGCATGAATATAAACTGAAAGCCCATCATGTCATCACCCTCCACCCACATGGTAGGCCACCTACCACATGGTGAGCCATGGCAAAAGTTGCCAAAATGAAATAATATAGAGAAGAACTCAATCTTCTGTTACTGTCCGCTTACTCATAGCTTTCCCAAGAATGAAGGAAGAGAGATATTCTGAGATTTGTTGGGGCTTAGAAAAAATATCCCAAAGTATGACATTTTGGCATGCTGAGTACTTTGAACTAAAGAAGCAGCCTCAATGCCAAGGTCATTCTGACCTTTCACTTCCCCAACCCCTATGTCTCCTACCTTTCTGCCTCTCCCAAAATACAGGGAGGGCCTTTGTGTGGTTTCCCTATCTGACTAGGAGAAGTTCCTCTGGAAGGAACACAATTGTCATGAACTCCCTTTCTTTAATCTACATTAACCGGAAAAGATTAACTTGTATCACAGGAGAGGAGAGTAAAGTTCTCCATGCCCAAGACCTCACACTCATCAAGACTTTGTACCTGTTCAGAGCTGCTACCTAAGAGACTTTATCTACATAATAAGACAATCTTTGCTGCAAGGCAGTTCCTTCCCTCACCCTTCCATAGCTTGTTATCACCAGCCTCCAGATGCCTTTAAGTCCCTATTTTTTCTTTTCCTGTAGCCCAAAATGCTATTGCAGCTTCAACCATCTGGTCTTTTTTGGAGTCTTATACATTGTGGGAGCCCTAAATATGTATGTCTTTTCTCCTGTTAACATGTCTACTGTCAAGTTTATTCCAGAGATTAAACTCCCAGAGAGTGGAAGGACAGTTCCCTTCACCTCTATAGACACAATGTCTCACAATGTCTACACTCCTCGTGGGAGGAGAAGCCTTGGGATAGAGATGCGAATGTACTGACTTCCTTCAGGTTTCGCCTCAAAGTCTGTCACGCTATGGCATCAATTGTACAATTTTCGTGTCTGTCAGATGTAAGAGAAAACATCAAGATGCCTATGAGAGCTTTCACAGGCAGGAAGCAGGAAGCTGGAGTAAGGTGACAGACCAAGATTTCACTGTCTCACAGCAGAGTTCAGTGCCTGCGAGAGCATGAGGTGGAGGTGATGCAGAGAGCACCAGGTGACACTCACACTCATTACTGTCATTGTCCACCGGAGAGAGTGACAATCCCAAAGCTCAGAAGTGGCCACGGCAGGGATACTGCTGGCTGCAATTGTTCCTTGGGAAAGATCAGAGAAGAATCAGAGAGGACACTGTTTTCAAATAAGAGAGGACTCATTTCTTTCCATTCTCTTTCCATTTTAAGCTGTGGCCTAGTGGGGAGAATCAAATGTCTTGTAGACAAAATATTGGGACGAAATATTGAGTGTTTTTTATAAAGATGCTAACACAGTTGGCTTGGGTTGTATCTGAAAAAAGTGGCAATCAGACTTTTAATCAGGAGAAAATAATTATTGAGGTTTATAAAAATACTTAAAATTTCCCACATTATATCACCTATTATTTATTGGCTTTTCTTTTAACTACTGTGTCTGTTGTCCATTTCAGTAGGAAAATAAATATCTGTAAAATCCAAAACCCAAAATTATTGAAAAATAAATTATTGAAAATGACTAGGCCTTAGACCTTCAAAACATCAACTTCTAGAGAAAACAAGACAAAACAGAAAAAGAGATCATCTATATTCTTAAAAATGCTTTAAAGCCAATTATATAAAAAATTTTTTAAAAGCATAAGATAAAATAAAAAGTATTCAAATTATAACAAAAAAGTAAAAACAAATTATATTTTTAATTTAATTTGGTAGCTAAAATTCTAACAGGGAAAAATAAGATTCAACATCAGCAAATTTATTATATTTATTATTTTTAAAATATAGCTTTATAATTCTAAAAAATCATAATTGTCATAAAAATTGATAAATCAGTAAGCAAATAAAAGTAACAAATAAGAAAATCAACAAAGTTAGGTTTTATTTCACAAAAATTCATAGCAGATTATAAGAAATGTATGTATAACTTCTGGGGTAGATAAAAAATAATGATCAAATTTAAATTAAGAAATAAACTAAATGCAGGTCTACCATTCCTTATCTGAATCGTTTGGAGTCAATAAGTATTGCATACATCATATATTATGTAACATTTCCATCAACACTCTGTAATTTAACACAGTAATATTTCATAGCATGTACACAAACATGTGATAAATAAGACTATCAATGTTAATATAATATTAGTGTAGGTCAGGTTTAGCTATGAAATGTAATTTGGTGACAAACTTAAGGAGAAAAATGTATTGTTTCCATAGTTTGCTGCATTATGGAATGGCAAAAAAAGAGGGGGATGTTATGTTTCTTTACTATACATTTACACACGAATCAAAGAATTCCAACGACAATAAACATTTTGTGTCCCATAGGGCAATTCCCTAACTGACAAGTCAGTGAGAACATAGCACGGGAATGCCTATGTTATATTCACATGCAAAGGACTCTGTACCCACTGACATTGTGCAGAAATTCATGTGTACCAAAAAGATAATGATTGAATTCAGGAAATTAGCAGAAAGAGATTTACAAATAGTGTTCAAATATAATTTCAAGGGAAGTAAATGTTTGAATGGTTATTAAATAAATAGTTTTAAAATTTTAATCACTTCTCTGTAAGAAATACACTACATATTAGCCACAGCTGACCTTTTCATCCTTTAAATGATGTATCCTGCAGTAGGAAGCCTCTAAAAGGTCTCCTTGATTTTAGTAGCAGTCTTGGGATGGTGGATAGCGTGACCACAGGGCCTGGACAGTGATCAGTATGATATGACCATTAGACAGCTTTTTGTAGTAGCTTATTGATCCTGGTATTCCTAGGACTGGAATGGATTAACAATTGACTAAAAATGCAACTTAATATGTATTACTAAAACAAAAACAAACAAAAAAACAAAAATCATAGGTCTGATGAGCAAAAGTCTACCTTGAATCACCACAATAAATAGTCATGGCCTTTAAACTAATACCCAGACCTTGGCCAGTGTACACACTAGGATTCCTTTTTTAAAGGAGACAGTGTAACCTTGAAAATGGATCCTGTAGTAATGCTACAACTATATATTTCTAAATACTTCCTTCCCCTAAGGGACCTGAAATCATTTACCATGTAACTGCACTGGAGAAAAGAAATGAGGTTACTAGATATTGAGTCTGAAATGATGATAATTTCTGTGCACTCAGGACACATTGTGGTTTGGATGTCAGGTGATAAATGGAGTTTTGGTCTGGGTCTATCTCTGCTTTGCCACAACCAGAATGCAAAGTTGAAATAGATAGACTGATAACTGATCGACTTAAACAGTTACCTTTCATTCAATCCTATTCCTAAATTTGTGATGTATCAAATAGAATATTTTCAAGTTACTATTTGAAAAATTAACCTTGGTTTTTATGAAGTTAATGTTTGTTTATAAAGACTTATTCATCATAATATTATCATATAATTGATCAAAACACTTTGTAGTTTGATTTATGATATAGTGCAATGTTCTTTAATAGCAAAAACATGGGAGGAATACTCCTTAGAACTAATCAAATGTGACTTCATTTAAATATATTACCCATGCATGTGCTGCAAAAGACTTATAGTTTTAATTGATAATTGTACCACTTTAATTGTGATAAAAAATTCTTTTAACCAATTTGGAAATTATCTCCCTTAGAGTAGAAAATGAAATATGCATATAGATATAAAATTGAGTTCATTTTAGATTAATAATCTTCAACGTGTCAAGAATGTATTTTACTTATGACATATAGATGGCATATAATATAGCAAAATAGTTAAAAATATGGGTTTTAGAGTCAAATTCCTATATGTAAATCCAGTTTCACCACTTACCACCTGAGTGATCTTAGTCTAATTTCCTAACTTCTCTGTGCCTCACTTTCCTTCCATTTCTCTAACATAAATTAAAGTTTTTAAAATACATTTTTCTCTATTGTTCTTCATGCAACCTGAAAATGAAGAACATACTCAATTGTATTAGATTAAGAATTGTAGATCTCTGATGTAAAATGTATGTATATTACCAAAGATATAGTAATAATAATGATGGTAATAATAATTATGATATTATTATTGCAACAATAATAAAAGCATAGCTTCAATAAATAATACAAGTATAATTTAATTAATCTTGAAAAAGTCACTGTTTTAGGTATTCTTATTCTCCCCTTTTTAGATATGAGAAAATTGAGGTACAAACTGGTTTAGTAATTTGCCCAATATCATACAGCTAGTAATTGGTTTGACTTGAATTCCAACCTCACAATCTGACTCCAGCATTCATACTCTTAATTGCCCTACTGCACGTAAGTAAAGACCTACAGCTAAGAAAACATATTGGCATGACTCCTTTGCTGCTGTACTGAATTGTCATGATCAGCATGGTAAAGAAGGAAGTACTTTCACAACCAACTAACAAACAGGATAAGGAGAAAGAATTTCACACAGAAGTAAGAACAGCTGAGAACACTATACAAGACCCACTTATAGTTGTCCTAGTTGGAAGGAACTTACCTAAGGTTACCAAGATCGTAATACAAAAACCCACAAGCAAATGTAGCAAAGGGTAATAAGAAGTGGAGTAATAGGCATATTACCTAATTCCACGGGGGAGGTCTGAGAGGAACCTTGGTAGTCGGCAACAGGTAAATGTTCAGATTTGGGCTGTTAGGTCATTAAATAAGAAATGTTACAATTTCAAATCAAAAGTTTAGTTTATTATATCTCAAACAATAAGCAGTACAATTAATCAAACTATGCACTGAAACTATCAACACAGTTTTGCCATCTTAATGGTAACTTGCTTATGCCAGCAGCAAAGAAGCTTGGAGAGTGAGTGGCAATGAAATTGCAAAAGGTGTTTTCCACAGCTTGTTGAGAATTGAATATTTTTCTCACAAGAAGTGGTCCAAAGCCTAGAAGAAGTGGTAGTCAGTTGGTGCAAGGTCTGGTGAATGCAGTGGATGACAGAGAGTTTCTAACTCCAGCTACTGTAGTTTGAGCAGTATTGTTTTATGCAACATGTGGTCTTGCAAGAGGATTGGCCTGTCTCTATTGACCAATCTCAGCTGCTTAATCACAAGCATCTTCATCATTTAGTCCAATTGGTTGCAGTAGACATCTGCTGTAATCAATTGACCAGGTTTCATGAAGCTGTAGTGGATAATATCAGTATTGGACCAACAGTCACCATTAGCTTTTTTTGATGAATATTCAGTTTTGGACTGTGTATCAGCACTTCATCTTTATCCAGCCATTGTGGTGAACAATTGTGATTGTCAAAAAGAATCCATTTTTCATTACACATAACTATATGGTGCAGAAATGGTTCGCCTTTACATCATGACAGCAAAGAAAGGCA
The DNA here is from genome assembly GCA_008086735.1 of Cheirogaleus medius. Taxonomy (NCBI): domain Eukaryota; kingdom Metazoa; phylum Chordata; class Mammalia; order Primates; family Cheirogaleidae; genus Cheirogaleus; species Cheirogaleus medius. The sequence continues at coordinate 78,645,180 of VBSM01000272.1, forward strand.
AGCTTTGAAATGATTTCTCTTTTGATACTCATTTAATTCATGTGGTACCCATCTATCCAGCTGCTTTACCTTGATGATTTGTTTCAAATGGTCCAGTATTGTTGGAATTGTAATGCCAAATTTTGTTGCTAATTCACGTGTAGGTTGAGATGGATTTGCTTCCACTGCAGCTTTCAGCTCATCATTATCTACCTTGGTCTCAGATCAGCCACATGGCTCACTTTCAAAATTAAAATCACCAGAATGGAACTTCTCAAACCATCGATGTACTGTGCGTTCATTAGTCACATCCTTCCCAAACACTTCATTGATATTTCGAGCTGTCTGTGCTGCATTGGTTCCACAATGGAACTTATATCCAAAAATAACACGAATTTTTGACTTATCTATGGCTTCACAAAAATTGTCCTAAAAATTTTGAAAGATAAATACAAGCCAAAATGTGCATTTGAAAGAATGAGGATGTACCTTCACCAGAAAAAAACAAAACAAGAAGTGTCAAAGTGAAATGTCAGAGATATCAACCATCTAACTTAGTGCTTAAGAAAATTGGATATTCCATATTTAATAACCTAAATATAAGGCAATTGCAATGACACTGCCTGTTCATGCTCCATACATTTTGCCTGTTGACTTTGATAGCCTGCATAAATAAACAAGGAGTTTCTAGAAATCCATATTTCCCCACCTATTTTATCTGATGGTATCACTACCTTGAGATGGCTTCCTTAATAAATTATAGCATTATAAAAATATCCCCCTAAAATCATTTAAAAAGTTAGTTCAAAAGAAATATTATCTAAAGTAACTTTCCATAAAATTTCGATAGCTTTGCTTCCCTAACAAAGAATGTTGCATGACTTGAAGAAGGGTATAGAAGCTGAATTTTGCCACTGGTCTCTACACATTTTCTCATGGAAGAGAATGATATTCAAACTGTAAATAAAAGCATCTGGTCTCTGCCTCCTACACTTTCATATTTGCTTTCCTTCAAACTTCCTAGACACCTTTCATTCAAGTCATAAGTATTGAGTTGTATATATAGAATTCACCCCTAAAATATTTGAAAATTTTCTTACTTCCAATTTCTCACATTTTCTAAAATTTTATAAGGAAAAAATTTGAAAAAGATTATATTTAAGTTTAATTTAATAAATAACTTGCTTAATGTAATTACATGCTGTCTAAAAAGTGTTTTTTACATTGTACTTCCATTTTCTAATATAAGGTTAGTTCTGATTATTAACAGTTACATATGTCATTTGGAAAACTCATAAAGGTGTACAAAGACAAAAATTTTCAATATTGTCATTTAGAGATGATCTCTGATAATATTTTCATGATATTTTTTCTCCCTATGTACATGCAATTTAAACAGTAAAAACTACATTGATAAACTTTTTATCTTGCTTTTTTCAACAGATGACAAGCATTTCCTCATGTAATTAAAAGCCTTCATTTCAATACTTTTATTATACTATAAAAATATATAATAATTTTCTTGTTTGTTCATTTGGTATTGAGCTTTAGGGTTATTTTAACCTAAATATGTATATGTGCAGTGTGTGGGGTTAGTGTATGTGTGTGCGTATGTGTGTGTGTCATTTCTCTACAACTTTTGGCCTGCATTGTTATAGTTTAAAAAATGTTAATTTTATAGGTAAAATCAAATTTTATTATCTTAATTTTCATTTGTTTAATTATTAGTGAGATTGAATATTTTTAAATGTTCATTAGCCAATGCAACTGAATAATTAATGATTCTGCAAGCTACAGAGAAATTCTTACAGAAATATTGGCTGAATTCTAATCAGATGCATTTTATGCAAAAGCATTTATGTAGATCAACCATTTTATTTAAGCTTTTTTATTCTGTACAATATCCCTTTCCAATGCCTATGTTTTATATAATATCTGAATCTTCAAAGTCCTTTTATTATGCTCTTTTTACTAATTTGATTCACTTATATTATTATTGGAATATTTAAAGTCTTACAGATACTGTCAATTTTTTAAATTTATAGCAGAATGTATTTCATTTAACAATTATTGAGTCCTGACTTAGATATAAGATTTTATGTCAGATGCAGTGAGAAAAACAAGAGACTGTGATTCATTCCCTACTTTCAAGTAGTTGACCATCTAGTAGGGTAGAAAAATATGTGTGCAGCCAAGCATAATCAAGGCTGTCAACAGAATATGAAATTAGCCAAACAAAAAATTCCAAACAGGACATAAAATTTATTTTGTAATTTAATTTATTTTTCTTTGTTGCTTTCTTTGATGTTAATGAATCCTATTGAGCCACCTGTGGTGAAATGAATAGGTTGATGAAAAGAATGAATTTGAAATGATGTCAAAGTTATATCAAAAAAGATAGGTGAAAACACAAGGAAAAAAAATCTCATTTGTTATCATAAGAATAGACATATGAATAGAATTCACAATTAGAATGGCATTTGAATTCACTGTATTATGTATTTTAAGTTAATTTATAGATTTGTTAAATGAAAACTGGGATATGTTCTGCCAGTCCCCGTTTCTCCATAAAGCAGTAGATTCTGGATCTTTTCACCCTGCAGGTGTTACAACTAATTAAACCAGTGTTTCTATTTTGCAAGTATTATGATTTTGATAGCTAATGGTGATTAGTCTAGATAATATTGTTAGGCTCTCACTTTCCAGCTTAGGGGTATCACTTTCATTTGAAAGTGTTGATTGTTTCTTATCTAACTTTGAAAATAAGATTAGATGCTTTTAAACTAATGTTTCCTATATAGTCTAACTATGAAAATTTATATGGTAATTTAAAATCTGATAAGCCATGAGTAGCATAAGACTGCATAATAAAGCAATCATAAGCATTGACATGTTGGGCAGAATTCAATTCACTCTGCTGTTACAAGGGAAAAATTTCCCACCACATGCTGAAGAGTTAGAAAATCATTGAAGACACTATTCATCATTTAACAGAATTTTCTTTATTTTATCCATTTTTACCACATCTCTGGAAAAGTTTATTTTGGAATTTCAACAAGATTAATGAAGAAAATAAAGGAAAATATACCTCTGGTTAGCATTTTGTGCTGTTTATTTGTATATGTTTTGAATGCTAACTTTATAAAACACGCTCCACAAGGCATAAAAATGGTTCGGATGTTGTTCCTGATACCTAAGAGAAGTCATTCCATATACCTTCTATTTGCATCATAAGATCTGGGTATAGATTTGCTACATACTAGCCGTGTGACCCCATAAAATTAATTAGTCAAAGCCTCCATGTTGCCAAAAATAAAAAGCATATAGAAATAGAATATTTCTATCTACCAAGGTTGTTGTGAGGATTACATTATCTAACATATTAGCACAATTTCTGACATTGCAAAAAACAAAAACAAAAAACAAAAAAACCTTTGATTTCTCTTGTGGGCAGCTTCTGATTTTGACTCACAATATCCCCTGATATTCACACCCTTGTGTAATATGCTCCTATTGAGTGAGGGCTAGCCCCAGTGACATGTGTTTAAAGAATAAAATATAATAAAAATAATATGTTGCTACTTCAATGATTAGATTACAAAAGACTATAATTTCCCTCTTGCCAGAGTTTTCATTCTTATTGGCACTCTCTCCCACTCCTTTACTTTCTTAGCTTGCTCGTTTTGATGATGTTGGAGAGACCCATACATTAAGGAACTGAGATCCTAAGTCCACAATCTTGCCAATAATCACTGAGTGAACTAGAAAGTGGCTCTTGCTCCAGTTGAACCTTGAGATAACTGCACCTCTACCAACATCATAATTGTAGTCTTGTGAGAGCCATTGGCCAACACCTTGATTTCAGTCTTCTAAGAAACCCTGAAGCAGAGAACTCAGTAAAGCCATGTTCTAATTCCTGACCCACAGAAATTGTGAGCTAATAAATATGTGGAATTTTAAACTGCTATGCTAAGAAGTAATTTGTTATCCAGCAGTAGGTAACTAATTACAGTTTATCTCCCATATTCCTTCTCTTAATCTGCATTTTCTGACCTGTAAAAGATAACAAATAATTCATGCCCTATTGACCTCAGAGAATCTTTTTAAAGTTTAAATACAATAATTTGTACAGAAGAACTTATCAAACTATAAAATACTATAAATATAAGCTAATTTTAAGGAATAAACAACTTTAATACAAGTGATGGGTCACAAAGCAAATAAGTACCACTTACTGAGCACCTAGGATGTTCCAGGCACTTCCAAGATATTTTAGAAATACATCTAATTGACACTACCTATCCATAAAATAGGTATTATTATTATGCTCATCTTATAATTGAGAAAACTGAGGGTCATCAAAGGCCAGATGGTTTCATAATTCATTATCTAGGTATGATTCAAACGTCCATGTTATTGCCTCTATAAAATCCTACCTGTTTTTCTGTTGTTGTTTTAACAAAATAAAAAGTTAAATTTTCCAAAAATTAAATGTCTTATAGTGAATACTGTTGGTGCCCCACTGATATTTCATTAACTGAGGGGGTGCTAATCCTTCACTACTCCCCTAAACAGAGGAGGCAGCATGAAGTCCATGGCTGACTGACACAGGGTGTTTCACATGAGACCAACTCTGGTGCAATTCAAACTCCAAAGTCTCCTATGGGATGAGGCAGAAGCTAGTCTCAAGATAAGAAAACATCTTGTCTTTGTCTTCTTTTATTTCCCTACCCTTTCCTTCTATTACTCCACTTCTCGTGAGAGAATTTCCTCCCTCAATAAATCGCCTTCACTCACATCTTTGTCTCAGCCTCTGCCTACAGGGAGCACAACCTAAGATGATCCTCTGGTTGCCTTATTTCTACTTTCTCCTTCACACATTTTCATCCCCAAATCCTATGTGTACTTACACAGCAATATATTTATTCAAATCTCCAGGTTATAGTAACACAGGTTATCGTGCTTAACAAAAGAACAAACTGAGGTACAGGAGCAGTACGGCCAAAGATTTTGTTGTAGTTTTGCTGACAGATCCATCAGACATTTTCTTTCGTGGCTCTATTATACAAAATTTGTGCATACTACATATATGCTAATAGTATTAAGAGTTCTTTTGTATATAATTAATTTTTATAATTTTTATTGATCTATAATAGCTGTATCTATTTTGGGATACATGTAATATTTTGATACATGTATGCAATGTGTAAGGATCAAATCAGAATAATTAGGATATCCATCACCTCAAACATTTACTTTTTCTTTGTATTGGGAACATTCCAATGTTCTCTTTTAGCTATTTTGAAATATACAATAAATTATTATTTACTATAATCTCCTTACTGTGTTATCAAATAGAATGGAATATTATTCAGCTATTAAAAAGAATGAAATTCTGTCAACTGCAGCAACATGAATGCAACTAGGGGCCATTGTGTTAAGTGAAATAAACCAGATATAGAAAGATAAATATTGCATGTTCTCACTCATCTGTGGGGGATAAACAGGTTGATTTCCTGGAGGTAGAGAGTAGAATGGTGGTTACCAAAAGGGATTGAGGAGAGGGGAAATGAAGAGTAATTGGTTAATGGATATAAAAATGCCGTTAGATAAAAGGAATAAGTCATTATTTTTAAACTAGTTTATTTACAAAGAACTGTAGTTGTGGAAAATTTGAAAATTTGAAAAATGCAGAAAAAATATTCGAAGAAAAATATAAATGCACCCTGAATTCTACATCTAAAAATTAATATTTAAGTGTAATTTTAAAAGACTTTTAGAAATCTTAGTACAAACTGATATTTTGCTAGTCTAGAATGTTAACTCTTCATAGAAATTCTTGCTATTATACCCGTTGTTCCTCTTTTGGTATAAGGCATCTTATAATATTATTTCTGACTCTTCTCAAAAGGACTGTTATCACAGTGGGACAATTACAGTCTTTCCGTTAGAAGTGCCTTTGGATAAGCAGTAAGGTTAAATTTATACTTCTTTTATTTTGTCATATTTTCATAAACTTTCCAATACAGATTCATGCATACTGCCATTCTCTCCACTGATAGCGCAACATAGATACAAACTCGATACTCACTTCCCTCACCTTAAATTCTGTTATTGAAGCAATTTATCATTCTAATAGTTTCTATTTTATAATTCTATTGCTATCACTAACAGGACATAATTATCAGTATTATAATAATACTCATAGCACCCTCCAAAAATTTTCATGCTGTATAATCCAGATACCACACGACTTGAAATTAACAATTTTTCTTAGAGCTGAAGATTGTACCCATAACTGCAATGGTCTTTTCTTCACTCCTTCAGCTTTCCTTTAAATACATGCTGACAGACAACATCTCCCTCAAGAATGCTGAAATGTTATACAGCTAGAAAATATTTAGTACATTTTCAATAAATATTAAAAAGCTTAGTTCTTTGTCACTTACAATGTTTAATATCATACAAGTGGCAGCGTGCAGAGGTCACCTACTATCTCTTTCCCTGTTTGGCCTTGGTCACTGACCCCTGAGATTACTCTTGAAATGTGTCTTAAGCAGATGCAAATCTTTGTCACTGGGTTTGTGATAAAAAAATGTCTTATTTGACAGACAAGTTTCTTAAGTCACATTTTCTCTAGGTGATATAAAATAATGAAAGGGGAACATAAAACCTTCTCCTGTGGTGACAATTCAGACATTACCAGCTAAGGGAAGCCTCGTTTCAGGTTATGCCAGCTCTCATAACCAAAGGTAGTTATAAGTGACACCTCTAAACAGGTATGTTTCTGTTCATTCTGCAAGTGTTTCCTAGTATATTTTGATTATATACATCAAAACTAAATATATCAAAATATATGTTTCATACAGTATGATAAAAATTTACTTTTATACCTTTCAATAATTTTTGTTTTGTATATTAGAGGAAAGTTTAGTTTATATACAAGAGTTATCATAATGCTCCATTCTGTCAAAGATTGTGTCCATTTGGACATCAATTTGGCAAACACAAACATGGTGCTTGCTACATTTAAGTCACTATTCTAAACCCTATAATGGCAATCTGGCTATGATGTCCAAGTTCTTACCCACTATACAACACTACTTCTCATTCCAAACGATATGTAAGATTATATGCTCAAAAATCTCTGTTGAGTTTTATTTATTTTAATGTTTTGATGTTTTTTTCTTTATCCCAAGACATTTTACAGTGGCTCTTGGACAATAACATTTCAATTCAAATGGATTTGCTTTACTATTTTTGAAAAAAATTTTCTTTAAGTTTGTTTCAATAATTCATTTCCTTCCCCAAATAACAACTTACTCACCTATAATAGAATGTATAAGTTGTAAATACTATATCATAGTATAAAACAGAGTTTTAGTGAGTTTCCTAGTAAATAAACTGGATGAAGGAATGAGCCAGCAATTATTTACCCAATAAAAATATACCATGAAACTATGAATATGTATGAAAAATACAAATATGAACATTCACACCTTTGGTTTCATTCACAGCTGCCAACTTGAAAAGAAGCATGGAATTTGAAAAATTCTCACTACTTTTTAAGAGATGGTGTGCATGAAAAATAAATCAATGACGGATCCTAACAAGTGGTAAATTCTCTACAACTATAGAATGTTTCATGTACCATTTGGATTTTAAATGCTGAAAAATTTGAGGTTAAGTATCTTGCTATTTACAGTGAAAATCTTTTCCTCATTAAAAGTGAAATGATATGACACCCTATTACAAAGTACAAAAATCAGTCTTTTCACATGAATGAAAAATCATAATTCACATACATTTGAGAGAAATTTCAGATCAGAAATTTGATTTTGCAAATGGGAGGAATCAGGGCCCTGAACATCTACAACATAAAGTACATACAATACAACAAACACTTATATATATACCACCCAGATATAGGATAATACATTATCAGTACTCATAAGCCTCCTCTTTCCTCATCCCTAAATCTTACTCTCCTCTCCTACCTCACAAATGTAACCATAATACTGAACTATTTACCATTCTGTGGTATATTACCATGAAAATGGTCACACATTTGCCCATTGTTATATATATATATATATATATATATATATTGTGCTCTTTTGCAATCTGAGTTTTAATTCTTCTCCTGAAGAGGTAGAGTTTAGGACTATGACTTTTTTGGCCAATTTGACTATTATGGTTATATAATTTTATGTGTCAACTTGGCTGGGCCATGGTCCCCAGATATGTGCTCACACATTAGTTTTGATGTTTCCATGAGGGTGTTTTTGGATGAGATCAACATTTAACATAGTGGACTTTGAGTAAAGATTGCCCCCCATTATGTGGGTAACTCTCATCCAATCCCTTGAAGGCCTGAATGGAGCAAAAGACAGATCCCTTAGCAGTAGAGAATTCTGCAATCAATAATCTTTGCATTTGAATTACAGCGTCAGCTGATCCCTTGATCTTCAGACTGACAGTCGACCCTGTAGAGTTTGGACTTGTCTACCTCCATAATTTTGTGAACCAGTTTCTTAAAATAACCCTTTTTCCATTATACACAAACACACATACACACACACACACACATCCTCTTAGTTCTGCTTCTCTGAAGAACACTGACTAATATATCGACATTTTAAAAATACAAAGCAAACAGAGGCTTGCAAAGTCCTTGCATGGTAAGGCCTGACCTCTCTTTGTGCAAGTGCTTCTCTTTGGAACCTTGTGATCATTACTGCATGAACAAACCTGGGACAGCTAGCTGGATAATTAAAAGTACACTTAACTTCATCATCCATGTCAATAGCCAGCCTACTGCCATATACAGAAATGAGAAATTCAAGTGCCAGCTGCCCATGACCGTGTGATCAAGTATTCTAGCTCCACATGGTTTTGCCTGAGATGAGCCATCCCAGACAAGCTCAATCCAAATTGCAACCCACATATTTTGAAATTACTTATTATGGGATGAAGTCTAACTAATACACATTTATTTACTTTTGTTTATGTTCTTAAAACATATATGTGTGTGTTTGTCCTTAAGAGTATGTCATTTAGTTCTGCAAATATTTGGACTTTATACTTATATCTATTTTTCTATGACATGCATTTATTTTTGCTCAAAAATTTATGATATTTATCTAGGTTCATGTATATAACTGGAATTATTTATTATTTTATTATTTTTCTTGCATATTTCTTCACTGTATAACTAGTTATCAATTTTCCATTTAATGTACATTTTTATGTTTCCATTCTTTATTATTTAGTTGTGTGTTGTTTCCATTTCTTTATTTTACAACAATGTTGCTATAAATATTTATATACAGGTTTCATGAGTTCAAACATTACTCTAGGATGTATATGAAATTGATGGTTCAAAGTGTACATGTCATGGAATTATATCCCCACAAAATTCATATGTTCATAAATCCTAACCCTCAGTACCTCAGAATGTGACTGTTTTTGGAGATAGAGCCTTTATAGAGATAATTAAGGTAAAATGAGGTTATATGGTTGGACCCTAATCCACTATGACTAGTGTCTTCATAAGAAGAAATTAGGACACAGACATACGCAGAGGGTGTATAATGTGAAGACACTGGGAGAAGATGGCTATCTGAAAGCCAAAGAGAGAAGCCTCAAAATAAACCAACCCACAGACACCTTGATCTTGGACATCTGACCTCCAGAATTGTATGAGAATAAATTTCTGTTAATAAAGCTACTCAATCTGTAATACTTTGTTATCACAGCAAACTAACATATAATGTATATCTTCAAATTTACTAAATAATTATAAATTGTTTTTCAAGTTGGTTTTATCATTTCATGTTTCTCTCACTAGGCAACACCTTTTATGTTCAATCTTCATATTTTCTACTAATCTGGTATATTATGAAATTTATGTAGCTATTTTCTTTGGCTTTGCCTGATTATTATTAGTAGTAGTATTGAGAAACAGTAAGGTCTTACTCTGTCTTCTAGGCTACAGTGCAATGGTATGATCATGGCTCACTGCAGCCTTGAACTCCTGGGCTTAAGCAATCCTCCCACCTCAGCCTCCCAAATAGCTAGGAATACAGGCACACCCTGCTTTTCCCAGTCTATTTATTTGTTTGTTTGTTTATTTATTTATTTAGTAGAGATGGAGTCTTGCTATGTTGTTTAAGCTGGTCTAGAACTCTAAGACTCAGGCAATCTATATACCTTGGCTTCTCAAAGCATTGGGATCACAGACATGAGTCAACGTGCCTGGCCTTGCCCGATTATTAATAAGGTTCATCTTTTCCACATAAGTTTATTAGGCTATATATACATCAAGGTCTAGGAATTCCTCATGAATATATTGCACTTATTTTTTTCTCCATTTTTGTTGTCTTTTTCTCATCTATTATTTTAAGGATTTGTATATGTATTTTCAAGTTAGTCCTGTTTGTGGGTTGTGAATATTTTCTACCGTTCATGGCTTGTTTTCCATCCTTTTTATATTGCAATTAACAGTGTTCCAGATTTTAATTAAATCGAGTTTTTTCACCTTTTCCTTTTTTATTTTTGCTTTTGGTATTTTTGGTGTCTTTTCCTAAGCTATTAAGAATGGTCTTCCACATTTATTTCACAATGCTAAAGTTTTGTTCCCTTTAATTAGGTCTTTAATCCAAGTGGTATTTATTTTTCCTTGTGGTATGAAGTAGCGATCCACATTTATCCTTTTTCTTTTCAACAAGTCTAACCAAATATTCTAGTATCATTTACTGATTCTTTTTACTGAAATGTAAAACCAAGCCTCTTATGTATAATTTTCCATTTATGCACAATTCTGTATCTGGGCTTCATGTTCTCTTTCACTCTTCTCTTTATTAAATTTATTTTTGCTCTTTTGTAATACATCTTCATTTCTGGTAGGGCAAGTTTCCCCTACTTATTCTTTGTCTTCATGAGTGTCCTGGATACCCTTGGTCCTTTCCTTTTCCATATGAATATTATAACCAGAACTTCATATTCTATGTAAAATCTGCTAGGGTTTTTTATTAGAATATCACTAAATCAATAAATCAAATTAGACAAAATTGACATTATGATAATGTTTTTTATCCATGCATATGATGTGCATATTAGTTATCTACTGGTGTAACAAATTACTTCAAAATTCAGCATCTTAAAGCCATAAATATTTATTATCTTACACAGTTTCTGAAAATCAGACATCCAGGAGTGGCTTAACTTGTGGTTCTGACTCAGAGTTTTTACGAGGTTGTAGTCAAGCTATTTGCCAGTGCAGTAGTTATCTCACAGCTTTATAAGGGCATGAGATTGTGCTTCCAGAATTACTTACATGGTCTCAGTGTCTAGCTAGAGGCTTTATTTCTTCTTGTATCAGTGGGGCTGCTCAAATGTGGCAGCTTGCTTCATTCCAGAATAAGTGATCCAAGAGGGAGAGGGAGAGATCACCCCAAACGGAAACCACCAGCTTTTATAACCTAAACTTGGTAGAGATATGATAAATGTTTATCACATGCATTGGATGCACCGACCCTCCCCAGTACATGTGGGACTATACTTAATATGTTTGCCAGAAGGAGGGAATCATTGGGGTTATTTTTGGAAGCTGGCTACCAGACAACACAGTTGAGGTCTCTCAGTGTTTTTCAGTAAATATTTTAATTCTATTTTTTATACAGCTTTTGTTGGATTGAGTCTTAGATACTTCAGTTATTTTATTTTATAGTGGTTATCATTTCAAATGGCATTCTTAAAATTCACATTTATAATGTTTTCCTGCAATTGACTTGTATGTATCAAACTTTTATAAGGAGTTTGGCTAAACTCTTTTTATTATTTCTGAAAATGAATCTGCATTTTGGTATGGTTTTTTCCTAAGTTTACTCAGGTAATTAACAACTAGTAAGTTCTATTTCATACTTTTTAATCTCAATTTATCTCTCTCTCTGTCTCCCTCTCTCATATAGAAATAGTGATAGTAGACATCAGCTAGCTAATTTAGAACTAAGCCTTTTAAAATCTTTTAACCTTCACTAGTAAGCATGATGCTTGCTCTGGGTTGTGGCATTTAACCTTATCATTCTGTTTCTATTCTGATTTAGCTGTGGACTCATTTAATTACAGATAAATGCTGAATCTATTTAATGCTTTTACCACATCAATTAGAATAATCATTCTGTTTTGTTCATTTAATGTTTTAATGTAGTTAATTACAATGTAGATTTTTCTTGAAGTTAAAATAATCTGTTACTAGCAGGAATGAATCCAACTTGGTCAGGCTATATTATCATTTTAATACATGTTCTATTTTATTTTGTCTTCTTTAAAATGTTTTTGCATCTGTATTCAATAATGAGAACTGCCTGTAATCTTCCTGTTTTATATGATGTTTTTCAGTTTTGGTATTAAGGTTATGGTCACCACATGAAAAAATTTCCCCATTCTTTGGTTTGATTAAGTTTGAAATTACTATCAGGTAGAAATCATGCATAAGATTTTCTGGGCCCAATATTGTTTTAAAATATTTTGGGGGGAGAAATGTATTTTACTTACTAATTCAATAGTCATAATGGATATATTTCCACCCAGATTGTCTACTTTTAAAAAGTAAGATTTCATGATGGAGGGGCCAAGTTGGTAGAGTAGAAGCAGCCTGCACATGTCCCTCTCATGGAGAGGACTGATGAATAGATATTCACCTTTGGCTAGATTGTCTAAGATAGAGCACTGGGAATCAACAGGCAATGAGAGGCACCTAAATTGAAGGAAAGGGAAGTGGGGTGACCCACTCGGCAGGATTGGAGGTACCAAGGGAAGGTGCCCACATGTGGGGAAAGGCCAGAAGAAAGAACCCCAGGGCTCCACACTTCCCCTGTGGACACTGCAATTGGAGCTATAGAAGGGCCCTGCCACTGCATCAGGCCTCTGGTCTTATACAGGGACCTGAGTGGAGACTGTACAAGGACATTGCTCTGGAGAAAAGGCACAGTGGGGTCCCACTGACTTACAAACCCTGGGCGCTGCAGCAGGCATCATTATGAGGTCCCATTGCCAGGTGCTACATATACTCAGGGGTGAGATTCATTGCTGCTGCCTGCTAATGAGCCCTACTGGGACAAGGAGGGAGCAGGGAGGCCAGAACACTTGTGTGCCCCACGGGTGGGTACTATGTGCTCCTCACTGATACCAGGGTGCCCAGGCAAACAAGGACCAATGGACCTAGCACCCATGGTTGCTAACTTGGTAGCCCTGCCCAGCCACCACTGCCATGGGACTCAGGAGAAGCACATGCCCACAGACCTCAGCACCTACCACCACTGTGTGAGTAGTGCAGCTGATACCACCACCAGCTGAGTAGCACTGCCACCAGCAGTCCTGGATGGGGCAAACACCCACATTACCACTACCACTGCCACCACCACCGCTGCTGCACCTAAGCAGAATGAATGGCCACAGCCCTGACACCCACTGCCACTGGCCAGCAGTCCCACCCGCCACCACTGCCACCAGCAACAGGGGAGCTGGGAGGACCAAACCCCCATGTCCACCTGCCTCCATAGAGAAGGGACTGCCCTCACTTGAGCTTTCAGCAGCAGCTTGGGATCAGCCCACATCTCCATATGAATATCCTCCAACACCTGCTTATACCATGACAACCACAGAGAAATGGCATGATGCAAGAGAGCAGCAGTGTTATAGGCTTACAATGAACTTACCTTCTCCTGCCTGGTCAATCTTACAGAGGAGAACTCAAGCACATGTTCCAGGAAACTCTGCAATTCTTCACTGAGCAACAGAGTTCCCAGCAGAGTAGAACAGGTATACTGCAAAGCTTACTGTTTTAAGCTGAGAGAAGAGCTTCCAGATGAGACAGAACCAGCATAAGAACTTTGGCAACATGAAAAAAACAGAATATTGTGACATCTCCAAAGGATCACACTAGCTCTCCAGCAATAGACTTCAACCAAAATTAAATTGTTGAAATGTCATATATGGAATTCAGAGTATGGATCAAAAGTAAGATCAATGAGATTGATGGGAAAGAAAACAAATACAAAAAATACAAAGAAACCAAAATAATAATTCAGGAGATGAATGAAAAATGTATTAAAGAGATAGATAATCTAAGATAAAATATAGCATAATTTCTGTAAATAAAAGTCATTTAACAAATTTCAAAATACTGTAGAAAGTTTTAACAATGGACTAGATCAAGCAGGGGAAAGAATTTCAGAGACTGAATAACAGGTCTTTCAAATTAACCTAGTCAGCCAAAAATGAAGAAAAAATAATTGATAAGAATGGACAATCTCTCTGAGAAATATGGGATTATGTAAAGTGAACAAATTTAAGAACCATAAGTATCCCTGTGGGAGAAGAAGAATATGCAAAAAACATGGAAAATCTGTTTGAGGGAATAATGGAGGAAAACTTGCCAGGTATCACTAGAGCTTTAGACATCCAGATCCAGGAAGGTTATCACACATGTGGAAGATTCATGGTAAATAAGACATCACCAAGGCACAGAGTCTTCAGTGTAGACAAAGTCAAACCGAAATAGAAAATCCTAAAATCTGTAAGACAAAAGCATCAAGAAACTTCCAAAGTAAAACCCATCATACTAATAGCAGATTTCTCAGCAAAACATCTTAAAAACAAGAAATGACTAAGGTTCCATTTTTAGTCTTCTTAAAAGGAGTAACTGCCAGCCAAGAATTCTGTATCCTGCCAAACTAAGTTTCATAAATGAAGGAGAAATAAAGTATTTCCCAGACAGGCAAACACTAAAGGAATTTGTTACTACAAGAACTTCCCCCAAATAAGCCACTGAAGCAGGAGAAGTAGGCAGAAGTTGTACCTGAGGTTAAGGAGAATCTAGAATGCACAATAGTGAAAGGGAAAAAAAAGAAATTCGATTGCAGCACCAAAACCAACTGCAGCAATAGGGCTATAATCTCTCCCACTGATCTCCTTTTTCTGACCTTCCTTTCAGTATTAGAAGCCCATTAGAATTCTGGTAGAATTATTTACTGAGCATATAGGGAAAATGGCATCTGGGCAGCCCAAGGGGTAGGCTGTAATAGAGATATGTCACCTAGATTCTCCTTCAAGAAGGACTTGCTGCCCAGCTGTAAGAAGTGTAGTCAAGAGACTATTGTCATGCTTACCTCATTCAAGGTTCTGCTTCAGTTGCAGATCTCACCCAAGAACTTATATTTCCTCAGGCGGCACACATTTGGTGCCTGAGTAAAACCAGAGTATAAAAGTGAGGTAAGTGTAACAGGAGAAGTTTGTTCCAAATCTCCCCACCAGTTTGACTGAGTGTGATTGAGCCTGTATTATAATTTGAGTTTGTTCTTTGGCTAATTGTACTTCTTCTCCTTTCCTTATATCCCAGAGAATATCTTGTAACACAAATTGCATGTGAGCATTCAGATGTAACCCTGCAGATACTTGTTTTTTTGTTCTGAAGAATAAAGAACAGTTTCAGAGTAGCAAGTTTTCATTTGTATCACATGGTTTGGGCAGTCATTAAGCATATAAACCAACATAGTTCAGTTTGGAAATAATTGCTCTGTGAATTGTCTTTATTTTCTTTTAAGACCATATAGGAAATATCACACTTATGCATTTGCCTAAAATAATTTCTTGGACTTTTCTTGGACTTGGAATTTACTTATGGCCTGAATGCCCCTCTGAACTTACACCCTCAACACAGACATTCTTGGACATTTGTATTTAGCAACTTATTAATATTTGACATTGACAGCCTAATTTAGTGTTATATTAATTGGAAAGAGGAATGCTAATACAAATAAAATAGTCAGACAAATGTGGTAAGGTGAATAATTTTAAGATTACTACTTAATTCCTTTAACCATAGCAGCATTCACTCTTTGCAACCCCAAAACTAAGATAAAAATCTTACTAACAAAAGTTATGCTTGTGATTCTAATCATTCTCCCTTGATAGAGCTTTGATATTATGATGCAGTACCTTGATTCCTTTTCTAGAAGCACTACCCTAGGAATTATCATAATAAAGCTGATGGCACACCAGGGCACAATTGAAAAAGAATTGCTAGAAACCTTTCAAAGCCCCACTTATTCTTGAATGTGGATTTACAAATAGACAACATGACCTATTAACTAGTTTTCTCTCCAAACATTAATAATCATAAGCAAATCATACAGACTGAAGTTCTTGTCTCTGTCCTTCTTTTGTCAAAAAGAAAATAATTTCATTTGTCAGTTATTCTGTATATCTTCAGAAGATGTTTGTCAGTATTTATTAGCATTGCTTATGCAGTGCCATAAACACAACACTCATCGGGTACTTTTTTTCTTGCTCCATATGGTTCAAGCAGGGAAATTTTTGTCTGAAAATTGTCTTATTTCCTAGTATTTTTCACAGGAAAATTGTTTATGTGTCATTCATCAGTTTTATGGCCTTTTTTTCTTGACTTTAGAAAGTGGAAGCATGCTCAGTGTTCAGTCACACACAGAGCAGACTCATTACAGGACTGCCAATGAGCAATTTACCAAGCAGAAAGTCAAATTAGTTTTACTGGAAGGTTGACTGTGGTGTTTTACCCTCAGTGAAAGTAGAAAGTAAAATTCTACCCACAACTGGTTACATAGGGGTAATTAAAACCATTAATCTTTTTATTGATCTTTGACTCCATTGCCTACTATATTTAGCAGATAAGATTCATGAGTTACTAGAGTGTGTCCATTGTCACAGATCTCCTTCAATAGGTACCCCCTGAACAGGGCTCCAGGGTAAAAGTACATTTATCTGATTTATGCCTATTATGTGATTCATTCAGACTTGAAACAAATAATTGTTATGCTTTACTAAGAAGCAATATTTGCAAACTGCAAATACAATGAACCCTGCAACCTCTTTCATACTACAGAAAAGTACCACCTGCTAAATGTCTTTTGAGTCATATTTGTTCCATTTCTTTTTATAATTGCAGAGAATATGTCAGGTCATGGTTATTTGTTTTTGGTTCCTGGTGTGCTCTTGGCTGAAGAATGAACAGACATACCAAAGTAAGGCTATCATGAGATGAAGTTTATTGAGTAAAGTAAGATACATTCTCCACAGACAACAAACAGGCCCCTTGTGATAACAGGAGGGCCTCGATTATGGTCTGAGGTCCTATTTTACATTGCCTAAACTCGGCCCTTCTCATGGTCCAAACGTCACCATTGAACCACTTTGATGGACAGTGGGAGTGGTATAACCTGAGTCTTACTGTGCATAGGGATCTCCCATGAGCCTCTCTAAAAGCCCTTTGTGGGGGGGAGTGGGGGGTGGGCCACAATGTACATTTAAGCTAAAGACATGATAATTAGCCTTCGGTTGTTTTAGGCCACCTTCCAGACCCTATTGTGCCTGTGCTACTTGGCCCACAGGCTGGAGAATTGTCTCCGTGTTTTTTACAGTTGACACACTAAGTTCTGACTGGCAGATGGGTATGGTGTTCCATCCTCCACCAGATGTGGTAATTGCTTGGGGCACCTGCCTTTTTCCCCAGGAGGGCAGGAATTCCCTCACTGTCTATCTAACAAATGTAGTTCTACTTGATGGCATCCTAGAATGCTATAGGGCAATGCATAATTTTATTCCTAGGTGCTCTTTTATAAAAGTAAATGTTTGACCTTATAGTCCATAATTATGCCTCTGAAGTGGTAATAGTCCATCACAAAAGCATGGCTTGGTTCACAGATCATTGATATAGTTAGTTTTAACAGATGCTTAGGTGACATTATAATCTTTCCTATCCATCTGGCCGTCATAAAAGCTAGACCCATGTGTCCAGCTTAGGCTATTATTTCTACAAGACTTTGAACAATTAGCACTTAAGAAGACTGGATCATCGATCAGTCAGTGATTTTGACAAATTAGAGAATTTTTAGAATTAGGTATGTGGTAGCTGCTCTAAGTATTTGTTGAGGAAAGTAAAGATATTTCACACTGCATGCCACGGGGGAGAAGTCAATAAGAGCCTGCAGATTTTATATGCTGACAGAATATCAAATGTAAGGGTGAGGGCCCATGCCTGGTAAATACTGGCTACAAATTTCCATACCCACATGAAATTAATCAGTGCCAACATGCAAATAAAATTTTATTGATTTTGTAATCATTACAATTCTACTGACCAAAGATGCAGAAATACACCCTAACGTGACTAGTGAACAATTGTCATTTGAGAATTCCCAGAGTGTACACACCCTTCAATTTGGGGGAAGTAAGGGTCACTTATTGTGATGTTGCCTTGTTGAGAGTAATGTACCCCCTTCTTTATTTAAATAAACTTTTAGAAGAGGAGCAAGTAGACCAATCAAAAAGGAAACAGCTTGAGATACTAAATCTTACAAACGTAAATAAAACCAGGCAGAAATGTCCATGGGGGATTGGAGGTAGAGGCTAAACTCGAGTGATAAAACAAGGTGGGCGTCCAGGTGTAGACTCACTAGTGGTGATATTCTGATATCCAGCTCATTGACCTTGGCTTCTGCTCAAGGTCCTAGCCTTATTTGATTGTTCTCAGTTTTCTAAGCCAGATTCTCTCAATCTCTAATCATTTAAGCTGGCCATTCAATAACCTTGAATAATTTATTTTCTTCTAATTTTAACCAGAGCCCATTTTTGTTGCTTTAATCAATAATCATGATTGATGTACATTGGCACTAGTTGTACTTGAAAATATGTATATGTGTAATATAGTAACTCATTTTATCTGGTGGAGTCTCTTGGCTAATGAATATTAGTCTTCCATAAGATTATATTCTTATTTATCTTTATGCAGATTAATATCAGTGATTTTTTAAAAATTCTGAATGCAGACTTCAAATCTCTAAAAATATAAATCTAGAGCTAGACATCTGAAATTCTCTATTCTTGTAAGTGTTTTTAATGTTTCTTAGGCTCAGCTCAGAAGGTAAAACTTTTTGTTCTCTAGAAGACAGAAGCTCAACATTTACTCAATATGCCTTATACATTGTCAGAAAGGGTTTAATAAATAATTGCTATAAATTGAGTATATAAGAAAATGAAAAATAAATATATTATTCTATTTATTTCCTACTTAGTCTTATGAAATAGTCCTTCATAAGTTTTTTTGTCTCCATTACACCTAGTACTAGTTCACTTTTAAAACACTTTCACTTTCTAACCCCTCCCATCGATATGACTTAATTCACTCAGTCATTCAGTAATTGTTTATTAAGTAGCAATTATGTGACACCAGGTACTTTTTAATTAATAAAACACACATAGATTCTGCCTTTTTCCAGCTAACTCCTGTATGGGAAGTAGATAATAAGTAAATCAAATAATGTGTGTTTCTTTGTGTGTGTGTGTGTGTGTGTATGAGAGAAACATATGTTATGAAGAAAACATACTGAATACAGAGATGAAAAATAACTAATGGAGGGAGAGAACAGTGAGGAAAGATCTCTTAAAGAAGAATGTGGCATATAGGAAAAGACCCAGAAGTACGTGAAGGAATTAGACATGAATAGAACAGAGGCACGTAAGTGTATGTGTGTTGGAGAGAGGAAGGGACAGAGAAAGAAATAGAATATGTGACAATCTATATGCTGAAGAGAGTCTGGCATATGTCTAGCATTGAGAGAAAGTCCATGTGACTGAATTGTTGGGGACTAGGAGAAAAGGGAAGGAAATGACATTGGAGAAATGGGCAGAAATTTTACATAATTATTTACTGAATTATTATTTCATCTCTGTATTCATAATAATTTACTGTCCATAGTAAAGTTTTAAGTTTTTTCTGAGGACAATGGATAAAGTTGAAGGATAAAGTTTAAGAAATTATATAATTTGATATGTTTTTATTCAGCTGGCTAATATGTGGAGAAGTTAAAACTGGAATAAGGAAGAGTAGTAGGTGCAAGTGATGATGCTGGTTAGACTAGGATGGTGGCTAGGGTGAGAGATGGAGAAAAGCAGACTCAATATATTTTTGAGAAAGAAAATACAATCCCTGATGGTCTGGCAGTTTGGACTTCAAGAAAGTAAGAAACAAATCAAGGGTGACTTTATATCTCAGATACTTAGAGATTTTAAAAGCTTTGTCTAATTGCAGTTAGTTCTACTCTTTGGTACTCTCTCCATTCTCTCTCTCTCTCTCTTTCTCTCTCTGTCTCCCTCTCTGCATAGAAAGTTCAGAAAACTTCTAAATACAAAGCACTCTAGATATACTAAAAACTTCTAAGGCAAAATACAAAAAGTCTTGAATAAAATATAATGTATATTATTAAATGCAATAACAAGACAAAAAAAGAAAGAAATGATCATTCTATTTGCCTTTTTTTTCCAAGAGAAACCTGATTGTTTCCTGAAGGCCTTCCTTCCCTATAGCCCTGTCAAGCAGTGGCTGTATCTTCTCTCCATAGCCTTTCCCCTCTGCATATGGATATAAGGAGACTGTCCATGGTGCCCCTTTATAGACTTTTAGAACATTTTTGTCTTATCTCTAATGATAATAAATTCAACTTTGAATCTCATATTGTTATAACTACCCTACAATTTTCTTTTAATTTACCTAAGTTATAGATTATTTCTTCTGATTTCTTCATGATTTTAGCTTTATTATAATTATCTGATGTAAGTATTGCCAATTTAAATACAAATATAAACAATCCTTTCATACACTGGCCTATCAGTTCCATTTATTGTTCTCTTTTAATAGTCTTGTCCTCTATTATACCTCAGCTACTAACTCCAAAGGGAATTAATGATCTTTATCTTTACAAATAACCACAAGCTCTCCATAATCTCAATCTCTCTCTGAGTATTAATTATAGTAGTGTATAAATGTGAATTTTCTGAATTTGATGGTTATTTTTATGATTGTATAGGAGAATATTCTTATTTGTAGGAATAATAAAGTATTTTAAATTTATGGAGCTTGATTTTTAGAATTTACTAACCAATGGTTGGAGAAAAAAATGAAGGAATTTATTTTTATACATTTTTAAATTTTTCATAAGTTTGAAATTGATTCAAAATAAATTAAAATTTTAAAATATATAAAATGTCATAAGTAGTGCCACAGTATTCTCATAGATGATGTCCTATGTGAAAGGAGTTTACAAACTAAAATCACCAAAAACACAATGCAACACTCACTATGAATCAAGTCAAGATTGCTAAAGAAGAAATGTGTAATTTGCCAGCTAATGATGAGAAAACATTTTTATTGGAGGGATCCTATGATACACTTTCAATCTAAGTCTAGAATCAATCTTCCAAATACTTTCCACCACATAAATATTAATGTTTGAGTTTCCTATGCAGCCTTAAAACTACTGCAAGGCATGAACCTGATGACTTCTCCACCCTCATCTTCAGTACTACCCTTGAACCCTCCTACACATTAGCAAATGATACATTTCACAAACATCACGAACACCAAACACAATATTTTTTTCTCTTTTGAAAGTTTTTTGAAAGTCTGATAACTGATAAAATAGGAATTAGAGGAGAGGACATGCCAGGGGAGGATGTAGGACCAAAGTAGAGAATAAATACATTCGTTTAAAGTTGGGGTGCCCCAAGGCATCCAAGAGACCAGGTACTCCAAGTAATTATGCTACCTCCTCCTGTGGGTAGTGTAGTTTGGGAAAGCATTTTAAGTAGTCTGAAAATCTCAAATCAGAGACTTAGACATGGGGAGGAAAACATGCCTGATTTCAGCTCTCTGGGAGAATTGGACTTAGTCAGGTTGTACCTTGAGTTTAGGTGGGCCTGATTATCACCTAAGAGTCCCAGGCACAGACCTACTTTCTCCACTGCCCAGCTCAACAGATCATTGCTCCCAATCAAACCAACAGGTGATAATTCTGGCCAAAGAGGAAGAGACAACAGGTCATGTTGTGGGAATGTTGGCCAGGCCATTAGTACAGCTTGATTTATAAATTTTCCATGTTTAGACAAGATTCTTAACCTCTTTTGGACTCTTGGCTCAGTCCTGAAATGTTAGGGGTGGGTCAGCTCATCTCTTAGCAACCTCTCACTTTCCCTGGCTCAGAAACTCTAACCAGCTTGTTCCCTCATGAATCCAAGCTCATTCCTACTTCAGGGACTCTTACTTGCTGACCTGCCTGTAAAGCTCTTTTCCTGGCTCTTCTGGCTCAGGTCTCCACATCATTCAGGTCTCTGCTCAATTGCTACCTTCTTGGAGAGTCCTTTTCCAGAAATCCTATGCAAAATACTGTTTCCCCGAAAATAAGACCTACCCATAAAATAAGCCCTAGCAGGATTTCTAAGCATTTGTGCAATATAAGCCCTACCCTGAAAATAAGACCTAGTGATGGGCGTGGCTACCCAGCGTATCTGCACAACCCATGCATGTCATCACTGAGCGGTAAAGAAGACGAGCAGCCCTTCTCCTCTGCCCCATCGTGACAGCTACTATCCCAAAGGTGACTGGAAAGGTGCAGACAGCCCCACCAACAAGGTTGGCTTCCCATGTCAGGTCCCGGCCATCCTGTGTGTGCTGCAAGCTGAGGCTTTGAGAGGAAAATAACACATCCCCTGAAAATAAGCCCTAGGGTGTCTTCTTGAGGAAAAATAAATATAAGACCCTGTCTTATTTTCGAGGAAACACGGTAGCATACCTGTCCTCCTTTGATCTCTTTCTGTTTATTCTGCTTTATATTGTTTATAGTACTTAAAGTACTCTAAAACCTTGAATTTTGTTTTCTAATCTGTTTCTTTATTTTCTATCTCCCTGCTAAAATGTAAATACCCTGAATGCCTGAATTGTGTCCTTTTCATTGGGTGGCCCCAACACTTAAAATAGAGTACAATAGAGTTGCTCAATAAATACCAGATAAATAGGCTGGGCGCGGTGGCTCATGCCTGTAATCCTAGCACTCTGGGAGGCCAAGGCGGGTGGATCGTTTGAGCTCAGAAGTTGGAGACTCCTGAGCAAGAGCGAGACCCTGTCTCTACCCAAAATAGAAAAAATTAGCTGGGTATGGTGGTGCATGCCTGTAGTCCCAGCTACCTGGGAGGCAAGAGGATCGCTTTAGCCCAGGAGTTTGAGGTTGCTGTGAACTAGGCAGACACCATGACACTCTAGTCCAGGCAACAGAGTAAGAATCCATCTCAAAAAAAAAAGAAGAAATACTAGATAAATAAATTAATTAACTACATGAGTGTGACCTGATTTTTTAAAGAAAAAATAAAAGATACAAAGGATTTGAGTACATAAGTTTGTAATAGCTAAAATAACTTAGTGTTATGTAAATGTGTCTAAAATTACTGAAAAGATTATGATTACATAATTAATTTTTTAAAAGATGCACATAAAGGAGCAAGCATGGGTATATAGAAAAACTCCTACAACACTTTCTAGAAAAATTTTTTTTAAAACAAGCTTGGATCTTCTCAGCTTTAAAATGGGGAAAAAAGATAAAGAAAAGAAAAAGAAAAAAGAAAACAAGCTTGGCATTTCAAGGAAAAGAAGCATTTGATAAAGCTTTGTACTAACAACACTAATCCTTTTGATCTTCTTGTTAAACTCATGAGTAACTGAAGTAAAACAGTAAATCTATCACATTAAGCAGTTTACATAACTAGTCACAAGGTCACCCTCAGAATTATCAATTGATAATTGTCAGATTTAATAATAGTATGGTTCAGTGACAATTGATGACTGAATAAAAAATATATTCAATAAATTTAAACATTATTGAGCGAAGGAAAGAAGTGACTACAAACAAGCATATAGGATTATAACATTAGCTATCCTGAAACACTTTTAAAAGGTGATCATAAGACTAATCCAATAATATTATGAGCAGTTGAATATTTAAAAAATTATATTTTCTGTGTTTAATAACAGAAAAATCTATGCCGAGAAATATTTTACTATGTAGGTAAAGATATCATCTTGCTTCTAAATAGCAGCCATTTGATCTTGGACAAATAATTTAGCTTTTTGAGGTTTAGCAAAAAATATTTTTGTGAAATAATTAGTAAATATATAAGTTATGTATTAATGTTATATGACTTCCTTAAAATTTGACAAATTTTAAAACTGATTTATGTGATTAGTGAAGACAGTAGAGGGAACAAAAAAGAGGGACATTATACTTTCTTAAATACTATTTTTATTACATGAGATTAGGAAAATATATTATTTTTTCACAAGTACATGGGCCTAAATGGGACTTTTTAGTTCATGTTAACTGAGGTCATGATATTCAAATACAGATAAGATAGATAAATTTTAAAAGATTTGTTTTTCATGGAACAAAGATATTAATTAGTTTGTGTTGAAGTAGTTTAGTTTTTAAGTACATTAGCACAATTAATTAAGTGGTGATATAATTGGCCCTTCATATCTGTGGGTTGTGTATCCATGGTTTCAACCAGTCACAGATCAAAAATATTTGGAGGAAAAAGCAATAAAAATAATACAAATAAAAAACAATATAGTATAACAACTATTTACATAGAATTTACATTATATTAGGCATTATAAACAATCTAGTGATGATTTACAGTATATAGGAATATGTGTGAAGGCTATATGCAAATACTAAGCCATTTCATATAAGAGACTTGAGCATTCATGGATTTTGGTATTTGCGGGGGTGCTAGGACCTATGGATAATGAGGGATGACTGTACTTAAATTATATTTTAAATATAGTTTTTAAAGTAACTAGATAAATGATAACAGGTTTGGCAGGCAGAATTATAAAAATGTTCCTTCCAGATTCCCATTTCCTGGCTATTCAATCAAACACTAACCCAGGTATTGCTAGAAAGTGACTTTGCAGATGACATGAGGCTACTTACTAGTCAACTGACAAAAATAGGGAGAGTACCCTGTATTATCCAAGTGTACCCAACATAATCACTGGAGCCTTAAAAGCAGAAAAAATTCTCAGATGGAGTTGGAGAGATGTGGCAAAAGAGAGAAGTAGAGGAGAGATGAGTCAGGAGAAGAGGATTCAACTCATAAGTGACTTGAAGACGGAAGAAAGGGACCATGAGCTAAGGAATGCGGGCAGCTTCCAGAACATAAAATGACCCTCGACTGACAGCCAAAAAGAAAATGGGAGCCTCAGTCTTACAACTGCATGGAACTGAATTCTGCTAATAACCCAAATGGGCATGGAAGTAAAGTCATCTCCGGAGCCTCCAGAAAGAAACACAGCCCTGCCGAAACTTTGATTTTGGCCTTGTGAAATCTAGAGTAGAGAAACCAGTGAAGCCCACTGGACTTTTGGGCTATAAAATGAGATAAGGAATTTGTGTTGTTTTAAGCCACTAAATTTATAGTAATCTATTTTGCAGCAATAGAATACTACTACACTGGTAGCAATCAAAATTGGACATTCTGTAGATTATAACTATGTTTCAATTATATATTCTTAGAAGTAGAAAAAGATGAAATGATTTTTGGTGCTGGAAGAACTTGATTTTCTTTAGATTTTCTTCAGTGAGCATATACTAAATGCTATATATACACAGAAACACCCACACGTATTTGTTCATGTGTACCATCTATGTGATGTTAAACTTAGTAAAGGAAATAAATATTTAAAAGATAGAGAAAGAATATTACTGATTATATAACAAAGACAGTATGTCACAAGTAACCCTTGTTTTCACCCTACACTAATGAGCAGATTTTCAAAACAGTTTGAATTTATAGCCATACTTTGCAGCCTGATGCCTGTCTTCCAAGGCACAACTTTTAAAAGTAGCAGGTACTTTTTAATGCCTCCAAGTATTATTGTCTCACAAAATGTTCCTGCACTGTATTAGAGGATGTGCTTTTTATGTAAGTATTAGAGTAGTCAGAGACTGGGCATTGACTGATAATTGGTCATTTCTCATCTGATAGTTTCTGTCTTGTTAGGAGACTGAGATTTTAATTTCTGTAAGGTCAAATTGGTTTTGGTGCAAAACTGAGTCATTCTACTAATCACAATGTTGCTAAAATGCCTTAATAATCAGTTTTGCTGCTCTAAACTCGAACAACTGACTTCTCACTTTATTAACTTTTTCCCCTTATTACTAAAAAATATTTATTCTGGCTATAATGGTAATCTAATTTATCAAGTTAAATGCTTTGCATCACAGTTTTTTTTACATATATCTTAGCCTCCTTAGTAAATTCAAATCCCTTTTGAGGTCAGGTTTTGTGTGTCATCTTTTTATAGCCCCCCTAGTACAGAATCTTTCACCGAGATGCCACTGAATATAAAATAGTTGTTTTGATTATATAGCTCAGTAATTCCTGAAAATCTTCATGGATTTTTCCACTAATTAGTTGGGTGGAATCTCTCCAAGTAACCTTAGACATCAATGAAATAGATGAGCTATGTTCTGTTTTATTAAGAAGGTTAATTAAAACGAAGAAAAATTCTAGCATTAAGCATGTGGGAATTTCTTGTTACTCTTACTCACCTGACACATAAGTAAAACATTAAGAAACTCACAATTTCAAGATTCTAGTGATTGCTTTCACTGCAGTCCCTCAACTCCAATAAATGTTCCCTTGTACCTATGAAAGTACTACCTACTTCCATTTGAAGCAACCAGTCTCCTAGGACTTGCCCTACGAGAACTGTTACTAACTTCCAAAATTCATGGACTATGCTGCTATCATGAGTTGCTTATCTGATTTCTTTCAATCCATAGGCCTTAGACAACAAACTCCTGCTAACTGATTAGGAAATGTGAAGAAAACTTTAATAGGTTTCAGTGAAAACTTTCCTCTTCCCTGCCTCTCTCCCCCTTTGAAGTCACTTTCATCTGTGGTAGGTGCTGTAGTTGGTATCTGTATTGCAAAGCAATTAAAATCATAGGCTCTAAACCAGGCACGAAGTCTAATCCCAGCTCCACTTTCTGATGAGCTGTATAATCTTGTACTCTTTGCTCAGTCATTCTGATATAGGAAAGTGGACCTCAAAACTGGGGTTCAGCTTAAAGGCCAAATGAGTTCTTGGCTTCGAGTGAGAAAGAATTCAAAAGCGAGCTGACAGAGTAAGGCAAAAGCAAGTTTATTGAGGCAGAAAGAAAAAAGAAAAGTAGTTGCCCCATAGACAGAGCAGAATTTTTGTATTGTTGGCTGCCTATTTTTATGGTTATATGTTGGCTGCATGTTAAGAAAAGGGAAGATCGTCCTTGAGTTTCTTGGGTGAAGGGTAGGAAGTCTCCAGGGCTGAGGGTCCCCTCCCATTTAAACCATATAGAGCAATTTCTGGGGGTTGCCATGGCATTTATAAACTGTCATGGCACTGGTAGGAGTTTCTTTTAGCACATTAATGCATTATAACTCGCATATAATGAGCAGTGAGTGTAACCTCAGGTCATTTTCTGCGGCCATCTGGGCTCCGACTAATTTTGGCCAGTTTCTCTACCTTCTCTTGTTTTATCAGAGACCTTGGTTCGGGGCTTATGACTCTTTATTGAGCAATGCCTATCTCCATTCTAAGATCACTATTTGGCGCTTTTGTTTTAAAAGTGCATTGCTTTTTATGCCACTTTGAATGTCTAATATTATAAAGCGTGCAAAGAAAAAAAAAGAAAAAGGAGAAAGCCATTGAATGCTCCCAAGCCTGCTGCTACAGGAACTACAGACAACTCCATCTGTTGCTCTGTGCAGCTAGCTGGTGCCACTATGGCAAAGGACAAACTCCTACAGTTGAAGCTCATGAGGAAGTTCTATGTTGTTGAATTTTGCTCCGTGCAGTCATGAAAAAAGGATTAATGTCAAAACCCACTTCACAACGCAGCCCACAGTTTTTCTATTATATGTTAGCATATTTTAATTATCATATGGAATATTTTCCTATTGTAACTGCTTTTTCTGGTAGTGAAATATGTACTTTTTTAGTCTATCAGAGATGCTATAACAAAATACCGTAGACTAGATAGCTTCTAAACAACAGAAAATTATTTCTCATAGTTCTGAAGGTTGGAAAGGTCACAATCAAGGCATCAGCAGATTCAATGTCTAGTTTGGGCTCATATTCTGATTTGTAGATGGCATTTTATTGCTGTGTCCTCAGCCTCTTAGAAGGACCAACAAGCTCTCTGGGGCTTCTTTTATAAGACCCTGAATGTTATTCATGAGGGCTCCACCCTCGTGATCCAATCACCTTCCAAAGGTGCTACGTCTTAATACCATCACTTTGAAGGATAGGATTTTAACATATGAATTTGGGGGCAACGCAAATATTTAGATGAGAATATAGGACATAGTCATTCATTAATTCATTTATTCAACCATGAAACTCTTTGTGTGTGTCATTTCATTTTCTGGCACTCTATACTAAGTATATTGTGTAAAGGGACATAAGCCAGCACTTAGGGGAGAAGATATATTATCAAATCACCATAGTATAGTATGTAAAAGCATTTTTTGTTACAATAAGTAAAAAACTCATATAAAAGTGGTAGAGGCTCAAATGAGAGGAAAATGTCCCTCCAAAAGAACCAAGAGTTTCAACCAAAAGAGCACAAAAGAAATGTCTTTCACATAAAGTCTGTCTCTGATACTGACACCTTGGGCATTCATATATACTCACTTTTAAAACACGAGGTGTCATAATATTTTACACTGAAAATAATTGATAGTCTCCTAGTGAAAATTCTAATATGAACTCTATAATACATGCTTTAACATTGAAATTCATAACCCTGATCCCTGTAAGTAACATAGATTATTAAATTCGTATGCATCAGTCAACGGTTGAAATGCCAGCTTTATACATACACTATATGAATTTGTCCCCAACTAGTAAGCCTTGACTTAAAGTTAATCCATGTGTGATTAATTTATTTAAAAATATTTTTTAAAAATTCTATTAGAGTGATATTTTTTATTCTCTGTATGTATAATTTACTGAAACCTCAGATAGATTCCCAGTCAAATATATACATCAAAAATTCATATTTACAGCTTTTATTTATTTATACAGTATTCCTAAAGTCCATCATCCTTGTTGTTTGAAGACTCTTTGCTTCTGTAATATCTCCTCAAAATGAGGTGCTATATTTTCCAATCTCATAACTGTCTACAGGCTGATTTTATTTAAGCCCCACCTAAAACCTTCAAGCCACATATTAATGAGAATGTATAATGTTAATCTTATTTCTGTGCTCTTCCTTTCCTAGATGGGGTATTAACTATATTACAAGGGAGTTACTAACATTATCAAAAGCTACTCCTAAGACAACTTTGGTAATTACTTCCATGAGCTAGCACAAAAGCATGTGGTTCAGTCTTGATTCATCATTATTTTAACATGAATTCAACCTCATTTAATATGAAAACCCCAAAATTCAAAATAACCAAAGAGTCAAATTCTGATTATCTCTTCAAAATAACAGAGTGATGCAATCAATGTTAGAGAGATTTCTTCATAGCGGGTAAACCCAAAATAATTTGTACTTAGGAAAGCATTTTGGAGAAAGTGCAAACCAAGCAACATTGACTAAATTTGTATAAGAGAGTAAGATGTTATTAATTCACTTGTTAATAATTAAATATATAATCTATCTTCTCAGTCCTGTTTATTTCTGCTAAAGAAACACATTCTCTGACAAATGGTGTGTTTCCCTTTCTCTGAGATCTACAACTATTCACTACTCACTAGCCAAAGCCTGTGACTCCACACACTAAGCATCCTTCTTTACATTCTGTGCCTATGCACAGTTGATAGGACCAGGAAAGGACACTTAACTGCAGTGGGGCTACTTAGATTATCTCCTGAGATAGTACACTATGAGATAGGGAATTGAACTGAGAGGCAATCAGTCTCTGCAAATGATGGACTGCATTCCAGACATAAGGACTAAAGAATGAGATGGGGAGTGGGGCAAACACATTATCTGCCATATTCATGGAGAAGCAGGAAAAGGTAGGCTACAAATTGAAACAGGTATGCAGAGAACTGCAGAAGCAGAAAACCATGTAAGTACAGAGAGTAGGAAATTGAGAGAGTAGCTGTATCACTTCCTAATTCCATCCAGTTCCTGATTCTGTTAGATTCTTATGAAGCTGGACTCTCACCTTCTGTGCTGGTGGACAGTAGACATAGTATTTCTAAATAAAGTCTACAGATTTGTTTATATTTTTTGAGCTTGATTTCTAGTATGTGAAGCTACAGAATATTAAAAAGTACTCAGGTACTCTACCTCAACAAAATACATTAACATTTCAAAATTTGTTATGATGTATTTGTAGTCCTTTTCTTCTCAAATTTAGAATTTTATCAGTGTTCTTATGATCATCTTTAAAAATTATTATGAAATACTGAATAAAATTTGTCATATAATTTTTGAATGTCTCACTACTTCAAATAATATAGTGGAAAATTGTGAATTTAATTGCAAAATAAGATGGACAACTTATTACCTTTCAGTATATTTTTTGGAGAGCATGTGCATTCAATTTAGAGAGGTTTGGAAGTTCATTTAGATCAGTAATTTACAAGATGTTTTTTGAGGAAACTAATACTATGAAAAGTTGTTTCAAATATTTTATATTGATTTTGTTGTTGAAAAATGTCAAAATATTCAAGTGAGTATAATATCACATTTTAGCAGATTTTATATCCTTAATACATTATCACTGGGTTACTCTTTGTAGGGTATTAATCAAAATGACATTTTTTTCTTACTGTCTCTGGAATAAATTTGAAATTTTGTAAGTCTATCTTTTTCCCTTGCATATTCACTCATAACATTGTACCAGTGGGCACACTATTACAGATCACATGTTTCACATACAGTTAAATGTAGACATGCCAAGTAGGTCTCAATCATTACATATCCATCATGGCATAACAGTCAAGTGAACATGAATAATTGAATACATAATTGTAGAACAATTATCTTACATATAATTATATAAGACATAGTTTATTCTCTTTTGGATTTTTCTATTTTTGGAAACAATTTAGAAACTGTTATGTATTATTTTTAATTCAGTTTGTAACAGTAATTCCACTACTTTCTTTTTTTTTTTTTTTTTTTTTTTTTTTTAGAGACGGGGTCTCGCTCTTGGTCAGGCTGGTTTCGAACTCCTGACCTTGAGCTATCCACCCGCCTCGGCCTCCCAGAGTGCTAGGATTACAGGCGTGAGCCACCGCGCCCGGCCCAGTAATTCCACTACTTTCACTCAAACTTCTGAATGGAAGTTTTAACTTTGAATGACTGTAAGTCAAAAGGTATTAGAAGTGGCAATATGAATTTTTAAAAATTAACCATTTCTGAAAACTTAAATATGTGGGTTAGAACTTTGGGAAACTGTAAAATAAAGATATGAATTCCATAACTATATGATAAGAGTATAACTTGTCAGTCATAATTTATCATTTTAGATTGTTTTAACCATCAAAACATTTGTTCCTATTGATTGACTCTGTATTGGTAGAATTACAGAAAACAATAACAGATCTTTTAATTGCCACTCTATGCTGAGAGAAAAATAAAATAATCAAAACAAGTTATAATAGATAAAGCTATAGTAATGATGAGAACAAGAAAGGAGGTGTTGAAAAACTATGGAAAATGAGACATTTGGATAAAATTCTGACTGTGTAAATGTAGAAAATAATGACATAAACACAATAAGTTGCAGTCTAATGCGCTTCCAGAGGTGAGTATGAACAAGTAGGAACTATTTTACCCAGTGGAACTCCAGAAGGCTTAAGACTTAGAGGTGTTAAGAATGGTAGATGGCAGAAGAATCATGACTGGGAGTTTGGAACAGGGGTTATTTAAAGGCCTAATAATAAGAATAATGATATTCCACATTCTGCCAGCATTATGGCATCTTCCTACCAGACAAGGGATCAAAAGGTTCTACAGTGGACTAATTTCATGGTGATGGCAAAATCTTCATGTTTAGTATAAGCTTCACTCAGTTCTCTGCAAACCCCACAAGTTAGAACAAACCTCTCACCTACACCAAGTGGCCAATAAACTTCTCTATTTCTTTCTCAAATGGACAGACTATCAAGCATCAACAAACTTTTAAAGGCAGTATCAGCATGAAAGACCAAAAAAAAAAAGAAAATGTTGGAGAGTAAGATGATGTAGGAAGAAAAAGAGGTGTAATAAAACCTTAATTGTTACCTCTCTAAAACACAAATATATGCATGGAACAGAAAAATCAACATTCCTAAAAAATTAGTGGAGATTGAAATTATGATGGAAGAAATTGGTTTAAAATGTAGTAAAAGAGAAGAAAGAGAAAGTCAATGAAATTTCTCGGAAAGTGAGATACATAGAGAGAAAATATAAAGAATGGAGTCAGGAGATTCTTCATCTGACAAATAGAAAGTCCAGAAAGAAAAACACAGAAGGGAGTAGATAATTATAGAAGTAGATAATTAGAGAAGATAATATTTGAAAACAGAAAGATAGTAGCATTTCCATTCGAAGATTCACAGATTTAAATATGGTAAACAGGATCAGAGGTACAGGATCTGTATTAGCATTTTCCAGTGTTTTCCAGAGAAATACAACCAGTAGAGACTAGTATTATATATATACATATATATATAGATAGATAGATAGATATATGCACACACATACATACACATACAGTTATGTGTTCTTTAATGACAGGGATACATTCTGATAAATGCCTTCTTAAGCAATTTCATCATTTTGCGAACATTGTAAGTTTGTACTTACACAAACCTAGATCCTAGGCGATGTAACCTATTACACAGCTAGGCTATATGGTATGGCCCAGGGATGGAGAACCTTCAGCCTTAAGGCCACATGTGGCCTTCTAGGTCCTTAAGTGCAGCCATTTGCCTGAATCCAAATTTTATAGAGCAAATCATTTTATTTTTATTAATACATTTGTGTTCATCTTTTATATTTTTATTTTTTTAATGGAAATATTTAAAATACCAAAGAGTGAAATAAATTTCAAAGAATCCTTCCATATTGATTGGCACAATTAGAACATTAGTAAGCCATAAGGGCTAAATTGACGGCTGCTATTCTCATAATTTAGCTGTAACTTCCCCCACCTGACTGGTGCCCCTACTACACAAGGCTGGTTGGCGAGAGTTTACAGGGTCGAGTGTGCCAGTATGTTTCAGCTTTTGACAACAGTGTATTGTATTTCTGTTTGAAATAGAATTTGTGAATAGTGGCACAGCTCAACAGTATTTTTTAATTCTGTCTGCTTAACAGCCCATCATGTCAAAGAAGACCAAGAGAATGCTGAAGGAAGAAAACAGATTTTTTTAATGAGGATTGGGAATTGCAATATTATCTTGTTTCTGCTAAAGATAAGATGATTTGCTTGCTTTGTGATACTGCAATATCAACATTAAAGAAATTCAGTGCTCATCAGCATTGTAACAACACTAAGGACTACAAATATTTTAAATTAGAGGATTTAAAGCTAAGAAGATTTTCTTTGCTGTGAAGAGTTACTCACTTTGGGAACTCCTGTGAACAGAACATGGGAAATAGATATCTTCAACAACTTTCAAGCTAAATGTCATGAAGTGGGACTGAATTTGGTAAATTTAGTGAGTGTATATACAGACAGTGCACCTTCCATGACAAGAAAACATGAAGGGTTTATTATGCAGATTTAAAAAAAGTATCAAGGGATCCATATGCTCTCATTTCTTTTCATTGTATCTTGCATCAGAAACATTTCTGTGCTAAAGCTGCTATTTTAACTGACACTTTGCAACAAGCATTAAGTATTGTTAACTATATTAGTGGAGATGCAACTGGGCATCATTAGTTTTGTAACATGCTAAAGTTGACGAATGAGGTATTCAGTGTAGATTTGCTGTATCATTCTAAAATGATACACATAATCAAAACACTTGTATTGCCTTAGTTAATATTTTGAAATTAAAAAAATTAAAAATGCAATAAATAAATAAACTCAAAGTCAAAAATGTTATGGTAACTTTTTTACTTTATAAAAAAGTTTAAAAAGATAAGATAAAAAGATAAGTTTATAAGAAGTTTTTTATAAATTTAGTGTAGTCTAAGTGTACAGTGTATATAAAACCTACAATAGTGTACAGGAATGGCCTAGGCCTCTGCATTCTCTCATCACTCACTCACTGACTCACCTAGAGCAACTGCTAGTCCTGCAAGCTCCACTCATAGTAAGTGCCCTATACAAATGTACCATCTTTTTATCTTTTATACCATATTTTTACTCTATGTTTTCTATGTTTAGATACATAAATACTATTGTGTTGCAATTGCCTACAATATTAAGTAAAGTAATATGCTGTACAGGTTTACAGCCTAGGGGCTATACTACATAGCCTAGGTATGCAGTAGGTTGTACCTAGATTTGTCCAAGAACACTCTATGTTTGCACAATGACCATATTGCCTAATTACACATTTCTCAGAATATTTCTCTATCGTTAAAGGACACATGACTGTATCTATTCCAGTAAGAACAAAATACTGCTCCTTACATACTGAAAGCTATCCAGTGTAGACCACTTGCCCCCAGGTAGCTGGTCTATCACCCTGAAGAATGATATCATATCAGAGATTCTATGATTTTTTGCTGCTGCTGTCAGATTGGGAGCTCAAAAGTGGCAATAACCAGGTCAACCTTAGTGAGTGGAAGTTCATGTGGCTGGGCTCATACATAACCACCAACCCTGCCATCACAGCCACTTTGCTTATGAGCCTAATAGGCAATGACAGAGGTGGCTAGGGAGAGAAGCTGACTAATATCTACAAAATGGGTCATCCTATTAATTTCCTTTTAAAAGTCCTCCTCTGATGAGGTCAGTCCTTTGTGATCATTCACATGAGACAAAAATATCTTCATGATTTTTGCCCATTCAGAGAGGTCTATATCCACATGCCTCCTGACAAATTTTCTTGTCATCAATTTTGCAATTATGTTTCTTCCAACTTTCTGAACATCCACCATAGCCATAGCCAATTGGCCATAGCCTACCAATTAGTGTATAATTACATACCTGGCCTTTTCTCCTTCTGAGCAAAATGAACAGCCAGGTACACTGCTTGAATTTCTGCCAATTGAGAGGATTTTTATTTACCACTCTTCTCCAGGGATGTCCCAGGAAGGGGCTATAATGCTGTAGCTGTCTATTTTTGGGTGATTCCTGCATATTGTGCAGAGCCATCTGTACCCAGAGCAGAGGTTCTGCCAACTGATCAAAGGGAACGCTCCAAGAGGTCATAGATGCAGGCTAGGAGAAGGAGGGCAATGTAGGAGAAGTGGATAGCATGGGCATTTGGGCCACCTTCATGCAACTTAACTGTGCCTTCAGTGCCTGCTTGGGCCAAATTACATATGTACCGTTTCCACTTGATGATGGAGTACTTCTGTGCACACCCGGCTTTATGGGTTGGTGCATCAGATAATGCACAGCTTATCATGGATAGTAACTTGGTCACCCATGGTTGAGCATTTAAGCTCTGCTAAGGCCAAGTAGCAAGCCAAAAGCTGTCTCTCAAAAAAAAAAATGTAGTTATCCACAGAAAATGGTAGGGCTTTGACCCAAAATCCTAAGGGTTTTCTCTCCTGCTAAAGGCTCCAAACAAAATCCCTGTATTCCACTGACACTTCAAGCACTATTGGATCTGCTGGATCACTTGTCCCAAGAAACAAAGCAGCTTGCACAGCAGCCTGGACCTGTTGTAGAGCCTTCTCATGTTCTGGGCCCCATTTAAAACCAGCAGCTTTTCATGTCACTTGGTAAATGGGCCAGAGTAACACACCCAAATGGAAATTGCGTTACCTCCAAAATCCAAAGAGGCCTTCTAGGCATTGTGCTTCTTTTCTGGTTATAGCAATGGCCAGATAGAACAATCTATTCTTCACCTTAGAAGAGATATCTCAATATGCTGCACATCACTAAATCTATATAAATTTCATTAAAGTAAACAGCCCTTAAATTTTACATGTATTTCCCAGTCTCTGGCATGCAATTGTTTTACCAATAAGTCTAGAGTAGTTGCTGCTTCTCATTCACTATATCCAATCAGCATAATATCATCAGTGTAATATACCAGTGTGATATTTTGTCAAAAGGACAAATGATCAAGATCTCTGCAAACTAAGTTATGACATAGGGCTGGAGAATAGGTAGGGCAGTGAAGGTATATTGATGCCTTTGCCAGCTGAAAGCATATTGCTTCTGTTGGGTATTATTGACAGAGATGGAGAAAAAGGCATTTGCTTCTTTAGCTGCATACCAAGGAATGTGTCAATTTGTTCAAGAAATAAAACCACACCTGGTACAGTGAATGCAATTACAGCTACCTCTTGATTAAGCTCACAACAATTCACCATCATTCTCAAAGATCCCTCTGTCTTCTACAGAAGCTGAATTGAATGAAGATATAGTCAGAGTCACTACTTCTGCCACCTTCAAGTTCTTCATGGTAGTACCAATCTCTGCAATCCCTCCAGGAATGTGTTATTGCTTAAATTTACTATTTCCCTAGGGGGAGGCAGTTCTACTGGCTTACACTTAATCTTTCCCACCATTATAACCTCACTCTACCTGTCAGGGAACCAATGAGAGGATTCTATAAGATGATGAATACATCTAGTCCAAATGTGCATTCTAGAACCAGGGAGATAACCATCAGATGAGTTCAGAAACCCACTAGACCCACTGTGAGATAGATCTGAACTAAAACTCCATTGATCACTTAACCTCCATAAGCCCCTATTTGACTGTTGGGCCACAATGATGTTTTGCATTTCCTAGAATCTGTGCCAGTTCAGAGCCAGTGTCCAGTAGTCTCTAAAAGTTCTAATTATTCCTTTTATCCAATGCACAGTTACCCTGACAAAAGGTCTTGGGTCTTTTGGGGAAGTCTGGGAGAAAAATTAACAGTCAAGATTTTTGATAGTATGCTAGGGTCCTTCCTCAAGGTGATCCAACTTTCCATCATTAAAGGGGTTTGGGAGTCTGTCAATTAATTGAGGGGCTGTACCTCTGTTTCTATGATTCAAGTTAACGTTGTTCACATGATCTAGAATTTTTCTCCTTATACAGATCAAGTAAGAATTTAGTAGGCTTCTGATCTATTTCACTGAACACCATGATCAATTAATCAATGTCACAGGTCTGCGTGAGTCAGGCTATTCTCATTTCTGCTTTGACTCTGCTGTCCATTACAGTAACCATGCCCACATTGCCTTTGGTTGTTGAGTGCCACCACTCAGCCCTTGTCACCCTCGGATTCAGTTACTACAATTGCAATTTAGGCTTTCCAGTTGAGTGGCTTCAAGCCCCACTGTAAAGTCTGGCCTACAGAGAAGAGTAATCACAGAGTTCTTCAAGGTATTGGGGCTCCCTCACAAATTTATTTCCAACAGTATTGGTGAGAGGTGTGTCTTCTGGACCTACCAAATGTGGGCGAGTAGGTCTTAATGACATCTACTCTAGATTTTCAGTCTCCCTAAGTCTTTGAGTCTCTTTCTCTACATTAAACAAATGCAGGTCCAACATTTTCCTTTCCAATTTGTTCATTATAGGCCACCCTGTGGTCCATGTTTCAGCCAACCAACCAACCAAACAAATAAACAATGAGAGTCTTTTCTAAGTCCCTGAGTTGCAAAATTAAATGCAGAATCTCTGCTTAGTGAGCCCATATGAATGAATTTAGCCTGATCCAACTTTTTATTCCTTCTACCATTATCCCACACACTTAGTATCCATTCCCACACATAATCCACAAATTTTTGCTTTTTTAAATTAGAAAACTCAAGCAGTTCCTTTCAAGCAGAGTGTACCTCTTCATGGGTCTCATTTTGTACCTTATCTTTATGGGCCTGCTGGGACTTAAGTCTATAGTTATAGGTCTTAAGTTATCATCTTAAGTTATAGGTCTAGACGCAAAGAGGGAGGATGAGAATGGGTTCTGAAGAGAATCAGTATTGTATTGCATGGCAACTGCCTCAGGTGAGGGCACTGCAGTTTCCTCAAGCAGTATAGGGTTAATCTTTTAGTTAGGTGTGGAGAGGCCTCTACCACTGGGAGTGGGAAATTTGCTAGCACTAGGACTGGAGAGTCTACTTGTACTAGCGGTACTAGGGGTGTGAAGGACAACTTCACTGGGAACGCTGCTTCTATTGGCAAAAAAAAAAAAAAAAAAACTTATCAGAATTTAAGGACTCAATGTCCCCAGATTCGTCAAAGTCTTCCCACACATCCACATTTTAACTTAGAGGATCTAATTCATTCCCAGTGTTCTCA
Organism: Cheirogaleus medius; assembly: GCA_008086735.1. Classification (NCBI taxonomy): domain Eukaryota; kingdom Metazoa; phylum Chordata; class Mammalia; order Primates; family Cheirogaleidae; genus Cheirogaleus; species Cheirogaleus medius. The sequence goes on from VBSM01000272.1 coordinate 78,683,439, forward strand.
CTTTAACAGTAGATACCCTGTGAGATTGGGATTTCAATATGTATTATAATGCAACCAATCATAGGATGACAATCTTTGTTGTACAGGAGATAAGAGTCTCCTTCAGGGCACACATAGAAGTTTTCAGATCATTTATAGCTCTTGAGCTGGGAATTAGAATCCCTGAGCACTTTCTTTTCTAGCACCACTTTTTCTAGGTACATTAAGAGCAATCAGACAACCTCATTATATTTATTGACTTTCTAAAAATGTTCAAAAGTCTCATATGGATAGTCATCCAGCTTGTTGCTTCTTATAAGTGGTAGATTAAGAGTATCCAATGTAAATATTTTGCATACTCCATTACCAGGTTATATTATGGACTATCAGTGCTCTCTTTAGTACTAGATATTAAAAGTTATATTTTATACATTAAAATTACACATTAATATTTTATACATTAAATATGCATATATAGAGATTATTTAATATTAAATAATATAGAATGTAATATATTATTATAATACATGTTATATGTGATACATATAATGTATATATCTATACCTATATTTATAAAGAGATTTATTGGGCAGAATTGGCTCACATGATTATGGAGGACAAGGTGTTCCATGATCTGCTGCCTGCAAAGTGGAGACCAACAGGAAAGTTGATGATGTAGTTTATTCTAAGTCTAAAGGCCAGAGAATCAGGAGAGCCAAAAAGATAAGTCTCAGTTCAATGGTAGGGAATCAGTGTTCCAGCTCAGTAAGATGAAAGGGACAAATTCTTCATTCTCCCACCCTCTTAGATTCAGGCTCTTAAAGGATTTGATGATGATGCCCACTCACATTGGAGAGATAATCTTTTTTACTAATTCTACCAATTAAAATTCTAATCTTGTCCTGAAACACCCTCATAGACACAACCAAAAATATGTGTAGCCTAATATCTCGGCACTCCATTATCTTGTCAAGTTGAAACATATTATAAAACTGCCCATCATAGCAACCATTTTGTAAATCTAAAAATATTCCAAAATATAAATTATTCCAAAGTATAAAGTTTATTTAACAAATATTTTTCTATCATTTTCCTTTATGCTTTCAAGTTTATTCTCTACTTTTTATTTACAATTTACCATACAGACAAAATAAAACTTTGGCCTTTACCTTATACCACATTCAATAATTAGGTTTAAGTAAATAGAAGTCTTAAATATATAAGCAAAATTTATTAAACTTGTAGAAGAAAGCATAGAAGAAAATCAGTGTCATATTGAATTAGGTAAATAATTCTTAGAAAGACAAGAATCATAAAACACACCAAAAAGATGAATTGGACTTTTATCAAAATTAAAATCTTCTACTATTCAAAAAACACTTATTAAAATGAAAATGCAACCCAAAAACTAATAATCCTGTTTGGAAAATCATTTTTAATAAAGAATCTAATTCAGAATATATAAAGAACTTTTTCAACTAGTAAAAAAAACAAACACCCAATTAAAAATGAGCAAAATATTTGAAAAAACTATGTATTAATGATATATCAATTACAAATAGGCACATGAGAAATTAATCATTAGTTATTATTGTTCGTATAGAAATTAAAAGAATGCTAAGATAGCAATGCATACCATTTAGAATGCATAACCACAAACAAACAATAACAAGTGTTGGTAAAGATGCAGATCAACTGAATCTCTCATACATTGCTAAACATGCAAAATGGTATAACAACTTTGGATAGCAGTTTAACAGTCTCTATTAAAGTTAAAACATACTTTTTACCATACACACCAACATTCTACACCCATGCTTTTAACTAAAAGAAGTGAAAACACATCTGAAAGCAATACTTACACTTAAATATTCATAGCAGCTTTATTCATAACAGCCAAAACCTGAAAAGAACTCAAATGGCCATCACCTGGTGAATGAAGAAAGATATGGTCATATACTCATACAATGTGATACTATTCAACCATAGAAAAAGAAACTACTGTTACCCTCAACAATATGGGTGAATCTCAAAAGCATTATGTTAAGTGAAAGAGGCCAGACACAATAGACTGCTGCATGCTGTATGATTCCATTTATATGACTTTCTAGAAAAGGCAAAACTATAATGTTAAAAATCAGATTATTGAATTAGGGCCAATGGTTTTGGGCAGTGGACTGAGATCAAAAGTGCATGTGATAGTCTCAATAATGCCCCCCTCAAATATGTTCATATCACAATCCCCTCTATGTGTAATTGTTACCTTATATGACAATAGTGACTTTGCAGATATGATTAAGTTAAGAATTTTGAGATAAGGATATTATTCCTGATTATCCAGGATGGGACTTTTGTGATCACAATGGGGTAGGTTCAGAAAGAGTCAGAGGGAGGAGCATAGGAGAAAAGAAGAGGAAAACTTGCAGTGTTACAGGGAGGCAGAGATTATAAAGGTGTGACCACAAGCTAAGGAATAGGGAAAGCCTCTAGAAACTGCATTAGGCAAGCCACAGATTTCCCCCTGTAGTCTTCAGAAGGAACCAGCCTTGCTAACACTTTGATTTTACTCCCATAAGACAGTTTGTATTTCTAACCATGAGGAGTATAAGAGAATACCTTTGTGTTGTATGAAGCTACTAATTTTGCTGTAATTTGCTTTAATGACAATAGAATATTAATATCAAACATAAGGGAAATTTTATAAGTGATGGAAATGGTCTATATCATGATAGTGGTAGTAGTTATTTGTGTAAAGATATCAACCATCATTGAACTATTGACTTTTTAAAATTATATAAAGCTGATTTTTAAAAATAATATTTTAAGTTCATTCCAGTCTCATTCTTTCACCTAAATTACTCTTTATGCCCTATTTCCCATCCTCATCTACTCCTATTAATATGTTAGTGTCCTTCTAAATGCAACTAAATCCACAAAATTTTACAAGATGACCATAGCTGTTTCTCTGCTCCAGTTACACTCAAATTATATCTCTCACATAGCATTTATCATTTCTGACTGTGATATAAATATTTGTAATAATTCATATTTTCTGGTAGATTGTAGGCTTCTTGAGACCAAACCCCATAAAGCTTTGCATTCTGAATGAAATCCAACATAGATCTTTGCAAATACTATATATTCCATAAAAGTGTGTTGAAAAAATAATTATTTATGCCTTTATTTAATCAACAAACATTTCCTGAGTCACTATATGCCTGGTTCAGTACTACATACTAGGCATTACAATGTCTTTTCTGATTATCACAAAGTTCCTTTTTCCCCTCTATAGCTAGAGATTCAGTACATTTATTGTGTTAAGAGCTCCTATTTGTCCATAAAAGAGAGGAAGATAAACAGAGTACAGACATCTCCTAAAGTGATTAAATAGCACTCAAACAGCCTTGTGCATCTGGGCTCCATTCGCTCTCTCGGGTGTAGAGAGATCCACACAGTTTGCATGACCTGTGATGTCAGTGTGTTACTGCCTACAGTCCTGATTCCTACTTTGTTAAACAGCGTGACAAGCCAGCTATTCAATTTCTTCTTCTCAACTCCAAAGGTACTACTTTGTACTCCCAATTATGTAATAGATTCTGTTGTGGTGGCAGCTGCTGATATATTTTTTACCACATATAGCCAGGCTTCATATCATGCAATCGTATTAAATTGCAATCTAGCAGTTCTGCGCAAGATAGACAAATAATCTGGTGAAAAACTGTTATATTTTATGTTAAATTTTAAACTATGAGCTAATTAAGTTTCTGGGAGAAAGATAATCTTCCAGTACACACTGACTGAATTGCATTTTGACACTGTTTTGTACAATTTTCACCCCACAGAATTCCTATGAACCAATTTTATCTTTACATAGCTCTGAACTAAACCATTGTGTTCACTGGTCTCATAAAAGTTTGATATCTGATTTATCTACTACTGCGCATATTTGTATAGAAATGGACCTAAAAAATGGAAAATAGTGTTTCGTGTTTTTATTCTATTACAGAAAAATCTCGAAAATGTCATCGAGATGGTGCTGTAAATGATACTAATTTCTCTTCCCACAATTTAAGAGACATGCAGTTTTTAATAAAATGTTTCCTCAATTCCTAAAAGATTTTAGCTGTGCCCTTTGAGAAGGATTGACGTTTATCTCTTTAGCTTTCTATAAATATTTCTAAAGTTTCTCAACTCTGGAAAAAATAGTAGTCATTTATACTGTGACATTATTTTTTTAAAGTATATTTCAAACTAGTATCTGTCTTTCCACTTTAGGATTTTACTTCCATTTTGTTATGAATTTTTTTTAAAAAAATAAGGCAAATTTGCAAGATTTTGCAGTGAATACCTGCATACCATTAACTTTACTAAACTTGTGTGTGTACATATGTGTTTTTACATACCTATCAATTTCTCCATCTATCTCATTTTAGACACATTTCAAGTAAATTGCAGACATTAATATGTGTTCCCCTAAATACTTTCTTCAGAATACATAAAATTGCTAGAGTTCAATATTCATTTATAATTTTTCTTTTGATATAAAATTTACATATAATGAAATGGACTGATTCTAAGTGTACGTTTACTGATTTTTGACATGGCCTATAGCTGTGTAATCCAAATCTCTGTCAAGATATATATAAGCATCATCCTCAAGAACTTTTCTTAGTCTTTCTTTCCAGTCAACAACTGCTCTACATCTCCCTCAGAGTCAACCTTTAATTCTGATATTTTTCTAGTTTGTATTTAGTAGCTACTGATCTATATTTTTGAGCCGAGAGATTTAATAAACTTTGATACAGAAACTGCAAAGGCAGAAGGATGGTCTAACATTGTGGAGTAAAGACCTCTGAAATCTGCTTTTACATAAAAGCAATAAAAACACTAACAAAAACTGTCAAATTTAACTTTTTCAGAACTCCAAAAGTTACTAAATGCTTGAAACCATCTGAAAGGCATTTTTTCCAAAGAAACAAAGACAGCTGAATCTCAGCAAGTGAGCTTTGTGTTATTTTAACTTGCTGAAATCTCTTTTCTCTCTCCCAAGCATTTCAGTGGCTATGAAAACCAATACCCTTACAATGGTGGTAGCTATGAAAGCCAACATTCTAGCACCTACTGGAGGAGGAAGGAAAGATGTGAAGCTCAACAAAAACCTTATTCCCAAAGAATTGTCACTATTTAACCTGACGTAGATTGCCACCTACATTCATTATTAACTTTTGTCTTTATTTGAACTGATTCTAGGAGTTCACTTTGTGGAAAAAGCCCTATCTTCAAGGCATTTGTGGTAAACAATCAGGGCCTATTGTTCAATATAGAAATGCCTGAGATGACATTACCAGTTGAGGCTAACAAGAGGCTGACCAAAATCTTCAAAGAAAAAATAGGAGAATAAGATGTCATCTTTCTCGAACTCCAATATATTCCTAGAAATCTAAAAGACCGTACTGTATGTGTGCATATGTGTGTACATGAGACATGAGAAGATCATAATCTTTTACTCCTGACTGACCTTGAGGCTCTCCTCAAGCAGTAAGTTAAGGCTAAGTAGAGTTATAAACTGTGTGTGGGATTGAACACATACCCCAACATACACATGGAACTCCTAGTCAAAACTGGGTGATTTAATGGTTCAAGGCATTTAAGAAAATCTCTGCCCAATCATTTACTAATAACTGAACTAAGCAGAGACTTCAGTGGCCTCACATGACATAGAATACAGACTTCACAGAAGTAGCCCGGCAGTCACTAAACAAACGAACAAAAGCAGCAAACCCCAACATATTCTGGGGAGAGGTGGTATTTGATCTTCAGAGTTGCCAAGTTACATTATTTAATAGTTAAAAATCAAGATTGTTTTGTTAGGTTTATTTTTAAACTAAGATATTAGTTGTTATCCTCACAATAGACATTAAGAAAATAGCTTAAAAATAAACAGTAAACAAAACAAGAGAATAAAAATGGTATACCAGAAAATACCTACTTAACACAAAATAAGCAGTGAAATAAAAAGAAAAAGAAAAAGAAGATATATAAAGCAAATATCAAAATGGCAGACATAAATCTTACATTATCAGTAATTACATTAAGTGTAAATAGACTAAACACTCCAATTCAAAAGCAGAGATGACTGAGTAAATTTAAAAAAGTGATCCAACAATACACTATAATACAAGAGGTACACTTGAAATTTTAATGACACAAATCAATTGAAAGTAAAAAGATGTAAAGATATATACTATATAAATAGCACTCAAAACAGAGCTGGAGTGGCTATGGTATTATCACACAACATAGAAAGTAAAAAGGGACAATCTATGATGATGACATAAAAATTGTAAAAATGTATGTACATAATCATAGAACCCCAAAATACATGAAGCAAAAGTGACAGAATTGAAGTTGAGAGAAAATTCCATAATTAAAGTTGAAGAATTCAATACCCAACTTTCAATAGTGTATGAAACACAAAATGGAAAATTAATAAAGAAATATAATATTTGAACAACACTTTAAACTGATTGGACCCAATTGAAATCTAGAGAACACTTTACCCAACATTAAGAAAGAACATATTCTTCTCCAGTGGATATGAAATAGTCTTCAATATTTATTAAGAACATTAATTAAGTCAGAAAGCAACTTTAAATATGCTCAAAATAATTGAAAACATATAAAGTATCTACTCTGGTCATGTGGACTCAAATTAGGAATCGATAACAAAAAATCTAGGAAATTCACAAATATACTTAAATAAATCCTAAATAAAAAATGGCTATAAGAGAAAATAACAATAGAAATGATAAATATTAATACTTTGAGATGAATGAAAATAAAAACAAAACATAGCCAAAATATCTGGAATGCAGCCAAACAGTGCTTAAAGAGAAGTTTATGTCTGTAAACACATATACTAAAAAAGAAAATGATTCCAAATTAAAAACCTAACCTTTCATGTTAAGAATATAAAAATAGAAAGCAAATCAAACACAAATCAAGTAGAAGAAAGGCAATTATAAAGACTAGAGGAGGGGAAAGGAAATAAAGAAGAAAAAAATGGTAAAGAAAATAAAATCAAGTGGTTTCTTTGAGAACACCAGTAAAATTGGCAGATCTTTAGCTATAGTGACCAAGAAAACAATTGACTCAAATTATTAAAATAAAAATGTAAAGGAGGAAATCACTGCCAACCTTATAGAAATAAATGAAAAAATTGTATGCTCCCAAAAGCTAGTTAAGTAGATGAAATTAACAAATTCCTAAAAAGACACAAATTACCAAAACTTGCCCAAGAATAATTATTATGAAATCAACCACTTTAGTTGTTATAAATTTTCTAGAGTTAAAAAAATAAAATTCCCACAAAGAAAAGTCTAACCTAGATGTCTTCATTTGGGAATTCTTCCAAACATTTAAAGAAGTGTTAACCACAATCTTTCATAAACTCTTCAAAAGCATGTAAGAAGAGGGGTACTTCCCAACTCATTCTACGTGGCCAGTAGTTCTTTGATATCAAAACCAGGAAAAAATCCCTAGAAAAAAACCCACAAAAACAAAACTACAGGTCATATCTCTTATGACTATAGACAAAAAAAATCCTCAACAAAATGTTTGCAAAATCCAGTAGCATTTTAAAAGGCTAATGCACCAGAACTGAATATGATTTATCTTAAGACTGTGAGCTTGATATGTTATATAACAATTAATCATTGTAATATATCATATTAATAGAATAAAAGGCAAAACTAGATGATCGCCTTAACAGGAATAAAAAAATCATTTGGCAAAATCCAACAACCTTTTATATTAAAAATGATAAACTAGGAATGGAAGGAAACATCCTCAATCTGATAAAAAGTATTAATGATAACCCACAAGTGTCAACACATTTAACAGTGAAAAATAGAATTCTTTCTCCCTAAGATCAAGAACAAAAAAGATATATATCATTCATACACAACATTGTAGTGGAGGTTTAAGCCAGAGATATTAGGCAAGAAAAAGAAATAAAAGGCATTCAATTGGAAAGAAAGAAGTCAAACTGTGTATATTCACAGGTGACATGACCTTGTATATAGAAATCCCAAGGAATCAAAAAATACAATTAGAACAAAGAAAAAAGTTCAATAGGTTTTTAGGATACAAGATTAATATACAAAAGTCATTTGTATTTCTATATACTAGCAATGATAAATACAAAAATGTAATTAAGAAAATGATTTCTTTTTAAAATAGCACCATCAAAAAGATTAAAATATTTAGGAATAAATTAACAAAAGAAGTTCAAGACTGATTCACTGGAAAATGGTAAGACAATGGAAAAAAATTTAAAAAGACCTAAATAAAAGGCAAGATAGTCCCTGTTCGTGGGTTAGAAGACTTAATGTTGTAAAGATTGCAATATTCCTCAGACTGATCTAGAAATTCAGTGCTTTCCCTTTAAAAAATCTCACTACCAATGTTTGCATAAATTGACAACTTGATCCTAAATATCATACATAAATTTAAGAGAACCTAAATAATGAAAATAATATTAAAAACAAATATCGGAGAATTCACATTTTCCATTTTTAGCAACAATGCCAACATGGCATTGGAGCACTGCAAAATCAAAACAGATGTTTATTTCTGAAATATAAAACACACTTACATTAATGTAAATGTGTAAGTTTTTACAGATACACATTAATATATATTTTTTAATTACATATAAATTCTTACATGAAATATTTAGTTTACATTAAAATTTGGGATTGACAAGGTGGGCTTGACAGTAGCTCTACCCAGCTTTGTCACTCCCTCAGGAGCTGAGCAGGGAGTTCAGGCCACTGTGTATTCTATAGATCAACCCATTGAATTAACAGAGGGCTTCTCCTGGTAACCAAAGATCAAGCATTTAACCATCTGCTTCTGCTACAGCCAGCTCTTACCTGCTACCTCCTGGCATGGAGGTTAAGGTGCACAAAACAGTGCACAGCACTGCTAACAAAAGTGCACATCACTGGGTAACAAGTTAAGCTTCCTGAGATTTCCAGCACTCCAGCCCTGCAGGAAGTAATGAACCTGCTCATATGCCTATCACATCACTTCTACAACCAGGAATTAAGAAAGTCACCACACAAAGCATATCTATAACCAAGAAACTCAAACAGACTCTTTGTCACTGAAAGTAGAAAGAACCAAATGACCACACAAAATATACATCATTGTCACATACTCAAAGGGAAAAAAAATCCCATTCAAATAAAACTAAATTCAAAAATAAGAGGACAGAATAGTTTATCCAGATGAAAAGGAACCAGAGAAGGAAATCTGGCATTATGAAAAAAACAGCAATAGATCCTAACCAATATGAAATCTTTGAAGATGAAATCCCAAATGAAGAATTTGAAGTATTGATTTTAAAGAAACACAATGAGTTCCAAAACAAGACAAGGATGCCCACTTTTGCTACTCCTTTTTATCATAGCACTGGAAGTCCTAGAAAGAGCCATAAGGCAAGAGAAAGAAATAAAGTTCATCTACATTGGAAAAAAGTAAGTTAAATTATCTTTGTTTTATAATATGATCTTACACCTAGAAAACCCTAAAGACTCTTACACTTGATAAAGGAATTCAGTAAAGTTTCATGATACAAAATCAATGAACAAAATTCAGTAGCATTTCTATACACCAATTATGACCAAGCTGAGAACAAAATTGAGAACTCAATGCCATTTACAATAACTACAAAAAAAATACTTAGTAATATACATAACCAAAGAGGTGGAAAATATCTATAAGGAAAACTATAAAACACTGATGAAAGAAATCATAAATGACAAAAATGGAAAAACATCCCATGCTCATGAATTGGAAAAGTCAATATTTATTATAAAATGACCACACTGCCTAAAGCAATCTACAGATACCCAACTTTAAATTATACTTCAATGCCATAGAAGATATTGGTATAAAATTAGACACATAGATCAATGGAAAAGAATAGAGAACCCAGAAATAAAGCCACATACCTACAGCTAATTGATCTTTGACAAAGTTGACAAAAACATACACAAGGTAAAGATATGATACCCTATTCAATACATGGTGCTGGGAAATTTGGATTGCCATATGCAGCAGAATGAAACTAGATCCCTACTTCTCACCATATACAAAAGTTAAGTCAAGATGGATTAAACACTTAAATGTAAGACCTGAAACTATAAACATTCCAAAAGGAAACCTTGGAAATAGTCTTCTGGACATTGGCCTAACCAAAGAATTTATAATGAAGTCCTCAAAAGCAAATTCAATAAAAACAAAAATGTATAAATGAGACTTAAACTAAACAGCTTCTGTGCAGCAAATGAAATAATCAATAGAATAAACAGACAACCTACACATGGGAGAAAATATTCACAAACTATGCATGCAACAAAGGACTAATATCAAGGATGAATAAGGAACTCAAACAACTGAACAAGAAAAAACAAATAAGCTAACTAAAATATGGGCAAATGACATGAACAGATATTTTTCAAGAGAAGATATACCAATGGTCAACTCACATACGAAAAAATGTTCAACATTAATAATCATCAGGAAAATGCAAATTAAAATCACAATGAGGTACCATCTTACATGAGTCAGACTGGCTATTAACCTAAATTTAATATGAGACCCTGGAAGATAGATAAATGTGATTTAATGCTATATAACTCTTTAAAATATCTCTCTGAATATTTAAAAATAATAATGCCTTACCATCACATAGGGTTTTAGCATTTACAAATAGCATTTTGTCAGTTAATTTAAAAACATGTTTAATAATAAAATGATATATTAACATAAATTAAGCCAACACCTAATAATTATATATTTTATAAATAGTACCCTTATTGTTTTGTTTCAATGATAAGCTTCATTGTCCATAAAATCATTTGAAATTTATAAGCAAAAACTTCAAAGACTGACATTTCTGTATTAAGGAAGTCTAACATTAATGAACACTGACAGAATTAGAATTCTGGAGCTACCAGAGATATTGGCATTGTCTAGCCAAAGCTCTCATTTTCAGTGACTAAGGTCACTGCAGACATTTCAGCCCAATGTTCTTTTTTTGTGTAATGAACACACATACAATTAATAATTAACTCTGCAGGAATAAAGTATAAATGAAGTAAACCTTTTCACAAAGGTTTTCCTTCTCTCACTCTTTCTATCTTTCTCTCTCCCATCCCACTGCCTCTTTCTCTCTCTTTCTCCCACCTTCATTTTTATATGATTTACTCTTTTCATTTCTTGACAGTGATTTTAAATGCTAAGTCAGTTAATGGTCAAAAACATTATGTATTATTTAAGAAAAGACATGTGCAGAACACATTTCTGCAGATATTAGGTATCCAGGTAGATTCCTTTGAAAATTTTGCTTAGTGATTAAAGTTTAGGCAATATTTTCTTAGATACAACTGCATTCCTTAACCTATCCCACGTATAGAGTTAACTGCTAGTAAACAGTTTGTGTTCTACTGCCATTAACTATTATTTGAAAATTTACACTGAACCAAACTTTATTTACTATAAGGTTGTAAGCATTTCAACGAAATTAGATGTTGTGACTGACTAACCTGGTGGCATCCCCCCTCTCCCCCACCGCAGCAAAATTAATCATTGCCTCTAAGGAGTAAATCAAACTTTGTCCAAATTCAATTTGGCCATGCAGGTTTCATAACTCACTTGAACTATTTTGCTACTGGCAAAGAATCTGTCTGTCAGCTACTGCTGTAAATTTTGCATTTGTCATCTTTTGAACCATGAATAAAAACATAATAATAAAAAAATATGACTAACAAGTTAACAGCTTTTGAATTGGTGTTTCCCATATCAGTGGTAGTTCAGCAGATTCTTTGTGAATTTTACCCGGGGTAGCTAAATTAGGAATATGTCTTTTGAAGTTAAAGACAAAAGTTATCATTTCATATATAGGTATAGATAAGAGGACAAATTACAAGATACCAGTAGAGTTGAGAATGGCATAGGACCTCAAGGCATTTTGTCAAAAAAAAAAAAAGGTAGAACAACATACTCAATAACTAATATAGACATCATTTTTTCTTCACATTCTTTTAAAGGTTCCTACCTGCTAAAAAAAATACTTCAGTTTTATCCGAATCAGCTATGAAACAATTTTATTTTGATTCATTCAGTCCTTCCCTGAGGGGAAGGATAGGGGAGTTAGATAGGAGACATAAGAAGAGGTATGGGTTAAAAATAGGGTATATCAGTATACATATACACACACACATGTGTATATATTAATATATGGAGAGATATATCTCTATTGGTTCTCTTTCTCATATATAATCTATGGACAGAGAGGGAGAGAGGAGGAGAGATAGACAGGTAATACATCCCTCCTATTGATTCTGTTTCTCATATATACACACACACATATACATGTATGCATATGTGTGTGTGTATATACATATATACTGATATACACATATATATGCATATTATTTTAATTAATTAAAATTTAAAATAATAATTTAATTATTAATTAATTAAAAATTTTAATTTTTAAATTAAAATTTTAATTTATAAGGTGTATTATAAGAATTGGCTTACATGAAAAATTCCAATAGAGACTCAGGAAAGCTAATGTTGAGTTGTGTTCCAGTCTGAGTCTGAAAGCCTGAGAATTAGGAGAGCTGATAGCACAAGTTCCAGTTTAAAGGCTGGAATACTTGAAACCAGGGGGGACAAAGGCAATATATGTAACCTAAACATTTGCATCCACATAATATGCTGAAATAAAAAAATTAAAAATATATACATGTATATATACACATATATGTATACTGATATACATATATACACACATATATACATATGTATATATACACACACATATGCATACATGTATATGTGTGTGTGTATATATGAGAAACAGAATCAATAGGAGGGATATATAACCTATCTCTCCTCCTCTCTCCCTCTCTGTCCGTAGATTATATATAAAAAGAGAACATATATATATGGATATATGGAAAAGAGAAAAAGGAAAGAGAGGTGTATTTTAAGAATTGGCTCACGTGAAAAGTTCCAATAGAGACCCAGGAGAGCTAATGTTGAGTTGTTCTGTTCCAGTCTGAGTCTGAAAGCCTGAGAATTAGGAGAGCTGATGGCATAAGTTCCAGTCTGAAGGCTGGAATGCTCGAAACCAGGTGGGGCAAAGGCAATATATGTAACCTAAACATTTGTATTCATGTAATTTGTTGAAATAAAAAAATTAAAATAAAAAATAAAACAAAAAAGAGCCAATGTTTCAGTTCAAGTCTGAAGGCTGGAAAAGACTAATGTTCTAGCTCATATAATCATGTAGAGGAGGTTCCTCTTACTCAGCCTTTTTGTTCTATTCAGGTGTTCAATTGATCGGATGAGGGCCATATACTTTAGGAAAGACTATCTGCTTTGCTCCGTCTACCAATTCAACTGTTAATCTCCTCCAGAAACTCCCACAGACACACCCGGAATAACATTTGGCCAAATGTCCGAGCATCCCATGGCCCAATCAAGTTAACACATAAAATTAACCATCACTTGGAGGAACTAGGAATTGATAATTAAAATATTTAATTTCAATATTCATATGAAAAATAGGCAAATGAAATCTGATTTTACTCAATGGAGGTATTGCCACCCAACCAGGTTCATTTGCCTGCTGCACAGAGAAGAGCCAATGTACTGAAACAGTCAGGGTTGCAGTGGGGAAACAGTTTTATTTCACATAGCACTACTCGAGGAGAGGGGAGAAAGTTTCTCTAATCCATCTCTCTGAGAGTTTGGGAGAAAGGGTTTTTAAGGATAGTTTGTCAGGCAAGGGATTAGGCAATTAGGTTTGCTAATTAGGGAAAAATTATAGGGGTGTAGGAGTCATCTTCTTGTGTTGTTTTAGTCCCTGGGGTCACAATTCCGGTTGAATGGGTTTCTTGGTATGGCCGCTGGTGTGGGTGGTGTCAATCAATCCCCAGGCCTGGAAGATATCTTAAAAACTACCTTTAGGTTTCAAAAAGGTGATGTTATCTATGGAGAAAGTTAAGAATCTTTATGATCACAAGCTGCATGGTTCTGGAGGGGCAATTATAGAGAAGCAAGCAGGGGACAGAAGCTAATTATCATCATTATTTTTAGCTAGAACTTTACCATAGTTCTTTCCTTGTACCCCATTATATACTTGTGTGAAGGGCTGTTTCAAAGGGCCATCTTTAGTCATCCCATGTTTACTCCTATTATGAATACCTTACACTGTTGCAGCTGATATATATACATATATATTCATATATATGAATGATTATATTATCTGTTAATTTGTAATACCTTAAAGCAGAGCCTGTATCATTCTTGAACAGTCAGCAGGGAATCTTGAATTTGTTATGATGCATTTAATAAATGTTTTTTAAGTGAATTAGTAGATGACCAATATTATCTGCAATTTTATTTAATAACTCACTTTGTATATACTTTTAGAGTTATCACAGCACTTTGACATGCTTTATCTCACTTGAACATTATGATCCTGAAGAAAACCAAAATATTTCACCCCAAAACATACTTCTTTGACATATTTTCACATGGCTATTCAGAAGGGCTAGAAATACAAGAATAACTGAAAAGCTGTCTTTTTTGGGGGATTTGCATCTGTAGAGAAAATCTGCATTGATGCTTTTTCTGAGGTCCTTTTTGTCCTGATTTAGAATAACTGAGAGTCTGACACCTTTAAGGGCTGAAAGATTGACCACCTATTTTCTGTGGGGGCTGCTACCTGTGAGACTGCTACAAAACAAGACCACCTTGCTAGCTAGGCCTCCACTGCTCTCCCTCCCATAACCTGTCTTGCCACTATAACCTGTTTTATAACCTGTTTGTCACACTCCAAACCCTCATTCTTTCTGTAACCTCAGATGGTATAGGGCAAAGGGGAAACTTCCCATTGTCCTCTCTCTGTAGATTCACTGAAAATCACTGACAAAAGACAGATTAATAGGAGAAAAGGTATACAAATTTCTTTGATCATAGTTTTATGGAACACAGAGACTTCAGAATGAAGACACAAATGAAGGGAAATTGTCCATTTTTATGCTTAGGTTCAACAAAGTGTGGACAGCTATGTAGAAATATGATTGGACAAAAAGGGCATGATCTAATATTAATAGGCTGAGTGGGAAAACCCAGAAAAAATTGTCTGCGTAGATTCTTTGAGATATGGGTTTCGGAGCCCTGGTAGTGGTAAAAGATTGTCAACCATTTTGCTTTTCTCTGAGATCTTTGTAAGACTCCCATGAACATTAATAAATTTGTATGCCATTTCTCCTATTAATCTGCCTTTCGTCAGTTGATTTTCAGTGAAAATAGAGGGCAAAGGGGAAATTTTCCTTTGGCCTCTACAATCCCAATTCAATAAATGAAAAAATAAAGCTCAGAGATAGTATTGACACATAGCAAGAAGTTAGCAGAACAAGCACATGAAACCAGAACTCCTGAACCCAAATCTGTACAGCACAGCAAGTATAAGGAAATGATTAGGAAATAATGAGAGGAAAAAATATTAGCATAAACTGAACACCATTTAGAAGTTAATATAATTATAGATACTCTTTAAGACTATGAAATAAATGTTTTGTGTATTACCTTGTTTAATACTTCCAATAACCCTTGGAGATAGGGATTATTATTGTTACAGCGAGTGTTGCAGTGAGTGGTCCTGAGGACAAACCGAGTGGCACAGGGAGAGTCGGAGAATCAAAGTTTATTCACTGTCGGGCTCAGAGGGGTCTCGCCCTGTCTACCCGATTTTTCACACTTTTATTAGGTTGGGGTGATCCAAGGGGTGGGATATCAGGTGACTAATGCCTGCCAGGTAATAGGTTAGTATTACGTTGATGCACTAGGTAATAGGGTAGTTGATGAACCAGGTAATAGGTTCAGTGTTATGCTGATGCTCCAGGTAATAGGTTAGTTGATAGGCCAGGTAATAGGTTTAGTGTTATGTTGATGAATCAGGTAATAGATTAGTTGCTGGGCCAGGTAATAGGTTAATATTATGCTGATACGGGTCTTCCATGAGGGGTGGAGGTCTCAGGTGGCTGATGCCTGCCAAGTAATAGATTGGGGTTTTCCTTATCATTATTACTGCTTTACTGATGAGGAAACAAAAGTGTTCAGAAGTTCTATAACCTGCAGAAGATGATTTAAAGCCATTTGATTAGAGCCAGCATTTCCACCAAAGTCTAAATAATTCCCAAAACCTGCTCTACTAATCACTGTAAAATATCATTACTTGTTCTTTGAAACACCCCCATTAAGTATGTGTAATTATGATATTTTATAGCTAAGAAATAGATTCTCAGCTTAAATATTTGTCTAGTCTACATAATTAGCAGAACACAGATTTTAAATCAAATCCAAAATCTGCTCTATTTTTCCTCTGACCCAGCTTTCACACATGTCAGGCCCTTCACTGTATAAAACAGGCACAGTCCCTGTGCTGGTAAACATACACTTTAACAAATAGCAAAAGTTACAGAACTGCAGTTATTGGACTCTGAATTTATTTCTGATTTAGAGCTATTAAAGAAATAAAAAATTCTCTCCACATTGCCTTTGAACGCTGATTAAAGATGAGATGAATCCAACTTGTATCGATATAGAAAACAAAAAAGTAATACTTAGCAGGGTGATTGAACAAGGAAGTACCAGTACAGTAAATGAAGAGGAGGATCTGTACCACAAATAATATAAAGACTTCATCTATCATTTTTGGCAAATGTTTCCACCAATTCCTCAAATAAAATATTATTACAATCACACTGATATATTACCAGAAATTTTAATTGAGAGATGGACAGATTAAGAGAGTTAGTTATATAGACATAGAAATACAGGTATATACATATATATATTTACAAATATATATATTTATAGGCACTTGAGATGCTATTTGGCATTTAGTTGTATAGGATTGTTTTTGTTCCTCAGCTAAACATTTTCTATGTTATAATAACCCGAACTTAGAGAACTCTGCTAGATATTACAAAGAACTACTTTGATAGAATAGAACTAAATTTACATTAGAATGCAATGATTTGGTTAGCCAAGTAAGCCTACACACTAACTATTTTTGTTTTAGGCCTTCACATCATAAGGTGTGAAATAGATTAAAATGATCCACAACTTTAAGAATTTACAATGTGCTGAAAAATAAAACATGACATTTTATAAAACATTCAAAGTAGAAGATTTTAAAAAGTTTAGTTGGGAAAGAAAACCTTTAATTTAGTTTGAACCCATTGACCTTGAGAATGCCCAGATTGAGATGCTCATGAAATAGTTCAAGATAGAAGATATCTCAGGAGACAAATGTGATGTGGGCTAAAACCAAAGATTTGGAAGTTTGGTACTTCAAAGTAATTTTTAAAGTTTTAAGAATGAATGTAATTAAATCAAGGAATAAAAAAGAAAAATGATGGAAAAATCCAGAATATTGTAATGTTCATATCATTGGCATTGGGAGAAAGAGAACAGGGACAAAGGAGCAGTTCCAAGAGAAGAAACAGAAGTCCCATGGATGTCATAGAAGACCCAGGAAAGGAGAATCAGTCAACATTGAAATACATTGGAGAAAGACTAGAAGAAGACGTGACCTCTGGAAAAAAAATGGGATTTGATTAATAAGAACTTTTCGTAGCCTTTCTCAAAGCAACTCCACTATTGCATGGACATAAAACAAGCAAGAAGTCAAACAGAAAATAGCTGAAGAGGATTAAACATCGGTATTGCTTTTCAAACTTTAATGTGCATGTATGATCATCTCTTTAAAATGCAATTTTGACTAAGTCTGGAATGAGGACTGACATTCCGCATTTTTTTTTTTTTTTTGAGACAGAGTGTCACTCTGTTGTCTGGGCTAGAGTGCTGTGGCATCAGCCTAGCTCACAGCAACCTCCAACTCCTGGGCTCAAGCGATCCTTCTGCCTCAGCCTCCCAAGTAGCTGGGACTACAGGCATGCACCACCATGCCCGGCTAATTTTTTCTATATATATTTTTAGTTGTCCAGATAATTTCTTTCTATTTTTTTTTTTTTGCAAAGACGGGGTCTCGCTCTTACTCAGACTGGTCTGGAACTCCTGAGCTCAGATGATCTGCCAGCATTGGCCTCCCAGAGTGCTAGGATTACAGGTGTGAGCCACCATGGCCCCCGGCCACATTCCGCATTTTTAAAAGCTCCTAGGTGTAATACTGTAATTGGTTCTCAGACCACACTTACCACAGCAAGATTGTAAAGTGCTTAAATTAATTTAGTAGCAAATAAATAAAAGAGGAGAGTTAACTTAGAATTCAAGCGATTTGAGGGATAAAAAAAGGATAAGGATACTTTGAGTTCAATTGAAGAAGGTCATGGTAATAGAAACTAAAAATGAGGTAGGAATGCATTTTTAGTAAATCTTCCTCTTTTTCTGAGAAACTATATTCAATTATTACATATTTACAGTCCCAGATTAGAAAATAATTAACCAAAAATATGGGTCATAGTATTGCACTGGTTGACAATAAGTTGGGCTTCTTCCATCCTGATATAGATGGATCATGGTAGATGAGTAGCTTTGACAGATATTTTATTTATTTTATTTGACAGATGTTTTATATATACAGATGTATATACATGTTTTCCCCAAAGCTTAAATTTTAGTTTTTTCCTACATTTGAAGATGTTCTTGTTTTCCCTTTTATAAGAAGCATATCTAGTTTCTAAAATAATAAGAGAAAAAGATATAAACAGAGCTAAATTGAAGTAATTTATATTACATACATAATAATTTTGAAATTTGAAAAAAGTTTTCAGTACTTTTATTTCCTACTAATCACACAAATACACTATAACAGATCTTAATTAGCAATTTGTTAGAAACCATGCTGTGTTTCATAGTGTACTGTTTCCACAGTTGGAGGTACTTTTGAGTGGAGAACTAAATCTGTAACAAGAGAATAACATTCTTTTCTAGTTCTGACAATCAAAAATAAAAGTAATAAAGAATTTACATCACTATAATGTTTAGTTAAACAGAGGATATATAAGTGGTTTCAAAGATAATATGAAATCAAACATACTTTTGTGTATTTTTAAACACCTGGAAATCAACAAAAACATTTGAAGAATTAATGTTAAATTAATTGTTTCCCTGATGGGAAAAATCCACATAAATAAATTGGCAAAGCCAATATTTATAAACATCCACTGCATATGTCTTCTGGATTAACTGGGTAAAGTAGCAACATGAATACAAGTTCTTTATGCACCCGTTCTGGAAGAGAGGCATGCATTAGAACTATAAACTAAGAAGTAATATTCTTATTGGGAATGTGAATTAATTTTTGTCAGACACAGTATAGATGGATCCAGATAGAAGGAAGACAGCAAGGCTAGATTTATATTCACGCTTCTAGAGAAAGCAGCATCATAGGGAGGAATCAGGGATTATGGCCTTGTGAAAAACGGAGAAAAGAGTAGGCTAGGCACAAATATGGAAATGACAACCACTATTTGGCAGTGAGAATCAGCAGTTTTACTAAGCAGCTTTTCTGGGTTCCACAGAGCAAGAACAGCCACAACAAACTGAAAGCTGGCAGGTGACATGCCAATCTCCTGGAGGCCAATTTACATGTAACAGTTCTCCCACTAATAAAAAGAGAGAAGGGGGTTTCGACAATACCTTAATAAACAAGTGCAAAGAACATGAAGATATGTCATAAAAATATGTCATTAACAAACATGTGAAGGTTGCATTTACATCAGATGCCAATTATTAATCAAATACCGCTTGAAAGAAACTCTACATGAAATCTAATCAATTAAACCTTCTTAAAAACTTCAAGTAAAACATTATAATTTTCCCTATTTCACAGATGAAGAGACTGAGTCTAAGTGAGATTGATTTGCATGAGGACAGGTTTCCAGAAATTAACACATTTGGGATTTGAATGTGATTCTCAAATTTGAATTTGATTCTCAAATTCAGTGTTTAACACATACTCTATCACTAGTAACAAATGTTATGCAAAATCAAGCAATAAGATGACTGTCACCTTGAAAATTGATAGTACTTAAAATGAATGATGATGTTGGTTGTTAGAAAAAGTATTAACATGAACACTCAGTGCTGATGGGAACATAAGTTGCTATAACTTTTATGAGTAATGTTTTCAAAAATAATTATCAATAGTCAAACAATCCCTTTGAGTCAACATATCTATTTTTAAAAATCTATTCAAAATAAATAAGAATGGGCAAACTTTAAGATATCATTAAAATATTATTAATAACAACTTTGTTTACAATAGCAAATAAACACAAATTGAAGGTCTTAAGGTATTGATAAAATAAATTATAGTACATGGAGAACATTACATAACATTGAAAGATAGATGGAACATTATAAATGGGGGATGGGGAAGAGTGGAGTTTCAAGATAATAGAAGGCAAAGCTCTTTATATCCTAAAAATGTTAAGAAACAAAAACAGAAAAAACAAACACACTTCTGCAATTATGTAGTGAAAGAATTATTGTAGCTACTTCTTTATTTTTAATTGAGGAGGAGTATAATTCATATTGGTGGGGAAATTTAAGTCAATTTTCCTTTCGGGGAATCCAAAGGGTTAGGAGAAGGTTAACTTGAATTCTAGGTTCTCTTTTCTAAAGCAATGGACTTGGATCTGAAATTTGGATTCAAGTAGTCTTAAAGACGGAGCTTTTAAACACTACCCTATATTTTTAGTTAAAGAATACTTTTCCACTGTTTAGCACGTGTGAAATACTGTACTGTTCTAAGTACTCTACAAATACTAACTGATTTACTCTGATGTTCTTGACAAACGTGAAATAGGAATGCTACGATATACCTTTACATAATTGTAGTAGGCACAGGGAGATTAAACAACATGTCCAAGGTGAGGGTGAACTCTGATCTTTTTCTTTGCCCAATAAGTTCCTTTCTAAGGGGGCCTGGTGAGTCATGCCTACAAATGATAAAATCTCAGTAAACAGGTTTTCATGATGTGGTTTACTTCCCAACACGATTTCAGTAGAGCATCACATAAAAGATAGAAGACCCTTATCTTAACTCAAGCATCCCTTTCTGCTGATTCCTAATCTCTTGGACAAAGCCTCTTTTAGCCAACTGTCAGTAAAGAATCCCTAAATCCACCTATGATTAGTAGGCCCCAGGTTCGAGTGGTCCTGCCTTAATCCCTAAACCCACCTATGACTTGTACACCCCCGACATGAAATGTCTCACCTTTTTGGGCCAAACCAATGCATGCCTTCCATGTATTGATTTATGACTTTACCTGTAATTCCTGTCTCCTCGAAATGTATAAAACCAAACTGTAACTCAGCCACAATGAATCCACTTGCTCAAGGCTTCTTGGGCGTGGCTCCGGGCCATGGTCCTCAAGTTTGGCTTAGGATAAACCTCCTTAAATTATTTTACAGAGTTTGTCTTTTTTTTGGTTGACAAAGATCACAGAGCTAGGAAGAGGTGAGCCAGGCTTTCAACTCACAAAATTTGGACACCAGAACAAAGTTTAACGACAGTGTTAAGATGCCTCTGTATTTTTTTTCTTCTCTCCATGTTCCTTTGTGGTTTCCATGGCTTCATCCCATCACTGCCCCTCTTTACAACCTAAACCTTCTGATTTTTATTGGTTTGTATTTTTAGTATTTACATATCGCTCTCATGTATAATACTTTTTCATTCGACGTTCTCTCATCTTTATTGTGAGAGTTGTGTAGCTTAATTGGCATTTACAAACATTTTTAAACTCACTAGTTTTGTCAAGTTGCCCCATTCATATCTTCACTAAAGTTTGTCCTCTAAATTGACATATTAGGATCATGTTTCCTGAAATTATACATTTCTCTGTTGCCTTCTTGTTTTAAGAAGAGTTTAGCTTGATGTAAAATTCTTGAATTATACTTTACTTCCCAGATGACTTTGAAACAATGCTTCTTCATTTTCTAATTTTCATATTATAGCCTGATTCTGAGCCCAGACGTATTTATTCCTACTCATAGAAAAATTGAATTTTCACTCTAGATGCCATAGGATTTTAGTTTTTTTGAAGTATACTTCTTCTAATTGACTTGCATTACTTTTTTCTTAAAGAGTAATTGTGGCTTTAGTGTGCATATTCAAGTTTTCATTTATTTTATATGTTTTCTTGAATTGTCTTTTTGAAAAACTTTTTTTTGTTTGTTTCTGTTTTCATGTATCCTATTCCACTTGTTTTGCTTTCTATATAAGGCTTGGCAATAATGCATATATTGTATCATCTTTTTATATCATACATATTATTTTCTTTCAAAATATTTTTCACTCATTTTCTTTTACATTTCACTTTGCTCAATTTTCTTATTTCTCTATTCTATATCCACATTGTTATGAATGTATATTTTCCTTTATCTACTTCCATTATAACCCTTAGTTTTAGGATGATGTTATTTTTCTCCTTAACACATTTATGAAGTCTGCCACATAACCTTTCATTTACTTTCCCTGTTTCACTTTTCCTTGAGTCTCATTATGCTATCTTTCTTCATAGAGATAATATTTATTTCAATTTATTTCATGTAAGGGCAAAGTGTATATTCAAATTTCACCTGTTTTATGTTATAATCTTGTTAGCATGTTTCTTGTATATTCACAAAATATCTTTCATATGTTAAGCCCATTTTCACATTTTATTTTCAGTATATTCAGTTAGGACCCATTATGTTTCCCTTTTTATTTCTTTTCTTTTCCAGTCAGAAGACTTCTTCCTAGATAAGCTCTTTGCAAGATTTTAGTGTTTAGTGTATAGAAGAAAGTGGAATAGTGGACAGAGTAAGGAACAGACAATTTAAATTTTAATCTGTCACCATTTTCTCATGATGCAACTCTGAGATAGCCAGAAGTCTTACAGTGAGTCCACATGGTGTATTTGGACCTTTTCATTTGCAAAAAGACACACAAGCATACACTCAAATTGAATTAAGGAATTATTTGAATTCCTTTTATCTAGATTCTAAAAATTACAGGGTAGAGCTCACCAACACGCAGAAGCCAGAATTTCAAAGAGTATCATCAGAACTTGCTGGAGTTCGAGGTTCTCGGTCTATTTTCCTCTGTGAACTTTCCATGCCCAGTACCTTGAGGCTTTTGTACTTCTTTCACTAAATTTGGTAGCAAACTTTAGTTAACTATCCAATATCTATTTTCTCTTTCTTCTTTACTAACAGAACATAGTTTGGTTTAGGAAAGCAACGTGTCCGGTTAAGCAATATTCGTGTTCCAAGGCTGTGTGGCAGGGAGAGGTAACTGTATCAGCCGGTTCTTGGAATGAAATGGAAGAAAATTTCTATCGGATGTGATCCAAAAATGATTGTATTTTCCTGAAACAACTGAATAGATTGAACTGACCCACGCCATAGCTCCTTCCTCTTGCCCCTTGCTCTTGCCAGCAGGTGGAGCATCTCTTTTGTGGTGATGAGTTTAAGAGCTACCCAACAGAAGAAGGGAAAATGCATGCTGGGCTTCCTGAAGTCTTTTAATGACTGTGCCTGCCTTGGCCTTGCTTTCTCCTTTGCTCTAGGGGTTGCAAGAGAAAAATAAACCATATTTTATTAAGAATCAGTCGTTAAGTATCTGGTACATAGAAATCATAAAGTCCCAAATGATATGGGAAACTCACACAATTTTTAAAAAGTATTTCACGTCCTAGCTTTCACTTCCAAAATTTCTGAAATTCAGTATTATTCATTCAGTTAGGTGACAAGTTTGTTCCTAAACAAGTAACAATGCATGCAAGATAGGGGCAGGGAAAGCCAGACTTTCATTCTTACCTATAAACTCAGGGATGTAATGAACTTTTCTTGGACCACAGAGACTACAAATGAAAATAAAGAAAAAAAAAATCAAGAAAAGTAGGGTATCATTACAAGAAGAAAAGTGAATATATGATCACAGAGGCAAAATCCCATCCCTGGTGAGAGTATGTATGCGCACGTGTGTGATGATTAAGTTTTTTACTAAACTTCAGCTGACAAATATTGGCAGCAGCAAGACTGTTTGCAATCCATAGTTTCTCCTCTAACCTGTCAAACTAAAGGCTAGCTTTTGCCATGGTGAAATGTCTGCATAATTTATAACTTCTACTCTAACATAGCTATTGTCAATCAAAATTCAGGAGGTTGCTACAACCTGCTTCTACACTTTGATCTGTTTGTTCGAAATAAGTTGGTTTCACTTTTTGGTCTGAACCATATTATAGTTTAGAAAATCTAGTTCCCTGTTGCATCTGGCTGAAGTCTGGCATACCCTTTCAACACATCTGTTCATGTATCAAGTTTGTAGGTACTGGTGCTTCCGATTCTGAATAAAATGAAATTTATTTGTGTTTTGTTTTTTGTTATTGTTTCTGTTTATTAATATCCTTATTGTTACTGGTTCCAGTTAAGAGATGATAAGAAACCTTAACCCCACTGTCTTAAACCAAAAGTATACCACACATTATTTATATACACACTAAAAAAACACATCCTTCTACTTAATTTATATTTCAAATTGATTTATATTTAATATAAAAGTATAAATCTCTAAAATACAGGTTTTTAAAATAATACCAACTCTATCCTGAAACCATCAGAAGCAATTTTACCAAAAGATAAAATCCAATATTCTCACTTTGGAATGTGTGTCGTTATCTAAGTAAATTAAATTACACAGTGTCTTCAGTTATACTCTGTACTTCTTCAAGTTTATGCATGTGTTCAGGCTTTTTATCTAAAATGCTCTTTCTGTCAATTGACAATGTGTCAATATTTATAGGCTGATACCATGGAAAAGCCTCTTCTATTAACTCTACAGCCAAATATTATCAGTTTGAATTTCTATGATGTTATTGTGATAATTATCATACTATTTTCCATATTTTATGTATTTAAACTTTTTAATGTTGAAATGTTTTACCTTCCACACTAGATATTTATATCCATAAGGACAGCGACTTTCTATTTCTCATGATTACTTGCATGGTGACTACTGATCTAGCAGGTCTTCAGCAATTGCTTCTTGAATTACATTTTTAAATTTTTTTTTTTTTTTAGAAAAAGTTGTTATAAACAACTTCCATTTTGGTAAAAGAAAAAAAAAAGAATCAATGTTGTCATTCTAAGTTCCAGTTTAACTTTTATCACTTGTAATCACCCGGAAGTGACAGAGCCGAAATATCATTTATGCAGAGAAACTAAGAATTAATGTTAATAGTGTGCACTTGAATAAGTTAGTTGATGTTGACAAGAAATAGAATAAAAACAAGAAAAAAAAACCTGCAAGGCTTCTGTTTTATTCTTCCTCCTGGAACTTTTAATAAAGAGGGAGTGATCAGACTCTCGAAAACTCAAAGGTGCAGCATATATGCTTCCATGAGAGAAATACATTTTAAGATAATGTGTTTTAAACCTATAGTTCTTCTAGATTTGTTTTCTAAACACATGTTCAGCATTCTACGTATCATCTAAAAGCACAGATATGAAATGTCCACTGCCCTATGAAACTGATTTCAAAAGCAAACTTGCTTTCATTTGACAGATTGTTTTTCCTTTTGCATTTTCTATCTACTCTGTATTTTTAGACAAATGTTCTGGATAACTAATGCTGTGTACAAAACCTAAAAACTTAGTGGTGGAAAACATGTATTTTGCTCATGAATCTGTTGTTATGGGCTGGCACCTGAACAGGACCAGCTTATTTCTGCTCCACTCTGTCACCCAGGTCAGCTTGAAGCCTGTGGCTGGAATCATCTGAAATCTCATTTACTCACATGCGCCTGAGCTGAGAAGCCTTGGCTAAACACAGGAATGGCTAAAACTCCTTGGGCATCCCTCTTTATTACTATATCGTTTTTCCAGCATAGCAACTTCAAGGACATTAACTGGAAACTCAGGCTCCAAAACATGTGTTCCAGAGAAAGACTGAGAGCCAAAGGGAAGTTATATCCTTGATATAACTCAGCCTTGAAATTCACATACTTTGGTTTCCATCATGTTCTGTGGGTTGAAGCACTCATAAGCTCCCTTCTAAATTCAAAAGAAGGAAACAGATCTCATTTCTCTGTGAAAGGAAATATAACATCTTACTGGAAATATTGCTATGGTCATTGTTGGAAAATATAATCTCTCACAGTAAACTTACTTTATTCTCAGAAATTTGCTGATAACTGTAGTTGATGATGGTAGGATAATATTCTATAATTATTTATTACCCTTTGAGAAGGATTATTCTTTGAGAAAAAATTACTAATATCATTTTTAGCTATCAATATCCTCTGTTTAACAATTATTGACTTTGTTTTCCACATTTCTATATGCTCGTACTTCTGCTTCTCTTCATTCTCTTCTCTTCAAAACTTGTAATATTTAGTTTTATTATTTTAAAAGTCAAAAGAGCAAAAGATACTATAATATAGAACAATCTAATTGACACTCAAATTGTCAGTAATATAGTCTTCATATTTTCTTCAGATCTTTTTTCATTTTTTCTCTTTTATTTCAACATATTATGAAGGTACAAATGTTTAGTTTACATATATTGCTCTTGCCCCACCGAAGTCAGAACTACAAGCATGTCCATCCCCCAGACAGTGCACATTGCACCCATTACGTGTGTATATACCCATCCCCACCTCCCCCTCCCATCTGTCCGACACCCAGTGAATGTTATTACTATATGTGCACTTAAGTGTTGATCAGTTAATACCAATTTGATGGTGAATACATGTGGTACTTTTCTTCAGATCTTTTATCTCCTTCTTTTCACTCTCACTTTTGCTCTTGCTCTCCAATCTGTTCAATAAAACCTTATGCATGAAGAAGCAGCTTTCTGGTTTCTTCTTCCCAGTACTATTATCTTCTTCTGTTTAATATACCTAAACTTTATTTTTGAATGTGGTACCATATAAAAAGTTGGGTTTTTCTATACAGATAAAAATAAATTAATCATGTAATCTGTCCTATCAGTAATATTTTTAATCAGCCTCATTGAGATATAACTTACATAATAATAAAGTTCACCAATTTTACATGTGCAATTTGCAAATATGGACAAATGCATTCAGTCATTTAACTATAGCAATAGTTGTGATACAGATCATATATATCATTCTATAAAGTTCCCTTATGACACTTTTCAGTCATTCTTCTCAACCTCATCCCTGAGAAAGGATTGATTGGCTTTCTATTATTATGGTTTTCTCTCTTTTAGAAATTCACGTAAATAAAATCATAAAGTAGGTATCATATATGTGTGACTTTTTATACCCAACATATTGCTGTTGATATTTCCCCCCATGTGGTTGCTCTGTATCAGTTGTTCATTCCTTTTTATTGTTGAGTAGTATTTATTGTGTGGATGCACCATATTTTTTCAAAGCTTTCACCAGTTGGTGAACATTTGGGTTCTTTCCAATTTTTAACTATTATGAAGAAAACTGCTATTATGAATATTTATAAATGTTTATATAGACATATGTTTTCATTTTGAGGGAGGTAGAAACATTTGTCATAGGTTCCTGAATCATATCATAAGTTCACGTTTAACTTCATATGAAATTGTCAAATTGTTGTCTAAAGGAGCCTACCAGGGATAGATAAGGGTTCCAGTTGTTCCACATTCTTAGCAACATTTGTATTGTCCTTTTTTAGGATATAGCCATGCTTGTGGATGTATAGCAATATCTCGTTATGATTTGATTTTGTATTTTTGTCATGACTGATAACCTTGAACATCTTTTCATGTGCTTGTTTACTCTGTGTATATCTTCTCTAGTGAGGAGTCAGTTCATCTTTTGTCTATTTTTAATCAGGTAGTTTGTCTTTTTATCACTGAGTGTAAGGAAAAAAAAAAACTTTTATCAGTAGTTTTGCAAATATTATTCCCAAATTGTAGCATTCATTATCACTTCCTTGGCAGTGTTTTTCAAAAGCAAAAGGTTCTAATTTTGATGAAGTCCTTATGTTAAAATATGAAAGCACCAGCTCCCATCCTTTTTACCTAATCAAAGTCATCTTTTCCCTAAATTTCTTCTCCCTCTCCTGTATCATCAATAAATATTTAGCTCTTCCTTCAAAATGTATCCAGTATTCTCTGATTACTTCTTACCATCTCCATTTTTATTACTGGGTAAATTAATATTTTATTTGACCAGAACAATTGTAATTGGAATAATCTTTTAACCAACGTCCTTGCTTCTGTTTTTCCCCATCCTACACACAGTCCATTCTTTTCTTCTTTCTTTTTTTTTTTTTTTTTAAGACAGGATTTCACTTTGTTGCCCAGGCTTAAGTGCAGTGGCATGATCATAGCTCACTACAACCTCTAACTCCTGGGCTCAAGAGATCCACCTGAGCCTCTCCAGTAGGTACCATCATACTCAGCTAATTCTTTTATTTTTTGTAGACACAGAGTCTCACTGTGTTGCCTAGGTTGGTCTCAAACTCCTGGTTTTAAAGGATTATGGGCGTAAGCCACTGTACCCAGTCCACAGTTTTATCACCGAATCTAGATTCTGTTAAAATATGTTAAAGCATGCCCTTTTCTGCTCTTCTACGGTTTTAATTTTACTTATAATAAAAGCCAAAGTATTGAAAACAGCCTGCAAGATCCTACAAAATCTTTCTTCTTTCACCCCATAACACCTCTGATCTCATTTCTTTCCTCTTCCTCTTTCTCTATTCCACTTCTGTATACATTCCTATTTTTTCTATTATGTTATAGCAATCTTAATAACTGTGTATTTTTATTTTATTAGCCATCTCATTCCCAATAGAAGAATACCATTAAATCAAGGTTTATTTATTTATTTATTTTTGTTAAATTTACAACTATGTCATCAGTGCTAGAAGTGTGTCTGGCATATAGGAAGCATGGAATAAACACGTGTTAAATTAGTGAATGAATGCACCTACTTTAAGAAATGCAGAAAATAATTTGAATAGACCATTCATCCATTCAACAAATATTTATTGAGTGTTTCTTAAATTTTTAGGAATTCAGAATCTCTGCTATTAAATGGGAATCTCAGTGTTTGCTATACTCCTCTACTCCAACATCCCCATTGCATAAAAATTCTTTAGCACTTTATGGAATTTTCAAGGTGCTTCAACAAAAAAACAGAGAAATGCGTTGAGTATTAATTAAGAATAATATCAGACTTTAGCAAAGATAACAGAAGTTCCTCTATAGAGGGCTTTGGTTTTTGACAAAGAAATGATAAAATGGACATATGTAAATTTAAATATTCAAAGAAAATGAACAAATATTCTAAGAATAAAGTTATCTTCATGAATAGTAGGCAAATGGAATCACAGGGAGGAATTACAGGACATTTCTCCATCTGTGACTTGGGTGGAGCTAGCTTCAGGTTAGGTTGCTTCCTGTCTCAACCAATGTGCTGATTTCTAAAAACAACAAAATTTTAAAGAACTCAAATATAATACTTTTAATTCTGAAATGTTGGAATCCCTCAGCGATGTGGAGGGCCTTATCACTAGGGACAAAACAGTGGTGCTAACTGTTCTTCCTACCTGCAAATTCTTGAAATACTTTAGCATTTTTCTAAGGGCTAAGTAAAAAAATCCTTAATAAGACTTAGAAGAATGCATGATCTAGCCATCGCTTACGTTCTTGAATTCATCTCTCTATCCTTATAATCAGTGTACTCTTACTGAAGAGCAGTTTCTCTGTTTGTTTTTTTTTTCTTCTGTCCTTGAATATGCTGTTCAATCTACCTAGGATGCCCTCCGTTTCTCAACTCTATCTTTACCTGGAGAACTCATACTCATCCTCTTGATCTCTATCTAGATGTCTCATTACTCAGAAGACTCCTCTAATTGCTTGTGATGCTGTAAGATTCCCATTTCACACTAAACTTAACCCAAATACAGCCATAACCTTGGATTGCTTGTTTACATTGTCTTCTTTATTAAATTCCTGGAAGTGGAAACTGTGTCTTATTCACTTGGCATACCCAGTGCCTAGTACTCAGCTTACCAAAAGGCTGGTGCTCTCTAAAAGCGTACTAAACAAGTTAATGAATGGATTTCTTTCTCTTATGCTTTTTCATCTTTGCTGCCACAAAAGTTTTCATATATACATACATACATATATATATAATTTTTCTATTTAAATATGCCTGTTGACTCTTTATTATCTAGCAATTATTTTTAATAGATCCCATGAAGTTTAAGGTATTAGTTACCTTGGGGTGGGAAAGAAAAGATTACTGAAAAGGGAATACTGGTTTCCCCAAGTCCATTTACCAAAGCAGCTACAATTACATTATTCTATACATTTAGACTTCAGCATTTGATTTTTTTAGGAAAATAAAAGTCTC
The DNA here is from genome assembly GCA_008086735.1 of Cheirogaleus medius. Taxonomy (NCBI): domain Eukaryota; kingdom Metazoa; phylum Chordata; class Mammalia; order Primates; family Cheirogaleidae; genus Cheirogaleus; species Cheirogaleus medius. The sequence continues at coordinate 78,713,891 of VBSM01000272.1, forward strand.
CACGACTTGAGAAAAACAAAATCAAGGACTTACAAATGCCCCACAGAATTAATCGAACACTTCTTTATAGGAAAGCAAAATCAAACTTTTCCACCAGTTTCATTTTCCTCAACTCCTCAGAGAAACACTCTAAAACCACACTTAAATTGATCTGTTACCAAAACATGTCAGGCTTTTACTGGACTCTGTGTTTGCTAGTACCACTCCCTGAACTTGGAAAATATTTTTATCATTTTCTCCTCATTATACACTCTTACTTGTTGTGGAAGAGCCAGCTAATATTTTACCTTCTTCTCTAGAACCATCACCCAGTCATAGTTATCTTTTTTCATTATGATTTTGTCATGTTTTCTTTACATTTTTATTGTAGTATATAATAGTACTATATTGTGGTTAAATTTAAAGGAACCTTGCCTGCTATTTTATTCCTTAGAAACATGAATTAGATCTTTGTCATCTTCATATCTTCAGCATATTGTATAAGCTGTGAAGCATAGTTCTTGCTCAACATAATTTGTTGCTTAAAGGGGTCTGGGAACATTTTCAAATATACAAAACAAAATGGTTGAACACATATGAATATTTAAAGTACTCAAAATAAATGAAATGAAATGAATAAAATAAATTAAAAAACATACCTATCAAATACTTACAATATTCATCCTCAAGCATCAACTCTTTATAATGTATTTAGAGTTAATTTTCTTCATAATGTTTAGATTGATTCAAATCAGGTAACACAAGAGTTTTAGGGATAAAAAATATTTGTATCTTTGATGTGTCAGATCATCCCCAACAAGTAATGACTTTCTTTAACTAGGTTGTAAATTCTGTAAATATAGAAGATATTTAGTGCTTGTAAACTTGTTCCTTCCTCTTAGATCTCTGCTATGTATACCAGCTTCCTTGCCCTCTGTTTTCTAGATATTCCCGGGAAGGCTTTCATGGAAGAATAGAAGACAGAGAAAGGGAGAAACCAGGCTATTCCTACTCATTTTCTGGGGTACCATTATCTCCTCTTTGACTCAAGATACCGCCAGACAGACACTTCATCAACTTGCAGTACCAGATCCTGTCCAGAACACCCACATTGAATTTAGCTCCCAGTCAATGTTTTAATTGATATTTATTGAGCACCAGTCTTTTACTAAGTTAAGCTCGGTACTAGACACTGGGTATGCCAAGTGAACAAGATATAGTAGGTATGCCAAGTGAACAAACCCTGGAGGTTTCTGGGCTCTTCAGCCTCTTTCCAGCCAGAGTATGATAGTAGCTTTTGTTGCTAATCCCTGGGTTGTCTCACTCACCAGATTGCCTTCCCACCTAGATAACTAATAACTCTTTAAAATTAAAATTTAGAGTAATTTTTTGTTTTTGTGGGTGGAGCCTGTCTATTGCAGTTTCTTTTACATAGTTCATCCACATTCCACACTACAGCGTATGGTGTGTAGTTGTAAGTGAATAAATATTTAATGCTGATTGTACAAGAAATCATGCCATGTTATAGATACAAATATGGATAACACACCGACTAATTCTTCTTTGGAATCCTTTCTGTCTTTCAAAAACAACAATTCTGTCTGAGCACCTAATATTTGCTGTTTCCTCTGCTTTGACTATGTTTTCCTCTTGTGTTCCCATGGTTAACACCTACCAATTCATTGAAATGTCAGGTCTGGCATTTTCTCCTCAGACCACACCACCCTCATAAGGCAAGGCTCTCTATTTCTATCCTTTACAGCATTTTTATATGTCTATCACATTTATTAGACCTGGCAATTTTATATTAACTTTTACTAATATTTGGCTAACATCTGTTTCCCTCCCTAGAGTATATATCCTAAAAAAGAAGGGGTAAGCAGTGTCTTATTTACTCACTATTGTATCTCCAGCTCACAGGGCTGGTCTGATATCTAGTGATTAAACATTTTTATTGAATAAATGAGGGGAAAAAAGTGAAGAGACACGAAGTATTCTTGATGCGAGATTTTTAAGAAGACTGGATGATAGGGTGGAAGTAAAGGAAATGACATGTCTAAATTGGATTGAAAGGCAATATTAAATTAGAACTATTCATGTATATAATTCTATCTGAAAATAGTAAGAATTATTGAAGTGTTTTAGTGGTGGGAATTAGTGAAATCCTATTTGCATTTCAACAAAATCAATGTTAATTGTTTCAATTACTTATTGCTGGGAATCTCATAAGAACACAAGGACTACGATTTGGAGTCAAAATAAATAAATGGCTTTTCAGTGTTTATTTGCTTTTTATTTTTAAATTTATTACTCTACTCATGCTATGCTGTCTTGTTGACTCTTCTCTCATCATAATACATTAAAATGATGTTCTTAAGGAATAATCTGAAATTATCAGTGGAGTCCCTTTATGAATTGTGTAAAATATTAGTGAGCCATTTATTTTATATATATGGTTTGCATTATTTTCAAAACAATGTACCATATTTCATTTCTTTAATTGTTTTGTTGTTCATACTGAGGTTAGAACACAGAAAGATAAAATGAACTTGTTAATTTCTTAAGAAACTTTTGTCTTAGGATCTTGAACCATAATATGATCTGTGTGTCTCTTCTGAAATAGAAAAGAGGCAAGATTTATAGCATGTTTAAACCAAAAAAAGAGAAGAAATTAAAATTCCAAATCCTACTCTATACTTATTAAATTAAGGCATCTAGAGATATTCAGGTGTTATTCTAAAAATTTTGAAAACAATGGATATTGCTACATTATTAGAATGGCAAACAGGGCCAGCTACATAATTTGCTGGGCCCAGTGCAAAATGAAACTGTGACTTTATTTTTCAAAAATCAGAAAAAATATTTTTCCTTTCTTGCATGGTATTCGTTTCTTTCTTGCATGGTAAATATTTGCTTTTTAACATTGAACTCTCTTAGGCTTGGGATACATAGGGTTCATGCAGAGCATCGCAGGCACCAAGACAGGCTCTGCAACTCCACACTTGGGGCAGGCACATCCTAACCAAAACCTCCTCACACCTATCTTGAGGCCTTTGGACTACAGCGGTCACTGGGTATGTATGGGGGAGAGGCAGCCAATAACCTGTCCTGGGAGGTACAGAAGTGGTCAGAGGCAGATCCACACATGAGCCAAAGCCTACAGCACATGATCCAGGACATGCTCCACTGTCCCATCAGATGTCTCTTACAAAACAAAATTCAAAGACAAAGTTACCAAGCACTTCGAGATGCCCACTGGAGAGCATCAAACCCCAAACATGAGGTCCCATTCAGAGTTCTGGGTCCTGTACTATTCCACTGATCACTCACATGTGAAGTCAGCCCTGATGCTAAGTGTTGGATTATAGCCTCAACTAATAAGTCATTCCATGTAAGAACTAGGACTGCCTGAGGTCATAAATGTAAGATCCCTGGCTATTTAAATTTGGATTTAAATTTATTCTCATATGTGTATGTATGCACACACATGTGTGTGTGTGTGTTGAAAAATGTAACAGTTTTTCTAAAATATAACTGAATTAATTTGATTCATATTTATATATTTGACAAAATATGGCCAATTTATGTTTATACATTTGAAAAAATGTAATTATTGCTTTAGTTTGCTTGTAATGGTCTTTGACTGCCTATAGTACAAGGTAATCTCCAGTGGCATTTCAGTGGTTTTGCCATCATAGCTCCAGATCAATTTGTACAATAAATTAAGAAGATGTGATTATTTTTACCATGCACTTCCTACCATGCTTATGCTTCTCTGGAGACTCCAAAGCCTTCTTTGATAGGAAGTTGTTCAGTTCTCCCCTCAATACATTAGCATGTTCCCAAACTGTCCCTTTCTCCTCTATACACCCTCATTAAAAAAATATAATAAAATAAATATCTAATTCAGTTCCTACTTACTGTCGGCAACCTCATTAAGTAGAAATTTACATCTCAACTGTATTTAAATCATTGATTTGTGAAGACAATAAGAGAAGCTTAGAATCTTGCAAATTTTAACAATGGTGACTCTAAGATGTCTGCTATGTACATTAACTATACCTCTGACAGATGAATACTGTCGATAAACTCTACAAATCTATGCATGAACATTGATATTAAATTACATAATTAATTACAAAATTACATAATAAGGAGGCAATGTGGTTTAGTGGTTAGATTTATATTCTAAATCTGGCTCTTCCACTAAATAGCCATTTGACTGTTGGCCTGAGTATCCTCTTTTGTAATATGTGGCAATAGTTTTACAGATTTCTTCAAAATTATCTTCCTTCGGGAAAATGTTATTCCTTTTATGTCTCTGGGGAAGCAGGAGATATTTGGGAGAAGTAGAGATTCACTTGGTGGAGATACTCCAGTACCTTTGCACCAAGATAACAGGTAGGGTCTGGATGCAAAAAGGACAACCGTGAATGAGAAGTGTTTTCAGACCTGGGACATGTTTGATTCAAGACTATAGCAGAGATATATTTTTAGCCTGGAGTTTGTGGTTATGCCCAAATTTCTAAGCAAAATACTGTGTGTATGTTGAATTTTTTATGACTCCATCAGGTTAGGAGGAAAATCTGTAATCAAAATATGATTAAAAATGCCAATGCATGTTTATGATTCCTAGAGGCCATAGAAGGAACTTTAGGGTCATCTGAGGCAATATAAGTGTTATCTGGCGATTAGGAACAGGAAACAGGCTGAAACAAGAGAATTAATAATTCAAAGCAAGAGGTGCAAAGTTGACAGGTTTATATTTTCATGGAAACAAATCTAGTTTTGAAAAGTTACTTTTTAGAGCAAATGAATATGTAATTGGTAGATTAAATGGTAAAAATTGGAGTCCTTAGATCCTAAATCTCCCAGTCAAGGAGGCAACTGAGTTTGTGGGATTGCTGACCCTTTGAGAACCTATTTCCTAAAGCTTCTCTGATCCCTGGCAAAAGGGTATTGAGATATGTTCCCATACTTTGGTAAAATTGCTGAATAGACAAACCTTACCTTAGAAATTTTCCAATTCTTTATTTATCCCTCAACACATTGAAAAGATTTCTACTTCCTGTTTTTATTTTAATTTGGGAGTAAAAAGACATATTTGTAATATATCAATTTTATTAGCTAAATATATTTTTAAATATTAGAGTAATGTTTGCGGTATTCCAAGGCTATGAGGTTGTTTTCCAGTGATAGATCATTAGTTTAACAGTGCCTAGACTACATTATTATTGTATAGCAACTCCAATTTACATGAAAATATATTTCTTAAATCTCCCATGTGTTCATATTACATGTCCTCCATTTGTATAAGGATTTAGTTTCTTAAAGACAAAATGAATGATAATTTTGGTAGTATGTGTATGGCATATGTTTTCAGAGTTTTCAATAATGTACTGACTCTAGTCATTGCTATGGCTACTCTTTAGAATGTGATATGATTTCCTAGATTTTCTAGCATAATGAAATATTTGCTTATTAATCAGACTTATTTTTTCAATCAACATGGAAAAATATCAATCAATTTCAAGTCATGAATGTTAGGTTGGCTTAGGGTGAGAACCCGAAATAATGCAGTTAATGGAAAACTTACATAGTGATCATAAAGTCTGTGAAACAAAAGCTGCAGGAGCTGGAGAGTCCGGAGGTTGTAAATCTAACTTCAACCACACATAGCTGTAGTGACCCCCTGATAAAGACAGAGCTACCCCGACCCCTATCTCTGCAGGTGTTGCTCACTCCACCCAGAAAAACTTCGTGCTTTTTTGACCTCCACCAATCTGCACCCAGATGCTCAAATAAATGGCATTTTGCTACACCTGAGGCTTTTTATGTCTCCCACTGGGCTCCAGACCTAATAGTGAACACTGGCTGAAATATAGGTCATTTATTTGTTTGGTTTTTTTTTCAGTTTTATTAAGTCATAAAACTTATTTCATAATTATACTTTATTTTATTTATTGGATTATCTCACTCCTCCATCTAACATAGGGATGCTTAAAATGTATAAAAAAGATATTATTTGGAAAGATAATTTAATTATATTATAGTAATAGGTTTTGAAGGTGTGGGCATAAATTGCTATATTAAGATTCTTGGTGTAGTTTATGAGTGGACAGACTTGGCACATAGGAGGTGATTAATAGTTAGGTTTTTTATTCTTTTTCCTCATCTTAATCCTAACCTTAACCCTAAACTCATAGTTATATTTTGATTAAATGACATGTAGCCTAGAGCAGCACTAAGTGGTATTTGAAATGCAAATGGAAAAATTCTTTTCCCCTTTAATCTCCTCTCTATACATTTCTATATTTGCTAGGTTTCAAAATATTAAGGGTAAAAGTATCCTTAAATTTCACAAAACAGATAGAGTGTGGTTTGAAATTTTTAAGAATCTATACATTTCCTGGAACTTCTTGGTTTAAAGGTATCTTCTGTTATATCCTAGCAGTATCCTAGAATTGCCATATAATAAAGGTCCCTTTCATGAACCAAAATCAATAGGCAATTATTAATTAAGAACACTTAGATTTAACAATATTCTTTGGTGAATTGTATGAATAAGAATTTCCAGTGTATCTCATTGATTTAAAAAAAAAAATGCCATAGAGTATTTTGGCCAAAATAAGAATTGTCATTGTGAAAACAGAGTTGATTTATGTAGGTAGCATGGGTGCCATACGCATATATAGTTGAATAGCTCCATGAGTGTCAGCATTTTGGATAACATTTTTTAAAAAAGGACACATGTCTATGAATGTGTTACTTCAAATGCCACAATTTTCTTATGCATGTGCTGAATCTGATCTTTGACACATGTCACATTTTCTAACTTGTAATGTAGGGCTTCTTTGCTGGGAAAAATGTAAATTAAAAATAAAATAAAACAAAATGTTATTTAATAAAATAAACCAGATACAAAATCTTGCCTTGTATTTACAGATAAATTTTAATGGAATATTTCATGGTCTAACACAAATATCAGACCCAATGACACTAATTCTTGTACAGCCTTTGGCTTACCCTGTATAACAAAATCTGTTATTTAAAGTAGACTATAAAATACCTTATGGTAAGTGAACTTCCAAAGACACAAAGAAAATCCTCCATAAATTTAAAAGCTTATCTCAAATTCTTATTGGCATAAGCTTAGGATGGATATATTATTAAATGTATTATCTTAGGTAGTTGAAATATTAATATATAATACTGGTTAGAGTGTGAAAATTAAAAAAAAAATATGTTTAGGTATTTTTGCTTCTGTTCCTAATCAACATTAGTAAACACACATAAGTGAATGTAAAGTTACCTTTACAGAGTTTTTAAATTTTGGCAATTTCAAGCAAATTTCCCTAAGTCAGCAACATTTTTTTATCCTTAGCATATTACAAGGTTCACATATTCCAAGGAGTAATGATTAAATGTTGTACAAATAAGATGACATTTATTTTACTGATGCTTAATTTTTAAAACTTTCATTTAGAAATGTACAAGGAAAATGAGCATCATTAAGGAAAACTAAAATTGATGGATAATGTATGCAGTTGAAAAAACATATTCAAAATAATGTGTTTGGCGTAAAGAAATATGTTTTGTACCATCTTCTGTAACCTGGCACTGGAAAAAAGAAAGTTCCATCTTTCAATGTTTGTCTTCAAGCCTAAGAAAATGTACTAAATGAATAGACAATTCAGTAATGTCCAACAGATAACTAAAATTCAAATTTTATTTTTTCATATTTATCAGACAATTTTTTTTTCTGACAAGACTTTACTGAAAGATGAAGTGCAAATGGGAACCCTGTAAGAATGTTTATAAGAGTTGTACATGACATATTTTAAGTGCCACTAAGTACACATTGAATACTTTGTAAGTATATAGGCATATCAACATGCAAGTGTCATGTACCTAATATTACAATATGCATTTTGTTTTCTGAAAATGTTAATGAGAAGAGTAGAGTCAATAATTGTGTTTCTCTATTTTCTGTGCAGTATGGTTAATTTTGGCAAATCTTTTTAAAGCACAGAATTTAATTTTTATGTTGTCATAAATATACCCTTCCAAAAGTTATGAATTTCATGTCATATAAATAGAACATTTTATATTTGAAGCTACATTACTGGGAACATCTGCATTTCTGGGTACCATTTCAGAGATAAGTCTTTAAATTCTTTTTAACATGGCAGAGTTGTTCTAATGTTGGCTATGCTGAAACATTTATGATAAAAATGGAGCTTTCTTGAGGGAATATTTTTTGGTTGAATGAAAAGCTAAACAACCAATTCACAAGTACTGATGTGAACTGAATATGAAGAAAACAGGTCAGTAATCCCGAACTCATAAATCCTTGGGTTATGACTTAACTGTATCATTTAATCTACAATAAGTACAACAGGTACAGTTAAATAAATTTGTAAAAGGATTAGAATTTTATACACTTATAAGGAGAAAAAGTACTAGCTTTGAATTTTTTCTAGATTATTTTTTCTATTTATGAGATTCATTCAACACATTAAAAACACAGAGAAAAGCAAAAAGGATAAAGATATAACAATTCACGTTACATTTCATAGTTTTTCTTTTAACCAATTGGTGACCACTGCTTTCAACCATTAATATTTTATTGCGTATGACGTTCACTATCAGCAAATATAAAGAGAAAAGTATCTACTAGCATCATGTACAAGGAAAAGCATCTGAAGAAAGAAAGCATTTGAGGTTTGACAGTACAGTGTGTAAGTGTAGTGTTGCATTTCATACCGCACTTAAAAGTCCATGTAGGAATCACTGCTGCTTTGACCCTGGATGTGGGAAAAGTGCTTAAGTGCTGAGCCCTGGTAGGTTTTCTTTTGCCCCTGCAATCTTCAAATATCTTTTAACTTTTCTTCTTTTGAAATGTACAGTATATTTCATAGGGGAAAATAGTGTTTTTTCTTTACATCTTTTTCACAATTGGGCCCATTCTCTCCAAAATAATCATACATTTCTTGTTTATATATATATGGAAAAGATGGTAAAGATTAGACCAAATATTACTTGGAACATAAACACATAACATAGAAACATCTTATTTTAACTTTAAGCATATTTTATAGATTCACAATTATAATTTGAGATATTCATGTATCTTTTTTTTTCCTAGAGGAAAATCTGCTCATAAAATGTCATTTTCTTTGAGGATAATTAAATTACATCATTGAAAAATTCATATTACGTCTATGCAGCCAAAATAAAGTGGGTATTTGTGGCAATACTTTGCATTATTTGAAGATTATTTGTTAATAAGAAAGGAGTTTTAAATTACTTAAATTTTTGTCTTGTATAGATAACATTTATATGTAAAATAAGTCATATACATGATTTTTACTTAAAACACATCTTTAAATTATAAGAAATTGTTACATTTTAAAAATTAAATACAATATCAGATTGGATTGCAAAGTGTTGCCATGTAAATCATTTTTTAAAATTAACACAATTACATTGTAATATTAAATAGGCATGAGAAGAACTATTTTTATAAAGTTATATTTTACCTATAGGGAAAGTTAATGATAGTTAAAGAAAAAAAAATGCAGATTCATACACCATAGAATACACTAAAGAACTTGGCTTTTGAGATTTCCCAGGGGATGGGGAGTGTATTGTTATATAGTCTCATAAGAATGTTTCCTGGGATATATTCTAAATAATTATTTCCTCTATTTATATTGAAGTATCATAGCCCATGTTAAAAGTGAGAGGTAGAAGGATTATTGTAAGTATGCATGGCAGAGAACTTACCAGCTATATCCAATAACTATTGCATTCAATATTAATAATCTCGATACATAAAAATGCTGATGATTTTAGAACCCATTCACATATGTTGTCCCCCTTAACTCTCTTTATTATCTTGCTACTTTCAATCCATTGCCTTTGGAAGGGTATAAGTGCAAAGGGCTTGTTTAGGGTAGAATAGAGAGAGAAAGGAAAAAAATGAATAGAAAAAGAAAAGATAAAAAAATTCCCATTAAGATACAGTGACTAAAGAAAAAAAAAAAGATACAGTGACTTAATTATTAAAGGTACCCTATATTCTTTCATTGAGTAAATTTGTACTTACAATAAAAGTATTGCAATCTATTTAAAAAATGCACATATTTCAAAGAAAATTTAAGAATTCTAAATTCAATTAGAATATGAATCAAAGTTTAAAACTCAGGTTACTTCTTTCTCTGTAATAACATTAAAAACTAACCTAAATAATAATTTTATTGTTTCATGTTAATGTTTAAGAAAAACTTAATTTGAATTAATCATATTTTTAACTAATGCTTTAGTATGTAAGAGGTGAAGATTAGCAACCTCTTGGATCTTGCTGAAGAATCCTTTAAAATCCCTTTGCATTAAGTATCCAGCAATAGAATTGCAGATATTGCACTGAGTATATTTCAATATTGCCAGTGTATATTTCAAAACAAATTCTATTATCTACACTAAGATTTCCTCTTTCCCAATATTCAAAATGCATATTATAATTACATGGGTTTCCAACATCCATACACAGCAAGTACAAGATACTTACATGTACATACACTGTAGTTACCTATATTTTGCATAGTTTTTAGTGTGTACTTTGTGCCACTTAATAAAAGCATTACTCAACAGTAATTCTCACTAGGTGTTTCATTTATTTCAGTTGTGATTACTGGGTTTTGTTTTGTTTTGTATATTCATTACAGATTACATTTGCAAAGGGAGATACTATTGGGCATTTTTAGGGGACTCTAAGTAATTAGCAATATCATCGGGAAGTTACAGTAAGATAGGAGGTTTTGCATTTTCTCCACAATTAAAAAACATAATGTGAAATTTTATATTTTTCATCCATTAAATTATCTATGTGCGAAGAAAAAGAAAAAGCATTTTAAATGTTCCCCTTGGTAACACTTTGCAATAAGTGGCACTAAATTACACGATAACTGCTAAGTTACATGGAAGAGCCATCACTGTCAAACAGCTGCTGTACATGTGCCTACATGGAATCTCAATGCTGTTACAATCATGAGTACATAATTACAAATGAGCCTGTCCTTTTAATTGAGATATTTATATTTTTACAAAGAAATAAAAATAAATGAGGTGTTAGCTTCTTTGTCATATTTAGGAAAGTTAGTTTTCTTTCTCTATTTGTTATTTTAATTGTGGGGTATCAATGAAAGATTAAGCATCTTGAGTTAATGTGAGATCATCCAGTTTCTAGATTAAACTCCAATATCAGATTCCTTAAACTGCTTCTTGGATTTTCTGGTAAAAGAAAACAAGTTGAAGTCTCTCTCTCTCTCTCTCTCTCTTCCATCTCTCTCTTCCTCTCTTAACATAAACACATACGCACACATCATAAACACATGCACACACTCATTACTCTGATCATGCTCTCTGTCTTTATTCTTGTACTCACAAACTGTTCTTGTTCTTCCTAATTTTGATAATCATTCTATTTAGGACACTCAAAAATGGAAAAAAAATAATGTTGTTTAGACCTTTTTTTTGATGGAGAACAATCACTTTACACTGTAAACAGTACACTAGCAGAGAATAGCTACTTTTGATAAAGAATAATGCTCCGTATTCTACTAAGAGTATGTGTGTGTGCACACTTCTTCCATTGAGTTTTGTAGCTATTGTGCTCACTTAGAAGAGACAGGAATTTGCTCTATGTGCACACAAATGTTTATGTTTCAAACATTGCAATTGACATGGTTCCCATTTAGAAATGTTATGTCATTATTTTTTGATTTGTTGGAATGGAAATAACCAGAATTTTTACAATTTAGTTCCTTGTTTGGTTGAAAATTAAATAATTTTTAAAGATAGGAAAATATAATTTTATTGCTATGTTTTTTTCCAGTCACAGAAAAATGACATCTAATTCAAATCAAATTATCTTTAACTGGCAAACATTTGATTAGAGCCCACAAATTATAATATATCAATTATGATAACTGGTATAATAATGCAGCGTTTTATCTAACTGGATTTTTAAGAGTTCTAATAAGATTTGATATTACTCTGAAGGGTTAAAATAATCAAAAATCTTGGAATGCAACCAATTTGGATTTCTGATTTTACAGTGCTATAAATAATGATTGAGTTATTTAGGCAACAATTTAGCCGTTGGAGCCAAGTAGAATATAGATGAAATGAAGAGGGATGTAAATGCAGCATCAATGAAGAGTAGCAATTTTGTAAGTGCATCCTGAAATTAGGCTTTAAATAGTAATTGATGATGCAGTTTACACATATTATTCTGTAATAAGAACCTTTCCATTTTGTACTAACAGGATGAATTTTGATTTGTGGAATCTTTCTAAAGATTATGCATTGAAAGATATGAACAGTTTATAAACCTATTCTAGTTTCAATGTGTCTAGTAGCACCTACCTGATTCTCTCAAACTACCATACTATATTAACATATTATTGCATTTTTCCACAGATGGTATGGAGTGAACTGTAAAAACAAGCATGCAATCACATCAATGCAGACTTATTTCCTTAAAATGTCATACTGTATATGATTTATTATGTTAACACTCAACCACATCATATTATTTATGTTCTGTATATTCTGAAAAAGTGCTGCTTGACTGACATCGTCCTTTTTCTTTTGTAAGAAATCAATAAGATAAATGCTTCAACAATCAAAAAAAACTTAAAAATTCTAACATTGTTCTTAAAAGATTTATACTTTTCTGATAAATAATCTAAGATACAGCACCCTTGTCTTTCATTTGATATTAATACATGGTGTTGTACTCAACCATTCTCATTCCCCAAAAATAAATTCCAAGATACTAGTTTTAAAACCTTAGGCCATCATGCTGTCAGACATCACAAGTATAGCTACCATATTGTCATATTTATTTTTTTTCTTAAAGGTGCAATGTTTGTAAATGGGAAAGTATTTTTTTAATCTAACTGGATTTTTATTCTTTAGCATACAATAAATTTAATGAGAACTAATCTAACAATATTGTGTTTTACTAGAAGAAATAATAAGACTTTAGATTGACTCTGTGTCATATTTAAGAATACAGCATTTCTTAAAGGTTAAATACACCAAATTTTTAAAATAATCCAGAGAAAGAGACTTTTACTTTGGAGTTAAAAGCATGGCAGAAATTCTCTATCACTCACTATTTCATAAGTTTGTACCTCACAAAATGCATAGACAGGAATTTAATATAAAGAATTAGTTCATTTATACAGAAAACATATCTTAAACACTTCTTTTTGGCAAACCAACATAGGTAAGCAGCTCTGGAACTGCCAAATTAAAATTTGTAAAGTTTTAGCAAACTAAAAGTTTATTTTTAGGTTATTATTCAACTATGGTTGTAATTTAAAACCTGAGGCTGTGCACTGGTTGTTAGCTTAAAATTACCTTTCCTTATAACATTGTGCTTCCATTGTATAACAAATAAAAATTAACAAGAACTAGAAAAATTTGTTGTTGAACAGTGCTAGGACATACAGACAAAAATACTAATACATGTTATCTACTTATAATATTGGTTTAAGTAATATCTAAAGGGATATAATGGACGTTAGAAAATGCTTACTTATGACTGAATTACATACAGCCAAAAAAGTTAAATATGTATCAAATAATGTTTAATTGGATTTATTATATGCACTATATACAGATACTAAAATGTCTCAAAATTGTGCCCTATGGATACTTCAACTTTGTTTAGGCAGGTGAGTTCTTATGGAGCAAATAAATTATAGAATCAAATTAGAGAAATGAATGAAATCTTTGTGATTCCCAAAGCAGTAAAATGTTTGAAATAATTTATTGGTAAATGAAGCTACAATATCCTAATAGTAGGTCTATGTAATTATGTAAGATATCATGTCATGATTGCCATCCATACACATGGCTCCTGTATCAAGTACTATATTTTAATAGCAAATTGATACAGCTTTACCAGTATAATCTCAAACATTCCAAAAAACTATACTACGATGTTTTTTTTTTCAGTTTATGTTTTCTAGGGCATATGTTTCCAAAACATGTTGTCTTTGAAGACAGACATGTAGAAAACATTATTTGTAAACCTCTAATCTTCAATTAAACTAAAGTACATTAGGTCTTTACTTAATCCTGTTACTTGTGAAAGCTGTCCAATGACAAACTGATAAAGTCTATGACTTAAAGAAAAATAAATGGGGGAAAAAATCTCTGCATATTTTTAATGTATAAAAACAACTCAATATCATGATCCAAGGAGATGATTAACATTGTTAAGGCTGTATATTCAAGCACTGTATGTTAAAAGAGCAATGGTGTGAATTTACGCAGTAAGAAATGTCCTGCATTATGGATGGTACAGTAATTAAAGAATGATGCTTTCAACAGCTGATTGTTGGTATACACTGGCTACTGATAGCAGTACAGTATGGAAGTTAATAAAGGTAGCAGAAGATGATAGAAATGAATTCTGAAAGATGATAGCCAGTTTTCTCCAGCAGCCAGCCTAGTAACGAAAACTCAGAATCTTGGCCTGCATTTTAAATGAAATACTCTTTTTTCTCTTCAGCATTGACTTGGCTGCCTTCAGCGTTGATAATGGCTGTGTCAGCGTCTGGTGCATCTTCAGCTCCTTTAGCTTCATTTGTTAAATATGTTCCTGTGTATATTGGAAGAAAAATATGTTAGCTCTGTGAGACTAGCAAAATAGCCAGCATTAAAGCTACATTCCATTAGGAAGGAACTTATGCCAGATTTCTTATATGCTGAAACATACGCTGAGATGGTAACAAGCCACAAATCACCCATCTAAAGTGCCGTTTCTCTCAGTTTTCAGCTCTGTGTTGTAGGTGAAGCTGTGGTTTGGTTAAGTAGAGGCAAGAGCCAAACTGAAATGGGTAATGAGTAATTTTGACTTCTTTAATTGATGATGGATAAAGACCATGTAAGCCATATAGCTGTAGCAATCAGGGTGCTTTTTTACAATATTGATAATGATCACATCAAAACTGCCACCATTCACTTTGGTAAATCTATTTAAAGGTAGATTGTATCAGTAGTTTGCTACCTGGCCTGTTGGAAAATCTCACATATTTTCCTCACGAATATGGCTGCACGTTTCCATATAGTTACAAACAAAAACATTGATCAAATGGTTATAGTTGGATTCTGGTTCTAGAAAGTTATAAACTTTCATCTATTTCTTTTTATGAGCTAGTGACTCACTCTGTGGTCTTTGGCCATTGGCTAAACATTATTTTACTAAGCCAATCCAACACTAAAGTCATGTAAAATAATCAAGAATTCCCTGAAACAATTTATTATTTTTCTTTTTCTTTCTCTTCACACAGGCATACACACAGAAACATACATACACCCAAATATTTCATAATGAAGCTAGTCTTCATTTATTCCATCAATGTTAAGAGTACTCTAATTAAATATAACCTACCTTTATGTCTTGCCAGATATCGACCGAGCAGAAATATAGAACATAGTGTGACAAATACGACTACAGCCACTATTCCTCCTATAAGAGCATGGTCAGGGCCAGTCTGGCCAGCCAGAGCATTAGGATCTGGAAAAGAGAGAAAAATATTATTCTAGTCTGTGTGTTACTTATATATAAAACACATATCTACATTAGAATGAGTTGTTTTGAAAATGTGCACAATTTTATTAAAATAAAATCACATTAACGTGTATTACAACAATTGCTGAGTCAACAAATATTTGTTGTGTGCCTATAGCATACAAGGTATATTATATATAACAATATAACATTTGATTCATCAGTAGCTATGGTCACTGAGATTACATTTTAAGGGAAAGATTGGATAAACAAATACAAATATAAGATTTCATATAGTCGTATGACTACTTTCTCCTCACCTAAATCTAAAAATGTAGGGGTGTGTGTGTGTGTGTGTGCGTGACAAACACAATTACACTATTATTTAGATAAAATTATGTCATGGGAAAGGCTGGGGCTGAAGACAATACTTTGAAACTTATTATTATATCAGTATTATTTAAAACTATGGAAATTGATTAACTCCCCCAGGAGTGTCTACATAGAAGAAGAGGTCTGAGAACAGGCCACTGGGGAATTCCCACATTTAAATCCCACAAAGAGGAAGCACCCCCAGCAGAGCAGATTGAGAAGGGGAGAACAGGATGGTAGGAAGAGATCTTGGGGAGGATAGTGTAGGTAATTAAAGGGAAGAATGTATTTTAATGAGAAGGGAGGATTGCAACTCTGCTCTATGTTGATAGGAAGAGGAAAAATAATACTCAACATTGAGGATTAAGTGCCTTGGAACTTGTATTTCTAGAGAAAGTGGTAGGAAAGAGGAGGATTTAGTGATTTATTTTAACATTTTGCCTTTAATAAGATATTATAGGAAAGAGATCAGCCCAGAAAAGGGTTGGCAGTTTTCAAGCAGAAATAACAAGATCATAAGAAACCCCAGACATTTGGGTGCTCAAAAGTTTGGAAAATTAGCCATTTACAGAAGTCACATAGTAAGGGATAAAAATGAGTGAAGCTTCAAGCAACAAAATCCACTAAATCTCAGCCTTATGGCAAAGATTAGATTGAGTGTACTGCCTACTCTCCAAGTTCATTATTGCAGATAGTTTTATCATTAACTGTTTGTAATTTAAAAGAGGTATTTAAAAGGGGGGAAAGTCTAGAAATAAATTAGGCTTGTTAATAATGCCTTCCAAAACTACAGTGGGATGATAGGAACATGAACCTGACGAACGTCTACCATGTTTTTGATGGAACTGTTCTGTCAAAGAATCATATGTTGGGACAGAAAAAAAAAAGTTTGACTAAACTTCAAACAACCTCTAGACCCCTAAACTTGATGAAAGCTAGAAGTAGACTATAAAAGCTGTATAGCCCCAATGAAGCACATAGTCCCCAACAGCTACTTCAGATGTGGTAATGGAATTTGACTGACAAGGTGGAACTCCCCAGAGGGTAGAATTGGGGAAAGAAAGAAAAGAGCAAACAGGGGAGAATCCAATTTCTTCAGGGAACCACAACTATTGCCCAAGGCTTTTAATGTCAGCTTCACATGTTTTCATAGTTTCTATGGGTCAGTGACTAATCTATGTTTCCCATTCTTCCTATATTTCCAAATGGGAACATTTATTATTAAGGAGGCTTCTCCTCTTTCTGTTTTATTTTTGTGTGTTGTGCTTGGGTGGAGAGGAACATTAATAACTTGTGTTTTGCTTTTTTTTTTAAACTGGACTAATACATACAAATATGATGAAGAGGATTTGCACACATCTGAGGATATCGGACTTTGAGTTAGATACACTGGGTTGATGGGACTTTAGGTTGTCTCTTCATACAGGGTGTTGCAGTGAATCGTAGGAGGGAAAAGAGGTAAAAAAAAAAAAAACCATTTGGTGATCAGAAGAGTGTACTAGGGCAAAGATTTCTAGCTGATGCCCAACATTTCCTCGGCTTTCAGTGCTCAGAGCTGGGCATTTTCCAGCCTGCCTTGTAGTTGGGTGTAACAATGTGATTTGTGTTCCAGACAATTGAATGAAGGCTGAAGTGATAAAAACCTCCCACATGTAACCCTCCTGTGTGATCATGGTGGATACAAGTTGAATGTAAGACAGCAACAGGAAGAAGTAAAGCTATTGGCCACCTGGAAGAAAATTGTCCAACTAAGAACATGTGCATTGAAGTGCTTGAGAAAAAAATAAAACAAAAAAAGTTTTATTTTTAAAGCACTGAGCATTAAAAATTAATTTGTTACAGCAGCTAGTTTTAATTTAGATTTCTGCTGTACATTTCTTATGTTTTCCTAAATGTCTGGTATTGCCCATAAATCTCAAAAATGGAGAAAAAATAAACCTGTCATGTCTTTGAATTCCCTGTTCCAATTCTTTGCTAAACACTTTGGAATCCATTTAAAATCCCACCTCTTGCTCAAGTCCCTATATACAGACTGTCATAAATCATATCCATTTTATCTGGTGAATATCTTTCATAACTGAGCACTCCTTGGGGAACTTAGAAATCACTGCTTTTCCTACATCTCTGTACCTGTCTTATTTCCTGAAGATAAATTCTGAGAAGTAGTATTTTTGGATCAAAGGATATAAATATTTTGTAAAGACTTTTGTTAACTACTGCCAAAGTACTTTGCAGATTGTACAAATTCACCCTTCATTAACTACCTGAGGGATATTTTTCCCCATATATTGTACTAATATCAGACATTATAATTTTTTAAAAAATTGCCAATCTGATGTGAAAAAAATGTCATCTCAATTTAAATATTTTAGACTCATTAAATTACAGGTTAGGATAATAATATCTAAATATTTTTGGCCACATTAATTCATTAATTTTGAAATTCCCACCTTGCAGTTTGTCCATTTTTCCACTGAAATTTTCTGTTTTAACAGCTCTCTTTACAAAGAGATTAACATATTTAGCAATCTCTCTTTATTCTTTATCTGTGGTATATTTAGCCATAGATAAGTCTTACCATTTTATGTAATCAACTCTATCAAAGTGTTGTGTTATGACACCTGGCTTGTGGGTTATGACTTTTGTCATGATCAGATTTTATGCAGATAGCTAATGCAGAGAGCTAATATTGTCATTTAACCCTTTAAATTACTATATTTTAATCCATCTAAAATGTATTTTGGTCTGTGATTTGAGGCTAAAGTTTAAAGTATAATTCTTTTTTGACAGCCAATTGTCTTTCATAATATTTATTTCATCAGTAATTTCTATGTAACCTACCATAAAATAAGTGTATATATTCAATGTGTTTCTGTATATTTTAGTCTATATTAGTGATCTGTAAGTCCAATCCCCTACTAATATTGTTGATTCAAAAATCATTTTAATTCTTTGCAGAAGTTTCCAATCAAGGTCAGAAAAAGTTTGGAAGAATCAAAAATATTAACAGATTATTCATTAGGACTGTATTAATTTATAGATAGATTTTGTTTTATAAGTGCATTCAGAATCATAGCACAAGTCTTCAATTATTCGAATGTTCGGTGTCATTTAGTACATTGTAGGGTTTTATCATATTGAACCACAAATTTTTAAATACTCAAAAATGTTATTACTTTTTAATCAAATTGTATGCCCTCTTTCTTTACTTATTTTCTTTGGTTCCATTCATTTTTTGTACTTTGTTTTCTAAAGCATTATATTTAATATTGGTAAAGAAAAAAATATGAATGCTAAAGGATCTCTGGGACTTTCTAATATCACAACATGTTAGAAAGTATAAATATTACATAGTTCTTTATTAAAATGTTAGAACTATTTTATAAAAATGGTTTTATGAAGGTCTTATATATGATTTGTACTTTGAAATAAAATGGTAGAAAATAATTAAAATTAAAACTTTTTAATTTAAAATTAGATTCCAAGATAATTTTTATAAAAAAGAAAATGATATATTATTTGATATAAATTTATTTCATTATTTATATATAAATTTTTCTTAAAAATAAATTAATTAAAATTTATTATATAAATTTTTAATTAATTTATATTAAATAAATGTTTCCAAACTCAAGTTTTGATTAACAGAAAAGGAAGTAAAAAATGTTCAAGTGGAGGACATTGATCACACAATCCTGGACTTACAAATTTTTTACACCAAATGTTAAACCATTTACTGCTGTACAACTTAGGTCAAGTTTCTTACTCTCCTTATCTTTAGAAAGTGAATACTTCTTATTTCTCAGAATTGTCAATGACTAAATATGTTAAATATGTTAATACCCTTAAAGAGTTTAGAAGAATGTCTGACACAAACACTGTTAATTATATGAGAAAAAAAAGGTAGAAACTGTAAGCTGTCATGTAGAAAAATATAAAATAAGAAGTTTCCTTTTTCAACCTCTTAAAAGACTCATTTAGGACTTTTAATTTACTCTATGTGGTAATTGTCAAAGCATTCTAAGTATCTGACTATTTGAAAGATGGGGGAAAATATTAATAGAGGAAGATTTGCATAATGAGATTAGATAAAGAAGAATCTGGTGGGAGTGTGATGGGTAAGGATTAAATAAGAGAATAATTTGTTAAGTATTTAATCTGTGTCAGGCTCTATACTATAAATGGCTGTTTTATTCAATGCATGTAAAATGTTGACCCAGGAAATGATAGTTATTACTAATATGAAGATTGATAAACCATGGAACATTCTTGCACAAACCCATTTCAAAATAATCCTTGAAAGACTTTTAAAATAATTATGAAAATCAGGTTTAAGGATTGCTTAGTTGACTCCTATTTTGAGAACAAGAGCTAGTTGAAGTCATTCATAGATTTTTGTCTTTTCACATAATTGTATTCTCTTTTCTTGTGTCATGATGAGGAATCCAGGGTCCATCCATGCTGAATGATCTCCTGTTATCCTGCTGCTTCATCCTGCAAGACATTCTTCTTTCCCTCTGTGTATGCAAATTCCAAATAACAGTAATCAATCTATCCATGTCCATTATCCCTGAATTATCTAATTCAGGAGATTTTTGCCCTGGATTAATTCACTTGCTTAAATTTTATCTTCCCCAAAAGATGTAAATATTTTTGAAGATAAAGGTATTGTCTTAGATTTATAATGTAGCTTCAACAGCACTTTTACATAGTTCTTAGAACCAAACAAATTGAGTGAGTGAATGGATAATATTCAATTCTTATGCTGAATTCCAGACAGAGATTGTTTTTTGTATACTTATTTGCTGTGCTAAGCAACGGATCACTGCTCCTTTCTGATACTAAATTATAATAATACTGTTACTATCTAAATATTTTAGAAATTAGTGCTAAGTGAAAATGACTCATCCAGATTTATACTTAATTAATGCTTTGGATAATTTGATTCTAACATTAAATTTGAATTTTTTCTATGTACTTAAGAGCCTACTTTCCCCTCTTTACAAAGAATAATGCTTCAGAAAGAAGGTCACTGTGGTAAAACATTAGAAATAGTTACATATAATTTATTGGAAAGAAATGAACTGTCCTTTGACAGTATATGACATTAGCAAAGTCCCTGAAGAGAAATACATCACTACATTCACTTAAGAGTCATCTATTTTCTTCTAATTTTATGTACAATTACTGTTTCTGACAAAAATATTTAAGAACAACCTCTAAAGGATAGAAAACATGAAAATATATAGTTCTTTGTGTGTATAGTGATTTACATTTAATTTTAACTATAAACAATGCTTATAAACAATGTTTATAGTGACTCTGAATCTATGAGGTTTAAATTAAGGCTACCTCAGACAACAGAGTATCATTAATAGGTTAAAACAGATTCTAGCAAGGACAAAACTAAGTCTTTCCTCTCAAAATATATTTATTATAACATAAATTTATTTCAACAACAAATGCTTCCAACATGTTTCTACTCGTAAGAGTACAAGATTCCTATTTTTAAAAAAATTCACAAATACTAATTATAAAATTACTGACTTTTTTTTTGTTTGGGTTTGGTTTTGGTGTTTCAAGGTTATTTAGCTTAGAGATATAATCAGTTTATAAAATGCTTCAGCAAGTAAAGTGTGATAGTAAGGAGTGCAGAAGTGAAGTGTTGCCAAATCCTGTACTAATTTTATGTATTTGGCTACAGGTTCCCTCTCCTGAGAATTGTCCCTTTTTCAAGATTTGCTCATCCGTCTTTCATTACTCATAGGTATCCTAATTATATAATTGACTTCATTAATTTGTATTTATAAATAGTCAGTAATGTCCTGGGCACAAATAAAACATATACTTGATTAAGATACTCTATTTGTCCTGGGGAACAAAAATTGAAGTGGAAAATTTCTTCTAAAATGTTGTTCTTATTTTTGGAAAAAACAGATTCTAGCATAATTTTCTTCATTTCACTGCTCTTTCTCTCTGGTGAACTCAGGCTAGTATTTCCTTGACTACTTCAAGTAAGGAAAATTTTGAGCTCTGAAGAATTTGAACAACTCCAGAGAGGACTCTCAACCA
Source organism: Cheirogaleus medius (assembly GCA_008086735.1). Classification (NCBI taxonomy): domain Eukaryota; kingdom Metazoa; phylum Chordata; class Mammalia; order Primates; family Cheirogaleidae; genus Cheirogaleus; species Cheirogaleus medius. The sequence continues at coordinate 78,735,909 of VBSM01000272.1, forward strand.
ACAGAGGAGTGTAGCTATTAGGACTAAGGGCCCTCACAAAATACTTTACCTCTTTTAGCCATCCAAAAGGGGAGAAAACTTGCCATAAGGAGATTACCTGAGTGATATCAGGAGCAAAATAAAAGAAAGGAATGGTTTCTAAGGTTATGTAGGTTATCAAAAGGAAAGTAAAGGAAGTTTTTGGTGGGAAAAGTCAACTAAGTATCCATTAGACACATGACATACAGCCTAACTGTCCTTCATTAAATAGTCTCTCTTTAAGATCATAGAAGATCTGAAATAGTATTTTATCAGAACTATCAGACCTGAGTTCGAGTTTCAGTTTGACCATTGTAGAGTTTTAGTTTCTACATCTATAAATGAGAATATATACCTGTTCTGCCTTTCTCAAAAAGTTATTGTTAAAATCAGATTATACAGAATCTGCTGTGGTCTGAATGTTTGTTGTCCCTACCCACCCTCATCCTCCCCAAAATTCATATGTTGAAATTCTAATTACCAATGTGTTGATACTAGGAAGTGAGAGCTTTGGAAGGTGATTAGGTCACGAGGGCTCTGCCCTCATTAATGGAATCAGTGTCTTTATAAAAGAACCTTCAGAGAGCTGCTTGTCCCTTCTACCATGTGAGACACAGCACTAAGGCACCATGTATGGACCAGAAAGCAGGCCCTCACCAGACACTGAATCTGCTAGTATCTTAATCTTGGACTTCACAGCCTCCAGAACTGTGAGAAATGAATTTCCACTGTTTATAAACTCCCCAAATTGTGGTAGCTTGTTACAGCAGCCTTAATGGACTAAGAAAGAACATGGGTGTATAAATCATATCTAATAGTTGCTCAATAAATATCATGCAAATAAATCAATGAGCTTCATAAGGTTAGACATTGTAAACAAAACTATATTTTCTTATTTTGTATAGATTTTGCCAGGAAAAAGATACTAAAATTCATTCCATATGCTTTAATTTCTTTTACTTTTATGTGATCTATAGAACTTGCTGTTTTTTATTCTGTTGCCTCATGTCTTTCAAACTTGGAATTAATCTGCCTTCAATGTCAATAATACCTAACTCTTTACACATCACTGTTCTCAGCCTATATACATAAAATGAATAAATGGGAACAACCATTAAGAAGGAAGATAAATAACTCGTATATGACATTGCCATATGTCTGTTTTGGCAATGTATTCTGTGAAAATCTAAAAAGATGAATTAAGGTATTTTTAAGCAGAATGGAGGTTAAGTAAATAATATCCAGTGATTTTTGCACAAGAGTAAAATCTCGCTGTAAGCACATTTCTTCTTAAACTGAACTAACAACAGCAACAAAAATGACCTCATTAAAATTAAATTAAGTATGCTTTCAGAGGAAAAATAATAGAAAAGATTTATTTTTAAAATACTCAGAAAATAAAATATAATAAAGAATAAATTTTTAACAATGAGAATATTTATAGCATCCCAGATTATTCTGAAAACTTTAGGCTGTATCATTTGTTTGTATTGTCTATTTATCTGTAGAAATGAACATTTAAATGGTGGGGAACATTACCTGTCAGAAACATACTCAGTTTTTGATGGACCAATACATTAGAAATACAATACCATTTCAATTAATTTTTTAAATAGTTATCTCTGAAATGTATACTATATAGCTCTAATCAATTCAGTCAAGCAAATTGTATTATTTTTTGAATTGCTTGTTCTGGTAATAATTATAAGTCCTATTGACTATGTTTATGAGTTTTTAAAACAATTATGAATGATCATTGAACCAGTTCCTCAGTTATAATAATGAGTGTATTCATAATATAATATACAAGTCCTTTCTACACACCATTAAGGAGAGATGATCGCATACCAGTGTAGAAGATTTAATATGCTGTACATATTAAAATCTTAAGGTTAAATAAATTTTACCTGATTTTTTAACTATCTACTAAATTATTTTCAAACAGAAAGTAAATCACTCCCATCTTGCCATTACTGGCCCTTTATACACTAGCAATGTAACCAATATGTTACTCACTTAACGTCTTTTTGCCTTGGTTTTCACATATATTAAACAGGATAATAATACTATGTGACACATAGAACTCTTGTGTGGATCAGATGAGGTAACATATATAAAAGTCTTAGTATAACATTTGTCCCATAAAAATAATAATAATGGTTAATATTTATTGAAAAGCATTTTTCTTATAATTATATTAAATTTATTAAATAAGTATCAATTCATTTTATCCACATATCAAATTTATAACATGGTTACTATTTTCATAACAAATTCAGTAGATTTTCTTAGTAAATCTTTAATAAATGGTTTCATCATTGTATGTTACATCCAAGCTTCCAACTGAAAACCAAACATGACCCAAGCTGAAGTAGACCAGCAGGAAAGTTTTCATAAGAGAATAGTTGCTATCAAGAAGGTATACAATGATTAATGTGTATTAAAAAGTAACTGCTTGACTTAAGAATTCTTGAACTCAAATGTCCTTGTGTACAACTTTCACAGGTTGTAGAGGGGAATTATTTCAGACATTCTGTACTCTCTCTGTGTTGTGTTCCCTTCTTAGATCATTCCATAAGGAGACTGGAAGAGAAGAGTCAAAGACCAAGCAAGCACCATTGAGTTTCTTCATTATACCCTAATCCAGAACCTATTTTCCAGAGTAGCCAAAACTGTCAATGATGGACAGATTCTTGGCAGAAAAAAAATCTATTTATACCAAAAAGGCAATGTAGAAAAATATGTTTAGGTTTCAAATGGTTGACTTACAAGAAAAATCCAGTCTCTTAACTTACTTGGTCAGTTATAATAAAAATGAGCTAGGATATTTCAAATACTATATTATAGAAAGCAATTCAGAATGTCGCTTATTTTTGGATCTGTCAAGTAGTTTGATACACTTAACTATATGAAGAACTTTGGAAGAAGACTATTAAATTTAACAAAAATTCCATACAAAATATTGTTATAAAACTTTAGTGTAGTTAACTCTTGGAGATCTGGCTCTCTTTACATAATTTATTTATTTAATGTCTGTCAGGAGCCCATGTCTTCACTATCATTAAGAATTTAACGATCAGATAGTCATGGATTTAGACACTGATTATAATGACAGAAGTAATTGAGTGCATGTTTGTGAGTATAAAATAAACTGCATTGTTTCCCAAACAAAGGAAAAACCAAATATGTAAGAAACATAGTATGCTTAAATTATGACAGTAGTTTCTATTTAAGCATACAGGATATTTGCATACTTCTTGAATTAATACACTCTGATTTTTTTTTAATTCAAGAAGTATGCAAAATGCACCTAACTAAGCCTATAACAAATTCTTTAGAGGAAATTGACTTAAATATTAATGAGTGGGAGATATGCCTATAAAATAATTCTGTCCTTACAAGTTAATATGAAGTATAATTATATGTAAAATTTTGTCCTACATCATTGTTAAAAAGCACTGGGCCTAATTTCCTGTTATGCATAAAATATAATTATTCATTTTAACAATTATTACACAGTACTTTTAGGCCAAGCATACAAATTAAAAGACCTAACTGAAAGCTCTGAAACACATTCACTGAGGTCATTTCAACTAAACTCAAGAAAAATTTAAATGAAAACCTTAAAATACCTGTATTATATATTCTAAACTACATCTGTGGTCATAAAAGGAGAATTCTAAAACTTTTCAAAGTGGTACTTAATACCCCAGAATTTCACAGAATTTTAATGATAGAACTTTATATCTTTCCTCTGCTTAAGTAATACAAATAAAGTTTAGAGGAAGAGACTATGTCCTTCATAGATATCATTACATGTATAACCTAAAATAAATCATATTCTAATTGTGACCGAAAATTTCATGTAGCATGCTCATTCTTCCAAATTTAGCATAATTGTTTATTTCTTTCTCTATTGTATTATATATTCCAAACTATATGGATAAATGGAGTGTTCATTTAGTTCCTTCTTTCCCTTTTCTCCCACCTTCACATAAAATCACTTTTCCCCTTATTTTTTCCTAGAATCTGTCATTCACCAAGAGTTCAAATTGTCTTGCAAGATAACACAGCAAAAAAATAACATAAAACTTAGTTGCTTTGGAGGTCATATTGTAAGGCAACAACTCAATTAGAACCAGAAATAGTAATACCTCGTTCTCTATTTTGTTCACCAAATCATAACTGTTTTTCTAACTTTACATAGGAAAGAAATTTTAAGTACTATATTGCCTGTACAGTTTCTGTTATTATTATAAGTACAAAACAGGAAAAGACAATACGAGGCTTAAGACAGCTCTTTACCAAAGAAGAATTTAAAGCTTGACTTTTTTGACAAAACTAGCCATAAAAATGTGTCACATTATAAACGAATCATAGTTTCAGCTAAGTCTTCTCTTATAGTCAGAGAGGCTCAAATAGGACTCAACCAAGAATGAATTGAGTAACTCTGAAGAATATACTTTAACACATTAACTGCCATGAGAGTTGTATTTAACTCACTCTGGTTTTGACCCCGGGACCACCTGACGCATCTATAAAATCTTGTTGATGTTCTTATTGCTATAATTAATATTGACAATTTAATTTTACATTATACTGAAGTTTTTATTATATTTCATAATAAAACATTGTGGCCCCAAGGAAAAGTTTCTGGGTTTTTTTTTTTTGTGTGTGTGTGGCAGTCAATGTGTTAATCTCACTGAGCATTGTTTTAGTTTCCATAAAAGGTAGTCTTTACTGATCATTTTCCTTAAAAAATTGTTGTGAAGATGAGATGGGATCTTACATAGAATGTTCTTAGCATGGTGTCCAGCACAGAGTAGATGTTCAATATGTTTATCCTTGTTTATATAATTCATAATTTTTAAGGTCTACTCTAATTGTCATTGAGATGATGGTAGTCATGTCAATGGAAATAAAAAAAGTCATTAAACATAACAATATTGTCAATTGAATGTGGGAGATATAGTATATACTATATTGGCTTAATGTAATAAATATAAAAATAAGATAATGATAGAATTATTTTATGCTTTTAATTAGCATTTTAATTTTAATACAATTCAATTTAATAGCCTTTTAATTTAATTTAATGGATTAAAATCCTATGCAAGTTTATTAGGATAACAGTAATAGCAATTAATAGAGTTTTAATCAAGCAATAAAATTTTTTAAGTCATTTCAGAATATGTATGTGATTCTATTGGCTTTTCTCATTAGTTTTGTCATCCTATTTTAATAGAAATCTATTATTTTTCTTTTCTAGTAATAGTCTTAATTCATTTTTCCTCTTTAAAAACATTAACGATATATTATAAAATCCCATATGATCTGTGAACACTTTCAGGAGGCCATTTATATAGCCACATACATATATACATGTGCATACACTTAAACATGTACACATATTTCTTTTTTAACTTTGAAAATAAAATGATGTAATTATAATACAAATTTTCAAATGTTAAAAAATCTTTAGCATTAATTTGAAGTCTTCCTTTACCCCCATGCTCCAGAGATAACCTCCATCTACTTTAACAGGCATATTATTTTAATGTTTTTCATACATATTAATATTGGTCAGCATTGCTTATTCATGTTTTAGTATTATGTAAAAATATCATAGTCAAAAAGTCTGTAGTTAAACATATAACATTAAATAAAGTTTTGCTTTCCAGCATATTCCTGACCATAAAATTTTGAAAAGTGGTCCTTGTAATATCTTCTTCTTCCTATCAGTAACAAAAAGGAAACTCCATATTCATTAACTTCCACTAAATTTTGGTGTAGCAGATGTCCAGGACCCCAGGTCTGGGACTAGAAATGTTGGAATATTTCACTTTTGTTTCATTTTATTTTGTGAGAAATTGGCTGTATGATTTTTATTCCACTTTGCTCTCCACCACTCACAGGAGAAAGGCCTTTTGGAGAAGCATGAATGAATAAGAATATTAATATAAACAATATGTTGGACAGATCAGGAGCCTCCTTCTCCTCTCACACAAGTTTTCTAAGCTTTTACTTTACTTTCTTGAGATACAATGTAATCTGTAGCTATACTCCAGTCTAGGCAGTGATAGATGTAAATTCTACCCAGAGGGTCATGACTACATCAGTTTGCAACTGACAAACTCATTTCCTGACTTCTCTGGAGACACTAATAAGGCCTTGAATCAAAGGTCCAGTGTAATTACCATGTGTATTTCAGATTAAATAAATGTGATAAAAGCTTCCATCTGGCTGTTGATCAAACATGTGGGGAGATGCTGATTTCCAGTGACACATGGCAATATGTCTATTGTAACAGTCCCCGATGCCTTCCTGTAAATTACTTACAATTGGGATTACTTGACTTAGGCAGACAGAAATATTACTCACTTCTTAAGTGCTGCCCAATGGGAGTTTGTGAGATGTAGTCTAATCTTATTCTTGTTAAGGAAGACATTAAGAAATAATAGAGCCATGTTTATTTTACTAAATGACAATTGTACTCAAACTATTTGAAGAAAGCAAACTCAATTTCATAGCAGCCAGGAACTTGTTCTTGCTGACAGACGACTACATCTAAAGGGATTGGAAATTAAGATACTAGATAAACGTTTGCTTGTGTTATAAAATACTCAAATTTTGATGAATGCCTGAAGTCTGGAAATTTACTTTAGCAAAAAAAATCAACAACATAGTAAAACCATTGAGAATTGAACAAATTTTTGGTCAAAAATTTCACAGATGTCACTGTCATCATCAACATATTTATGTTTTTTAAAGAAACTAAAATATTAACATTTAATTAAAATACTGATAAGCATGGTGGGAGGAGATTTTGGGGGGGGATGGTATTTTGAGGTAGGGGAAAAATATAGACAATCAAACCACAGTCATTTGCCTAAAAGGAAGAATACATAGTCCATTCCTAATTTCATGCTGACATAAATACCTCAGGAATAATCTAGGATTCAGGATTTCTCAGTCTTGGCGATACTGATGTTTTTTGAGCTGGGTAATGTTTTTCAGTAGAATGCTGTCCTGTGCATTGTAGGATGTTTAACAGCATACTTGGCTTCTACACACTAGATACCAGTACTGTAAACCCCCAAGTGGTTACAATGAAAACTGTCCCCAGACATTGTCAATTGTTCCTTAGGAGAGCAAATCTCCAGCTATTCAGAACCAATCATCTTGGTAAATTTGGTTAATAAGAGTAGAGGGTCTATGGAGGATAAAAAATTAATATAATAGATTATCAACTATTAAGGTCTTTATCACTTAATTTGTGTAGACTGGCATATATAAACATTACATATTTTAAAAATGAATGATTATAAATAAAAATACTACTAAATTTTAGAAAAATATGTTTATAAAATGTCATGTAGAAACAAAATATTTAAACCAAAAGCATGTAGGAAGCGAAAGGGGAAAAGAAAAACTGGATGATCTAGGTTAACTGGGTATATAAAACACAGCATGTTATGGTATCAAACTGGTTTATTAATACTTTTAATATAATGGCCCGTAATAAATATTTATTGAACTGTATTGCATTTAGTTCAATTTCGGTTCAGTATTGAACTGAACTACATTCTTCTGGACAGCTTCATGGTTGAAAATGACAATTCTGGACTCAGACCTTCTGTTAGAATCTGACTTTGTTACTTTTAAACTGTGACAGAGTATAAAAAAAGAGCTTGCTGTCCCTGAGACTCTTCAAATGTAAAATAAGGACTAAAATAATGTATAGCATAACTGTGAGAATTTAATAAACTTATCTATATAAAGGACTTAACACAGTACTTAGCACATTACGAGAATTTAAATTTCTTAGTGTTTTCTTGTTGTTATTGGGGAGAAAATACAGAAAAAAGTCTTGGTCTAAAAAACCCCCCACAAACTTATAATATGGAGAAAATAATCCAGTTAGACATAACAAATGGTACAGCCAAAAACAAGTTCTATTGAAACAAAGGAAGAAGAGCAGTTTAAAGTTCCCTTTATCTGCCTATGTAGTCCAATTGATTAGCACATGGTAATATATTCCAGGGTAGTTGAGAATTAGATTATGAGTGCATTCATCAATTGTTTTCAATAACTCAGGGTCCCTGGGAACTGGAACAGGGCCAATATAATGTGCTTGCCTTTATACAAGAGAAAGAAAAGTGATGATTCTAGAGATTACAGACCAATACGATTGCCTTTAGGTTCCAGAAACACTGGTAGAACAAATCAAGCAATCAATTTAAATCACCAAGAGAAGCACAGAAGGTCATTAGCTATTCTCCCTACTCCCAATAACAATGGTTCATATGGCAATAAGTACATCTGCTGCACCTATTATGTTCACTTACATTATCTTAATACAATGATGGAAAGAGCCTAACGGGCTTACAGAATACTTACAATTATGGAGGAGAGCAAAGAACAATTTCCATATTGTTCTACCATCCAAATTTTCCCTCTAAATGTCTATTCTCTCTGACACTCAGTTTCAAATATCTTTCACCAGAGGTAGGAAAGTATAATGGAAATCTCATATAGGTGAAGATTGAACGTCACCTGTGTAACTTACTAATTGTATAGCAATAGGCAAATTGATTAACAACGTTGGATTTAGGTTTCTTCAAGTGTATAATAAAATGAAGCTAGTGACATCACTTCATGAGATTGGGCAAGGGAGGATGGAGAGGTATTTGGCAATTAAGTTAAATTATAAAACATGGTCACCCATGTTGGTCTGTTTGCTTACTCTAGCTCAGACAAAAAAAAAAGTCATAGAATGCAGAATTATAAATAATGGATTATTGAGAACATGGGTTGGAGAACCAGACTGCTGGCCGTGGATATGTCTGTGAGGGGAGTTGGGGCAAGAACTATAATTGAAGGCAGGCTACAGCAAAGTAGGGCAAGTTTAAAAGGAGATAGCTAGCATGAGGATTAATTAGAGTTTAGGGGGAAAAGTCTAAAAAAGTCAGGTTAAGACAAACTGAGTCAGGTGACTAAGGGTCACTGACTCAGCAAGAGCTTCAGAGACTAGCAGAAAAATACTTTATGTATCTCCTTGGGTGTGGATTCTCTGCAATAACTTCTAAGAGCCCACTGAAGCTCTTTATTCTCAGTGTTTCAGGTTCACTTGATTGTCTCCATTTTCTAGAAGTCTCTGGTGGCTAACTGAGTGGGTTTAACACATGTTAAGAAGTTGGGAAAACAATGTAGCTATTTTTTTTTCTAAAACTTTCTTTGTATCCACAAGAGGAAAAAAAAGATCTGCAACCTAATAAAACTCTTAGCCCAAAGTTATTACTTTCTAATAGTCCTGGAAATGTATGTTTGGCATATGGTATATTTTACTTTAGTTTCTGCCTAAAGGTATAGCAATAAAGAATGGAATTTCTTAAATCTTAAAAATAAATAAGTAAAATAAATTTTTAAGAACTTCACAATGATTGATTGCTCATTTAAAACCTAGCCTCTTCAGGTGTGTTCATATGTTATGGATGTCTTTTCACAGACTCAAACTATAATAATTCAGGTCTTTTAATGGCTTATTCAAGTTGGGTAACTTTCTTTTCCCCAAGAAAATGTGTCTAAAATCATATTTCCATTCTCCTTTCATTATAGTTAAGTTCTTTCTCTCTCTCTCTCTCTCTCTCTCTCTCTCTCTCTCTCTCTCTCTCTTAAAGGCATATCTGTCATCTCTGAAGTGTTAAATTGCACATGGGGATAAATCATGATTATTTCTTCCATTACACATCCATGACAATTATTGCTTAGTATAGGATATAATAAATATTGCCAACTTTTCTTCTTGTACTTATATTTTTATGTTAAATGTTGACATTATGGTAACACATTTATGCTTAACAAAAGTAGCAAGTGTAGGGCATGGGAGGTGATTTGAGTTAAACAGTGAAACTAACACTTGGTAGAGAAAGTAGGAACCAAGAACTATTTATTTAATCACACCAAAAAATGTATAAGCACTGTTTTAGCAAGATAGCAACTTTAATATCAACTTAAAATATGTGTATTGAATGTATCAGAAACAGAGGATAGATAAGTTATACAGGTCTATTAGAAAAGAATAGAAGCCAAAAGCAAACAGACAGGTTAAGAGCATTGATATAAATAGTAATTTGAGTGGAGAATACAAGGACCATAACTAGATTTTAGCAAAGAGAATAAAATAAAGAAGAGCAATGCTAGAAAAAAAAATGAATATTTGAGCCAGTGACAAAAAGCAAATAAATGAACAAAAACTCCTTCAATCCTTATATCAGGCTTTGGAGGTAGGTACTATTTTATTCCCATTTTACAGGTGAGGAGACAGAAGTATTGAAAGGTTAAGTAACTTGCCTATGGTTACAAAATTAGTAAAGGAATTTATATATTGGATCTAGTTGATGGAGGAAGAATTTGATATCAACTTTGGTCATGCTAAATTTGGAGTTCTGGAAATCATTCAGTTGGAGATGTAGTAATTTAGTCTAACACTCTGGAGAGAGAATTAGACTAAAGCAAAGGATTTCCCAGTCCTCTGAGCTCCAGGCATTGGGCCTCAGCTTGAGCTGGTAGCTGACAGGCTTCTCTGCCATGAAGGGCTGAGGGGGCAAGGTCCTACAGGAGACGCTGCTCAAACTTGCAACGAGACTGATGGAGCCAGATATGTGGCCCCCACTGGGCCAGGGTCTGGTTGGAGCCAGGAAGAGGTGGTCCAGGAAGCTGGCCTGCTAGCCAAGGTGGCCTAGCCCAACATTTCCAGCCCTGGACATTGGGATAGACTCCTGCGTCATCCCCCTGGGGCACAGGGGTCTATCACTGGTATAGACCACAGACTCGTTTTATGCCTTGGTGGAAGATCTGTACATGAGGGGCACTTAGCTGGTGCCAATGTGCTAAGTGTCCTCTGCACCATTGGCATTACTGAATGTGACAACACGTTAATGTTACTCAGTATCAGTAAGAGTTTGAGTGAGGAGGGAGGCAAAAGGTAATACTACTTATGATGAAAGGCTTTTGGGATGCTGCAGAGGAAGGAGAGATTGCAGTGACTGGTGGACAGATGCTGGTCAACTCCTAGATCATCACTGGTTGAGTTGCCATTATAGTGTGTCAGTCAAATGAATTCATAATGCCTGACAGGGCTATTGTTGGGGGCCTGCTTGTGTAAACCAAGCTCTTAGGAATCCAAATTGTTGTCACCCACCAATGGCTGGATAATCCTAAAAGATGGAATAAAGTAAAGATGGTGGTTTCCAGAGAAGAGGTAGAGCTGGCCTGTCAGGAAACTATGCTCAATATGGCTACCCTCAACAGAAATAGTGCTGGATTAATGCACACATTTAATGGCCATATGGCCACAGATATCACAGCCTTTGGCATTCTAGGACACCCTCATAACCATGTAAAACAACAAATGTCCTTTGTCATTCACAATAATATGCCAATCATTGCCAGATGGCTGCCCCCAGAAAGGCCAGTGGATGGCTTGGGCTCCTTCAAGGAACCTCAGCTGAAACCTCTGGGGGATTACTGATTTGTCTGCTGAGAGAATAGGTGGCTCACTTTTGTTCTGAAATCAGATCTTCCAAGCATAGAGAGAATCACCAAGCATGCATTGTTGGCATGGTGGAAAAGAGAAACTGGATGCCCCTGATCTTTGAGGTCCTACCTCATGGGGCCATTGCCACTGCTCTTGCTGCTAACAGTTACAGTGCCTCCTCGGATTCTAACTTATTAGATGAAATAGCAGAAGTAGTGTGGGCCTTAAAGCCTTTGTGCACAATTATGGATGATTCTCAAGAGTTGATTTTAAGAAATTTCTAAAGAAGGCTGCCTGCATGATGGTTCCAGCTGCCCTTTCTAAGTGAATTGGATCAGCCCATCAAAAGCTGCCTCTATTTACATTCTTAGGCCAGAGGCTCTTCCAGTTTGAGGGATTTTTCTTTGCACTAGGCTGATTTATTACTGTGTGAAGAGTGAGATTATTTATTAAAATTACATACACAAAAAGTAAATTAGAAAATTAAAAAATTTAGATCAGAAGCAAATGAGATTGGACCCATACTACTGATAAATCTAAGTTGTTAAGAGAGGACACTTGTTTATGCTTTTATTTTTATTGTAAGCTTTTCTATATAATTTCATATGTTATAATTTACATTCTGAATTAGTTTAATGAAATATTTTGATGTTATAAATATTAACTACAGAATATATAGAGGAGAAATTAACATTTATCAACTATCCTTATTTAGTAAGCATTTTATGTATATAAACCTTCCCAACTACATTTTAATTACCAGAAGGGAGACACTGGGAATTATAGATTCTTTATGGTGATTAGCTTTCTAGAAGAAATTATAGTGAAAAAACATAATCACTTGAGTTAGAATTAGACAACTTGGGTTCAAAACCCATCTCTACTACTTGTCATCTGGGTATCAACATTGTTTACATTTTGTATATATTTTTCTCATCTTCTCTCAAATTGTTTTTGCAAAACTGAAATAATTCTGTCCATGCCATTTTGTAATTTTCTTCATTTTAGAATATGAACAGCTTTCCAGTTCATTAAACATTTTTCTACATGTTTTGATGTGTACATAGCATTCCATTAT